>CM052885.1:46670634-46732537 GCA_028534135.1 Potos flavus | reverse complement strand
TATTTAATTATATTTATGTTATATGATTTTAATTATAGAATATAATATATGCTATATATAAAAATTAATGTATTGTATATTATATTATATTAATATTATATTAATATATTATATATCATACTATATATTAAATATAAATATATTTAAATATGTACATATATTTATATTTAAAATAAATGTAAATATAAATAGATAGAACCCACATAAAGTTCTTTGGGATCTTCAGTAATTTTTAAGGATGCAAAGTGGTCTTGAGGACAAAACATTTGAGAACTGTTGCCCAACACCATACCCTTTTGACTACATCTGATTCTCCTGGGTAAGACCAGATACTTTTTCAAAAATTGTTCCTCAGATGATTCTGATGTAGCCTGAGAACCACTGGAATAAAACGCCTCTTTGTTGGAGAAAGTTCCATTCTAATGTTGAGGTGTAGGGACAGTGCCAGGGTCAAGGCCAGACCTTAGCAGGCCTACTGGGGACTCTAAAGATGCTGTTGACTTTGCATCACCAAAGAGCAGAGATAAACTCTTCAGCTCTGGGGCTGGGCGGCAAGGAAGCACCCAACGCAATTCCTGATTCTTCTTACCTAAGAGAAGCAGCTGGGAGTCAAACAGAGAGAATGAGCCTCAAGAGGAACAGTTTCAGTTCTGGACACAATTGCTAGACTCAGTAGGGCAATTGCTGGGCTCAGTAGGGCAAGTCAGAGACCTGGTCGGGGGGTTGTGATTCTCCCTGTGTTTCAACTAACCTCGAGGCCAGAGAAGTAGGTTGTGGGCCAAATCTGACTCACAGAGATGCATTATTTGTACTTTGCAGAATGTAGACACTTTCTGGAAACAGATGGAAGCATTCAAAAAATTTGCAATTCCAGATTTCTAGCTCATCTTAAAAATCAGAAGATCTGGCACCAATGGGCCTAAACTCTACCGTGGCAACCATTGTCCAGCCCTGCACCAGTGCCGCTGCCAACAGGTGGGACCTACGCCATCCGCGGTCTCCAGGCCACCTCACTGTTTATGTGACTTGCCTGGACCCGGAGGTTGCCATCCCCGTTCCAGACAGCTCACAGAGAACTGTGGGATCATTTGGTGGCCTAAGAAGAAGACAAGGGTGAGGGCTGTCCCAGTGCCTCTACTATTCTTGTCCAGGATGACGAGATGCCCACGCAAACTCAGGGTGGCCTAGCAGAGTCTGAAATCTGGCACTGGGACTCAAGGTTGATCTAATTTGCCTGGGTGCAAGGATTAGAAGCCAACAGTTTGATCTTTCTATTACTGATTTTAAGTCATTGTGCTCGCCATAGCACTAATCATAGCTCTTAAGGGCTCAAATTAGCTGTATGTGATCGATTCACTGCCTCTTCCTTGTGAATATAAGAGCTCGGAGAAAACAGTATTCTCCACTTTTTGACATCACTTGTGTGATCATGGAAAAAACAGTTGCACTGAATCCCTTCATATCCTCCACAGAGAAATCTCTGGCTCTGTCACTTCATTTTCATACTTGGTCTTCGTTCGTCAGTCCGGTTAGGAAAAGCCACCTCCTTCAGCGGTGGATCCAAAAACATCTACCAAAGATAAGCAGTCGTCATGGCAAAAAGCAACAAACCGAAAGGTGATGGATCACGGGACTTTGTTACTGTACTTGCCCTGGGAACCCGCCCTGCCTCCAACCTTTCCTTCACTCCACATGCAGCTTTTCAACACCGCGTTCCTGGGTTGTTTCAAAAGCACTTTGCTTCTCACTTTGCAACTCCTCAAGCCAATGGCATTCAACCACATTACGCAGGTCTGTGCTTACTGAATAATATTGCTTGGCAGTCTTTATTTGTTAAAATCTGGCTTTTGCTCAAATATGTTCATAAAAGTTTGGAAAATATAGAAGGTAGTCTATTAGGATCTGGAATCTTTTGTTTGTTTTCTGCTCATTAAAAACAATAAAGACAACAACCCCAGGTATCGAGGCAAATCTTAGGATAAAAGTTCACTAAAAACATGTCAGTTGCCTGTCAGGTTGAATCCTGATATAAGAAGTTGCAGTACCTAGGTCTTAATGATTAATTCTGCCACCGACTAATTAGCTGACTTTAGTTAAGTTACTTAATTTTTCTGTTATTCCTTTGTCCAAACAGTTAAGAATTCCAAATTAGAATTTATTTAAAATCTAATAAACAGAACAGAAAGAGGGTTATAGCTCTAGCTTAAACATGGTGCTTAGTCATGTTGAGTCACCAAGTTCTTAAAACCTGTCACGATTTGACTTAATTTAAGAAACAAATGTTCCTATTAAGGAAATATTTTCCATGCCTTACGTGTATTAAAAATGTGATTTTGGGGATGATGAATTCATTTGGACTGTATCTGTATTTTGAAATTAAGGGGAGGGGAAGAATGCCCGTCCTACCCTTGAAATGGAATAAAAAGTTACTTCGAATTGGGCCCCTCAGAGAGCTTGACATGTGTTTCCTATGTTTGCGGGGAGAAAGAGCAAGGACTCAATATGAGCCTCTGAAGGAAATCCAAGTTCAGGTTGCAATAAACAGGAAAACTATTGACAGTGTATAACAAAGGATTAATTGCACACATAACATATGCCAACAAATCAGCTAGGGGAATATGAACAATGGGTAAAGATAAGTCTATTGATAAATAAAGAGAATTAGTCAAGAAATATAAGCAAATATATTCAACCTCACCAATTATTACAGAAATAAATTCCGATGTATTCATATTTATTGTACTTAGCATCCGTATTGGTTTCCTGGGGCTGCCGTAACAAACTGAAAGGGATTGTCCCATGGTTATGGAAGCTAGAAGTCTGAGATCAAAGTGTTGGCAAAGTTGGTTCCTTCTGTGGGCTGTGATACAAGATCTTGTCCACGCCTCTCTCCTAGTTGCTGGTGGTGTGCTGACGATCACTGGAGTTCTTGTCTCGAAGACACACCTTGCTGACCTCAGCCTTTATCTTCACACAGTGTTCACACCATGTTCATGTCTGTCTCTATGTCTAAATCTACCTTTTTTATAAGGACAACAATCGTGTTGGGTTAGGGCCTGCCCTAATGACCTCATTTTAACTGACTACCCCTTTGAAGACCCTATTTCTAAATAAGGTCACACTCTGAGGTACTGGGGGCTAGGGCTTCGACCTATGACCTTGGGGGACATAATTCAATAAGAGCAGCATCCATTAAGAAAAACAGTAGTGGGACGCCTGGGTGACTCAGTCAGTTAAGCGTCTGCCTTCGGCTCAGGTCATGATCCCAGGGTCTTGGGATCGAGCCCCGCATCAGGCTCCCTGTTCAGAGGGAAGCCTGCTTCTCCCTCCCCCACTCCCCTTGCTTGTGTTCGCTCTCTCGCTGTGTCTCTCTCTGTCAAATAAACAAAATCTTTAAAAAAAAAAAAAGCAGTAGTGTTGAATACTGGAAACAATAGAGAAATAGTAAAGTACTCTTGTATACAGCTGATAGAGCAGAATTTGTATAACATTTTGGAGAAGAACTTGCTAGTATCTCTCAGAATGATATATTCTGAATGTGTGTGTCCTTTTCTCCAGCAATTTCATTTTTATGAATATAACAAAATCTAAAACAGGCAAAGTCAATAAGAAAAAGAGAACGTTTAAAGGTAAGGCTTTCGGGGCACCTGGGTGGCTCAGTCACTCAGTGCTTAAGTCACAAAAGCACTTGATTTTGGCTCAGGTCATGATCTCAAGGTTGTGAGGCTGGGCTCCGTGCTCAGCAGGGAGTCTGCTTGAGATTCTCTCTCTCCTTCTCCCTCAGTCCCTCTCCCCGCCTCTCTCTCTCAAATAAATAAATAAAACTTTAAAAGATTTAAAGGTAAGATTTTTAGGGGAATGGGGAGGTTGATGTGTTAGGAAATGTTACTCTTTTCAGTATAGTAAGTATCATAGTCAAGCAGATTTCAACCTCCGGTCTCAAAGCTGCCCTTCAACAATGACCCCTGCTAGGCTTGATTTGTGATCCTCTGAATAGCCCACGTGGGAACGGAAGGATAGCTACTTTATTTTCCTCTAGCTCTTTCCACTGCTGTAGCCTGCCAGGCATTAGCTGACTTAGGTTACCACATTTGGCAAATAAATTCACAGGACACCCAACTAAATTTGAATTTCAGAAAAACAACGAACGTGTTTTTAGTATAAATATGTCTCGTGCAATATTTGAGACATACTTACACCAAACAAGTTATTCATTGCTTATCTTAGATTCAGATTTAACTGGACATCTGTTTTCTCCAGCAATCTGATACTTGGCTTTAAACTCCACCAAGCAGGTGCACCTGGCCTGGGGGGAGCTAGGATGCTGTGACACGATTTCACTATATATCCCTTATTCAGGCAAGATCTCAGTTATGCCTTGGCAGGACCTTCATAAAAACAAAGAACAAATGACGTGACAGTCACAGCTAAAGCTGTACCAGGAGCTGGTCTCATGTAAATATTATATTAATTAAAACAGATGGGTCTACAGTATAAACAAAACAACCGCAGGGGGCTGGTTTTTGTTCCGTCTGGGTTCCTTAATATAGTAACTCAGTTCCCATCTTGTTAGCACTCTTGCCTTATCAAGCATTGAACTGAAGTATAAGGAAGTTTAAATTACCAGTGATTGGAGATCCGTTTTCTAAACACTGGGAACAGATGGTTTATTGCCTGAAAAGCATGCTTCTTTTCGGGGAGTGGCGTGTTGAGCTTGGTTATTTCAGGAAAATATGTTGTTGTAGGGCTCGTACTGACGTCAGGTTTGCCACACTGATGAAGTGTGTCCCCCACATCCCCCACCACCACCCCTGGCTCTGTTCCTGCTATTGAGTTTGCCTACTGGGCAAAGGTCTCCTTTTTAGTGCCACCTGCTTGTTTCTTCAACATTGCACTGGGCAAAAGCCTACTTACTCCTCCTGTGCAAACCTCTCGCAGCTTCCAAAAGGAAAAGAGCAATAACCATGCAGCAGATTTTTTAAAACAAATGTCATTTGAGAGTCTACAATTGATAAAGTTGGATGCTCTCCCAACTGAGCCACAGGGAGCCTAACAAAAAGATAATTTCTTTTTTGGCCACTTTTTAGTGGTCTCGGATCTAGTCCAGGATCACACGTTCCATTTAGGTGTCCTGTTTTTTCTTCTCTTTTAATCTAGAACAGTTTCTCCATTGGTCTTTGCCTTTCAGGGACGTTTTTGAAGAGTACAGTCTAGTTACTCTGTAGCACGTCCTTCTAATGGGTTCGTGTGATGTTTCTGCGTTCGGGGTCAGGCTAGGTTATGCGTGTTAGGCAGGATCACTCATCAGGTGTTAGCACCGAATTTTCTAGCACCATTCCCATGTGGTGCAAGAAAGTTGGCCCTGTGTCCTGTGAGTGACAATTCTCTGCCAAACCCTGATTTGACTATGTTGCTTCCAGCCTCCCACCAAAGAATCTCAATTTGAACTGAATGGCCTACATTTTTCGTAAGATTCTCAGAATCACATTTGAGTAAGCGTGAATCGAGGTGTGCATGTGTTTTGGGGCTTCCTTCTCAGAACGAGATGAGCACTTTGGATCTGTGCTGATGGTCTGAGGAAGGGTGAGGGAGGGCAGGAGCTGGTTCTTGTAAACTGACAGTTCGGGAGAGTGAGTTGGAGATAATCGCATAATCCATTTATAACCACCCAAGTTAACAAGCTCTCACCTTCTCCACATGGGCCCCTTATTTACAAATAGTCACTTCTGGCGCAAAAGTGGGCTCCTGTCCATGTGACTGGAGTCACATGCAGCCCGTCTCATGGCATTATTTTCCTGCAACACCACCAAGACCAATTCACATTAGGAGTGCTATCGGAAACCGTATTCAGTGCATAACCCGAGCTTTGAAAAGGATGTTTTCTCTCGCTCTGTAAACACACTACCCCCTCCCCCCCAAATGACTTGCAGCCCTGTCTCCCCAATTCAATCCCAGGCTGTCTCCGCCGATAAGAAACTCCTAGAGTAACCGTGGCTGGTCCTGAGCTGCCATGTTCAGGTTGGACCACTTGTGGAGAATGGGTCCAGGCATCACCCTCTGGGAGACAACCACGAATGGAATTATTTACAGAACAGAATGAACAGGTTGCTGAAGAATTCAAAATCTAATCAGAAGAACGGCTTTCCAGGCCTTCTCAGTCCATCCCTGGCCCACACTCCATCTTGGGTTCTCAGCTCCCCTTCCTCCAGGACTCGAACTCTTGTCTTGGCCTCATCAGTTCTCCTGATCCTGAGGGACAAGGGCTGTGTCTCTGCTGACGCTCTTGTCAGATAAAGCCTGTCAGCCGGGCCATCAGAGAATTCTCCCCAAAAGAGGTACACAATGATTGTCCGATAGAAGGAATTTTAGTTCACTTGGCTCTGTATCTACGGCCTTCAAATCACATTCTGCCATAGAAATGAACTTCTTCCAGAATAAGCAGCAGGGTCCGTCTATCCACCATGCCTGCTACCCGCTCCGGGGCAGGTCCAGTCCAGATGCAGACCTTCTCTCTGTTTCCATCTGGCTGAGGGAGCTCACTGTGTCTGGCTGTGTGCTCAGAGGCACACCATTGCCAGAAATGGGAACAGTGGATCCAGAAGGCCAGGAGAGCTATTTGCACGCGGAGAGGCTGTCATAAATATAGATTCGATGTGTATGTGTGACCCTAAGAGTTGTGAACTGGGAGGTTATGAGGGACAGAGGAGACACTTCAATTCCATAGAAGGAAGAGCTCCCCGTAACTTCCTGCTTACCTTTGTCTCTCCTGCAGTGACTTGTGCACATAGTGACCCACGCCGTTGGATAGAGTATCATCAAGGCAGAAACCTCTAAAACTGTAACAGGTTCCTTTAAGAAGGTAGGGCACGCCCCTCTCTTTACTAATATTTGCAGAAAAGATTGAAAGTACTTTGGTGGGTTGCTGGGGTCAGTTAATAATGTTTACAAGTCCATTCTAGCCTGAGAGTCTATGAGTTTCAAAAATCAAATTTCAGTGAACGTTAGCCTGAATGTGCTTCCCAAAGTAATCTCTCTTTCATCTGCGTCATCCTAAATCCGAAGAAGAAATATTTCTCAGTTGTGGACCAAGAAGAGCTCATTTCGTTTTGTAGCTATGTCTCTGGCATTCCTGGGATTTATAGAAAGTTGTGTGAAATGGGAGAACCACGTAACAGAAGCTCACCCTCTGTTTCAGAAGCTAAAGCCAAGACACTGTTTCTTCAAGCCACATTCTACTAGTATAGCAAGAAGTTTTAGTCCATCTGGACTTACTATGAGATGAAAATTAAAAAAAAAGAAAAAGTAGGGGTAGGAGGGGAGTGCAAAAGACATTTCATGTTAAGGAAAAATAAGCTGCAAATAATTATCGTCAAAATAACGTTTCCATTTTATTTAACACAATGACTCCAAATGTACACATTTGGTTTATGAACGCAGTGTCAAATAGCTCCATCTTCCTTTGAGTCTAGTCATTACTACAGAAATTTGGACATAAATGATGAACACGTTTTATGCAAGAGAAGAGGCGCGCATGCTTCAGCTGGCTGTGGGGGACTGTGGTTTCTGCGGGTTTCCCGCATCTGTGGAGGTTGGTCAGGTGGGCAGGACCATGAGCACCTCCCCAGTGCGATCGAGCCACACACACAAGACAAGCGCTCGTGTGTGAGACAAGCGTGCCCAGCACAACAAACAGTCATTCCTAGTTGAGGCTGTTGACTTACAGAGGCATTTCCACACCCAGCAACACCCTTTTATGCTGCCGGTGTATAGCATTACGTACTTTCCTTCCACCAAATGTGTCAAGTCAAATGTCCTCATTGGGAGTGAGAAAATGCACAGACTCAGAGCCATGTTCCTTTTTCACCAGAACTGCAAAGGATGAGCTGTGGCCCACAGGGACTCTGTGGAAAGGTCCACCTCCCTTAGAAAAGGCAACATTCCTTCTGCATGACGCACAACTCGTAAATGGCTTTGCCGCAAAGCTTCTGGGCGTTATGGGCTGTTGATGGGTCCAGTAAGAAGTAATAATATGTAAAACTCCTGTCTGCGGAAATCTGGTTTACTTGAAGAATACAGATTCCAAACAAAACCAAAACATGTACTAACAGTTCTGGGGAAACTATTTACTATTAATTTCTTGGGCCAAAAATTAACGCAGGGGAAGAATTAAGCATTTTGAGGCTGGGTCCTTGGGAATCCCTAAATTAACATTTTCTTTATATTTTAGAGTCGCTGTTCTAATTATAAATGGATTGGTCCGATTGGGTCTCTGAATTGGTGGTCAGTGAAGGCAACGGATATAGTCAGGAGGAAGCACGTTGTTTGGGGAATGAAAAGCCCCAGTTAAACTCTGTCTGCCTCTACTCACTGACCCGTAATCACAGCCCCTCACAGCCTGACAATATTTGCCTGAAATGCAAAATGACACCGTATTGATTAAATATTTTCTGGAACGCCTACACTTCAGTTAAAGCTATTCAATTAAAACTCTACTATTTACAAATGAATAAATGTGCCAGGGGGCTCACAGCATGCCTCCAAAACACAAATATACAAAGTGATGGCAAGCTTGTTGCAAGTCCTCTTAAAGTAACAGGAAGCTTTGGTGCAAAAAGACAGATGAAAATACAGGCCATAAATTGTAAAGGAGCCATACTCTGAAGAAGGCATTATTTGAAAAGCACTATTGTATCCAAGAGGGAATCACAAACATTAAAAATAAAATATTTGATATTCTACACTATATTACAAAAATAAATATATCCATCAATAAATAGGAAGAAGCCTAGAAACTTTTACATGAATATTTTGGTTGGTGGCTGTTGAAGTGCCTCTGCTACAGTCCTCCTCGAGAGTCATGTAGGTGTATCAACTTCAGTGATGATAATTCTTCCATAAAAGAGTAAAAAAGATGGGTGTGGCATGCAGCCAAGGTCTATGCCAGGGAGGATCTGTAGTGACTCCTACTTCCTAAGGATCTGACAATTTTACGGCTTCGCGTTAACGCAGTGATGGAGGAGAGATGCAAATACACTACAAGGGGTCTGATGGGAGCAGGGGTCCCCTATTTATGGTTTATGCCTTTGCATTTCTTGATGAAAAAAATGCAGCTAGCAACGTTTGAAGAACCAATCTGTGGCTTTAGATTTTCACATGCCTTTAACAGAAGAGTGGTTAAAAGTGCGTGCCACAAGGTTTTCCCCGAAACCTGGCCATGGAGGCAGAGAACATACAGAAAGCAGGGCCTGGCACATTCTAGTGTTCTAACATCAGCGTGCTAATAGCAGCGGGGGGCCTGCACACATGTCTCCTGAGAGCAGCCTGCTCAGTTTTCAGGAATTTTGCAAGCCTCTTGATATCACTTGGGTAGCTTGAAAGAGGCTCTGGTGAGAGTATTTACACCATTGAAATCTACAAATCAAGATGGCTGGCCGTAAAGCATTTACCAGCACGTCACTGTCGTACGTATTTTGCACAGAAAGAATATTTTGCTTGATTTTTATCTAACCAGAACTATCCTGCTCAGCTGAGGTTTTACTTTATGTCTATTATAGACCGTGTTCTTTAGAAAGGAGAAGCAGTACAGTAGAGTAACTGAGTATACAGTGTGTACCATGGATATAAAAGATGCACCACACTCCACTGAGGGCTCTAAGGGTGGCTAACCAAAGCCAGTTACACACACACACACACACACACACACACACACACACACACACACTCATGCACGCCATTTTATATGGAGGCGCTTTCATAAATGAATGATTCCGAGCTGCGTGGCCATCTCAGATTGTCAATCACTGTATACTCACTGATGGTCGAAACTGCACTTTTGTGGGGCAGTGAATTGCCACGATCTGCCCTCTGGACATCAGTGGACAGTGGATGTACAGAGCAGACATCCAAATTGGGCAAAATGTCCTTCAAAATAGCTTCCCTTCACTCTATTTTCTAGTGCAATATGAGTTTATAACCCCAAGGGGTTTGTGAAAGGGAGGCTGATGGTTTCCCAGGGTAAAAAAAAAAATGCAAGACTTCTTAAGGAAGCATTCGACGGGGTGAGTGGGGGACAATGTTCTGGAAACCGCATTCCTAGAAGTGTGAACCATCAGTGTCAGATGCCTGGGAGAGTCAAAACAGCTTGAGAACTGCACTGTTCTGGTTCTTCCCGCACCAAGCCCATGATCTTGCATGGATGGTGGAGCTGGGGGCTGCTAAGATCAGAGCCAGAGTCTCCATGTCCTTCCAACTAGCCAACTCCCAGCAAACCCACTGGACCATCAGGAACGCTTCTCAACCCCTTAGTCCTGGCCAGTTCCAAACTGGGAGGACTTGAGAATGGGAGTCTTGGGAAGCCTACAGGGTTTCTACCATGGGGCAAACCTGATTTCAAATTCAGGCTTAGCTTTGGAGTCATTTGCTTATGTGTCTATTTATTAATTCATTTGTTTAGAAGTATCCTTTTGGACTCTGGGTTGTTGTTGTTGTTTTTTTTCCTTATATTTAAGTATTTTTCGTGAACAAAACATTTCATAAAGAATCTTATTAGAATCACATCAAATTAAATATTGGGAGGAAATCTAGAAATTAGAGCACTAACTCCACTCACCCTGATAGCAAATGCTTTCAGGTGTCCCCTCCCAACCCACAGCAAGGGCAATGAAGGCCAGTGAAGACAGGGGACACAGAAATGAGGGAAGGATATGAGGCACTGGGGCAGGAGAGAAAGAGGGAAGGAGAGAGGTGGAAAGAAGCAAAAGCAGCGGTGCAGAGCAAAGGAGAAATATTAAGAATTGAAGCAAAATATTAAGAAGAGTCCAACAGACAGATCCCTTCTGATTTTCCTCCTCTTGGTCTCGGGTAATTTTATTTTGTCCGAAAGATTTAATTCTCCAGTTAAAACTGCATATAATTTACACACACATCCTAGGATAGCCTCTGCAACCTTTTCCCTCCTCTCCTGCGAGCGCCCTCCCGCCTCCTCTACCCTCTGCAGCAGTAAAGGCCAACACACTATTATCTCAGGAACATCCCGAAGGCCCCTCTGTTTTCTTTCCTTGACCAGGTGCTGCCCTCTAGAGCGCAGCGGTGGTCCGCCGGGCTCATCCTTTGCTATGGCAGCTTCAGGCCACTGCCTCTGGAAACCATTTGGTTTCTGTATCAAATAACCCCTCCCCTCAAACATGCACCATCCTTTACCTGGTCCTGCGGCTCTGAGCAATGGCACAAACTCAACTGATAAATTCTACACCTACATATCCAATAGTATGTAGGAAATGTAATCATTCCTAGGAGGGTGAAATTCTTGGCGCTAATTATCTTGACATAAATCCTACTCAGAGAAGAGTTGACTGAGAACGTACCACTGGTTTTTAATATATACACATTTGATTGCATCATGCACATGTGTGAGTATAATCTACCTCTATGGAACCAAAAGAGTTTTATAAGTTTATCTATGTACACATATACATACACGAATATCTATCATCTGACACGCTGTTTCTGCTTGGGGCTTGTTGTTTTCAAATTAACATAGAGGACAATTGAAGGGGGGCTTGCCACTTGCTATTGGCCGTGGCATTGCCAGGAAATGGCGAGTCCAAAGAAAAACAGATTGGAAGGGATGAGACTGTATTAGCAAAATATGCATTTCATACAACAAATTGACCTGCCCATTTCCCTAAGGCAGCAAGCCTCTATGATCTGTACACTCTTATTAAATAATCTCATTAAATAGGAACACAAAATATACACATTTACAGTTATTAAATAAGCACGGGACTCCTCTTCTATCTGCAGCCGCATTCGGAGACTGCCATGCCTTCGTATTTGAACTTGTAGGTGACGACGCCCTTGTCTAAATAGAGGATGGAGATGGGCTCTAGCTTGGTGGGCACACAGCACGCTTTGGAAGCCTTTTGGGAATTCTTGAGATGGACCAAGGCCTGGATAATCGCATGCTTTGTGGGTGTGAGATGCTCCGCCAGGGGGTAGTTGCAAACCCCGCGGCATTCGTAGGCTTCGTATCCAGGTGGGGCGATGATCCAAGAGTCCCAGCCAATCTCCTTGAAGTCAATGTAGAGCGGGGTCCTCTTGCAGTAGTTTCCTTTAGCGTTCCTTCTGATGCGGGCTGTGGAGTCATAGATGATGTTTGACCTCATCTGCAGCAAAGCTTCTTCTCCTGGCCCACTGGAATAACCGTCCAGTCCCAAGTTGTCAAGCTCCAGTAGCTGCTCATGGGCGATCATTTCATTCAGTTCCTCCTTCCGCTCCTTCTCGCTGCTTTGGTCATCAGAAAACACGACAAGCAAGGGGACATGCTTATTCCGGGCACTGGTGTCTATTTCCAGTTGTCCCCTGCCAGCATCCTCGGTTCCGTCGTGTCTACTCTCAATGTGGACCTCTAGCTGGTGGGTGGATGAGCCTGACTTTTGCCAACGTCTAATGGCATCGGTGACATCGAAAGTCTCCCACTCACTGTTGGTGCCATAGATCTCCCCTGACACCAAGACCAGCATGCTTCTTTCACCCTCAGTGTCCCCTCTGCTCTCAAGTACCTCAAAAATGGTAATTTTTCGGTCTACTCCATCGTATATCATGCGATCTCTCTGCACCAGTGTGTACAACCTGAGTTCGGCCATGATGACCTCTTCGTGGTGAGGAATGGACACATTGAAGAGGAGAGGGTATTTTCGGAGCCCATTAAAACTGGCTGGCTGGGAAAACAGATCTCAAAAAAAAAAAAAAAGACAAAAATCAGATTTATAGTGTGTCACAGAGAAAAACAGGTGCTTATTTATGCAATAAAAGGTCCTCTCTGTGCAGGAAGCTTGATACAGAGGAAAGAGGGGGACCATCGATGAAAATAAACAGAATGTTAGCATTCTCCGACAGAAAATACTGAAAGGTCAATGGCAGAATGTGAAACTGACTTAAGCTGCCAAGGCTAAGATGGGAAGTGGCTGCCTAATGAATGGGAGAACACTGTCCCAGCCTTGCTTGCATCGCTTTCGCTCATCAGCCACAGAATTACAGAGCTAGGAGGGACTCTGGAGACCGTGCAGGCAAGCCCCCAATCATCCTAACCAGTAAAAGGTCATCAAATGGGAGGTGAGGTGGTTGTTCTTTTTTGGAAGCTTTTCATGGATAAGCATTTCCTGGCTTTTCATATTTGTATTCATAATGGCTGAAGATTCCCTACATGGTTGGCTGAGAACTGGTCTTCCTTAAAGACCTCCACGTAGATCAGGGGTCGGTAAACTATAGCCCACGGGCCATTTTGGGCCTGCCACCTATGCCTGGAAATAAAGGATCAGGGGAACACAGCCTGGCCCCTTTATTTCTGTGTTGTCAGTGGCTACCATTGCAGTACAGTGTCAGAGTTGCGACAACACATGGTCCACAAAACCCAAAATATTTACTATCTGTCTGGCCCTTTATAGAAAGAGTTTGCTGACCTCTTCTCTAGACACCAACGTCTGACAAGGTCAACAAGATAGCCACAAACCAAGGGGGTCACAGCGGTTGAATTTTGGGTGTGTGGACTTCACCAAGGAGGAATGGGAGAAAATGAATCTTGGGATAGATTGGTTGCTTTAGTCTTGTACCCTTAGCAACTGGCATGAAGTTTGGCACATAAGAATCACTCAGAATGTTTATGAAATAAATTGTTAAAGGTCCTTTAGTCTCAGAATCACACCTCCAGATATTATCACGTTGACTTTCTATGTGAGAATTTTATAGGAGCCCAGAGATCCTATAGAGTTGCCCCAGGTAAATACATGACTACAAACTATCCCTGAGGGCCTCTGTCATCCATCAAAGGGTTCCATGACACCAGAGTGCTAAGGACAACCAACTGAGGGGTTCCCTGTCGTCTTTGTCAGTGTTTTCCCAACTGTATACCCAATTCATTATTTTAGTAGGTCCCTGCTCCAGATTGTATTCTTTAATACTTTTCTTTAACTTTATGTGATTACTTTTATACTCTTTACTATCTCTTTTAGGCTCGTCCTAAGGAACAACATTCATTAAATGAAGGGAGTAAGGTGATTGTCATGTGGATTTTTTCTGATCCACATTAATGAAAATATATAATAATTTCACCTGATTCACAGCTTTCTCTCTGTAGGGTACCACTTAAAATCGTCCCATACACTACCGGTGGGAAATACTGGTCGGTGAGATGAATTTAAACTCTCTAGCATGACTCTTAAAACTAGCTATAACCAGGCCTTACCCTCTTGATCTATCCATAGTTCCCACTCATCCCCTACAGTGCATAGAACATTGTAATTGAACAATTGATATTTGTTGAAAGGTTAAAGAAATTGTAAACCCTCCTATTTAGAGTAGACCGATATCTTCACCATTTGCCCAAACATTCCTTTGCCTTGATGTACACCACACCTCTGGAGGTGTGCGTCTGACTCTTGGAAAGCCTTCTCCCCTCCCTTCCACCTCTCTAGTTGTGACCTCTCCTTGTGGGATTTTCCCTTCTTCACCTCCCTATCTAGAAGTTCACTGCCTTCTGGGTCACTTGAATATTTACTCTTTTTTAAAATTTTTATTTAAGTTCTAGTTAGTTCACATATAGTGTAATATTGGTTTCAGGAGTAGAATTTAGGGATTCCAGTATTTACTCTCTATATCTCTCCTATGAGCTTTGCCATTTACATCCTTACATTTCAGTTTTCTTTTTATGAATGGGTCTTCCCAACCAGATTGTCATCGTGCTGGCAGGTAGCCCAGCTTAAATTCCTTCAATGCCTCTGAGCTACCAGGATGCCTTAAACAGAGGCAATGTTTTCAAAATATGCACTAGTTGATGATTCTGGGCAGCATATCAAATTGATTTATGGGCATGGCATAGGTCCTTAATACATCAAGTAACTTGGGAATTGTCCTCTCTTATAAGAATAGAGAGACTTCGCTCTCCTTGGGCAGGGAGCATGAGAAGACCAAAAATAGGGGAGTAGCCTGGTTGCTCTATCCATGAGAAAAGTGCAGAATAAAAGCTCAAGGTCATGGGAAGAAGGGATTAATTACAAAGGAGCACGAGGAGACTTTTGGTGGTGATGATTATGTTCACTATATTGATCGTGGTAATGGTTTCAGTGGATGTTTATACATGCCAAAACCTATCAAATTATAAACTTCAAATACATTCAGTTTATTGTATGTCAATTACATTTTAATAAAGCTGTCAAAAAATAAGTTCACTGTGCATGTGCAAATATTCAAAGTAGTAGATGGAGGTGTTGCATTCTAGACAAGGGAACTGATGTTAGTTGACCATATTTAAATGAGCCAGTGTTTTGCAAACACTGTTTCATTTGGTTCTTACAAAGACCATTTATTGCTATTGTGTTCATTTTGCACCAGGAGAAATCAAGCTTCAGTGCAGAGGACTGACTTCCCCAACATGACAAAGTGAAGTCAGAAGTGGTAGGAATTAAAGTCATGTTTTTTCTATCTTGGAGGTGCACTTGTTTTCCCCTGATTAGTTAGATTTGGAGGAGGGTTTTTTGGTTTTGGTTTGGGGGGGCAAGGTGGGGTTGGTCTTTGTCTCTTAGGCAGTTGCACTGGGCCGACCCAAATAGTCAAAAGAAAGACAAGAACAGGGGCGCCTGGGAGGCTCAGTGGGTTAGGGCCTCTGCCTTTGGCTCAGGTCATGATCTCAGGGTCCTGGGATCGAGCCCCGCATCAGGCTCTCTGCTCAGCGGGGAGCCTGCTTCCCCCACCTCTCTCTGCCTGCCTCTCTGCCTACTTGTGATCTCTCTCTCTCTCTCTCTCTGTCAAATGAATAAATAAAAAATCTTAAAAAAAAAAAAAAAAGAATGACAAGAACAGCCATTCGAGCCAGCGCAATGCAGGATCCATGTCCTTGGGGCTGAGCATTCCTCCCAAAGACAGCAGAGGTGCGGGCAGCGGGGGTGTCCACAGATAGACCCGCTCCAGCTTCCCCTGGTCTCCCGTAATAAGACCCTTTGTAAACTCCACTGCCTGACCTGCATTACTCAAACCCTTCACAAAAGTGAGAACTAAAAAACTCCTGTTTTTCCCTGGGGATGTGAACATTTCCCACCTACCCTCTGAACAAGGCACCCAGGGCTCAGTGCTCAGAAGTGCTAGGAAAGGGTCCCACCAAGGAGGAGATTTGTTTTCAATTCAGACTCACCCCCAAAAGGAATCTGTAATTTCAGTTTGCCATTTCCATTATGTTACTAAATGTTACTGAGTAACATTTCCGATATGTTACTAAATATCTAAAATTTTGGCAGTTATCTAAATTTTAAAGGCAAATGGTATCTTCAGGATTGATCAATACCCACTCCACATTTCCTCTAATGCCTAGAATTTAAAGAATTCCTTAGTAATAACTAATGATTTTTCAGCAAGTCAGAGTAAATGCGGCACTTTCTTATTCATAACCTCTTTGAAATCACTCAGTTGTGTTACTTAGGTATATTATCCCCAATTTACAGATGAGAAAATTGAGGTTCAGAGAAATTAAGCTAATTATTCACAATTACTAAGTCAACCTTGCCTCAAAATTCCAAATCCCAAGCTATTTCTATGCTACCGCCTTTCCTCTTTTAAAAACAACTGCTCAACACCAATCAAAACCCTCTTTCATGAGGATTTTCATTGTCATGTACCTGGTTCATGACAATGGAAATATTAAAGAATTAATTTCTTTGGACCTACATCTTTTACCATGCATATTAGAAAATATATATATATATTTTTTTGCCATCTAGCATCATATTAAATAAAAGATTAACTTGCTAAGTCATTACATTTAGTCACTGAATAAAGCTGGGGGAGCTAACATCATCTTTCTGCTGATATTTAAGGCTTGCGCATTGCTATTCACGAAGACACTGAAATAAGCTGGATCATTAACTGGGCTACGCATACTTCCTGGACATTATAAACAGTGATTCAAGGATGTACACGTCACACAAACACAACAATACTTTAGGAAGAACCTCTAAAATACAAGTTTTTGTCCTGTCTGAATATTTCTTAAATAAGGTCAGAAAATGAAAACACATTCAAAGTTTGAGTGAAGCATAAGTCTTGACTTTGGTTTTTGTCTATTTTCATTCTAAGTAGAAGTTGACAGATTTTTTTTTTTTTTTTTTAGTCAATTCAAAGACAAATGGAAACTGAGACCTATCTGGAAAATGACAGGCAAAGGTATAGTAGTAACCCGACATTAATTTCTTGTATTACTTGGGGTTCAAATTCAAAAATTTTGAAGACCAAATTATGATGTCAAAATGGTAGACATTTTATGACTTTGGATTAAAAGATATTCTTTAGTACCCTTTAATAACATTTGGGAAATGACCATGAAAATGGTATAGACCAAAATGTGCACTGTTTTTGAGTATCTGTGTACATACACCCTTACATAGATGTCTTCACCCGTATCTATATTTTTTCCATGCGTTGTAAGTTTACTTATCGCTTCCTGAAAAAAATCCAAGCCAACTTTTGTCAGTAAAATGTCAACTTACCTTCATTCTTGAAACTCCTAATGATGTTGGCCGATGGCATGGAGGTCCGATCTGTTGCAAATTTGTTGTAGAGTTCCAACATGTACTCGGGTGGGTCCACCTTGGCTGAATCCTGCGAAGGGATGTCAGATAGGTTCAGTGTCTTGAGAAATTCATTTTTCATGCTCTGCAGCAACGTGTTGAAGTCGACACCATCTTGCTCTGAGAAGACATCATCGAAGAGGGGCATATCTTCTTCCAGAGGCGACTGCTCCAGGCTCATGATGGGGCTGCCAGAAACCGAGTGAGCCACCAGGCAGAAGAGAGCACACAGCTGCAGCGCCAGAGAACCCATGACTCTGCTCAAGCCCCCAGGCCAACCCAGGAAGGTTTAGCTCTCCTGGGCTCTAAGTGGCAGTTTTATCTTGTGGAGCGTTAATGTCTCGTGTCACTGGAGACAAGTTTGGAAACTCTTCGCCTCTCTCTCCCTCCCCCTACCACTCTTCCTCTCCCCCCAAAAGTCAGGTTGCAGTAATTGGATAACAAAATCCCCTATAGGGGCCTAGCCTTTCTTATCTCCCTAGTGTAAACTTGTGCACTAGATTTTGTTTCTATCTCGCGATCCTTTTTTCTTTTAATGAGCATTTTATAAACATTTCCACATTCTGACACTGGCTAAGAGATAGGACAATTTTCTCCTTGCAGAAGCTCTGCTTCTCTTCCTTTCTATTCACTTCCTTTTGGCAGGAATGCCTAAATTCTGCTTTTATGTGGTTCGCTTTCACACATGCATAGAATAGATACTAAGAATCAACACAATACACATCAGTGGCATCGTGGATTAATTCAGGTGCTGGGGCTTCCATCTTCACAGCTACCGTTTGGAAGAAAGATCAAATATCCAACACCTCCAAGCTAAGTTAATAGCTATAAATGCGTTTCTATAACTTTCTAGAAGCTTACATTTTTAGAAACAGGGAAGTATAAACTTCGTGGTCAAGGGCCTTTTTCATACAGATTTGATCTGGCTAAGTGGCTTTTGAAAAATAGGGTGAGTGTTTCATTATAATAGCAACTAAAATTCATTAGGTGCTTTCCTGTAAACAGGCGTGGTGCTAAGTGCTTTACATCTATCACTAAACGTGCTCCCCAAGGGTCGGTCACTTGCCAGAGGTCACAGAGCCTCAAAGTGACAGAGTCAGGATTTGAACCTCGGCATTCTCACTCTTACGAAAGGGAAAAAGCAATCAGACTTTTGAACCAGTGCTCCCCGAGCTGAAAGGCTAAGTCCCAGCCTCGCCCTTCCCCAGAGAGTCCACAGTCAGGAGGCAGTGATTTGCAGCTAGAGGTCGACCTCAGGTCCTTCGCCCAGGCGATGAATTATGAAGATGACAATATCTCTGTCGACTCCATCTCCATGGCTACGTCAAATGGGTTAGATGGCTCCAAGTCAAAGTTCGGCAATCCACATTATGGGGCAGATGAAAAATGCCAAATGCCTTTGTCTGAGAAACAGTAGTGAAATTGATTGTGTGCCTGATTTAAGAAAGACAAATCAAGGGACGCCTGGGTGGCTCAGTGGGTTAAAGCCTCTGCCTTTGACTCAGGTCATGATCTCAGGGTCCTGGGATCGAGCCCTGCATCAGGCTTTCTGCTCGGCGGGGAGCCTACTTCCCCCTCTCTCTCTACCTGCCTCTCTGCCTACTTGTGATCTCGTTCTGTCTGTCAAATAAATAAATAAAATCTTAAAAGAAAAAAAAAAAGAAAAGAAAGACAAATCAAGTTCATCTCCCTTTCCAGGCCCACTTAGTGGTGGTAGCGGCTGGGTGCGGCCATGATGGTCCTGTGGGCGGCCATGGAGGCAGTGGGACTGCTGTTTCCCGACTTGTTCAAAGCACTCCCTGTGCAAGTCAGGTGCCTGTCACTGTGTTCAGAAGGCTGTGTCTCAGTATTTGGTACACTGGAATACTCTCTCAGTTTCTAAGTTACATTTTCTGACGTTTACCCCAATGAGGTTAGCTACAGTACCTCTACTATCCTTTTTCCTGTAAGCTCCCTCCGGAGCCGTCTTCTGATTCTTCCCCCCCTCAAATGTAAGTTTACAACAGTTTTTTGAACTATCTTAGAAAGACTCGTAGTTTGAGGAAAAGTCTCTCCTCAAAATTGTCCATTTGTTTAGTAGCTGTTGATTTTGATTCCGTGTTCCGTCTTGGGGAAAGCTCCCGCTCCTACATTAAAAAGACAGCTGTAGACTGAAAATAGATTATACCCTAGCAGGTCCACAAGTGAGTGAGTCCAACCCATCCTGCGGGTGGGCTTTACCAGAGGCTCCTGACAGCATACCAGCAGGGTCCTTGTATCGCGTCCTGCCTCAAAACAAGCACCCGTTTCTCTTCACACACACGCGGATGTCAACGCACACTCCAAAAGTCTGAATGGCAGGCATGTGCGTGTAACTGCCACAGGACAGCTGAGTAAGTGGCGGCATTTGGAGCCCGGGCGCACGGGTTTCACGGGTCAGGCAGAGGCACGGACATCCCACCTTGCCGAGTCCCAGCTCTTTGGGTTCTAAGGGGAAAGGTAGGCAGTTGAGGTTTCCTGTACTTGGTGTTAGAGGAACTGTTGGGGTTGACTATTTGGACTGGTTTCTGCATCATAAATATTTATATTTTTGGCTGACTTAAAGGTAAAATAGGAAAATGTCTATAAGCACATCCCAATGCCTGTGACCTCTTGAAATGCAAGGTCCTTAAGGCCCACACCTGTGCTGGAGTGGGGGAGGAAGGAGATTGGACTCCATGCATGGAGGAAAGGGGCATAAGCTTCCACCCTCTTCTAGGCCTGGGATACCTTGCATTTTAGCTGCAGAGTCTCTATCCCCACGACTTTACCTAGAAATTTTTCCTGATGACTCTCATCTGACTTTAAAAGATCCAAATACCTTCACATTCTTTCCTCAATCTTGATATTCTGCACACAAGCTATTCGATTACTCTGCACTGATCTCATTATTTTGGATTCCGTTCATTTGGAATGTGCTGTAATTCATTTAGAGTGGATGGAGGATGACAATTTTGCTGAACCCAAGATGAAAGGCACATCTAGATATTCTAAGTGAACCCCACGGGTGGAAAGCGAAATATTAACTACATATCATGCTTTTTCAATCCTACTGCGAAATGCTTCAAAGTCTCTGCTTTACAAAGTTTGGGGCCAACTTTTAAGACTAGTTCTAATAGCTGGACATACCTAAAGGATCTGACTGAACTCCATTGGATTCTCAAAGCGATCTGTGATCCAGGGAAGGTTGGATCCATTGGAATTCTGCTGTGCCCATTAGGATCGAACAGATCCTGAATAAATATAATCAACAAAATTCTCCTGACCAACCACAGGTCAGTGAAGTTACGAGGTCTTTGAACGTGACTCCAGGGCTTTGGAAACACTTGCACCTTGGACCCCACTTCAGAAACACGATGCCACTTTTGCTACTAGCTCAGAAATTTTCAGGACTTTGAGGTAACCCTTCTCAAACCAGGTATGACAATAAAAATATTCAGTAAGCTATATAGGAGGTCCCAGCCAATCAAAACAAATTACAAGCTAGAGCGCCAGAGCGAGATCCCAGAGACCCCAAGTTTCACTTACGAGGCTCTAGATCTGGGGGAGATTGGGGTGAGATCCTGGCCTCCACCTGTATGGGAATATTTCGATATTTTAGCCTGCATATTACCGTTGTACAATGTGTAACAGGTGAATGCAAGTATTGCCTAAATTTCCTAAGCCAGAGCTCTGCAAGCTACATGCTGTTAGCATTTGCTAACTTGGCATGAGGCTAGACAGCCTGCACTGATTATTCCCTTGCCTATTACTAGAATCTGCTCGCTGGCTGTCCTCTCATTCTCCAGCCCAGGTCTCGCCCACGTACTCAGACCTGGGCGACCTTTGGGCTTCCTCTGCCCCTCGGATGGCTCGGAGAGCTCCTGCCCTTCTCCTCTGATATCATCTGCCCCAGCACCTCCTCTAGGATCAGAAGCTGCCTCGACAGTGGTGTTTCTCATCAATCCAGATCTCAGAGTCCGCGTTTTCAGTCGGGGAAGTGTTCCCTTGCCTCTTCTGACCCCACGACATTTAGCTTGCTACTTGCCTGAGGCTTATCAGTCTGCCAAGTGGTTCTCACACAGCCACACACTTGTTGCCATCTCCTCAACTCAGCTCCCCCAACATCTGTGATTTAAATAGTCCCTTACCTCTTTCCTTCTGTAACTTTCCACTTGGGCCTTTCATTCGCCAATAAGGCCTCTCGTGTGAATTCTCACCAAAAATTAGGCTAGCAATAAAAAAATAAAGGCTTTGTCTTTCCTTTAAGAGTTTCTGTGCACACCTACTATGTGCCAGGAACTGTGCAAAAACAAAACCTGAAGAAAAGGGACCAAACCGGTGACCTTTCCAGCTGGGAGAAGAGAGAGAATAAACAAATATACAAATACAGTGTCTGTTGAGTGGTGATAAACACAGTGGAAAAAACAAACCAAAGTAAGAGGATAAGAAATGCCAAGGGCAAGGGGTTGCTATTTCAGTGTCAAGGCTAAGAAGGGCCTCCCAGGTGGAGGTGAGGTCACCAGCCATGCAGGCCCACGAAGGAAGAGTATTGCGGGCAGAGGGAACAGCCTGTGCCAAGATCCTGAAATGACAGCATGTTTGGGAGGCATAAGCAGCAGCGAGAAGGTCAGGATGGTTATTAAAGTCAAGTGGGGGAAGACTTACAGAGAAGATGAGGTCTAAGGGTAAGCAGGGGCTGGACCAATTAGGAGGCCATGGTTTTGTGTGTGTGTGTGTGTGTGTGTGTGTTTTGAAAGATTTTATTTATTTGAGATAGAGAAAGAGAGAGAGAGTATGAGCAGGGGGAGCAGCAGAGGGAGAGAGAGAAGCAGGCTCCCTGCTGACCAGGGAGCCCAATGCGGGGCTCGATCCCAGGACCCTGAGATCATGACCTGAGCCAAAAGCAGATGCTTAACCGACTGAGCCACCCAGGTGCCCAGGATTTTTCTTTTTAATAGCCATACTATGCAGATACACAACTTTGCCTTTTCCCTTCTGTCACTGACCATTCCATCTGAAGGATTTTTCATGATGCCACAGAGTCTTCACAACCATTACTATATTAATATATTTGCTTACTTGAAATGTGGGTCTGAAAAAGAGAACCTGTGGAGTGGTCGAATAACATTTATTGTCTATAGAATAGCACCGGGCTCAGAGGTGTGTGGAAACTAATAGTCTGTGCCACATCACCCCTTGCCTGGATTGCGGTAACGGGCTACTAACTGCTTCTGTCCTCACCTCCTAGCGGTTTATTCTCGACATGGCACCTAGATCCTGATAGGACATCATATCATCACTCCTTTCCTCACTCAGAGAAAAAGGCAACATCTTACACAAGCCCTCATGGCCCTCTATTACCTCTCCGGGGTCACCGCCTCTCGCGAACTCCCCTCCAGCCCAGTGGCCTTGCTGGTATTATTTAAACACTCCATGCTTATTAGGAGTCTTGCTTTAGGGCCTTTGCTTCAGCTGCTCCTCTGCCTGAAACAACCTTCCCCTGCCCCCACAGAGTCACTCTCACCCACTTCAAGTTTTTGCTCAGAAGTGACCTCCTCAATGAAGTCTGCCCTGAACGCCCTATTCAAAATGGCAGCCCGCCCAGCTATCTTAAGCCTACTCACCTGCTCTAGCAGCTCCTATCACCTCCCAAAATAAGACGTAATTGATTAATACAGCTTGCACATGGTTTTCTGTCTGTCTTTCTCTGCCACTCACTCCTTATTGCTTGGCAAGACCACGCGTTCCACAGTATCAAGGATCCTCATTTTGTTCACCCATGATTCGGAAGTGACTCGAGCTTTACCTGGCACGTAGTGGTTAATACACAGTCACTGAAGGAATAAATCATAGCAAGCAATCAAATATTCTCTTCCTTAGATTACTTACGGTAATGTCATAAAAGCGCAAATGCCATTTAAAATAAAGATCCATTATTAAAGTAGGCATGCATTTTCTTGAGACCCACTCTATGTGTCTAGATCAGTTTTTATACCATAATATACCATGCATCTAAAACTTTACAAAAAATGAATTTATCATTCTAAAACCTTATTACCATATACACAAAGTGTTTACATAAAGTATATAAAAAGTGTGAAGAAAATAATAAAACTGAAATAACCATGTATCCACCACCCAGTTTAAAAATGGAAAAAGCCAGTTACTACCTTTAAAACCTGAAGTGAGGGGCACCTGCGTGGCTCAGTCGGTAAAGCGTCTGCCTTTAGCTCAGGTCATGATCCCAGGATCCTGGGATCAAGCCTCGCATTGGGCTCCCTGCTCAGTGAGGAACCTGCTTCTCCCTCTCCCTCTGACAATCCCCCTGCTTGTGCTCTCTCTCTCAAATAAATGGGTAAAATCGTAAAAAACAAAATAAAACATAACAAAACAAAAACCTACCGTGAAACCCTTCCCAATTCGTCTCCTTCTCCTCAGCAGATGTGATTACTAGACTGAATTTTCTGCTAATCAATTTGTTACATTTTTATGATTTACTACGTATGAACAAATCCCAACAAATACAAAGTTAAGTTTTGCCTATTTTAGCTTCTAGATAAATTGAACCACAATATAAGTTCTCTTGTGTGACTTGATTTTTGCGTTCAACAGGATGGTTTTTGATGCACATAGGTCAAGGCACGTGTCTGTGGTTCATTGATAACTACTGCATAGTTATGGGATTTATAAATATATAAAGATTTTATTTGTCCATCACACTGTTCATAGACACTTGGATTGTTTCTTCTTTCCCCATTCAATACTGGGCTACTACAAATAATCTTATTGCCAAAGTGTTTTCCCAAATGAGTTTCCCAGTTCTGTTTCTCACGGGAGGAGTTCCATTGTTCCACACCCTTGCCAACCTGTGTTGGTTGCCTTCAAGGACTCCGGCTGAGGCTTACAGGCTCTCTCTTCCCTTGCTCTCCCCATTCATGCTCTGCCAACAGAGCATGAGTTCGTCTTCTGGACAAAAGGCATAATTTGAGTTGGGAAGCAAGCACTGGTTTAAAATATTGTATTGGCTCCCACAAGTCTATAATGAATGATTCAACCCATGTAAATCATGACACCCAGGAGCCAAAAAATGTTATTGAGGGACAGGAAAGGAGACTTATATAAATGTAGCAACATTCCAAGTTCATGAATAAGAACACAACATAATAAAGATGTCAATATTCCCTAAATCATTACATACAGTCGATAAACTTTCAGTCACAATCCTAACAGGACTTTTCATAGAACTTGAAAAGATAGCCTTAAAATTTAAACGTAGGAGCAAAGGGTTAAGAAGAGCTAGCATACTCTCAGAGAATTGGAGGAGAGACTTTTCTTACCAAATATTAAAACCCATTAAAAATCAGCAATAATCAAGATGGTGTTGTGTTGTTATAGAAATAGATCAAAACAGAAAAGAGCCTGGCAGAAGACTCACAAATATGAACAAATGACATATAATGGCTGGCATTTTGAAGGTAAGTGGGAAAAATATCAGTGATTTGATAAGTGGTGCTGGGATCATTTACTGGAAATGTTGACTGCCTACTTCACACTTTATGCAAAAATAAAATCCATATGGATTAAGGCCTTACTGTGCACGAACAATTTTGAACCTTTGTGTTGGTGCTCTAGAGGCCCTGGGGAGAAGTTCTGGGAGAAAGGTGCCTTTCTTCCTAAGAACATCTGCGAGCTCCAACTCTTGAAAATCACAAGAAGATAAATGGTTATCTTATCTCCCTTTGCTCAAAAAAGAAGAAAAGACAGCCCCACGTTTCGTTTAGAAAAAGTATATAAATTAATATTATCCATCAAATCCCAAATGATGATCAGCTAAAAATAAATAAATAAATAAAAACTTAAAAAAGCTTCACCGGGAATTTCTTAGAAGAGTGAGTTCCCCAATTACATTTTAAATGGAGTTTTTTCTCCTTTCAGAAGCACATTTATTCATAGAGAGAGACACGCTTTTGCGCGTTACAGAAGATTACGTCATCTGTATCTTAAGTAACGTTTTCATAGTTCTCTGAGGCTAACAAAATCTCCTTTGGCATGTGCCTAAGTAGTAAACGCTAAAGAAGAAAATGTCCGCTGACCTAGGAGAGCCTGTGAGCGGCATGGACTGTCCATCAGGTTGCTCTTGGGATCAGTCGAGGTGTTTGACAGCGGTGCTAAGCAACCATCCAGAGCGCAAAGACAAAGACGCGAAGCCAGCCAGGGCGCTCTGCCACCACACCGAGATAAGTCAAGCCCTTTAACACCAGCGGCTGCTAAGGGTTTATTGCACACTCTCAGCAAGATAAGCTGCCATTCACGCCTCACAGGACACTCAGATCTGGAAAGCAGCTTAGAGGAAAAACTAAAGAGACGTGAATAAGTATAATTATTTCAGGGTAGGAAATTAATGGATTTCTGGTTGTTTGGACTCCAGTTCCGTGAGGAGCCATGCAAAGCATGTCTCCTGGGCTTTCCAAACACGGTAATGGGGAGCAAGGGAGAGAAATAACCCCAGGGTCCTGCTCTAAGTCCCACTGCACCTCAGCCATTTGCCCCCGGGATCCGAGCCTCATTTCGCTACGGTGGAATTCGTTTCCCCATTGCACAGATGAAACTGAGGTCCAAACGATTAAATGAATCCCTCCCTGAGTCACAGAGAGTGGAGATTGGAGGAACTTGGATTTAAACCCACTGCTCCCTCCGATTTGTCCCAGCAGGCTGATGGTCCATATGGCTGGGCTCTGAGGTGGATAGGGCATGATGTAAACCCTTGATTTCATGGTTGGTCAGGTGGGAAGTGCTGGACTTTGTACTAGCTGCTAACGTGCTTTACCTGAAGGCAGAATGCATACTTCAAGGTTTTTAGGTTTCCTAAGACCGTTCCAGTTTCAAATGTTCTCTCCTAGGATGAGCAAAATCGGAGTCCCCTTTCTTTTTTTCACTAAGAAAATAGGGTCCCTTGTCTGTAGAATTCAGTGTACATACATTTTGCACACACATTCCTTCTTTGAGATCGCCACCAGGACCTTCCCTGGAGAGCTGCAAGGTCAGGGCAAACACACTCATGATATTGAACTTGGAAAGTGACCAGTGTACGTAAGATGATGGATACCTGGAAGAAAACAAACAAACAAACATGGTTTTGTTTAAAAAGAGTCATTCCCACTGAATCAGTTTGTGAATATCAGTGTCCTAGTCTGAGAATGTATGACCATAAGGAATGTCACAAAAGTAACCCCTTGCTCCCCAGTTTCATGAGCCACCGAGGCAAATCCTAGAACTGAGAATTGTTGCCTTTCAAAGTGGGAAGGAACACCAGAGGTCAGCCTAGCCGGCCTCAGACACTCTGCAGGAAGAGAGAAGGAAGGAGAGAGAAATCACTGAGACCTCCTTATCAATGGGCAGCCACTCTTCTGAATACTTTCACTTGACAAGTTCAGAAGGTTGCATGCCAGAACGGCTTCTTGGAGAAGGTCTTCCGTATCAGAGTGATAGGCTAAGTGTGTTGTGACAGCACCGTTGCTGAGCATCGTGCATTTCCTTGTGAAATCACAGTCTGCATGTGACCCATCGTCATTAAATGCCGTGCATACAACAAAGAAAAAAATACAGCTTGAAGCCACGAATAATTTTTAGACTTAAGTAATGTTGGAACAGCAAATCTATTTATGGAATCAAACTTCTGATTTCCAAACGAAAAGAGATGGTCGCTTCTGCCTTAAAAGGCTTCATTACCCCCCAAAAAATGTCTTTTCGTTATTTCCCTTCAATGGGAAAAGGTCAGGTTACAGAGTCAAGTTCCAATCTAATCATATGATGTCATAAGACGGCAATTCTGTTTAAACAATCTTTACAAAGCAATGTGAATA
Organism: Potos flavus; assembly: GCA_028534135.1. Classification (NCBI taxonomy): domain Eukaryota; kingdom Metazoa; phylum Chordata; class Mammalia; order Carnivora; family Procyonidae; genus Potos; species Potos flavus. Next base: position 46,705,062 of record CM052885.1, on the reverse strand, counting down.
TATGGCTGGAAAAATGACAAAGTGAATTTTAGATAAGTACCTTCGAGGAAGCATGTTCTGGTACAATTTACTTTGTGTGGACGTCCAGGAGACCAAAGCCATTGATATGGTTGCTTGCATGCCATCCAAAATTATTATTAGTGAACTATCTATCAAGGCTTTGTGTTTTAGACTTGTTGGTTAATTACCTCTGGGGATTTTGTGCAGTTGGGATTGATAACAGCATCTAAAAGGAATTCTAGTGAAGGATAACAACAGAATTCTTTAAATAGCCAACCAGACAACTAAATGGAGTTTGGCTAGATGAATAATAGAAAATCGTAGGACTTTTTAAAGGAGATTTCTGCAGTTGCCTGATTCTGACACTCTTACCACACATCAATCATTCGTTTAGCTAACATGAAACACTGGAGTCATAAAGCCAAGTGACCAAATTTGTGATAAAAAAGATTCCAAAATATGCAGACCCAAGCTGTTATTCCAGGCACAAGAATGGTCATTCTCTGTTGCATGGTTAGCATACTTGTGAGTTCTATCAGCTTCCCTGAGATAAGGTTAGAATGCCTGTCTTCTTGAATACCACAGACAACTTGAGGGCAGAGGCTGTATTCCATTCATTTATCCTTGGAACCTAGTATGAAGCTTGGCACGTAGTACCTGCTCAACGAAATCAATGAACAAAGGAGCGCGTTTCTGATATGACACCATTCCCTACATATCCTCTTGGATTTTATATACTACTGTACAGAGAATTAAGCTGACAGATGTTCAAAGGAATCTACATTCAAATTAAGGATACCAGCCTCCCCAAATGTCTCAATCTTCCTCAACTCTGTGGATGCATTCTATCCCCTGAAAGCACTTATTTCTCTTGCCTCTTGCCATTCATCTTCTGTCTCAACCTACTACTCTCCTATGGCTACCTACTCTCCTTTCTCAGGGGTCTCCTTTGAAAATATTGATATTCTCTTCTTGACCATTTCTTTATGGATTGAGTGTGTTAGTCATACATGAGACCAGAGGGGCTGGGCATCCTCTAATTAGGAGGGTACATTCTTCCCAACCCCCGACTCCCTTCCCTAGATCTTCAAGATGAAGTTCTCTGGACCCCTTCTTGTTCTTAATGTGTTTTCTATATAGTCATTTTTCTTCTCTAGTGGATTAGATTGTGATCCAAAGGGAACCAAGGAGACGGTTGTTGCCCCCTAAGCTTTGAAACTGCATCTAGCCAGAGAAAAGGCATTCCTCTGCTTGGTCTGGTCCAGCTCTCTGGGCGACTGTATTAGGTTTGGGGCAAACTCCTCACCGAAACCAAATGATTTTGGTTGGAACCTCCCCCTGCTCCATAAATGTTCTCTGGAACTTGCGGTGATGATATCAGGCAGCTCTCTGAGGAGTCAGGAATCTTGAGCCCCAGCCAGAGGCAACTTATCATGGCTAATAATTCATCATTCACCACCAGCACTAGAACAAATGTTTATTAAGCACCTACACTGTGTAACGCGCGGTGGCACAGGGCTGGCAAGGAAACGCCACACTGACAGGAATACCAATAACAATAAAAGGCTGCTATCTGTTTAGGTCTTTCTCTGTGCCTGGCATTGAGTCCCATGCCTTAGGCTCATTCTCTCATCCAATTGTCCTCCCAACCCAAATGATCATCTCCATTTTACAGATGAAGAGTCTGGTCGGAGGACCAGGAAGAGGAAACGCTAAGATTGACACCAGCTGTGTTCAGTCGCAAAGCCCGGGCATTCCCTTCAACACGGCCTCCCCCAAGAGGGGGCGACTGGATGAGGGGAGGCAGGTGACAAAGACAGCACAGCCGGGAGAAGGAGGAGAAGTCCTAGGGAGCAGAACATTGTCTGTGACGGGGGGAAAGAGGAAAAGATGGAGGGAGCTATAGCCACGTGGGAGGTGGTAAAAGTTAGGGAATTTCATCCCTAATATCCTCCACTTCCTCTGCGAAGTGAGAGGCAATGTCATCCGGTGAGTAAAATGAATGTAAGGACAGGGCAGGGGTGACGATGGTGATGATGAGAAAAATAATAACAATAATGGCAAATATGGAGTCCACCGTGTGTCTGACAATGCTCTGATTTCTTCACACGAGCAATTCTTTTTCATTCTCACAATTCCAAAAGACTGGAAACCGAGGCTCGAAGAGATGGTACACTAGACCTACTGTGAAACACGTACGGAGTGGTGGAACTGGGACTTTACCCCGGACAGTCTGCCTCCAGAGCCCGAGCCGCTGAGGGGAAAGTGAGAAGCCTTGTGGGGACACGTGGAAAGATGATTCCTAACTTACTTTTCACTTAAAAGATAAAAATCGAGAAAGTAGTGGTCTGAGAGGTGGCGTGGGGGGCAATTTTTCTCGTAGCTTAAACTAAAAATGGGTCAGCAAGGCCACCATGTCAAGGAGGTAGCTGAAACTGGAGTTCAAGAGAGAAATGAGTTGTAGAGTTTCCACAGGCATACCACCTCATATACGTACAATGCATCGTAGTTTCCAGAATTTTGACTTAGCGATACAATTCACCACATATGTAAATCCCAACCCTTATGAACATCCCTAAAACATATCATTTCCCTCCATCAAATATAGTAAAATATAACATCAATTTTAAGCAACCTCTATAGAATCTTAACCGGTCCACACAAGGAGAACCAGAGCTATATTTACTAAAGCCAATCCTGCTTTGAATTTCAGTAATGCTGCAAACTTCAGGAATGAACTGGGCCTGCAGAACCACAGGGAGGACGGCAAATATTGTGGGCTGTTCTGAGACAGGTGCGTGCCCTCACTGCAGGGCACGAGGCAGCCCTCAGGGGAAGTAGGCAGTGTTCAACCCTGAGAAGCGGACGGGAGAGGGCCGCTGGGAGGGAGGATGGCAAGGGCCAGAGGCCTGGAGACAAGGCCTTCTCTAGGGAGGAGATAAAGATGGGCTTCTGCTTTATTTCCTTGACTACTTACTCTTCTTGCCTTGGTACAGAGCCAATAAGAGGTTAATATCCCAATAGAAAGTTCTTTTGGGGCTGAATTACTGCGGACCTCTCAAGTATTGTATTAATTAAATGAATGAACATCTCAGGTAAGCATTGGTAAAGCACTTTAACACAACTTTCACTCTCCTTTTTTTTTTTAGCCAGTATTGCTGCCGTTTCTCAGACTGTTTCCGTGTGTTCCTCCCCACGCCCGTCGACCAATGTCCCGTGGCTCCCACCCAAGGCCACAGACCCCCATCTCTGCACACACGTGGCCCACTGCTTTCTGTCCTCTGTGGAAGGAAACTTCTGCAGGGCCTCACGCCCTCTGTGGGGTGCTCAACAAGCACGTGGCTTCTGGGCCTGCTCCTTTGACAAGTCTTTACTCTGTGATGCTGGCAGCAGAGTGGTACCCCACGCCAGCTGTTAAGTGAGTCTGTAAGTTTCTACATTTTTTTATTCCTAGGAAATTCCTTTGAAATGGGGAGGATTTTATTTTCATCTTCGTGGCTTGAAAACACAATTTAAAATGTACTGCCCAGAGTCCGACACAATTTAGCCTAGGACTTCCTGTGGTCAGAAAACCTTGATCCTTGCTCTGATTAGGCCATTTTCTTAATACCCCAAAGCCTTACTTTTGTCATCAATAAAGAAGGGGAAATGGTGCTGGAAATAATAAGGCTTGGTTCTAATCATTGTTGTTAACGAATGTAGAGATCAATTCATCTCCCTGCTTTGAATCTCTTTATTCTCCCCTTTTAGGTAAAATCTTGTTTTAAAATTTAATATCTACTCTATCTTTTATTATGTCCTAAGTTATGAATCAAATCCTTTTGAAAACTTAGAAATTATTTTAAATGATTAAATGAATACACAGTTAACTCTCATTCAATGAGAAGGTGTCATTTAAGGGAATGGCCCATTTCATTTATGCCGGCTAACGTAGCCATTAGAATATTCCACACAAGAGAAGCTCAAACCCTGAACAAGTCTCCATTTTTTGTCTGAAATATGAAAAAAAATCAGTGAAAAGTGCAGTCTGCACCCCCAGGAGAAATGCAGAGTGCCTGCCAGTCTGTCCTCTCGTGGCCGCGTGGGTGTGAATGATGCGACCAGAGTCAACAGGAGTAAGGTGAAGGAGTCAGGGAATGAGAAATCCACTGCCTTTATAGTATGGGCTTAGGAGTAATTTATTTGCTGTGTCCTCTCTCTCTCCTTCCTTCTTTCCTTCCTCCTTTTTCTCCTTCCTTTTTCCTTCTCTTACCTCCTTCCTTACTATCTTCCTTCCCTTCCTTCCTAAATATGTGCTCTGAGTGTTTTAGGTTGTTCAATTTTTAAAATATATCTATTAAGGAAGGAAAATGTGCCTAGCATAGTACTCCTGGTCCATATCCATGTCATCAGACCCTCACAGTCACTGTATGGCAAACCATCCTCTTTATTTAAATGGAGAAACCAAGATGCCAAAGGATGAAATGATTCTTCCCAGATAAAACCCTTGTCAAAGACCTCTTACAGTGATCATGGAAGTCAGGGGTCTAAACTAAGGTGAACAAGGAAAAAGGCAGGGAGGGTTTTTTTGTTTTGTTTTTTTGTTTTGCTTCTTGTTTTGTTTTGTAAGAAAAAAAAAAAAGTGCTGGGCAGCCTAAGAACAATAAATTTAGGAGTTTGGTTAATGGTTTTAATAATTTCAGACACCTGATATAGGTTTCAATATTCTTTAGAATGTTTGCTGACAGTATTTTAACACTTGGAATCAATTAATTCAGGCAAAACTAGACACATGACATCCAGTCTCCCTCAAATATATGACACCTGACTTTCCTCTATAACAATTTACAAATATTTCTCACATAATATACCTCATGTAAGCTCAAATACAATGTAGTCCCCCTATTTTTCCAATGAAAGATGAAAAAAAATAGACTGGGGGGGATCTTGAATACATCTAAGAATATAGATGAAGCAATCAAATGCTTCCTCGTTATTTCATTTAATAATTTTAATGCATATATGTTTAAAATGTTATAGAAAATAAAACCTGAGTTTAGTATTGTTTCCTTTTTCACAGCTTTCAAAATTGCATTCAAACTCCCCACAGGAATCTTCAACATCAGTGTCATCACGTGAGCCATTTTGGGAGTCATTTAGCAGTTTCAAGACCGCCCCATGTCCCCTATGTCCCCTGCAACATCAGCCTGCCACGAGAAAACTGATCCCAAATATGGATTTGGAGAACACTGGCTCTTAGTCTTTTCAGTTTTCCTGTGGTGTGTGTGTATGAGCTACCTAAGTAACCACTTATTTTATTGTTTCTTAAGCAGATCTTTAAAAGATTTCTTTTTTTTTCCTTCTGACATTCAGTGGTTGCAACTGGGAAGCACACTTACAAGAATAATGACAAAATTTGGGTTACATTTCTTTGCTTCATTTTTTAAAAAGTTAATTCAAACAGACCTTGATAAATATCCATCTGAGGTCGTTACACCATCCAAGCAGTATTTCATGGGTCAAAAGAAAGTGACTGAGACAGTCACCGTAGCACGAGGCTTTGTAAGGGCTCAGAATTTCAGTCGCCTTTTCTGAGCGGCTGACATTTAGACCTCTGAATCGGGATTATTTCAGAATGGACCATGTATGGGGAAAAATGTGGATAATGACGGTCATTCCAGAGAAGGCAGAAATGAGGATCTCAGATTGGAAACTAATTTTAGTTATCCTGCACATGCTCAAGCCCCTGTCACACTCCTCTGTATCTCTCCTCTCCCTGAATGGTCCGCTCATGTAGCAGGCAGTGCCTGATAGCATTTATGGGCATCTTCGCGATGCTCTTCCCAGCATGCTTTGAAAGAACTCGGCACTGCCCTTTGGTACCAATGACTTACGAGAACGACTTGTAGCATTCCATTGCTCAAAGAGCATTGAGAGATGTCAGAATTCTGAAATAGCTGCAGGAGCAGTTGCCAGCAGGCATCTTGCGAGCAAAACTTATAGAGTGGTGGATTGCAGTGCCAGAACTTCGGGAAAGTGTATTCATCACAAGATGGAGTCAAGTGGTTCACACATTGGTGTTTTATCAGTTGTTGACCGTTGTTAGTAAACGCAGAGGTATCCTACCAAGCGGATCGCCTCTGCCCAAAGACTGCCTGAATCATTGAGGCAGTAGATTTTTTTTTTAAGTAGGGGCTTGAACTCACAACCCAGAGATCAAGACGTGAGCCAAGATCAAGAGTTGGACGCTTAATGGACTGAGCCACCCAGGTGCCCTGACGCAGTAAAATTCTGACTAGAATGTCTTAGTCAAGATGGGGCCCATTCATAGTCCACATATCTCTTCTACTGATGTTTCATACTGTTCCTCAGTTTCCATGAGCATATGTCTCATCCCTTAACGAGTTTATGGTTGGATCTTGGGACTGTCTGAGACCTGTTGGAGAGAGAAGAGCTTACCATGGAAACAAGATTCTGGTCCAACAGGTTGAAGATTCTTGGTAGTGATCCGAGATTACTCACTAAAGGGGAACTGAGTGAGTGTTTTTCAGAACCTCTAAAATCAGATAGAGATGATGCCCACTGGGAGATGTTACAGTGTGAGGGGACGATGACTTGTACCCTTCGGAATATAAAACAAAGATAAGGAAGGGTTTTCATACTTGGGCATTTTTTTATTAGCATCTGTCATTCCTTTCTCTGCCCTCCAATTCTATTAAGCACACACTAGACAGCAGACACTTGGAGAAGAACTCTTCTGTTACTTAGCCATTACTTTCTCTCCAATTCCTTTAATATTTTCTTTTTTTTTAAAGATTTTATTTATTTATTTGACAGAGAGAGATACAGCAAGAGAGGGAACACAAGCAAAGGGAGTGGGAGAGGGAGAAGCAGGCTCTCCACTGAGCAGGGAGCCCGATGTGGGGCTCCATCCCAGGACCCTGGGATCATGACCTGAGCTGAAAGCAGACACTTAACGACTGAGCCACCCAGGTGCCCCTTAATATTTTCTTTTGTACAATATTTAAGAGCATAGTCTTTTTGTGTCACACAGAGTTTTTTGCATATCACACAATAAGATCTCTTATTGACCCTATGAACTTGAGCTGATTATTAAATCTTTCTGAGACTCTCTTTGTTCTTCTATAAAATGGAGGTCAAGGGGCACCTGGCTGGCTCTGTCAGTGGAGGGTACAACTGTTGATCTTCAGGTTGTGAGTTCAAGCCCCATATTGGGTGTAGAGATTACTTAAAAATAAAATCTTAAAAAATAATAACAAACAAATAAATAGATAGGTAAATAAATAAATAAATAAATAAATAAATAAAATGGAGATCAAAATATTCCCTACTTCATGGGGTTGTCGTGAGACTAAACAAGATTATGCCTATAAATAGTTTAAACCCAATGTGGGTAAATGGTAAGTATTCACTATCACTATTTAGTGCAAGTTTTTCATTTTTCCATTAGATTGAACCATTTGAAACTGCCATTTTTGTATGTCAAAAATAGTAGAATGTTGGTGACTTTATATGGTCCAACTTTGTGTGTGTTGTGTTTGCTAGAAGGACTTATGTAGGAAGCTGATCTCCTATATAGTGTAAATAAGGAAAGGAATATGTTATTCAAAGACCAGAGGTCTTTTTAAGTTAGTTTCAAATTGTTAAGTTTATTTCATTCAGGATTACACTTCTTTGTACAACTGAGCACTTAACTCAGAGCTCTCTACCTAGGAGATGATTAATAAATATTAGAGTAATAAATTTACATATATGAAATACCTGAATTTTAGGAAGCAGCCAACTACTTAAAAAAAAAATCACCCTATTTCTGGGGTTCCTGAGTGGCTCAGTGGGTTAAGGATCTGACTCTTGATTTCAGCTCAGGTCATGATCTCAGGGTTGTAAGAGCGAGCCTCTCTTAAGATTCTCTTTCCCTCTGCCCCTCCCTGACCCTCTTCTTCTCTCTCTCTCTCTCTAAAAATAAATAAATAGTTTTTTAAAACTTTAAAAAACCCCTAAGATCAAGTTGACATGGTCATTTCAAAAACATGAATTAAGAGAATATTTCTGATTTCAGTTGAGCTGGTAGAGTTTGGGAATTAGATCTATCATATAAAAACCATTTCACTTCAGTCCAGTGATTCCTGATGAAAAATATGGCTGGGCAAATCACAGAGTGGAAATGGATGTTAGGTCAAGGGTGAGGGTTGCAGTCATATCTCTGTCCTCTCTAAAAAGAAAAGAAAAGAAAAGAAAAGAAAAGAAAAGAAAGATCTCAGATCAGAAATCAAAGAAGAAGTTACAAAGCTCTGTCTCCAGCCAGGAATGAGAGCACCATACAAAATCAAAGGAAGCTTAGGTTCTTCACACCTCAACCCATATGCCAGGCAACTTTACTGCCAGGTCTAAAACCACCCATAATAAGAAATGCAACTTTGGTCCCTGGTTTGGGTCCAGAGGAAACAATTAAGTAATGAATGATTGCTTTGATACCTGATCACTGGAGGTACTCGCAGGTGAGTTCTGATGAAAGGCAAATTTAATATATAAATGTGAATTTAGAATGTAAATCAGGAAGGTGTTTGCAAACCTATAGAGACAGGAAGTATATTAGTGGTGACAAGGGGATGGGTGGAGGTGAGGACAGCTAAAGGGTGTGAGGTTTCTTTTTGTGGTGTTAGAAAGATTCTAAAGTTGCCCAGCTTTGTGACTTTCCTAAAAAGCACCGGATTATACACTTTAAATGGGTGAGTGATGTCGTGTGTGAATTATATCTCAATGCAACTCTTTCAAAAAGCAAAGGAAAAAGTGAAAGAGAAAGGTATTTTACAAATCCTTATCCCTACCGTAAAGATACATAACCTTGGTAAACATTTTGGTATGTAAGTCTTCTGGACTTTTTTCCATGCTATAAGACCTGTTTAGTAACCTCTCTTTTTAAACTTAACCATGTAACTTGCATATTTTTTATGCCAAGGTACATTTACATCATCTTCATTAAATGGCTACATAAGACTCCATTTATTTACATATACCTACATTTGCTTAGCTGATATCTTATGATTAAATATTTAGGTGGTTTCCTTTTCTTTTCTTTACCATTTACATATGTCTTTGTACTTAAAAAATTAACTGGGGAGAATCTCTGATAAACAGACTGAGGAACCCCCTAACACGTCAGTGGCACAAGCAGAAAAGTTGAGTTTTTTCTTGCTTTTAATGCAGCTCACATATATCAACACCGTCTCTATGATATATAAACACTTAACTGTTCCCTGGGTACAGTGCTTCGTGCTGTGCATGCTACAAATCACACCAATTATCTGTCCTCAGTCCAGCCTTGAATCACGACTTCATGGGCCAAATTTTTAATTCCTTTAGGTAATAATTCAAGATAATAGCATATCTTATACCAGATAGTAGTTCACTTTCTAAGGCGTATTTTGCTATCATAGCTTATATCCTAGAATCCAAGAATGTTAGTGCCCACAGATCATCTGTTGAAACCCTACATCATTATATTGTCGAAGTGAAATCGTAGGCAGAAAGATGTTTAATGGCTTTCCCCAGATGACTTGGTCAGTCTCTAACAGAGCTGAAATTTGAACCCAACTCTTTGAGAGTCCAGAGCATTTCCACCACATGACCTTGGCTCCCACAGCTAATTCCTGTTCTATGATACCCCCCACCCCCAGCAACTGCCCATCTCCCCATCAGCTGGTGCTGTGAGTAGAAGTTGGATCTGAAACAAAATTCTGTTTTTTCCTGTGCTAATTACAGTTAGAATCAGGAGACTGCTATTGGATAATGCAATTAACACTAAGATGTGAATGATAATAGGGTTACTCTTCCAAGAAACCTGCGTATTTTAAAAGAGAAGTCACCGATGATGTACTTTTTGCATACTTGTAGCCCTTGGCCGTTTACAAAGCACTTTCATATGGAACCGCATAATAGTAGGATATCTATTGTACAGATGGACTGATGGGAGGCTCAAGGGCAGGTCTTCCTTTGTCTGGACAGAAATAGCAGGTGTCAAAACTGGAGCAGACACCAGATCTCCCCTCACTTAACCCAAAGCTCTTTCCACTCACAAATTATCCTAATGAATGGGTGGGATGCCTGTCCGGGTATTTTTGAGCAGTCTACACTCTCCCTTCCTCCAACAAGAACAGGGGTCAACCACCTGGCTCATTACTTCTGAAAATGTGCTCCCCCAACCCCACTGCTGACCGGAGAAATCTGGGCTCCTCTGACAGCTGACTTACAGACTTAGATGATAGGCCATTTCCATATCTCCACGGGGCTAGTGTTCTTTGCAAAGTTCACCAACGAGCGCAAGAGGCATTCCTAACTATGCTTATTTACAATGCAGTTTTAGTGGAGGCCAGGTGGAAAGATTCAAGGCAAACGGATATGAAATGTGTAAAAAAAAAAAAAAAAAAAAAAAAAAAGGCGGATTTTGTATTTCTTTAAAACAATTAGGCCCAAGGAAGCAAGAGCTCCTCCTAATCCTGCCTGCATTCTTCCCCACGACCCCCCGCCGCCACTGGCTGCCCGCGTGAGGAGCACGCCCTTTCCATCACGGGGACTCATCCGCCCTAACACGTCCTGGGCGCTGCTTCTCCTTCCAGCCTTTCAGCACCAAGTACTGGACACACATTCCCTGAGAGGCTGCGGGCGGCGGCCCCGTGCCACAAGCGGCCGCGCAGTGCGAATGCTCAGCACAGTCGAGCCCGGGCGGCGGAACGGGTTATCACAGATCAAATTCCTGCAGCAGTCACTTCCTCTCCTTATCGGGGAATCGGGGCTTTTTATGAGGGATGGGCTGGACGGATGCCCACGCTGTGCACCAGCCGTCCGAAGACAAGGACTTCTCGACCAAGACGTGACTTCTCCACAATGTGATCTGGGAGGGAGCCCTCAGCGGTGCTAACAGTGGATGCTTCCAGAGAGGGAGACCCGGCCAGCCCGGGGCCCTTCGGCCGTGCCCGCACTCACCCACAAAGGCCAACCGAATGCCTGCATTGGCCAGACCCGGCTGGGCACGGTGGAGAGGACAGTGAGGTCTGGTCCTTGCTCCTGAGCAGGGTGGGTGGATAGTGTGATAAATATACTCTGTGCGGGCATCCTGGGCTGCCTCGCTGTAAGGGGATCTAGGGATGATAAGGTGTTTCTCACAAGGCTAACACTCAGCAGTTCACAACCTGTCTCCCGGCCTCCCTGAATGGGCTGTGCAATCAACATTAGAACCCAGAACCCAATCCCGCTAAGCACACCTCCCACCTTCCCCACAGACACCCCTCCCCACCAAGTCCAACGGACAAATCAGAGAGAGAATCTCATAGGGTCTTTATTCACAAATTGCTTTGATCATTTCTGGTTTAGGTCATCACAGCTTGCTGAGGCTGGCTTTGAACAAAGGTGGTCTCCTCGGGAACACTTTTTTGGTGTAAAATTATCAGGGTGTCATTCCCAGATTTATTCCCTTCAACTTCAAGCCAGTTCGAGTACTCACCATTACAAATATTCAACTAGTACAGGGTTAAGGCGGAAGAGCTCTCCTCTCCTTTATCTTGCAAAAAATAAGCAAGTGTGCTTTCTAGTGTCTTTCCTTCCCTTCCTGAACAGTTTCTTCCGAAATCCTTTAGGTGGGGTCCAGCAAATCAGGCGTCCACGCCAGGGAGGATGGAGAGAGGAGGGAAGTGTGGTAGCCCAGAGCAGGGAGTCTGGGTCTGAGTGCGGCGAGGAGGGCATCGCACCAACAAAGGGGTGCTGTGGCTATGGGGAAACTGGTTACTTCAGGATGATTGAGCAAATAAGTAAATATATTAAGGATAATAGGAGCCAGGTCCCTCACTGTCAGAGAAAGGAGTTATAAATATGGGAAGTAAAACTATTAAAATGATCTCTGTGGTATTAAATTTAAAATGGCGGTCTTGTTATGAACTATGGTTTTTTCAATAGATGTAGATACAGATATGAATGACATAGGATTGATGTGGATGATTAATAAATTATCAATATCTACAGAACCAAAATGTGACACACGTACATCTGTGTCTCCATCTATTTCTACATATGTATGACTATTTCTAACTATGTATAGACATACATACACTCCCTGCTCTGACCACTGAGAAGACCCGAGAGCAGAAACACTGAAATAGCGATGAGCACCGCTAGAGCTCAGAGCCAACCTCCAGCAAAAGGACCCAGTGTTCCTGGAAGAAATGCCTCCAGGACAGGAGCAGGGAAATTACAGGAATGAGCCTGCTCAAAAGACAATAAATAAGTGCTCAAGGAAATGGAAACCAGTGTGCGGCACTCCCTCTGGCCAAATTGGGGAGAATTTGAGCATCCAAGAAATCATGGTGGTGATGGCTTACAACCCATTGAATAAAATAGGAAACTGAGAGTCCATACAATAGAAACAAACGAATGAATGAATAGGATATTCAGTGAGAAGTGGAATATTTACATAGTTCCCAAGTATCTCTCAACAGTATCCTCACTAAGTATAAAGGGGAAAAGACTAACAACAGGGTAAGGGCTTGGCAGAGGCCCCTTAATCCGAGATCACAGTGAGCCTGGTGAACCCAGAATTTCAAGCGCCACCTGATGGGACGCAATGAGAAGAATACAGCCTCGCTTTGGTATGCTCCTACTAGTGATGTATACCCTGGATCTAACCATAAGGAAACGTGAAATAAATGTAAACTGAGGCATGCTCTACAAGATAACTGATCTATAACCTTCAAACATGTCAAAGTCATTAAAGTGAAGGAAAGACTGAGGAATTGTTCCAAATGACAAAAAAAACTTCAAGACGTAAAACTAAATGTAATTTGTGATTCTGAATGGGGTCCTTTTTCTATAAAGAACCTAAATGAGACAGCTGGTAAAAGGGGATTGAGGGCTGGGGGTTAGATGGTAACAATGTACCAATGTTCATTTCCTGATTCTGACCGTTGCATTGTGTTTATGTAAAAAAATACCCTGGTTTGTAGGAAATACAGATAAGGTTTCGCTGCTAATGGGCATCAGAGTGGCAATTTACACTCAAACGGGTCAGGAAAATAAAGTTCGTTTTTCTCGGCTTTCAGCTTTTGTATAACTTTTTAATTTTGTCAGGTAAAAATAAATAAATAACATGGAACTGGTACCCATTTGTACCTATTTTTTCTTATTTATATTGTCGTGTGAACCCCACTATTCCCACCAAACGAGACCATCAAAATGGGATGTTAATTTTTGTGATCAATGTTGTGGTATTACGTTGAGCAGTAAAAGCCCCTAAGTGGTGAGTATTACAGCATTTACCTTTTTAACAAAGATGTGAGAGGGAAGAACATTGCAGTTGGCCAGCCACTATTTACTTTTTTAAAATTAGACGTCTCAACCGAAGCGAACTAGCTCTGGTTCTCGGGTTTTGTCTGAATACAGGTGAACAAACCTCAATAGACCTCTTAGTCGGGAGGTAACGATCATCATGGGAACAGGGTGGAGCTCTGTTGGCTCCCTGAGAATCTTTTTCTCTGTGGCAGATGTCAGTGTAAACCTCTGCCCTGTGTGTGTGAGCATGCGTGCTTAGCGTGGTGGTAGTGGGTGGTGGGGAGGTCCTGCAATGTCCTGCATTTGACCGTGCCTTCTAGCTCTGACATTCTGACATTCTCAAGTCTCTTTTTGGTTGTGTAGGATCTGAATTCCCACGTGCAAGATACAGAGCAGCTCCCAGACTCAAATTCTGAGTTTTGTAACACCATATTGTAATTTGATGATACTGAATTTTATAATACAACCATATAGAATGGGTCATAGGATCAATTATGGAATCAGATTTCAAGGAAGCTCTAAAAATTCTCTGAGTCTCGGTTTCCTCATCCTTAAATTAATAAGACTCACTTTGCATAGCTGGCATCAGAATTAAATGAACTGATATATGGCAAGAGGTTAGCATGGGGTTGGACCCGTAGGAATCATGCAATGAATTGTCACAGTTACTGTCATTTGGTTTGAAAGGAGGCACAGCAACAAGAGGCGTGTGGCTTCAACGAGTCACGTGATCTCTCTAGCTCTCATTTTTGACATGAAATATATATTTAATGCGAGTGAGAGCTATTGTCCTCTCCCAATGGAGCGGCCTACACCAATAGGTTCAGTAGCTTGAGGTGGAGGGTGTCATGGAGCCGTCTGTTTCCACCACCCTTCAGTCTTCCTGAGTTCGCTCCTCGGAGGGAGGGATGGGTTATTGCTGAGTGACATAGACGACGTGAATGATTTTCTACCTGAATGGACCTGGGCCAAGAGGTGTAGACCAGAGGTGCCTCCCAGTATGTCTTCAGCCATAGACAGAATCCCTATTTGGGGTCATTGAGGCAGTTTGCTGAGGGATGTCGTGAAAAGTCAGACAAAAGATGACTTCTGAGGGTTTACGTGTCACAAGCAGCAGCCCTACGCTCCCCTGCCTGGGCTGTTCTTCTCCCCTGCAGTCAGGGTAATAACAGCTTCCTCACACCATCTTTGGCTTGCCAGGCTGTGCCCTCTAGTGTTTCTGGATGGCCCACGGATCCCCCAGGAACAGCTCTGGGGACGTCACTGAAACTACATAAGATGGGGGGATGGAGTGGGACCACATAAATGCCGTATGTCAGAGTCTTAGCGGGCAAATAATACCACTGTTTCCTAGTTCAGATATGAGTGTTAGACACAGAGCCAGATATAGAGGTTAAATATCATCTTTTCGTTAATAAAAAGCTCGGTTGGTTTAGGTGTTTCCCTACAAGCCTATTTAATATTTTGCCAGCCAACCTGCTGGCACCACAGGAACCAGGCCAACTCCACAGGGCCTGTCCCTGGATTACCACATGGCTGCCTGCAGATGCCGAATCCCTGCAGACACACAGATCCTGACGGGAGCCTGGAAAGAGCGAGCTACCTATGCCAGCCCCCTCCCTCGTAACCCATCAGATAAGGTGTATCTCCTCTTCCAGGAAGGAGGCTGGAGGGTCTCTACTATACTATATTGCTTCAATCCCACAGAATGGAAGAACGGGTCACCCCACTCTGCAAACATGAGGAGGGGAGTTAGTCCTTCTGCCCACCACCACGCTGCAGGAATAAACCACCCCAAAAGCTTACAACAGAAGTGTATTTCTTGCTCATAATACATGTCCATTATATGTCGCCTGCACATCTGCCTGTCATCTTCACTCTGGGGCTCAGAGGGACAGAGTAGCCTCTGTTTGGATTGTCACTACTGCTTGTGGCAGAGGGAAAGGGAATGTACTAGAACAAATGCTGGCTCCTCAAACTGCTGCCCAGGAGTGACACGTCCTCTTCCCATTCACACGCAATGGCCAAAACAAGTCACCGGGGCAAAACTGACGTCAACAGGGCAAGGAGAAAAAATGCTTCCTTCCATCCCAGGGAAGGGCAGCCAACATTCGAAACTATAATTCGGCCTCCTATCCTTTCTTACGCTGAGATGCGGGAGATCTGGCTGGGCAAGCACAAGACGGCATCAACACATTCTGCTGTGATAAGAAAAGTAGAACAGTTCTACGGTGACAGGTAAATAGCTGGTGACCTACCCTGGGAGTGTATCTGCGACTCTATGAACAGTTAGTCTGTAGGTCATGGGCAGTGGACTGGTACTTATGAAGGGCCTCGGACAGCACTTGCCAAAACCAGGGCATAAACTAGGGACAAAGATGGATATCAACATGGGAATCCTGCAGGTAGAAGAAAGGGGTGGAGGACTATCACACTAACAAGAAGGAATTGCAATGGGGGATTTGGGCAAGGAGATAAGATGGACCTTCTTTATAAGGACAGTTATGGGAGAGTATTGAATATTGAGTGGCTACGTTGGATCTCTGATACGAAGTAGAGGCATCTCAGGACCTTGGAGATGGGCAAGGCATACAGCTGTTGTCTGGGACCTCCAAGACCCTTGAGTAGGGACACGGGGTGCCACAGCCACCAAAAGTGTCCATAGACCACACCCAGGGGTTAGAATGGACAGCAGTGGCCATGCAGGTAGGTGACGTGACCCAGGAGAAACACTTGAGTTTGGGTCTCCTGCCCTATTAATTCCGAACCTCCTTTTCCTTCTCCAGAGTCCAGACCATTCCCCGATGCACTCAACAGATTATCCAGCACCTACCCCAAAACCTACGGCTTCCAGGCCACAGGGTACATTGGAGCCCAGAAGAGAGGGGGAAAAGATGTTTTCTCTTTGTTCAATTCCACTTGCCTACAGTACTTGCCAAGTGACAGCAAGATTTTGAACCTAGGACTGATGGCCCTGCACACATTCTCCTGCTGTTGCTTTGGATTTTAGTTTCCATTCATTTTGAATTCCTTTCAGACACGGTGGAGAAGGGAAACCGGAAATCTCCAGTGGGATGTGGTGGAAAGAGCCGTCGGCTCGCTGTGGGAGGGTGTGGGCTCCGCATGCCAGCATCCTAGCTGCAGAGCCTAGAGAAGCCATTTCACTTCTCCAGGCTTCATTTTTCATCTGTAAAATGGGGAAATAGCACTCTTCTGAGAGAAAGCATAGAAGTGAAATTTTTGTAAGCTAAACAGAGTAAGTATAAGTTATTCCGTACATATCATTCCAACCTCCTTCCGTCCAGCTCGCTCATCCTTCTCTCTGAGTCTCTTACCAGGCATCTCAAGATGGGACTGAGCTTCATCTTCTTTGTCCCTACACCCACCTTGTGGCTGCTTTGTAAACGGCATGCTCCAGTGAAGGGATGGGAAGCAAGAGAAAGAAGAAAATGACAAAATTTGCAAATAGAACATTATTTGTTCATTCTCCCTAAATTAGGTAATAAACTCAATCCATTGCTAATCCGAAGCTCTTGAGAAGTTGATTCCAAATTCATAGGGAAGACCGAACAGGAAAAAACAGCCAAGACAAATGTGAAGAACAGCAATAAGGAGAAGGAGAAAAACAAATTAGAAAGCTATAGTTCTAAAAACTGGTATCTTCCCAAGAGCAAGCTAATCGATCAACCTAACTCAAGGAAAAGTCTGGAAGCGTATCTGCACGTATAGGAATTCAGCATGCAGTCAGGATACTGTTTCAAATCAGTGGGGAAAGAATTCAATAAATGGGATTGGAACAACTGACTGTCCATTAAAACCTAAGTCACACATTCATAAAACTAAATCCTAAGTGAAGTATAGATCAAAACTTATAAAAGTATTAATATTAAAGGGAAATATTTTTAGAGGTAAGAAAGGCTTTTATACAAAAATTTTGAAAACACACAAAACTGAGCCTTAAGCTAAACAATTGCTAAAATGGATTACATCAAAATAAGAAAACTCTGTGCAATAAAAGACCATAAACAAAGTTAAAAACATAAGTGAAATCTGAGAGAAGAATTTTTCAAAAAAGAGTAGTATATCAAGAGACTCCTCTAAGGTAATATTTTAAATGACCCAATTGAAGAGAGCAAAGTATATATATTTTTAAAACGTGTAAGCAATTTACAGAAGGAAAGCAAATGGCCCATAAACTTATGAAAAAAATATTCACTGATAATCAGAGAAATGCAAAGTAAAACAATCATCATGTCCTTTTTACGAATCTGACCAACAAAAATTAAAACCATTGTTTGTAACCGTCAGAGAGAACCTGAAAAAGGACATTCTCATTCTCTGCTGGCGACTAAAGGAATTATTCAATAAATTATGTTCTATCTATACTATCCACTGATGCAAAGGGGTAGAACAGATCTCGATGTATGATATAATACAGTCTCTAGACATACTGAGTGAAAAACATGTTGAAGTGAAATACATACACTATGACACTGTTTATGCGAAACGTAGAGACACCCTACAGATTTTCCCTGGATGCTGGTGGGCGTGTGTGTATGTGCGTGTATGTACACACTCACAAACGATGCCCACCAAACAAACAATGACAGTCACCTTTGGAAAGGAGATTGGGATTGAGGTGCTGGTCAAAAGGGACTTTAGTTTCAACTTTCATGTTCTAATAGGTGCATAGTTTGTGTAATGAGAGACTTAGTTAAAGATGAAAATGATAATGTGGCAGATGGTATTTTCCAAAGATAGCGACAACCGTAACTCCAAGTCCCCTCGCTCTTAATGTGATCCTGCCACCCCCGGTCAGCTTCCAAACGTCAGAGCCATCATCCCAAGCCAGGCTGATGACATCCAAGCTCAGCTTGCAACCACAATCGAACCCTGCTTGATTAATTAACCTCACAAAAATCCTATAACACTGCCGATGTCCCCATTTTCAAGAAGAGGAAGCTAAAGCTCTTTCAGGAGCCACAGACAGCAAGCAACTAATAAAAAAAGAAACAGGAAAAAAATCATATGGAAAGATATTCAATCATGTCATCAATCATCAAGGAAATAAAAGCAAAACAAAGATATATTATCATACTTACTAGCCCATAAAACTAAAAAAAAGGATAATATTTACTGCTATGAGATTTAGATACACAAACATTATAGGTGGAGATTCAAATTAACACAATACTTGGGGAAATAATTTGTATATGTATGAAGAATCATAATGCATTCAAATATTTTGAATTTGATCTACTTCTGGGAGTTTATCTCATGGAAATAATACAAAATAATAAAAATGTTTTTGCACAAAGACGTTCACTGCAATATTATACATATAATTAGGGGGGGAAAGCCCTTTTTGTCCAGGGTTTGTATATTCCCCCCTTTCTTTGTTAACCTCTTTGAATTATCAATTGAAATATATCATTATAAAAATTTAGGGCACACATAATTTATAGAAATTATGTTAATAGATAAATTCCCCTTAGAAAAATACCAGGAGGAATTACACAAGAATAATCAAACTTTATGAGAGTGTTAAGGTCAACTTTATTTTCAAGAAGCTTATTAATGTTCTCATCCTGTTTAAAAATTTATTTTTTTAATTTTTTAAAAAGATTTTATTTATTTATTTGACAGAGAGAGAGATCATAAGGAGGCAGAGAGGCAGGCAGAGAGAGAAGGGGAAGCAGGCTCCCCGCTGAGCAGAGAGCCCGATGCGGGGCTTGATCTCAGGACCTTGAGATCATGACCTGAGCTGAAGGCAGAGGCCCAACCCACTGAGCCACCCAGGCGCCGCTAAAAATTTATTTTTAAAAGAACGAAACTATGTGGATGATGCTTCTCCATCTGCCAGTCTCTCTTCCTCGATCATAGCTTATGTCTGAAAGAGTCCAGACCAGATCTTGCCCTGCAGTCGGGCACAGAGTGGGTTTCTTCTTGCCCCCGAGGTCCCCAGGGCCATCCAGGAGTTCAAGGCACCGCCCCTGTGCCCACGGCCAGGAGTCAGGCCTGGAACATCCGCGGTCGTGCCCTGAGAGTCTGGCATTCTTCATCATCCAGGCCTGTCTGTTGGCGGCTGAGGCCCTTGACAGTTGGTTAATCTGCAGTGGGGTTTAAAGCCAATGTCTGCAATTGAATTATTCTGTTATCTAGATTGAGGATTAACACCTCTATTGATTTGATGTAGAAAATGGCTCAGAAATCCCCCTTGACAGGCTCTCTCTCTATCAAGAAACCACTCCGATCTCACCCACTTAGCAATTCATAGTAAGTGCCTGTATTAACTGAAATTAGGTAGGTCCCAATCTGCCCACTCTGTCCGACCCCAAGAGACAAGGTAGCAATAACGTAAGCCTGCCACCTCCCCAACCCCCACCGACCCAGCCAGGGCCTGGACTGACTCTGACTTGAAGTTCACAAAACCTGGACCCCTTTCCATAACCCTTATTACCAGGAGATAACAAGTCTCTCTAAATTGCACTTTAACTGGCTTTCCAACTCATTCTCCCAGGAGAGCTAGAAAGGATTTTAAAAGACCCTCTGGTGGCCTCCCATTGAATAGGCAATAGGAACCATGCCCAGGCCCAGCCCACCATGCCCGCCCAGCCTGGCCCCTGGTACTTTCCTTTTACCACTGAGGAAACCTCTTAGTCCCTGGCAAACCAAAATAGTTGATCAGGCTACTTCCCCTCCCCCGCCCCCCAACCCACACTCCATGCTCGTGCTTCTGGAAGGTCTTAGCCCAAACGCCACTTCTCTGAGACACCAGACTGTTCCTTACCATTCTCCTGCACCTAAATTGGGTCCTCATTTTGATTCTCTCACTTGACATGCTTTTCTTTTGCTTGAGGGCACTTATGCTAATGATTCACAGTCATTTATGAAGGACCTCCTAGGAGCTACTACGCGCTGTGTTATTAATTGGGAATAAAGCAGTAAACAATGCAGAAAAGTCCCTAACTTCATGGCCCTTACATCCTAGTAGAAGAATCGGGTCTGATTACATAGGTAGACTGCATCATATGTTAGGGTGTAAGCAGTGTTATTAATAGAGAAAAATGAAGCAGAGAAAGGGATGGAGGGGGCCAGGGGTGGAGTTTGCTGTTTTAAATAGGGTTCCTGGGAAGGCCTAACTGAGGTTACACCTTGATCCTAAAAGATAAGGGAACAAAACAAGGATCTCTGGGGGAAATGTTCCAGACAGATGGAACAGAACATGCAAAGGCCCTGAGCAAAAAACAACCAAGAAGCCAGAGTGGCCAGAGCAGAGGGGTGAGAGGAGCAGCAGGAGGTGAAGGCAGAGAGGTAAGGGAGGTCTGACCCTGCAGGGCCTGGTAGGTCCCCTTGACTCATGTGACTTTGACAATGAGTGAGACAGGAAGCTCTAGCTGGGTTTTGATCAGCAGAATAATCCTGCCTTAGGATTGAACAGGGGGGCAGTCTGGCAGACACCCGTTAGGAGGCTTTCAAAATATTCTGGTGACAGATGGGGGTGGATTAAAGAAGAGTAGTAGTGACAGAGTTGAATTTATGTAACCCTTTGTATATTTGTAAGGTAGAGGTGGAAAGATTTCCTGATAGATTGGATATGGGTGGGAAAGAAAGAAGAGTCAAGAAGACTCCAGTAGCATTGACTTTAGTGAGTAGAGGGTGCTTCCATTTACTGAGATGGACAGGAACAGCGGTGGGCTACGGGCTGGTCAGAGATGGAACACTTGGATCGTGTCCATCTTTCATTGACTAGAGATCAGGGAGGGAACTACACAAATGGGGCTGCGGGTCAAAAGAAAGACAGGCCGGATGTAGACCTTTGGAGTTATCAGCATATAGCCTCCATTTAAAGCTGTAACACAGTGGATGAAATCACTAAATGAGTTAAACGTAGACAGGAAAAAAGGAAAAGTCCAAAGACTAAGGTCCAGGACACGTCCACCCTTTGGGGATGGGGAAGTGAAAGGGAGAAGGGATGGCCAGAACAGTGGGAACAGCGGTGTCCTGGAGGCCCACTGAGGGAAGGGGGGGTCTCCAGGTGTCCAATGCGGCCTCTTTGTCAAAGAAGAGAAGAGCTAAGAAGTAACTCTCGCATTTAGTGGTTGAGGAAGTCATTAGATTTGTTAAGGGCATTTTCAAGGGAGTGTTTGGGGTTAAGCCTGATGGGAGTGGGCTCAAGGGAAGGAGGGAAGAGACAGTGTGGACTGCTAGCTCAAGGAATTTTGCTCTAAATGGAAGGAGAGAAAAAGAGTGGTTTCGAGAGGGAGAAGTGCTGTCAGGAGAGCAATTTCTTTTTTGTTTTATTTCTACCATTGTTTTATTTCCTTTGAATGTGGGAGACACAGCAGCATGTATTTCTGCTTATGGGAATAATACAGAAGAGAAGCAGAAAGGATGGTGCATAGAAGAGAAATTGATGAGAGGGAAGAAATGGGACCTAGATCAGAAGCAGAAATGGGCATTAGGTGGGACTATGTAGAGTCAGTCCTTAGAAATAGGAGAGAAGTCAGAGTCCACACACACACACACACACACGGTGGTGGACAAGTAGCCATGGTGGTGGGAACATAGGGAAGTCCTTTCCAGATCGCTCCCATGTTCTTAATGAATAAGGAGCAAGGTTTATTAGTCAGTGTCCAGTCTGGAAAACAGGAAACATTCTCAAGCAGAGAGAAATGTAATGCAAGGAATTGCAACAGCTGAAGATGTCAATGGGAGAAGTGGTACCTGCAAGGGGACTGTTGATTTGCTAGTAAAGCCACTGCTAAGGCTGAGCCGGGCACCCCCTCTCCATTGGCGGCAGAAACACTGATTGCCTGGAGCCTGCATCTGGAAGCTGCAGCTTTGCAGGAACCAAAACTAGAACGACCTCTCCCCATCCCCTTTCTTCTAATCTAGAGCCCACGCCTCCTCTTGGCAGAACCTCACGATAAAGCAGCTAGCAAGAGGGGCTGGAAACGTAGTTATGAAACGTCCTGCCCCCTGCCGTCTAGGACAGATCTTGGAATGGGGTGAAGTACCACAAACCACACAAGACCAACCTCTGAGAGTGAGGATGGGGAAGAGATATTGTACATTTAGGCAGAGAGACACGCAGTAGTGGTCTAGCAAAGAGAGGATATGACTGGACTTAGAAATACAGTTTAAAGGGCACACTACGAGTGGGCCCAGAGTGGGCACACTACAAGCATTTAAAGTTAAAACACTCAACGTGGCTATGTGCTCTTCTCCAGCTTTGTCCTACTCAATGGAGTAGGGAAGATGGGGTTAATCGGGAGGTTCATTGGAGCAAGAGTAGGGCAAGGGAATTGAGGGCGTATTTAAGGTAGTGATTGTAATACCTGGCAGCAGAATTTAGGCTGAGGAAGGGAGGAGGTGAAGACACGGGGAGGGACAGACGGTGGACATGTTTATGCACTAAGCTCTTATCTCCTCCATAACCGAGTTCCTTGTCATCAAAGACCATTCCATTTGCTCACCACTGTGTTCCTAACACCTAGAATGCTGCCTACCACCCAACAAGGGTAAATATCTGCTGGATAAATAACCAATGGAACAAATGGATGAATGTGTTCAATGCTATATCCTCTTCTAGAGTGTCAACTCTGAGACCATGTCTGACTTCATTCATTTCTGTCTCCTCAGTACGATCACAGTGTCTCGTGCTTTGGAGGCATTCAAATGTATTTGTTAAGTTGAAACGAATCATTTTGAAGGGGAAGAAAAGGAAACCCAGCAAGCAGAAGCAGATTATGTCATAAAATATATGGGCAAGCTGTACAGGACCAATAGACTCCAGCCAGGGGGGAGAGGGGACAAATGGAGGCCTGGTAGTGATCAATATAAGCCAGTCAAATGCCAAACTCAAGTTCAGGGTAAGCACACCTTACAATTCCCAATAGGTCTAAGCTAAAGGAATGAACAGGAATATGGCGGCATCAGAACAGGAGGGGGCCATTCTTCGTGCAAGACTGTGTTGATGGCAGGGGTGAGAGGAGTGAAGCCTGATCCAAAGCCTAAGCTTGGGGTTTGGAACTGGGAGCTGATGACTGAAAAAGCCAACTCTGTCTCCCACTGACTCCCCCAACTCTAAACCACCTCCAAGCCAAGCAGGTGTATTGTCGACTGAGCTGTCTTCCAGCACACGGAAAGCCAAATCCAGCCATAGTGAGCCTGCACATGCCAAGAGGTGGGGGAGATCTGGGGTGGGCCGCCACAAGCACGTGCTCGTTCATTCGGCCTGGAAGGTTCTGGCCCTGGACAAAATTGTGAATTTGGCAACGTTGTCTCGTGAACTTTTAGAATCTTGGCTCCTGGATCCCCCCAGAGTCCTGTATCTGTTCTCCTTAATGTGATGTGAAGTCTGCCAACACGTCCTCCTCAGAACTGCTTATAGTCAGAAGAGATTTGAAATTCATGCAAAGTTAAACATCTCATTTCCCCAGTTGTCTGCAAGCTCTTTGGAGGCAAAGACCTCGTCTTGTTGACCTCTGAGATCTCTGCAGCACCTTCTATAGAAGATGCACAAGGAGGGTTTGTTCAAGGAGCGAGTGAATTAATGAGTTCATGACTGGGCCACCTCAATGTGGCATTCCTCCCAAGGCCCAAATTCACACTTTGATAGCTGACATTTTAAATAACATTCCTTTCTTAAGGAAATGCAAATAAAAACCACAAGGAGATAGTACCTCATAGCCTCTAGGATGGCTATAATAAAAAATAAAAATAAAAAAATAACAAGTGTCTGAGAAGATAAGGAGAAAGTGGAACCCTCATGCATTATTGGTGGGAATGAAAAATTGTTCGGCTGCGGTGGAAAGCAGTCTGATGGCGCCTCAAAAAGTTAGACAGAAAACAATCACATGACCATGCAATTTCGTTCCCAGGTGTACACCCAAAAGAACTGAAAACAAGGACTCAGACAAAGGTCATGGACACAGATTCACAGCAGCCGTATTCACAGTAGCCAAAAGGTGGAAACAGCCAAAATGAATATCGACAAATGAGTAGGTAAACAAAATTTGCTATAACCATACGATGGAGTATTATCCCGTCATGAAAGGAATGAAATACTGGTAGATATTACAAAACGGATGAACCCTGAAAACATTAACGCTTCGTGGAAGAATCCAGACACAAAAGGATACATATCGTATGATTTCATCCATTTGAAATAAGCAGAATCAGTAAATCTGTAGAGACAGAAAGTAGATTGGTAGTTGCCAGGGGCTGAGGGGAAGGGAGGTGGGGAGTCACTGCTTCATGGGTGTGGGTTTCCTTTCGGAGTGATGAAAATGTTTGGGAACTAGATAGAAGGGGTAGTTGTGCTACTCTGTAATGTACTAAGTGCCAGTGAATTCTTCACTTCAAATTGGATAATTTTATGTTATATCACTTTCGCTTCAATAAACAAATATTAGCTCTCGCTAACTGCATAATAGATCATCCCAGACGTAAACACAATAAACAATTATTACATTACACAGTTTTGGAGGGTCAGGAGGGTCAGGAATCCAGGAGGGCTTAGCTCTGTGATTCCAGCTCAGGATCTCATATCAGGTTCAGTCAAGATGTTGGTAGGGGCCGCAGTCCTCTGAGGGCTTGACTGGGGCTGACAGATCGCTTCCAAGATGGTGCCCTCACAAGATGGCTGTTGACAAGAAGCCTTGGTTTCTTGCCACACGGACCTCTCCATAACACTGCTTGAATGTCCTCACAACATAGCAGCTGGTTGCCCCCAGAGTCAGTTATCTGTGGGAGCATAAGGCAGAGGTTACAATGTCTTTTAGGAACTAGCCTACAAAGTCCCACACCATTATTTCCACAACATGGCATTGGTCAGGCACAGGTCAGCCTCATTCGGCGTGGGAGGGACCTACACAAAGGCATGACTACCAAGAAGTAGAGATTGTTGGGGGCCATCTGGAAGGCTGGTTACCACACCCCTTCTCTCATACATAAAAGGTAGTAATGAATTAATACATCACCCACTCAGCCTGAACTTGACCACAAAAGTGGACAGCAGAAGGCGGCTTCGGGAAAACACGGGAAACACTGCATGTGAATATCACTTATGTGGCAAACCGTAGAGCTCATGCCTGAGTATGTGCACGCATTAATGATATGTGCACACACATGACATTACACGTTATGATGAAAAATTGCACCTTGCAACATTTTTCTGGGAACCCAAAATTTTTGGAGGGAAGTCTCTCCTAAGTAACTGGACTATTGATCTCTGCTAATGAGATACTGACTCATTATAGCATAGTGCAGATATTGTAAGGGAACCAAGGCTGAGTGTCTTGCCCCCTCCCCTTGTCCTCTTGTTTCCCAGTTTCCTTTCATTACACGTGAGCACACAGATTCCCCAGTCCCTCCTAGGCCTGCCCCACTGCCCAGGACCAAGGCCACTTCCCTCTTTTCTCAAAAATGGCAACTTCACCAGAGTTACACCTCTTAGAGCCCAAAGACACTCCAAAAGGTCAACAGGCTTGGCTGTGTCGTCTCATAAGTCAGAACTTCCAAGATCCTGCACCAATCAGACTGCTGATTGGTATGTTCCTGAAAGCTAGCCAGATCAATACGCTCATACCAAAATCTTGACTTAGGTATAATATTTTTTGGACATATTCATGAAGGATATAAGAAGTAGCAAGATAATGTTTGCTAGAAGGTTGTATCTGCTCTAGAATGTAGGCCCAGAAGTGCCTGCTTTGGAGAAAATATTTGGGTCTGGGTCCAGGGAAAATAAAAGAAAGGACAGAAGCAACCTCCAGGGAAACTGAGGCAGCCAGGGAAGAGGTCACAGGAGCCGAATGGGGCCTGGGCCGTCATTATCCCAGAAGGGCAGATCCCAAATTCCGGGATGAATGGAGGGATGCCCTCATCCTCACAACAGGCTTATAGGAAAGGGTCCCAAATTCCCTCTTTACAGTTGGGGAAACTGAGTTTCACAGAGACGCTGAGGACCATGAAGGCTGCTCAGTGGCAGAACAGGTGCTGACCCCCCCCAAGCCCCAGCGCAGTCCCTCCAGTCCTGCAGCAGGACAAGGCCACAGGTCCCAGGGGCAGCAGGGTTCTGTGTGCTCTGCTAATCCTGTTGCTGGCCCTCGAGAGGGGCCACGCTCCGCCCAGGCCTCTGTGTCAGTCTACAGAACAGCCACGTGCCAGGGCCGATGGCGAGTACGAGTCCACTAGTGTCGTGACTGAGCCAAGACATGGCTCTGCTGTTTTGCTTTAAGACCCCGTTGGCGGCTAAGCTGTTGGGCAGGACAGCCTGAGATCTGGCCAAGATGGACCAGGCTGCCTTCCCAACTTTGGCCGCTGAGGCTCCGAACCACCAGCTCACTGTGGTCCCCTCCGTGTTCCGCGCTCTCCCACGAGGCATCCCGACCTGCTGGCAGGATGGTGGACACATGGGGGGAGGTCAGCGCATGCTCGGTTCTCAACGCCCATGAAATCCCACCGTCATGCAAAGGCCCCTTGATTCACTTAAGTCAAACCGTAATTGGATCGAGGAGAACTCCATGCCATGACATAATTTTGATGTACCCCAAAAGGGTGTGAGCTACACATAAGTGAGCATAAGATGTTAAATACAAATACTGGAGGGAACTAATAGAGTATTTGCCTCCCCATGCCATCTCTCCTCCCCTGCACACTCTCCAAACATACACACACATATTATCAATTGGTTGAAAATAAGCCAGGGGGTGCTGAAGCTCTCTCCCTCTCAAGTTTCTTAAATGGCAAGGGTAGTCAAATGAATTTAACGTTAATAGGAAGTCCTTGGCAAGTCTTTGAAATCATTCACTTAAGTAACCTGGCCAGCACATTTGGGCAGCATGAACGTCCATAGCGGGAGGGGTCCCTGATTCTTGAAAAAAAAAAAAAATGCACTTCAAGTCACATTAAAAAAAAATCTTTTGTAGAATTGTTTTGTCATTTCTAAAATGGTGGTTTTGTAGTGAAGTGTTTAAGTTTACCTAAAAAAAATTGTCAAGTTTTTTAAAGAGAGAAACTATCCCACTCATCTGATTTATAGCAAGCAAAAATATAAATGCAAAACAGTTCAAACCCACTCTATGTTATTGTTAGAGATGAGAAAAGCTTTGGAGGCAAGAAAAGTTGAGAAATTAAGGGTAAAAGGAGCATAGCCTGGGTCATAAGGACACGCAGGCTCACGCACAGATTTTTTTCCTAGGTAAGGTTGCCACCTTGCGGCCATACTGGATATTGCCGGTAGAGAGGAAACAAGGGCCAAGTTGAGTTCACAGCTGTTTTTGTAAACAGCATCCCTTCAGTGCCTTGGAATATGTTTCTCTCTCTTCCTCCCTGCTGTACCACTTCTGTATACTGCCTCGCCATTTTGAAACGGACTTCTTCCGGGCTTTAAAAAGCATTATCCATCCACTTGCGACCTGACCTACATTGTATTCTCTATTGAGCCAAGTCAAGAACTTAGCCCAGTGTGGAATGCCCATCGAGGACACGTGCCAAGAGATCCCCACCTCCTTTCCCCAGCAGCGGAAAGAAGGTGTGTTAATAACTTGACCAGAAAGCCAAGTCCATGGGTGAGACAAAAAACGCAGTATGATTTTTAGGTCATTGGCAAATTCTAATGAGCATTTTCTGGTCTGTTCTACTTCTTTGCTACTGGGTAGCAAAAATAACATAGCCTGGGATGTATTTCTCTCTGGTCGCAGAGATCACTTCCTGACACCAGGGCTCATCGAGAGCAAGAGGCAGAATTAACTTAGCTTTCCCAGAAGGTCAAGGACAGCCCTCTCCTCGGTGGGACTGACAGTTGGTGGATACCCTCACCTGACCCAAAGCTTCATCACCGTCCCACCATTAGAGGCCCATTGCTTTGGGGTTTTTGGTCCTCTTCTTTCTATGCTGCCCGGGACCCTAATAGTAGATCACCCTGGGGAAGGAATGTTTCAGTGGCTACCATTCCTGCTGGGACGATGGTGGGAGATCAGGGGTGACTAACTTGGGAACCTCAACATCCACCTGCTCTTCTAGAGATAGTTGGTAGCCTCTTCCCATTAGGCCGCCGCCCATCACTTACATCTTCGTATGCTTTAGCCCCATGAACCAGTCTTCTTCATAATAAGAGGATCCAGCAGGAGAACAGGGAGAACTTGAGGGGCTGGGGTGAGGGGGTCAAGGAAGGTGACTAAAGGTCAGTGAACGAAATAGAAAGGGGGATGTGAGGCCATTTATGGCAGCACAGGGGAGTTTTTCCATTTTAGTCCCACAGTCTCTTGATAGTAGATATATTCTGATCACCTCATCTGATTTAGGAGCAACTCAAAATATATCCATACTGCTTTAGGGTCTGAAGGTGATTAAATGATCTTTTTCAGTAAAATGCTTCTCTTTCAGTCAGTTAAGTGTCTGCCTTCGGCTGAGTTCATGATCCCAGGGTCCTGGGATTGAGCCCTGCATCGGGCTCCCTGCTCAGTGGGGAGTCTGCTTCTCCCTCTCCTCCCCACTCATGCTCTCTGTCACTATCTCTGTCTCTCTCTCTCAAATAAATAAAAAAATAAAATCTTTATTTAAAAAAAAAAGTTACTGCACTGGTGATTGACCCTGCTTCCTGTTCTGTGGTGCCAGGACTCTGGCACTTTATGGGACTCTCCATCTGTGGTGAGATCCCTGGGTTCTGAACCTCCAGGGTGGCCACGTGAGTCTGACCCGCCCGGTGGGGGCCGCTGGCCTGACACCAGCCCTCAGGGGCCCCAACTCTGCCAATGGGAAGCTGCTCCTTTCCTCCTCCACCTTCTTCCTTTCAACCCCAGATCCAGCCTCGTCATCTGGAAAATTGGGTACTTTTTCTCCCTCCAGGATGGAACAGTACAGTTTCTTGCCTCACTGGTCCATCAGGGGATCCAGTCCCCCACCCCTCCCCCCTGCCCGACTGCACTGTTCTCTCTGGAGAATTCAGGAAGACAGTATACAGCGCAGGCTCAAGCCATTAGGTCTGGGACCACATCTCTGTCTCTGGGGATGAGATTCTGTGGAAAGCTACTTGCTGTGGTGGCCCGGCCTCCATCATGAACCCCCCCCCGGGGGGGGGGGGGCAGAAGTGAGGTGAAGTGATGCCTCCCAGAGCTCTCTTTGGAACTGGTCTAACCCTCTTAGTGGTAACCTGCAGGCATTTCTCTCTGTTACAGATGAATAAGGGAGCTGATCGCTTAGCCCTGGTGCTTTAACTGTCCATTCCCACAGCTGGGACGGACAGAGCCAGCCCTGCCACACACAGGACATCCGGGGCTCCCCTCACCTCAGAAACAAGAATTAACGAGCAAGGCCTATTGAGAGTACAGACAGGTGTCCACAGAAGACCATGTCGGAGTTTGGAGCACTTTTTTTTTTTTTTATGAGGGGAGGAGAGGGGAGGGGCAGAGGGAGAGGGAGAGAGAGGATCTCAAGCAGGCTCCACGCCCAGCACAGGGCCCGATGAGGGGCTCGATCTCACGACCCTGAGATCATGACCTGAGCTGAAATCAAGGGTCTGACACTTAACCGACTGACCCACCCAGGTGCCCCGTTTGGAGCACTTTAAGAGGGTGGGTCTGGAGGGTGGGGGGTGGGGGTCTGCATCCATGGAGTGGGAGGACTCTGAGGGGTCTCACCCTCAATCTGCAGGCGACAGAGCTGAGTGCCAGCCCAGCGGAGGCATGAGCTGGTGTGGCCGCCCACAGTCATGAGTGGGGAAGGCCCAGGTGAAACCTCTAACTGGGCTTACACAGGGTCTGGAGGAGCAGGCCAGAGGCTCTGAACCTGTGGATTTGGTCCCCTGTGCCTTGTCGAGGGTCAGGAAGCCCGGGCTATTGTGCATAAACACAGGGCGGAACCATCCCATGTGACAGGCCCAGGCTTGGTCAACCAGAGCCCCTGAGTGGATCTCGAAGCAGGGCCCAGGCTCTCACAGCTCTGTCCCAAGACCCAGCAAGCACCGTCCTCTAGCCCCAATAAGGCTTGTCAAGGTAGACTTTGGTCCTTCAGCTTACAAGCTCAGTCTTCATCTTGTGAAGAATTTCCATGCCTGCACCAGGATTTCAGTCCTTTAAGATTTGGCACTGGGGGGGGGGGGTAGAGGAGGGCAAAATTCAAAAATTCCATGGGCTGGGGGGCTTAGAAATAGCAAACATTTATTTCCCACAGTTCTGAAGACCGGGAAGTCCAAGGTCAAGGTGCCTGCAGACTGCGTGTGAGGTGAGAGCTCTCTTTCCACAGATTAACCTCCCGTCTCCAGCCCCACCATGCTGACGCCCCCGTCAGTGTTTGTCCTTAGAGGTCACCCAGTCCAGCAGCCCATGAAGTTCACCATATTTGAATCCCATCCAGAACCCCGGACTCAAGCCTATTACGGGTTTCTCAAGGCCACCAGCCTTCTGTTCTAAATACGATCACACTAACATCAGTCTGTTACTTCAATCCGCTTGTGGTCGAGGAACTCAACCCTCTTGCTAAGCCCATTGTACTGGTTTCTGAGCCTCTCTGGAAGCACCTAAGAAGTGGCTAAGAAGTGGCCCACTGATCTTCCAAGAAGGGAGATCTATTTCCTTTCTTTCTTTTTTGTTTTCCCTCTCTTGGAGTGCCCGCTGTCACTGGCCTCTGAGAACCGGGAGAAGGGGTCTGGGAACCCACAGCCCCCCGTGTCCTCGGCTGAGCCGTCTCTGCCACCTGCCGTGTGCTGTCCGGGGAAGACATGCCAGTGGGGACCTTTTGGGGTCGGAAGAGCACGGGCCCTCCAGGCTCCATGCAGACATCAGGAGTGCGTTTCCCCCGTGCTTTGGTGTCCACCATTTACATTGCTGCAGCATCTGGTTTCTTAGAGAAACTGTACTGAGAAAAGGCTTTCCCTTCCGTCACATCTGTGGTTTCTACTCCCAGTCCCCACTCACCACCCTGAGGCCCCCAGCAGGAGCCCACTGGGGACAACTGGGGACAAATCTGAGTGTGAGACCTCACGATGTGCTCGGCATTGCTTCCCCCATCCCGGGATTCGTGGTTGGGTTGGAGCACGGCCCAGCTCCCGCTTTCCTGAGCTTGAGCTCTCCCTGGGCTTTGTCCTCAGCCTCCTGCAAACAGTCACGGGGAAGGAACCACTAGAAGTCCTCTGTCATGACTAAATGCCAGCTGGGACCACACAAAATGCTCCCTCCAAAAAACCGCTGAGAGTCTTGCAAAACTTCCACCCTGGAGGTGCTCCTCTGAGAGAGGACATCCAAGACAGAGGTCAAGTGCCTGGCCTCCTGGGTTGGGAGGGACACTCGTCTTGCAGAATTCCCTTTAGGGGAACAGTCTTGTCCCTTTGCTGCCTTTGCATCCTGGTCAGCGGCGCTCCTAACTCGTGCCATTATCCTTCTCTGCAGCCTAGGGAAGAACCAGCTGTCCCTGAGCCTATATTCAACTGTGTTACAAATTTTAGCAAAATCTATAGACATTTTTGGTGGGGTGTAACATACCGTAGGGTGTGGGATTTTCAACCCACGGCTCCATGAATATTTACACGAAGAGACCCTTGTAGCTATGACCTAGATGAAGATGTAGAATGTTCCCGACACCCCCAGAAAGTTCCTTGGAGCTACTTCCTGGCAATGCCCACCCACGCCCTGGTCCCAGGGGAGTGGAGAAAGCCAGTAGTAGAATATTCTGAGGATCTCTTGGCAAAAATCAAACACACCCTGGGCAGGACGCTTGGAGTGGAGGCCCACGTCAGCCTGTCACAGGCCAGCAACTACCCCCAGGATCCTCCCTATCGGGGCAACCAAATCAGGTCAAACAGGAGGAAAGTGAGGGTGCTGGAGATCATTAACGAGAGAACAGGATGGTTGGCCATTGTAATATGTGCCTAAGACCGCGCTCTTATGGAGGCGGCAGAGAAAGGTCGAGAGGGGGGCTGTGTCATTAAAAGCCTGAGGGATGGATTCCCAGGTGTTGGCTTCCCTAGCTCACACACTACAGCACAAGGGGGGGGGGGGACCCCTGCGCTAGCCAGAGAGTCCTCCCTTGCGGTTAGAAGCACGCTGAGGAAATGGGCTTACCTCCTTACACGGGGTAGACCCAGACCCCGGAACCCCGAGAAGCACTTGATTGGGTTCCTGCGTGTGTCCTTTGCAAAAAGAGTTGCTGCAGCCTCACACATTCGCCATGGAGCTGGGGGAGCCCCTGGGGACGGGGTCTGGACTAACAGAAGGAAGAGCGGGTAGGCGGAGCTAGACGGTGGGCTCCCAGTAACCGGTTTTTCTCAGTCATTCTATGAGAAGTGCATGGCATCGGGGGAGTGCGGTGTGAGTGCAGGGACTGTGGTGAACCTGGAATTTCCAAAGGAGTCATGCGGGGAGCAGAGTGGTGCTGGGATGGGCCCAGATCTGGGAATATGTGTGGGGATACGTGTGCCGAGCGGATTAACTCTGCCTCTTTCAGGTGTATGTCTAAGGAACGCTTTGAGCTGCAAATAAGGAGAATACAGTCACAGCAATTCAAACAGACCGACATTGCTCTGTATCCCATGACTCTGGGGAAAGCTGGTCCCAGCTGGAGCTGCTCTAGAATGACGCAATCAGGCACTCTCGCGCTCTCTTTCCTGAACCGTGCCTCTCCAGGATTGTTGTCTGGTGGTCCCCAAATAGCAGATGTGTCTCGGGGCATCAGCGTCACGTCCGAGCTGAAGGAAGACCAACAGGAGAGAGAGCAGAAGGCAGGCTTGCACGCCTGCTGAGTCTGTCCTTCTCTATCAGGAAGGAAAGACCCTTCTTGGAAGTCACATTTAGCAAACTCCCACTTAGATCTCCTTGACCACAACTGAGGTCATTCGGCCACCCAAAGACCAGTCACAGACTGAGGAAGCCCACCCTACGCTATCTTCTTAAGGGAAATAAGATGGATGTAGCCCAGGTCTTCTCAACCTCGGCGGATTTTTCTGTCACGTAATATTGGAAAACTCTGATCAACAATAGACGATGAATATTTCTTTCAAAGGTCTTACCTCTTTAGCTTCTGCCTGCTTTGGGTCACTCTCCAATGCCTTCAAACACTTATTTTTTCAATATTTTGTCCAGATTTGTCATTGTTATGTCGGCAAGGTTAGTCTGTTACAGGCTAATTCATCATTTTCAGAAGCTAGAAGTCTCAATATTTTTGTTAGTTCACCAATTTATATTTATTATGTTTGGGTCAACTGATGCTTACACTCATTCAAACCATTGTCCAAACAAAGAATTTGCATAATAAAGTATTTGTTTGGGCTCACATACTCGAATCCTGGGAGCTCTGAATGAACAAATTACATTTAGTTCTACCTCAAGATGACCAAATGAGTCTATATGACGTATCATTACTGGGAATAATGAAACGTCAGTGATAAGTCTTACTTAGTGGTAAGTCACTACAAGACTTACCACGATTCCTACAGAACCCCCCTTGGCACATGCGTGTCCGGACCTCGCCTCCCCTCTCAGGCCAGCTCCGGTAGTCAGATCAGCTCTGCTAGTATCCTTGATGCTTTGCTGTGTTGGGTCCAGACTTGCCCCTTCTTTGTGATGGCCTAGAGAAGGTCGATGCTTGGGCATACAGGGACTTAAGAGAGTTGATATCCCAATAAAAAAAAATACAGGGTAGATAAGTAGGTCCAGAAAAAAAAAAAAAATTCAACCATATGCTATCTATAAGAGGCTCGCTTTAGATTTAAGGGCACACATAAGCTAAAGATGAAGGGATGGACAAAGATACTTCATGCAAATTGTACCTAAAATAGAGTAGAGGTGACTGTACTTATATCAGACAGAGTAGACTTTTAGTATAAAACTGTCACAAGAGAAAAGAAGGTCATTACATAATGATAAAAGGGTCAATTCACCAGGGGATATAACAATTATAAATATATGTGCACTCAACATCAGAGAACCTAAATATAAAATATAAATCTGGGGAGATCTGAAGAGAGAAATGGATAGCAGTACAAAGATAGCAGGAAACTTTGATACCCCGCTCTCAACAATGGCTACATCATCGAGACAGAAAATCAGTAAGATGACAGCAGATTTGAATAACGCTATGACCAAACAGACCTCACAGACCTATATATGACAA
>CM052885.1:46624141-46670134 GCA_028534135.1 Potos flavus | reverse complement strand
GCTTCAGGGGTACAGTGGTCACGATTCAACAATTCTATACATTTCTCGGTACTCATCAAGACAAGTGGCCTCTGAATCCCCTTCGTTTTGGTGGACAGGTGGACGGCTGGTCTGGTGGAGGCAAGACCAACACGTGTACCCCGCCGACCACCCTGTAATGACTCAGCCTTATCGTCTGGGAAGTTTCACACCTTACGTCCTTCCCTTGAAATCCTGGCGAATTCCTGCCTTCTGGATGTTGACGGCAACAGGGTTTGGCTTCCCTTTGTTGTTTACAAAAAAAAAAAAAGCAAACACCCAGAGATCTGTAGATACAGGATTTATGTTTTACCACCGAGTCTCAACATTGGCTGGGGCACTGGGGAAGAACTTAATTTGGCAGCTGAGTGGAAACCGAGGGTGTGCGTCTTAGAAAAGACGACGCCCAGGATGGGGGCGCGGGGGCGGGGGGGGCGGGGGAGGGGGGCTGATGCCGACGCCTAAGCGTCCACGCCTGCGCAGATGGAGAGTCCAAAGATGCCCAGGAGTCCAACCTTTGCGCAGGCGCCAGCACCGACGGTATCTGAAAAGGGGACAAATTTGTGAAGAAGGAGCATTGAGAAATACATTATTAGAATGCAGCAAACCCATGCATTCTCATTAATGTCTTGACGAGGGATTGTACATGTAATTCTCTGTTACCCAAGTTTTTAGCTACCCTTGTATTGCAAAGGGTAATGATGCGTTAGCTTAAATAAGACTGACAACACCTAGGGGCGCCTGGGTGGCTCAGTCAGTTAAGCGTCTGCCTTCGGCCCAGGTGGTGATCCTGGGATGGAGCCCTCCCCCTGTACCTTGGGCTCCCTGCTTAGTGGGGGATTCTGCTTCTCCCTCTCCCCTTGCCCCTCCCCCAACACTCTTGTGCGCGCTCTCTCAAATAAATAAATAAAATGTTAAAAAAAAAAAAAGAAAAGAAAAACAACTGACAACTTCTAGAAGTGCTGTCTGGCTTTATCCGATTGATGCTCTGACATTCTGCATGGGTGACCTGCCTGTGTGCTTTTACTCATAAGTACTAATGACCTTACTAAAAGAAAAATATCTTAAAAATTTTTTTCTAGACTGTAAAAATGTGATAAATGCTCATTATTTTCTTTTGTCTCTTACCTTCTTCCACTACTCTGGGGAATGTATTTTGTTGCATTCGCCATCTGTGGCTTGGCCCCTCTTTCCCTCTGGCTACTCTCCCATATTTGGAAACTTTGTATAAAAATACCAGTAATGACTGCAATGATATATGCTAGCTGGAGGACTCAAGAGCTTTTTTCCTTGTGGATCTGTGCACTTTGCTTGCTCTTTCTTAGACTCATTCTATCCTAGATTCTGAAAATAGTTTTTAAAACTTTTTTGAAGAATAAGTGACAGATGGATTTGTATACATATCAAGTGTACACCGGGATGATTTGATATACACACACGTTGTAGAATGATTACCAAGATCGAGAGAACACATCCATCACCGCACACAGTTAACGTGGGTAATCCTTTCGTGTGTGTGCGTGGTAAGAATGCTTAGGATCTCCTCCCAGCAACTTTCAAGTATACAATCCTGTATTATTAACACCGGTCAGCAGGAGGCACAGTAGGAAATCCAACATTTTTTCCTTGGCACCCGGACGTCTGAAAATTTCATCCCCTGTGTTAACCCATCAACTTCTCCACCAGAGGGCGTGCTCCTTAGGGCAAAGTTTTATTCACTGCTGTATCTTCCCCACCTTTAGCAGGATTTCCACACAGGGTAGGTATTTAGTTCCCGAACTCAACCGCAATGAGTCGTGTTTCACGTCTACCTGTATTTCACACAACCCCGAGCGGAATGCCTGGCACAGGGGAGCTTTCAGGAAATATTTGGTGAGGGAATAATTTACTGGTACTCACGTATCTTGTCAACGATTTCACCCTTGTACAGGGGGACATGACTGCAGAGCTGCCTGATCGGGGAGCCAAACAGGAACCAGTCTACGTGCATGATCAGGGACCCCAGGGGGTTGTACTTGACCCAGAAGTATTTGTCAGAGTACATGTTCTTCATGGCCTAGAGCAGCAGAAGAGAGGGGGATAGGATAAAGTAGGTTGACTTTTTCTTTTTCATATTATTAAGCAGAAGCCCGTCAGGAATCTCAGGACACCATCTCCTTCTGAGCACTTGGTCTGCAGGGAAGCCTCATTATTACCAATGTTATATCCCTGCTGGTGACAGTGAAACCCAGGGAGGGTGAATCCCATGGCAGAGGGGGCACAGATGGGAAGTTACGGGCGGGGGGGGGCGGGGGGGGGAGGATGAAACCACGATCCGAGCCTTCTACTGTGTTTGTTTATTCTCGCTGTCCCGTGTTGTTTCTTTGCACCTTTGTGTTGCGGACTATTATGACTTCGCTCGTTTTTCTGCCAGTCACTATTCCTGAGAGCCCTACTGTTCAGTCCTTTTCAGAAAAACAATGGAACTTATTATAAGTTCTTGAATTGGGGGCCGGATGGTAGAAACCAAGCTAAGCGAAATCAATAAAGGAGAAAACACTTTAATAGGTGGAGAGTACGTATCCACGATAAGATGTAATATTATGATCTTCCCCCTTACCCTCGTCTTTCCTCTGTAGGCACCAGTTTTCCCAGGCAAAGGAACAGGGAATGAATGGGGAAGGGTACTGCAGAATCACCTGTTTCTCGTAGATGTATCGTTTTAGTTCGTCCAGAGCAGGGATGGCCTTATGGTCCATCTTCAGGATGTAGCAGGCTCTTCGGGAGAGCACCCGGGATGCGATGTAGCCCTGAGGCAGCAAGAACACAGTTACCGGCCTGCCTGGCTCCCCCGGTTCGGAACCGGTGGGGAGGACCTTTGAGCCTCATTGAGAAAAGCCTTGAGCATGCGCAGTGAGTGCACGTGGCTCCTTTTCAGTCACCGTCCATTCTACCCATTCGCCTTCTTTTACATCACAGTTTTACTTTTTGGCTTGATGTTTCCATCTCTGAGGTTGTACAAACCCACGATTTGTGCTCCACTTCTCCTGTTTTGCAACCAGGGCCTGTAGCGTTGGGTTTGAACAATTAAGAAGCAGCAGCTGTCTCTCTCTCTCTTTCTCTCTTTAAGATTTTGTTTATTTATTTGACAGAGAGAGACACTGAGAGAGGGAACACAAGCAGAGGGAGCGGGAGAGGGAGAAGCAGGCTTTCCAGCGATCAGGGATCCCGATGCGGGACTCCATTCCAGGACCCTGGGATCATGACCTGAGCTGAAGGCAGACGCTTAATGACTGAGCCACCCAGGCGCCCCTGTCTGTCTCTTTCGATTGATTTTGTTCTGCCTTTTCCTCAATTTGGGGTAAATACAGTATTCTTTAGAACTGTGCTTTCCAATATGTTCATTCCCAGCCACATGTGCTATTTAAATTTCAATTCAAATTAAGTAAAATTTAAAACGTACTTCCTCTGTCACAGAATTCACGTGCTCTGTGGCCACAAGTGGCCAGTAGCTTGTCTGTTGGAAAACACAGATATAGAGCATTTCCAGCATTGTAGAAATTTCTACTGGACAGTCCTTGAGAAAGCTTGAGAAACTCTCCTTCACGTGGCATGCTCACCCTCCCAACACACCTTCACCAACACACACACACATTTCATCCATTCTTCTCTCCTTTACCATCTTCTCTCCCTCCTTTCTCTGCCTCAAACCCAAGCCGGCTAAAGGGGGCTGGGTTGGAGGAAGGTGGGATAGAAATAGCAATGGTGGGGGAGGTCTATGGAGCCAGACAGAACCGGAGGTCACCTAACCTTCCTCCAGAATGGAATTTTCTCTATAGAGTTCCAAATAATTATACAGTCTATGAGGCTGTATGTCATTCAAAACTCTCTTCTAGTTCCCATTTTTTCAATTCTCACAAATTGCCAGTTCCTAAAATTCAAAAATAACCCGAGGCAAAGCCTGATGGCTGTGGAAGGGGCTTAAACTGAGTCCTCACCGCTCTGGGTTTTTTTTTTTAAAGACACTTAGGGGATTTCCCTGAAATCTGCTTTAAAAAGCAATTTCGGTACAACTTCCTTTAAAACCGTATCTTTCAAAAATTCTGTGTTTTCAGATGTGTCCTAGAACTCCCAATGCCAATGGGGAGGAGACATGTGAGGAGTTCCTACAAGAAAAGGAGACAGAAAGCACATTCAAATGTCCAGTGAGATGGACTGTGACCTACTTATATCCACAGTGCGTAGCTCTGTCCCACAGTAAAAGCATCCTCCTAATCAGACGGAACAAATGGAAAACAAACAAATAAATGGATAAAGGACCAAATAACTTTTCCGAGCAGGTTTCTGAGACTTATTGTTAACACCAGTAACTGAAATTCGGAAAGAGTTTGGAGTTTTTGGTTGACATACTTTCCCTCTTCCAGAAGAAGTATGATTTATTGCATATCCTACTTACATAGTTAAATAGGTGTAGTTGTTTTGGATTTCTGCTCTTCTGTGATTGTTTATTCCATAATTGCTCTTTTTCTGCACGAGTTTTTCTATTAGAAGCCCTAATTCATTCAGCGAATACTTTTGAAAGCCTATGTGCCAGGCTGGGCTCTGGGTTTTGGTCCCCTCTTCTAGATACTTTCTGAGCCTGTGGTGAGGCAATTATCATGATGCTTCCAATTGCCACCTCAAAAGATCAAGCACATGTATATGTTACCTGTTACACATTTTTCTTAGAAATGGTTTTGTTTAGGAAACCTAGGTGGCTCAGTCAGTTAAGTGTCCCACTCCTGCGTTCAGTTCAGGTCATGATCTCAGGGTCATGAGATCAAGCCCCCAGCCTGAATCTGAGTTCGGCTCAGAGTCTGCTTGAAGTTCTCTCTCTCCCTCTCCCTCTGCCCCTCCTTCTCCTCAAATGCACACTCTCTCTCTAAAATAAGTAAATAAAATCTTTTTTTAAAAAATGGGAAAAGCAAAAGTAAGAGAATTCTGGAAGAATTGCAAGGATAGTTCTTAGAATTCAAATGCATAGTAAATGGCTGCCCCTTCACCCTTTAGAAGCCTGGTCTTGAAGAATATAAAAATTCCCTTGCGGCTTACATGTTTATAGTCAAAAACCGTGGTGGAGGAGCATGAACCTGCATGGATGTTAATGATGGCAATATTTTTTTGATTGTCGATTGTCACTGTCTGCTGAAGACTGCCACCATTGTTACTTGGGCTGACGATGTTATAAACCTAGATTAACAACAAAGACAATGGTTTTTCCATAAGTCCTATGCACTGGAAAGGCAACCCTCCCAACGAAATGAAGCCCTCCACTTGCTATGAACAAGAGACAGAAGTCTGAAGCCTCCTCCCTGGCATCCCAGACCGAAAACCCATGCTAAAATAAGAATGTGAAGCTCTTCTTCATGGTTTACTCTATCATATACCAGAGAAGCAATGACATCACAGGGGAAATGAAATTGACCACATTTTAAAGCAATGGGTTGCATTTTTTAAGGCATTGCAGTTTAGAAAGAAAGAACCAAACTTATTGTTTCCATTATTGGTTTATTTCTGGGATTCCATCCCAAATAGGGCATATGGGCTCTCTCTGGTCCTCTAGATAGCTGATCTTGTTGTATCTTCCTTTTCCCCTGCCAATACCTCCGGGGTATAAGGTCCATAGCAAGCCAACTTACCTCGTATCCATGAGATTGTGTACCAAAGACGGCCAACACCAGAAATGCCACCTGAAAAACAGACCAGTTGCATCCATTGTCTATCGGGCGGTCATTGAGGATGGGGACTTACGGAGACACTGGACAGGACGAGCACAAGTATCTCAGAAAATATACACCTAGAGACACAGGTGGGTGGTCATGGGCGGTCAACAGTCCATTTCCAGATGTGAAACACACATTCCCTCATTTGACAGGTATTTGTTGACTTCATGCTATTTGTCAGACACCAGGTTCTACCTTTATGCCCCATCCCCGACCCTTCCCAACATCATAATCTTCTAGGCAACACGAGCTCTTATGCCAGAAACAACTTGGAGTAGGTGAACCATGAGGAAAGGCTCCTTTCACTGTGAGAACACCCTGGTGTGACTTGTGGATTTGGATTTGGATTACATGAGTGAAGTTGTGTCTTACGGTTTAAAAAAAAAAAAAGTATCTAATTCCCTTGAGACCGAGAGGGTAAAACAGATTAAAATGGGATTCATGGTGGTGAGAGACAATGGATTCCCAAGGGAAACTGAAATTAGGATACTTGGAGGCATGGCAAACTTTCGAGGCTGACATCAAGGAAAGCCCCTTATTCTCTTTAGTGAGGCCCTCAGACAAATGTTAGGCTGAGGGGCCATGAGAGTGACATTGATGCAGGTCTGATATTTTGTTGCAGTTGTGTAAAGAGTCTTATCCAACCGGTTGATCCCAGTTTTGCCTTCTCTTTTCTGAACATTGCCGTGTGCGGCACTGTCAGTGCAAACCTCTCATGGGGGGCTCTGCAGGAAGGCAAGTATTTTTAAGACCTGTCAGGAGGATTTTTCAACTTTCCTAACAATCACCAGTAACATTTCTCTTCTGATGACTGGGGAGGAGTGTCTGACAAACACCAGCATGCAGATCTCCAAGCTGCCTACTTGCCCAGCCACACGCCTTCTCTGACTCCAGACCAGCTCCTTTAACCTCTGACGCTCTTCTCTATTCTATTTAATGGGTCTAATACAGAAGAGATGGGTGGAGGACTGACCACCATAGTGATACAATTAGAGAGAGCTCAGGAAGTGTCTCTGGCCCCCAAATAACCACCCGCCCAACACCAAAATACACCGAGGTTACGAGATTAGGTTTCAGCAACAGATCTCCTCTTGGAAAATCAAGACACCCCACGGAGATGGAACTCTTTAAGCAACAATCTTGAACACCTAATGGGAAGGAACTTATCATTTTGCTTTCTCCCTCAACAACTAAACGAGGATAAAGAATCGCTCACTGGGGGAAGGATTTCCATTCTAGGTCAAAACATAGACCTCTGTTTGTGGAGCACTGCAGAGTGGAGCCATGGGAGACTGGGGTCAGGACTGGGACCTGCAGGAGGAGAGATGGCACAGCAGGAATGCTGTGCCGTGACTGCTCCCACCAGTGGGGCCGGGGATGGGTCCATTTCAAGTCTAAACCTCATATTTACTAGCATGGGAAAATCACATTCCTCTCTGCCTCAGTCTCCTCCCCCATAGGATGGGGGTAATACTGCTCAGCTCACAGAGTCGTTGAGGTGAATAGATCACAGTATTTATGTTTTGCATAGGATCTTATATGCACTTAGAAAACGACAGCTGCTATTATCTTTTTCAAAAAAAATTGCCCCCTCTCTTTCAAATAGTAAATGCAGTTGTCCCAAAACGCCCACATTCCTTCCCAACCTCATGATAATAAGGAATTATTATTAAGAATTCTCCAAATTAAAATTCCCTAGATATTTCCAAAACGTTTTCTTTGCATTTTTAAGTCAATGTCTCGGAGAATAGACAAAGGACCAATAAATATCCGACTTCATATTTAACACTATCGTTGCCAAAGACATTATTTAATTTACCAGAGAAGCTTAGAAGCATGCACAGTGTTCATCTAAGACTTCTGAAATCCAAGGCATATTGGATTTGAACATTTTCTGCAAGAGCCACCACAAGGGTATAAAGAAACATAAATAAATACTCACAAGGATTTTCATTTTGCCTGATGGGAAGAAGGTGCCAGATGAGGCTGCTAGTGCAACTTCTACCCTTTATATTAGCGTTAAGGTGTGGAAATCTCCTTTCAGAACAATTACGTTGGGAAAGGCTATGTCCATATCTCTGACAAACCCCAGTAAACTCCTTTATCAGGATTGAGACCCAGCCACATAACCTGATATCGATAAAGTTCATTAGTCAGTAATAAAAATCTACCACTTGGTCACTCAGTAAATATTCCTTGCTTATCTGTGTTATGTTGCAGTTAAGATTTCAATTTCCACCCTTTAAAAATATTATAAGATGCTTGTTCTACACCAGCATCTTATAGATAAATAAGGACGTAGTCCCACTATCTGCCTCTGATGGGAAAATCCTCCCTTCAGACTTGAATTGGGTCTTTAGTGTCTTTTCATGTGTGCCCTGCATTTTGAATTCTTCTGCCCTAAGGATGGACATAAGACTAGAGGGAATACAGTGGCTAGGGGACTCCTATGATTTTCTTTCTTCTTCCTGTTAAAGTCACTCCCAACTTCCAGAGACTCATGAGGAACAAGGTCAGAGAGCACTCTGCCCAATTACCAGAGTTATCCAAATGTTTACGTTAAGCATTGCCCAAAATTCTGTAGAAACTATAAGTTATACATCTCTAGTTATCCTGAAGTGCACTGAAAATTTCTCAGATTAAAAAAAAAAAGGATAAAGTTGAATTTGTGTATTTTTTACAGTACCACACTCAAAAATGTTTGGCTAATGTTACAGTGGGATCATTAATTCAGAAGGCAGGGAAATATAAAAATAAATAGAACCCGTCAATGGCAAAATTGTTAACCATTGAGAATCGCTATGGTAAACACAGCAAGAACATAAGCGATGTCCTTGTTCTATAGCCGAACGACTTCCTGACTAGCAGCTTAAAAAATGGGACTTTTAAAAAGCAGACATTGGGCAATTTGGGGGTTACCT
Organism: Potos flavus; assembly: GCA_028534135.1. Classification (NCBI taxonomy): domain Eukaryota; kingdom Metazoa; phylum Chordata; class Mammalia; order Carnivora; family Procyonidae; genus Potos; species Potos flavus. The sequence continues at coordinate 46,661,454 of CM052885.1, read as the reverse complement.
AGTTTACTGGAATTCCCCTCCCCCGGCTGGTCAGCTGGGGTGGATGGAAAATGTGCTGCTTTATTAAGCCTTTTTGAGATACCGGCAGCAAGAAGAACTACAGTTTTGTAGCACGTCTGCAAATGTTCTCCCATATCCGGCTCCCAAGACCCCAAAAAGCAAGCCAGCTCCCACACTTGCAGACATGAGGGCAGACAGAGGTATTACGCCCTTTGCATTTCTTCCTATTGTTGTCTGCCTTCCTTGTATCGATAAAAATTTTGCATTCTCTTTCTTTCCCTTCTATTTATGGGACATTTTAATTTTTTTATTATTTAGTTCTAACTTTGAGATTTTAGCTTGCATCCTTAATTATTCCCATCACCTACGAACCCAAGGAATCCTATATTTTGAACTCAACAGAAACAACTCAGCCATCTTGGACTCATTACTGAGCATCATTTCCTGCCCCCTATTGTTATATTTGGGCAGCATTTTACTTTTGCCTTTAAAATAGCGCAAAAATACTCAAGTCTCCCATCAATAGATCATTAAATTTGTACAAATATTTTATCAGTTTGGGGCTAATTCTTATTTTTTATATCCCAAAAACTTTATTTTCTTTTGGCTTAGTATATCTTTTGTAGTTCTTTTATTGAGAACCACTGGGCATTAATTTCTTGTTATGTTTGGAAATGTCTTTATTTTCTCCTCACTTTGGAATAGGAGTTACAGATTGGCAGGTATTTTCCTTCTATCACTTTAAAGATGCTACTCCATTGCCTTCCGGCCTCCGCTGTAGCTGAGGTCAAACCCGCTAGCAACACAGTTATAATCTTCCTGATTTGTTCTTTTCCACAGTTATATGCTGTTATATTTCTGCTATTTTGTCTCATAATCTCTTGTTCTTTTCTTATAAATGTAATACCTTCATTTATACATTAAACATATCCCTAGTCTACCTCTGAAACTAATAATGCACTATATGTTAATTCATTGAATGTAAATTTTTTTTAAAAAAAGCACATCCTTAGCTAATGTCTTTTTCTTGCTATTTTCTTGTTCAAACCAAATAGCAAATTCATTCCCAACTATTTATTTGGTTAGTTACGTAAGTTGAAATGCATTTTAACTCATACCTTCTTTACTAAGATCTTATCTTTCTTGTTATGACTCTTGCCATTTTTTATTGTGGTGCAGTCAATGAATTCGTTACCATGTCATTTATTGCCATATCCAAGCAAGGGATCAAAAACTCCTGTTTGTGGGGAAGAAAGATTCCATTCTAAATGGTCCTGGGAGGAGGCTCTAGTTATTTGGGCAGGCTACCATAGATCCCACCGTAAGAAAAATTAATTCTAAATTAATTTTTAAATACATATAAACATTATAAGTGATGTAAAAGTAGCCCCCCCCCAGGAAAAAAAAATGGAAAAAAGGAAAAAAAACTGCAAGAAAATACAGGTAAACTTTGATCCAATTTTTGCAATGCAAAAGACTTTCTAAGCCTCAAAGTATTGGAATAAATCACAAGAAAAAAGATGTACAAACCTCACTGAATAAGATATAAAGGATCATTAGTTGTTAAGAAAGAGTAAAAGCACATTTAAAACTCAGGAAAAATACTTTTAACACATATGAGAGACAAAGAGGAATATTTTCTTTGGGGGAGTGAATAAACTTTATTATTTTTATTACCGATAAACAGACAAGTGTGTATTAAAAATCTCCAAAAACTAATATTTTCAACTTACGAAGTTTTTACAAATTCACAGGAGAGTAGTGGATACAATGCTTTTTAATGGGCAAAGAACCTGATTACAGGCAGAAGGGGCCCTACCAGGAGATGGTGCAGAGTTGAAGCTCCAAAAACATCCCGCCTGGATTTGAATTCCGAATTCTCTAATTTCTCACCATGTGCCTCAAAATCCTGATGAGGAAAGAAAGGAGAACAAAGTGCCTCCTTAGAGCATCCCTGTGAACCTGGACGAGCTCATATATACAACATACTTACAATAGTCACTGGCTCAGAGTAAGCTTGCAATAAAATTTACCTACTGTTATTACACCATTTATTATAAGTAAAACATGTTCAAACTTGTAAGTTATTAAAGAATTGCAAATTCAAACAGCTTTATTAAATTAAATATAAATGGAACAAAGATAGCTGGAAAATCCCTAAGTATCTGAACATTTTAAAAAACCACTTCTAAATAAATCATGGGTTAAAGAGGAAGTCAGTCACGAAGAACTTAGAGAATATTTTGAACTTAAGGAAGTGAAAACGCAACATGTCAGAATTTGTGGGATGCAGCTTAAAGAGAAAATTGTAGCATTGGACACTCATACTAGAAAAAAGAAGGGCCAGAAAGAAAGGAAGAAAGAAAGAGAAAAAGAAAGAAAGAGAGAGAGAGAGAAAGGAAGAAAAAAGAAGAACTTCAAATAAATGATTGAAGTATTCACCTTAAGAAACCTGAAAACAAATATCAAACTAAACCTAGAGCAAGCACAAAACAAGAAATAATAAAGAGCAGAAACAAATGAAATTGAATACAGAAAAACAAGAAAAAAAGTCAATGAAAAATGCCAATGGTTTATTTAAATGATCAATCGATAAATTTCTAGACAGACTATTCAAGGAAAAAAAGCATGAATTATTAATACCACTGATAAAAAGGGAAATCATTGCTGTTGATTTTACACCCATTAATAGGATAATAAGGAGATATTCCAAACAACTTTATGTCTGAAAATTCAACATTCTAAATCAAATAGACAGAATTCTTGAAAGATACAAACTACCAAAATTTACTCAAGAAGAAATGAATATCTGGAGTGGGCCCATGTCAATCAAAGAAATTAAATTTGTAGTTATAAACTTTCCCACAAAGAAAATTCCAGGACATGAGAGCATCACAGGAAAATTCTACCATCTAAGGAAGATATAGTATCAATTCTACACAAATTCTACCAGAAAATAGGAGAGGAGAAAACACCTCCAAACTCATCCTATGAGGCCAGTTTTATCCTAATACCCAAAATAGACAAAGATATTATGAGAAAAGAAACTATAGACCAAAATCCCTTATAAACATAGATGAAAAAAAAATCTTCAAAAATATTAGCATATTGAATATAGCAATATATAAAAATAATAATACATCATACCTGAGAGAAGTTTTTCCTGTGAATTCAAGGTTCATTTAACATTTGCAAATCAATCGATGCCATTCAATATATTGAATATAAAAATAAAAAGCCATATTGAAAGAGCCCAGATGTCCGTTGACAGATGAATGGATAAAGAAGATGTGATACACACACACACGCACGCACGCATGCACACACAATGGAATATTACTCAGCCATCAAAAAGAAAGAGATCTTGCCATTTGCAAGAAGTGAATGGAACTAGAGGGTATTATGCTAAGTGAAAGAAGTCAGTCAGAGAAAGACAAATATCATATGATTTCACTCATATGTGGAATTTAAGAAACAAAACAAATGAACATAGGGGAAGTAAGGAAAAATAAAATAAGATGAAAACAGAGAGGGAGACAAACCATAAGAGACTTTTAAAGATTTTTTTTTTTTTTATCTGGCAGAGAGGAGAGAGATCACAAGTAGGCAGGCAGAGAGAGAAGGAAGCAGGCTCCCCGCCGAGCAGAGAGCCTGATGCGGGGCTCGATCCCAGGACTCTGAGATCATGACCTGAGCTGAAGGTAGAGGCTTTAACCCACTGAGCCACCCAGGCACCCCGAGACCTTTAACTATAGGAAACAAACTGAGGGTTGCTGGAGGAGAGGCGAGTGGGGCGATGGGTAACTGGGCGCTGGGCGTTGGGGAGGACACTTGACGGAATGAGCACTGGGAGTCATATGCACCAGATGAATCACTGAATTCTGCCTCTGAAACTAATAATACACTATGTGATAACTAAATTGAATTTAAATTTTAAAAAAGTTAAAAATAAATAAATAAAAAGCCATATGATCATCTTGATAGAAAAGCGTTTGGCAAAATTCAATGTACATCAAAGATAACCACTATTAACAAACTAGGAATAAAAAGGAATTTCTTCATCTTAATAAAGTTCATCTATAAAAAACCTACAGCTAACATCATACTTTAAGAGTCATAAAAGAAAAATTATTATGGACTTCGGGAAAGCTGTTAGCTTCTGCTGTTCCAAAGATACTGTTAAAAACCTGAAAATAAAAACCACAGATATGGAGAAAATATTTGCAAAAAAACCCCAAATTTGACAAAGAACTTATATCTAGAATACATAAAGAACTTTCAAATTTAATAATAACTTACATTCCAATTTTTAAAATAGGCAAAAGATTTAAAAGATGGTTTACCCAAGAAGATACCCAGATAGCAAATAGGTACGTAAAAAGATGCTTAGCCTTACTGGTAATTAGGGAAATGCAAATTAAAACCATTATACACCTATTAGAATGGCTAAAAATAAACCAACAAACAAAAGTGAACAATCCAAGTGTTGTCAAGGATTTAGAGCAACTAGATAGGAATGCAAGATACTACAACCACTTTGGAAAACCATTTGGCAATTTCTCATAAAGTTAGTGAAATTATCACAAGACCCAGAAATCCCACTTCTAAGTGTTTACCCAAAGGAAGTGAAACTGTATGTGCACATTAGAACCTGTAGGTGAATATTTGGAATAGCTCTATTTGTAATCACCCAATTTAGGAAATAGCCCAAATGCTTTCGGTGGGTGATTGGATAGATGAACTGTGATATGTTTATTTAATGAAATACTGCTTAGCAATAAGAAAGGACCAACTCACTGATACACAATACAAATGAATCTCAAATGCATTATACTAAGTGAAAATAGCAAGAACCAAAAACTACCTACTGTATAATTCCATTTATATGACTTTTTAAAAAGATTTTGTTTACTTGAGAGAGAGAGAAAGAGAGAGAGAGAGAAAGCACAGAGCTAAAGAGAGAGCAGACTCCCTGCTGAGCAGAGATTCCCAACACAGGTCTCCATCCCAGGACTCTGGGATCATGATCTGAGCAAAGGCAGACACTTAACCGACTGAGCCACCCAGGCGCCCCTATGTGACATTTTGGAAAGATAAAACCAAAAGGACAGGAAACAGATGAGTGATTGGCAGAGTCTGAGGATGGGGTAAGATTGCCTATAATGGGGCACAAGGAAGTTTTTGGGAAGTGGCGGTAACATTCTGTATCGATTTTGCTGGTGGTATAAGACAGCATGCATTTGTTAGAACTCAGGACTAGAGAGTCATAAGGATAAGCTTTACTGTTTATAAATTGTATTTCAACCTGATTAGGAAAGTAATATTCATTAAGTATAAAAACATAAGCAAAATTTAAAAACAGATTGAAAACTGAAAGAAATAATCAACATATATAAGAAACAGATAGTAATATCCTCAGCTTATAAAATGTTATAAATCCACAGGGCGAAAAATGAACACATGCAATTTTTTTTTTAATGACCTGCTTTGAGAAAGCAAACTGATAGGCGATGGTTGAGAGTTGAGACTTCTGATTCATCCTGCTTGAATTTCATTTTTTCGCACGGTTACTCATGGTGTGATCTTTGGCAAGTTATTTGACCTCTATGTGCCTCAATATCCTCATCCGTAAATAAAAAGCAATATAATGGCTCCTCACAAGTTTGCTGGGCAGATTAAATGAGGTCATACATATAAAGACTCAAAATAGTAGCTGACACAGTAGGTTCACAATAAATGTTATCTAAAATTACAGTCATCATTTCTTATAAATAAAACACATTGAATCCCATTAATTCTTAAGAAAGTGAAAGTCGATAATTTAATAAGATACCATTTATTTCTCTTAATGAACCTAAATTGAAAAAATTATCTTGTTTGGGGTCCCTGGGTGGCTCAGTGGGTTAAGCCTCTGCCTTTTGCTCGGGTCATGATCTCGGGGTCCTGGGATGGAGCCCCGCGTCGGGATCTCTGCTCAGCAGGGAGCCTGCTTCCCCCTCTCTCTCTGCCTGCCTCTCTGCCTACTTGTGATCTCTCTCTCTCTGTCAAATAAATAAATAAACTCTTTAAAAAAATTTGCCTTGTTCTTTTGTTGGAAGTACAAACTGAATTTTTAAAAACACTTTCAGGAGGATAATTTATTTATAAATAAAGAACCATAACAATGCTTATTCTTTTGACCAAGTAATTTCACTTTTACAAATATATCAAAATGCATAAACAGGTATATGCACCATATTTCATATACTAAGATGTTCAGTGCAGTATTATTTATGTAGAGAATTTTAAGTAAAATATATGTTTAACCATAACAACGCAGCCGGTAGGAGTTCTGTTTGTCAAGAATATTTAAGGATATTAAAATGTCCATTTTACAATGTTAAATGAAAAATTATAAGACTGTGTGTAAGGTATGGTTTTAATTCTATAAAAAACACCACATACTCAACATAGGTAGGCACATGCTAAAAAACCAAAACTCTGAGAAACGAACTGAGGAGTTTGGAGGGGATGGGGGTGGGGGGATGTGTGAACCTGGTGGTCGGTATTAAGGAGAGCACGGAAAAAAAAAAAAAAAGGAGGGCACAGATTGCATGGAGCACTGGGCGTGGTGCATAAACAATGAATCTTGGAACACCGAAAAAATAAAATAAAATTAAGATTTAAAAAAATATGCTACTTCTGGTTTTAGTTCCAACATATAAAGTGCTTAGAAGTTGTCACTCCTATCCTTGCAAAAAATAAGCCAAACAGACTGGAAATCAACAAACTACTTGAACCCATCAGAGAATTGTAGTCACAGGGCAAACTGCCATGCCCAAATCTGAAGAGATAGGTAAACACAGAGAATCACAGCTGAAATAAGGTTGCCTGGAGAAGACGCCACCAGAGGCAAACTGGTAGGAACATCTAAGTGCTAATTTTGACAAGCTTTTGGAGTCTCTGAGTGTGGACCAGGGTGAGAGAGAGTGAGAAATTCCTGAAGGCCATTCGCGAGTTTTGACTCCAGGAACCATACCAGGTTCTAATGGTGAAAAGACAAGAAAACCACCTCAGGTCTCTGTCAGGGAGAGGGGACAATTAATCCTTTTGAAAGAGCATTCTCTATAACAAAGGCCTGATCTCCAGTAAAAAAATAATTTTCCAAAGCCTTATCTCACCTAGATGGAAAAGGGCTGATACCCAACACCCCTCCCCCCTCACTTTCTTGTCTCATCTCATCTATGGAGGATAAGGGGAAAAAAAAACAACAAGGCTAAGAAACACTTGTGAAGGTCACAGCCCAAAGACTCAGGCCCACTAAAAGATTGAGATTTAATTATAGAATGCTGCTCCTTCGCAACTTATTACTACATCATTAATAGGGTTTGCGTTTAATTACAGTGAGTTACAGCTAAAAATAACTACAAGGCACAGACTATTTAAGAAGGAGATTTTAGGGAAACGCAAAAGCAACAGGGTGGCAAAAACTACGAAACTAGAGAAATTTGAAGCCCCGACAAGAACAAGCTTCAAACAGTAAACAGATCCCAACACTAGCCAGATTAGCATAAAACATCATGCAGAAGGCTTATTTGCCTCAAATCCTGATCCATCATGTACCACTTTGAACAAACAATTACGAGGCATGCTAAAGGGCAAGAACAAAACAATAGAAAACCAACCAAACAAAACAAAAATAAAAAAACACAATCCAAAGAGACAAAGCAAGCCTCAGAACCAGACTCAGATATGACACAGATTTTGTAATTATCCAACAAGGAATTCACAAGATGTATGATTACTATGCTAAGGGCTCTCGTGAAAAAAGTAGACAACATGGGGCGCCTGGGTGGCTCAGTGGGTTGAAGCCTCTGCCTTCGGCTCAGGTCATGATCTCAGGGTCCTGGGATCGAGCCCCACATCGGGCTCTCTGCTCAGCGGGGAGCCTGCTTCCCCCCCTCTCTCTCTGCTTGCCTCTCTGCCTACTTGTGATCTCTCTGTCAAATAAATAAATAAAATCTTTAAAAAAAAAAAAAAAAAAAAAAAAAGTAGACAACATGATGGAAAATGCAAGCAGTGGTGTGCAAACTCTAAGAAAGAATCAGAAAGAAATGCTAGAAATCAAAAACACTGTAATAGAAATGAAGAATACTTTTGATGTGTCTGGTCAATATACTGAACAGAGTAGAGGAAAAAATCAGTGAACTTGAAGATACATCAGTGAGAACTTGCCAAACCGAAATGTGAAGAGAAAAAAGAATGAAAAGGAAAGGTGGGGGAGAATATCCAAGAACTATGGGACATTTTCAATAGGCATAGTAGGAATAGCAGGAAAAGAAAGAGAGAAAGGAGAAGAAGAAATATTCAATGTAATAATGGCCAAGAACTTTGCAAAATTAATGACTGACATCAAACTGCAGATCCAACCTCATAGAAGGTACAACACCAAGGAAACTTGGACTTTGGGTGATAGTGAAGTGACCCTGTAGGTTCATTAGCTGTAACACGTGGATCCCTCTGGTGTTGATGTTGATAAGGGGAGAGTGTGTGCACGTGTGGGAGCAGGGAGACTATAGCATATCTCTGTACCCTCTGTTCAATTTTTCTGTGAACCTGAAACTTCTCTTCAAAATGCCTATGAAAGAAAATGGTGTTCAAAAACAGAAGGCAAAAAAGAAGAAACAAAACCCAAGTACAACAAATACAAAATAGTTACAAACCTACCTATCTTACTTGACTAGTAGTAAAAAATGGTAGATAGTAGTCCAACTATATCAATGATCCCTTAAATGTGAATGATCTAAATACACCAAGTAGAAAACAAAAATTATTTGAGTGACTCAAAAAGACCCAACTGAATGCAAACTGGTGCAGCCACTGTGGAAAATAACATGGAGTTACCTTAAAAAGTCAAAAATTGAACTACCCTAGGTCCAGCAGTCACATTTCTGGGTGTTTACCCCCAAAATACAAAAACACTAATTCAAAGGGATAATGCCCCCCTATGTTTATAGCAGCATTATTCACAATAGCCAAGATATGGACGCAGCCCACGTGCCTGTTGATTGATGAATGGATAAAGAACAAATGGCATGCATATATATCTATAATTCAGCCCTAAAAAGGAATGAAATCTTGCCATCTACAAGGATGGATTTGGATGGATGGACCTAGAGAGCATCATACCAAGCAAAATAAGGCAGTCATAGAAAGACAAATACCATTGAAACTTAAGAAACAAAACAAATGAGCAAAGGAAAAAAAAAGAGAAAGAGAAGGAGAGACAAACCAAGAAACAGACTTCTAACCATAGAGAACAAATTTACGGTTACTAGAGGGAGGGTGGGTGGGGAGATGGGTGAAAAAATGATGGGGATTAGGGAGTGCGCTTGCCATGATGAGCACTGGGTGATGTATGGAATTGTTGAATCACTATATTGTACACCTGAAACTAATGTAATACCGTATGTTAACTACACTGGAATTTAAAATAAAAAATAACAACAATAACACCAAACTATATATTATATACAAAAAAGCCATTTTAGGGGCACCTGGGTGGCTCAGTCGTTAAGCGTCTGCCTTCAACTCAGATCATGATCCCAGGGTCCTGGGATCGAGCCCCACATCAGGCTCCCTGCTCGGCGGGAAGTCTGCTTCTCCCTCTCCCACTCCCCCTGCTTGTGTTCCCTCTCGCTGTGTCCCTCTCTGTCAAACAAATAAATAAAAAATCTAAAAAAAAAAAAAAAAAAAAAAATTCAAGATGGCAACTGCAAAGCATTAAAGTCAAGTGTGGGGCTCTGAGTGTGAGCCCCATGTGACTACACTGGTCTCATGTCCATGAAGCCAGCCCTGCCTCTCATATAGATTATGGGATCTTGGAGTATGAGCACTGGTTGCTTGGCAATCTGGAATCTTCTGTGGCATTTGTGCTTAACTGGGGCATTGTGTTAGCTGAAGCATGGCACACTGGTGGTAATTGATTATTTTTCAATATGAGAAAACGAAGAAAGGATTGTAGGCCTGGTGACCCTTGCTGAGCAGCAAATGAAAAAACTTTCCTGGCCTGGATGAGGGGAGTTGGTTCTTTATTTAAACGCAGCAGGATCTCAGAAGAAAAAGTACATTCCAGAATAAGCCCCACTGGATACGTTTTATTAAGCATTTCCAGGAATTGGAGACTGGGGTGTGGGTAGGAAAAGAGTAGGTAATTGAATAAACATGAAAGTTCGGAATTCCCTGAGGCACCTCTGAATATCCAGTGTCTTCATCTGAGGGTGTGTTGCTCCTGGAGTGGAAAGACGACACATGTGTGTATATTTTCTATCTGAGATGTAGAAAGGAAACCAGGTTCAGCGGCCTTGGGGCCAGTCCTTGACTTTGGCCTTCGGCTCCTGCCAGCAAAGCCCCCTGAGGAGGCAGTTCAGGGCGGGGGTGCTGGGTCCTCCCAAGACCTGGGCCCCGGGGGCGGCCCCTGCAGCTGCTGCTCGGTGGTCCTCCCTGGGTGGGATGGGATGGGATTTGCAGCTTCCCCTGTTGAGTTTGGTCCTCCCCATGCCTCACTGCAGTGGGGAAAGGAACATACCTTCTGCGTGAATGCTTTTACACTGCTTTCTCTGGATTGCTTCAGTGTGAAGGCCGAACACGGAATAATTGTTCTTATTTCCGAGTCACCTATGAGACAAGTCTAAAAGCAACATGTTCCTTCACTTGGCGATTTCCATTCCTCACACGGTCATATTTTCTCCAGCTCCTTTTTACGATGGAAGTACTTAACCGGGACCGACTGTCCTTCGTGATGACAAAAAATGAAGTTATTGACCAAAATTCTCTTTATCTCTACTTTCACATATTTTACACAAATGATGTCACCGCTCAGGAGACCTTCTTAGAGCAAGATTTTTCCAAACCCTGTTCGCAACCCTCTAACACTCTCGGTTAACGACAGATCTGAGACATAAAGTATCCCTGGTGGCCTCTAAAGGGACCCAAAATGTTTGGCAGATGCAACTGGACAGACATGCAAGCAGCAGCAGAAAGGCAGTTATATAGATTTTGGAAAGCAAGAGTCTCTGGGAAACAACAAAAAAGAAGGGCTCGATGGTACCACAGGGAAGAGCTTCCTCTGCTTTGCTGTAATTTGAAAAGAATTTCTTTCCTATGCAAAAACAACTATGTAACAAGCACGGCTTTTCTGGAATTGGAAGCTTTCTAGCAATGATCATGAATGTGTTATTTACGTGGCCCTGTTGCTGTGTTTTTGGACGCGGCGTTCTTGGCCACAAGGGGGTATGGAAGGTTTGACCCCAGGACAAGTGTGGCCACAGCCCCCACCGCTGGGGCCACGGGACAGAAACTAGGGTCCGAGCTGCAGGCCGGTACCCCAAGACCACAGGAGTGGGCAGGAGTCTCTCAACCTCCCCCCTGACCCCTGGGGTGACCCAGTGTGTTCAGACCTCCCAACCAGACAACCGTCTGACTTAGAGCTGTCACAAGGAATGTCCAATGGGTGTGACAGGTGCTCAGAAAACAATAGTAAAGGCAAAGCTGGAAAGGAATCTCTGCATGAAGGGGCTTCCACACTCAGGCCCCTAAATTATGGTGGACGTCAAACAGGCTGAAGGCCAACTGAACCCTAAATATCGGGGCAAATGGGGGAAGGGATGAAGGGAAAAACAAGATTACCGAGGGCTTCCTGGATGTTAATGACGTCGGGGTCTGCCCATTAACACGTCCACACAGGAGAGGGACTCTTGAAGGACGATATTTAACGATGAGAAAGGCCCAGTAAGTAAACGTTCTCTTCGACTCAGAAAAAGAAGGAAAATAAAAGTTTGTCTCTGGGGAAAGGCCCCCCAGATTTATGGGAGGAGAGTATCACAGGCAGAACCGCCCTCCCTGTTTGTTCCACACAAAGGGAGCTCCCACCCAGCTTGACACGGCAGGGCGTAGGGTAAAGTGAGGCCTTGGGCGTGTGAGCCATGCGATAAAACGATGATAAAGGCTTGCCTCTTGGCGTGGCTGGGCGTCCAGCTCTGCGATCAGGGCAGGCCCTATTTACTCACGGGCCGCTTTGCCCCACGCTAATCCCAGGGCACTGGGCCACGCCATCTCCCGTAACCCCTTGCTATGTAACCATGACCAGTGCAAGTCAGCACCTCTCCAGCTGGCCCCCAAAATCAGAATGAGTAAACATAATGCATTTTTTTTTCTTCCAGCTTGAGCATCTCCTTTATGCAATTCCAATTTTTTTCAAGATTTATTAAATTATTTTGAAAAAGAGAGATGATGGATGCTTGTGCGAGCGGGGGAAGGGGCAGAGGGAGAGAGAGAGAGAGAATCTCCAGCAGACTCTCCGCTGAGCGTGGAGACCGACCTGGGACTCAGTCTCAGGACCCTGAGATCATGACCCGAGCCAAAACCAAGATTCAGGTGCTCAATCTGCTGAGCCACCCAGGTGCCCTGCAAGTCTTATTTTTAAAATGGGCATATTGAGGGGCGCATAGTGGCTCAGTGGGTTAAAGCTTCTGCCTTCAGCTCAGGTCATGATCTCAGGGTCCTGGGACCAAGCCCCAAATCAGGCTCTCTGCTCAGTGGGAAGCCTGCTTCCCTCTCTCTCTCTGCCTGCCTCTCTACCTATTTGTAATCTCTCTCTCTCTGTGTCAAATAAATAAAAATAAAATCTTTAAAAATAAAAAAAAATGGGCATATTGAGCATCGTGTGTGCTCATATATTCTAGGTTCTATGGAGGTGGCAAAAAAATTGACATGTTCTCTCTTTCTCCCATGAGAGGAAAAGAAACATACAAAACATTGATGGGAGGGAACAAGAGACTCACTCACACTTCCTTAGGATTTTTGGCCTTAGATGAGACAGGAGTTGAGGTTAGGGTTGATCCTCTTGCCCCCCACCACCTCTGGCACTTTCATAAATACCACACAAAGTACAGAGTAAGAAGTTCTTCTGATTTTTGGAGCCATTGAAATAATATTGTATAAAGGAGGAATTTCTTCTCTTTTACCCACAGAAAATCTAAGGCCTAGAGGGTAAAAGACTCATAGAAAGAAGGTGGCAGAACAGAATCTAGGTCTCCTGGCCCCTAGTTCCCGGCTCTTCACATCCAGGATGTATCCTCAGAAGTAGCACAATTGTAGTTTCCCTAAGGAAGTTACCCCTCAGGGCTGTTAAGGAGTGTTAAGAAAAATGAATCAGTAGAAAAGAAAAACAACCAGGTTCTATGGTCAATTAAATTCAGGGGAATCTGAATGAAACAACATAACATAGGTTTCTCCCCTACAGATTTCTTGGCACACTAAATATATGACTGTAAATTGCCAATCTCTAAGAGGGGCATTATTGGACTGTGAACTCTATCTATCTATCTATCTATCTATCTATCTATCTATCTATCATCTATCTATCTATCTTACAATGCATCCATTTCCTGGAGGATCCTCCACACCAGCATTTCACAGGCCCACTGGAAAAAATGTCGACCTTGAATCTTTAGTAAGGTATGACATGCAAAAATTGTGTTAGACTGTACTCTTATACCAAAGTGACTACCCAAGGCTGGGCCTAAAGGCACTGTGCTGTCCCCTCTGACTTTGCAGTGAAGTGACAGTTCCTAAAGCAGATGAAGGCCTCTTCGCATATGTCTTCCCCCTACCCCAGGCTTATTGATCTTTTGCAGCTACAGAATAGGTTTGCAAGAAATTAGTGGACACATTAAAAACATGAACAAAATCTTATCACAGCTATACTAATCCACTTACATTTTCAAAGAGGCGTTGCTAGTGAATCAAGTTTTGTAACTACGTAACCCCCTCCTAAGTTCCAGTCCACATGTACAAGGACACTCATGGTCTCAGAAAGGCTTCTAAAGAGGATGTTTATAAATCAGTGATAAATGAAATATAGTTTTCCTCTTCGGCAATTTGCTTTAGTAGGTTCAGTGTAGAGGAGTAAGTAGAAAAAAAATTAAAACTTTAATTCAACTCCAAGAGTGTTTTGAGCATTTACTTGTTAGGCCAAGTGACGGTTTCTACCCTCTGCTTCTGCTGAAAACACTTTTTTTTAAAAAATTATTTTGACATAATTTCTGAAAATTAAGTTATCTAGAAGTGAATGAAAGGAGAGATTGCTTTTATAGCTCTAGGGAAAAAAAAAGAAAGTCCCCCCTCAGTGGTGGAGAAGGTGTGTTGTAAGGGGTAGTATTTAAGCTGGGCCTTGACAAACGAACAGCAGTTTACAAATTAAAGAAAAGCAAGAGGGTACCACTCCGAGGTGGGACAACAGCATGCCCAAAGGCGTAGAGGTGTGAAACATCCCGAATATTCCAGCAATTGCGGGAACTCCAGTGTAGTTGGAATATAGGAATGTAGCATGGAGTGACACAGCAGGGGAGGCTTTGGAAACGTCATTATGAAGGACCCTCTGTGCCATTCTGATGAGTTTAAAGTTCGTCCTGCAGGCTGCCAGTGAACGTTTCTTTGCCTAGAAGAGTCGTGTTTATTTACAGATGTACTTTAGAAAGATCACCTTAGGAAAAACGTGCTGGAATATGAGAGACCAGTGACCAGAGCGAGCGATCCATCACACAACTATTATAAAAGTTCTGGTGAAAGAAGCTGTGGGCAAGACCAGAGTCCAGAGGCCCTTCTGAGACAAAATGACAAGGTGTAGCAAGTGTCTGGATGTGGGGGTGAGAAGACATTGCTGAGGACAGCCCCCAGGTTTTCTGGCTGCATGCATGGTACTCTCTGTGTGCCTTGTATGGTGCATGGTACCACGGAGAGAGCTTAAGAGTGCAGAAAAGGACGCAGGTGTGCTGGGAGTCGCTAATAGACCCATTTCCCTAAGCTAAACCATCAAGATGGGCTCAGAGAAAGGTACAAGGAGGAAACCATTCCCGCATCCTTCCCGGAGCTGCTATCTGCAGGGTCCAGGGTGCCCACAGCTTCCCATCTACGGTCTTGTTTGATTTTAGGGATTATTCTTCTTCTTCTGACTCCGAGTGACACCAAATACATAAAATACCCACACCCACAGCTGCAGTTGGACCAGAAGTTATCATAAGTCATGTTGAGTTTGTTGGGATATCTTCAAGTTCAACAGTGATGAGTCAGCTAGGCTCCATGTCAAAGTGCCTTGGCAAGCAGATCGATACTCCCAAAGGCTTCCTGGTATGCCGGATCATGGCCCAAATATGGAAAATGGAGAAAGATAAATCTCTGGCCCAACCTAGTCACACCTAGTTTGAGTAAAGCTAGGTAAGTACAAATATGAGAAGTGTGCTTGTCCGAGTTCATGCCTGCCTTCTTCTCTACTCCGTGGTTTTGGTGAAGCCAAGATGAAGCTCACGGTGAGTAGGTTTTTCCTTTTGAATATATTATCTTATGATTAGAGACTGTTAACATTCTGAGCTAAGGGGGGGGGGGTCTGCTTCTTACGACAATTCACCATTGTTTTAAGAAAATCTCCTTTCTTGTCATTGAATCGTGGCAATTCTAAGCATCTCTGTGGACAATGATAGTTATGCTGGGAGCAGACAGCTGTCTGAACATTGTATTCCCTGCTATCTTAATATAATTACCTTCCGGTCCTCCTGTTTCAGGGCTGGTCACAAAGCAGGCAGTCCCACGCCCTAGAAAATGCCTGATCGTTCTCCACATTCTTGAATTCCCCTTTTGACCCAAACTCCCGAGCATGTTCAGGAAAGACGAAAAGCTGATCCTCAAAAGAGATGGGTGAGAGACTTACTGTCACGTTCTCTGCTGTGAAATGGATCTCCAAGTAAGAATGGCTTGCTTGAACCCTGACCATAGTCATTTATCCGTGAAAACACCTGAAGCATGAAGCTAGTGCAGCATCTCACCTGTGGCTCCAGATAAAAGGCTGAGAGTATGGTAGGTAGACCACAGAATTCCACCAAAGTAACTGGTGGTACTGTGTGTCACTTATAACAAGATGCAGAGCGGCTAGAAATCCGATGAATGTCTTCATGCTTCAACATACTAACCACTGTATTACAGCAGTCTCTGCTTCAGAGTGGAGTTGCAAATGTAAAATGATTATCTAAAAATAAGTTCTAAGAAGAGCAGAGTTTTAAAAAAAAGGAGCTCTGAGCCCAGGTCAGATGCGGTTTCTCTCCTAGTTCTGCTGTGAATGAGGGGTCCAACCTTAGCCAGTACAACCATAACCACGTTACTTAACATCTAAAGCTCAATTTCCTCACATGTGAAAGGACTACACTGTACTAGTAGATCTCTAAAATATCCCCCACCTCTCACTGTTTAGGAGACTCATTTTTACCTCCTTCTGAAGCTATCAGGAGAAAAATTAAGCAAATAAAAGAATTACCTTGAATCACTAGGGCAGATCTCAGACCAGTTTTGTCCCAGGCCAAGGAAATGAGAATAGGTACTCGGAATTGGGCACCTGCGTAAAATCTCTGTGTTCTGATAACTATTGTCATGTACCCAGTGACAAATGACTAATCCAGGTACCCTAGGACAGTGTCCGACTTCCTTTCTGCCAACCACACTTGACAGCCAGACCTTTCCACTTTCAGTCCCTCAGTAGCAGACAGGCTGCTTATTAATCCACTGCTGGAAAAAAAAAAAATTTTTTTTATATAAGAAGAGTACTTTTTTTATTAGGAGGTCCGTGAAGAAAGGAAAGCATCCCAGATCAAATAAGAAAATTAAATCATTTTTGGACATAATTCTCAGAACCTATATCCATTTTCATATCATGTATGCTATTCATTTTCAAATGTGTTCTTCAATATACTGATACTGCATAGTTTTTTTCATAAGAGCTATATTAATACTTCTAAAACTATATACCATAATAACATGATTACTACAAGTAATTAACCTACAATCTTACATTATCATTAAAACTTTCTATGGTTGAAAAGAACACAAAGGTCAAAGAAAAGACAGACCACTCAACAGAGTGGTAAAATTAGTATTTTTTGTAAGCTTGGGTAGAGAAAGAAGAGGACATTATTTTGCCATGTGATAGTAGACCAATGTTACTTATAATTTTAGATTGTCTTTGCTGGACTTCTTGGAGTCTTTCTGACCCCAGCCCTTGCTTTCACAGTAAGTATTATTAAAGTTTTTATTTTTTTTATAAAATTTTAAAAAGATTTTATTTATTTATGTGAGAGAATGTACATGCGAGAGAGAGACAGAGAGAGACAGAGAGACCATGAGGGAGACAGCATGAGCAGGGTGGGGAGGGGCAGAGGGAGAGGGAGAAGCAGACTCCCCACTGGGCAGGGAACACTTGGGGCTCGATCCCAGGACCCCGGACCATGACCTGAGCGGAAGGCAGACACTTAATCGACTAAGCCACAGGTGCCCCAGTATTAAACTTTTTAAAGTGTATTACTAAAGTGCATTTGCAAAGAAACATGGTATTACATAATTTTTTAATAAATTTCAGGATATCAGCATTGGCGGTAACAGCAACAGCGGTACAACTGGGCAGCAGTCAGTGAGTGTCAACAATGAGCATAATGTGGCCAATGTGGACAATAACAACGGATGGGACTCCTGGAATGCTCTCTGGGACTATAATACTGTAGGTAGCCAGCATACAAATTCCATTCTTTACAAATATGTTTCTTTTTTTAACAACAACAAAAATGTCTGCTAACCATAAAAGAATTAAAAATAAAGTAATTTCTTTTTTTTTTTTTTTAGGATTTTATTTATTTATTTGACAGAGAGAGTCAGCAAGAGAGGGAACACAAGCAGGGGGAGTGGGAGAGGGAGAACCAGGCTTCTGGCTGGGCAGGGAGCCTGACCCAGGGCTCGGTCCCAGGACCCTGGGATCATGACCTGAGCCAAAGGCAGACACTTAACTGACTGAGCTATCCAGACGTCCCTACATAAAGTAATTCCTAACTGCACATAAGCATAGAGTTGTAAGTCAAAGTGCCTATTTTGATCACCCAGCTTCACTCCCTAGATGTAACCCCTATTAATGTTTCCCACAATCATTTAAAATTCAGATCAATGAACAGTAATTAAGACCTGCTATGTCCAAGGATTGTGGGGCTGTTAGACAAATATGAACATAATATCCTTCTGCCTTCCCTGAAGATACCCTCTGTAATGAGGAGAGACCTGCACACTATCACTGCTGCCTATCTCAGTCCCTCCTCAATATGCTTCTAAAAGGAGAGAAATGGACACTTCACCTGTAACTCAAAAGAAAGAAAGAAAGAACGAAAGAAAGAAAGAAAAGAAAGAAAGAAAGAAAGAAAGAAAATGTAAATGACAATATTAATTGGTAAGAGAAGCAAAAAACCAAAACCACACCAAAACAACACTTGGAACTCGTTAGGAGACCCAATTCTGCAATTGCCAGCTTTTTATTTAACAAACTTTGTACTTCGAAAAAGGCAACTCTTTATCATCTCAGTTTTATCATGTGATCAATTAGAAAACCAATCCCTGTCTGACCTGTCTCCTTGAAATGGTATGAAGATCACATGAGAGTAAAATGTGATAGCAATTTCAAGTTTACTTCAAAAAGCAAAGCAGACATGTGCGGAGGGACTCCATGCTAGAACCTGAAGATAAAGCAACGAGTTAGACTCTAGGTCTCTACCCTCAAAAGTTTGTATTCCAGACTTACAAATGTTAGCAACAGATAGGATTGCAAAACGGGCCAGATCCGGTGCTCTGATCTGAGTTCATCATAATCTTGGAGTTCCATTTCCCTCTGCTGGTCACACTGATTTTTGGTAAGAAAAGCTCCTTGGGGAACCTACTTCCCACTATCTACCGTCTTCTTTACCAGAACCTTGCTGCAATCAGACTCTTTGGCAAGAAGAAATGCATTGTGCATAGAATGAACAAGGACGTCATGCCCTCTCTTCAAACTCTTGATGCACTGGTCAAGGAAAAGAAGGTATAAATAAAAGTCTTTTTAATTTGGCTCAAGGGAGGTCAGTAAATAACGAGGTCACAGTCATTTCCTCTTGACCACAGTACATTGTATGTGCAGCACAAAAAGGGAAGAGGAACTGGTGATTGCCTGAGAAGAGGGAGCTGCCAGTCCTCAATGCTGTGGCTCACACCTGCCTTTACTATTAGAGGAGCAAAGCTCTGCTCAAGCCAATGGCAGGGTCTACACTTCCCCAAGTACATTTTTCCACAAGAGTTGGGCTGAAATTGTTCTATTTAGAAATAAAAATAGAGGATACCCAGTTAAGTTGGAGTTTCAGATAAACGATGGATAGTTTTTTTTAACTTAAGTATGTCCTAAGCAATATTTAGGACAAAATGATTTGTTTATCTAAAATTCAAATATAAGTGAGTGTCCTGTATTTTATCTGGCAACCCTAGTGGGGTGGGGAGAGAAGACCCATTGGTCTTTAAAATGTTTGCCTGAGTTCATGTTTCTATAACTAACAAACAGGCACCTTTCATTGACCAGGTAGAGAAAATAAACTCCATTCTCAGAAACTGATTATCATATAGTTCGATCTAAGAAATACAAAGTGACCCAATGAGGTGCAAGCTTCAGAATAAATTTAACCTCAGACTTCTGCTTTTATGAGAAGCTGAGGTTTCGCATCAGATAAAACTTTTGGGACACAGAAATTCCGAGATACACAGGGTTGGTGCTGATTATGAAAAAAACTGTAGCCAGCAATACCGCCTGCTGGCCTGGTACCCAGCACTCATTCAACAAACTGCTGGGCTGGGCACTCATTCTCTCTCTTCCTTTCCACCCTCAGCTTCAGGGTAAAGGACCAGAAGGACCACCTCCCAAGGGCCTGATATACTCCATCAACCCTGAAGAAGTCAATGACCTGAGCAAGTTAGGAAAACCCATTGCTAGCATGTGCAGGGGGATTCCAACATACATGGCTGAGGAGATCGAAGGTGAGTAGCCTTTCAGGGGTGCACTCCAAGTATTGTCAGACTATTCGCTGGAATCGTCAGACTATTCTTGGGCACGTCCACAGAAGACACCGACCACTTGGCACTTGCTTTGTGCTTTAAGTGCGTTAAATTAGGAGCTCCTGCCGGCAGTCTTACCTGATAAGTTATTATTATTCTCACTTTCTGGATGAGGAAACTGAGGCACAGGGCGAGGTCACCGGTCTCTTGTCTGGGTCAGTCCCAAGCATTCTGGCTTTGGATTCTGTGCTCTTCACCACTGGGAAATAAATACTGCCTTTCAAGAGCGGATCTGGAGTTACTGCAAGATATATTTAAAGTAAGGCATAAATTGCTAAGGGAAAAGAAAATGCCAATAGAATTTGTTGACTCTTTACAGCTCAATCACTTAATTTGTGCACCTTCAAAGAATGACTTGCACAAAAACAAAGTGTTCACCTACCTAATATAACAGCAACTTTCTAGATCTCTGAATTGATTGATTAAATCTAGATCGATAGCTAGACAGGCGATAGAGAGAGACAGGTTGATCCTGAAATTAGTACATAGCTAGTCTGGAAACTGTGTGACAGTAAAAAAAAAAAAAAAGAGTCCTTGAAAAGATATTGATAACAGTTTCTTCTTTTCTTTTTACCAGGGGCAACCCTGTTCTTCTCCTCAGAAAGGTGTTACAGTGCTAATGTATGGTGGCTTTTCAACATTTCCTACTGTGAAGAATCAGTGGAGAATTAAAAAGAAAGTCACTTGGAGTTTAGTCATCAGAAGAGTCGATGCAAAAAATACGGGTTCTGATCATTTTTATCATGTCATTCTGAAATGTTTTCTGGTTATGTTTGGCCTCTTCAAGTTTCAATAAACCTGCTTAGCACTAAATTCCTTATGATTCCTGTTTCCAATGCACAGGCTCAAAAGTGCAGTGTGATGGTGGGAAGCTGTTGGGGTGCATTGGACGCAATGGTTAGCCTATATTCAGGGCCTGTCCCTTATAAAGAAGCCCTTCAGAAGCTTTGGATACCACTAACCACAGTTCTGGGCATGGATCCAAGACAATCCGACTGCTCTGAAGACCGATCCACAGCTGATGTGCACAGTAATCTTTCAGATCAGCAAGGGCAGAAATCCGTTTAAAGCAGCTTTCACCAGGAGGGGCAGGGGCTATTGCAAGGATATTGGAGTGTCTAAAATAATCTTAGGGCAAGAAAATCAGAGGCTGGAACCAAGAACTGTTTGAGATCAAGACCCAAGTCTCCTTCTCTCTCCCGGAAGCCACGTCTTAGCTCTCCTCTGTTCCTCTTTAAATTCTGCTTCTCTCTTCCTTCCATCTTGCAGATGGCTCTATCTATACTCATGGTGGAAGAGGGCCGAACCAAAATATTAGCCTCAACTCCCATGTTTATATGTCTTTCCTGCTCGAGAGGTAATGGCCCAATTCCAATTTTCCTTGACCCTGTTTGGTTCACGGATCCACAATCGATCAGGGGAGTGGAGTCACCTGCTGTAGATGCAGCAATGGGGTCTTCGCTGAAGGAGAAAGAGCTCAGAAAAAATAGAGACTCCAAATGTTGTGTGTGACAATATGAAACTCAGTTCATTTTCGTTAATGCTCCCATACGTATTTTTTAAATCCCGATGCTGTAAGAGGATATCTAATTCATTCTAATGTCTTCAGATGGGTACCCCTAAAGAACCATAACAACAACAAAAGGCATTGATTCCCACCATTTGGAAAAATGCAACATTTACCAGGCCTTCTTGGGAAGCAATTATAATAATTTTCTTTAACCTGAGGCAATTTCATTGCTACTCACGTGATGTGTACTACCAGAGCAGTAGAATTTCCAAAATGCCCTGAAGCCATGAAACGTGGAAACCCATCAAAGATCAAGGCCCTACATACTGCCCTGTCAATGTCAGCATGAAAGAAAGAAACCTGTGATTCACAAGCTAGATACAATGTCACGTAACTGACTTTCGGGAACGAATCAATCCCATGTTTCTTAGAAGAATTGTCTAGTCACTATTGCAGGATAAGAAATTAAATTCACTAGGAAGATATAAAAATTCTAGGTTATATACACCTATCAAAATAAATTGCTCAGTCAGTTAAGCATCTACCTTCTGCTCAGGTCATGATCCCAGGGCCCTGGGATCGAGGACCATATTGGGCTCCCTGCTCAGCAAAGAAGTCTGCTTCTCCCTCTTCCTCTGCGCCTCCCCCGGACTCATTCTCTCTCTCTCCCTCTCATAAATAAATAAAATCTTCATGTGTGTATATATAAAAATATATATTTATATATATATAATTTTATTAATTATATGATATATAATTATATATACAATATATTTATATATGTAAAGGGAAAATTGTAAGAATTATAGGAGAATTTAATAATCTCACTGTCCTACTTAAAGATTTTAACACATCTTTTAATAATTACAGATGAAGCAGCTAAGAATATAAAAACATTTAACACTTAATGACTGAGCCACCCAGGCACCCCAGAAATTAAAAATAGAGCTACCCTATGACCCTGCAATTGCACTACTGGGTATTTACCCCAAAGATGCGGATGTAGTACAAAGAAGGGCCACATGTACCCCAATGTTCATAGCAGCAATGGCCACAATCGCCAAACTGTGGAAAGAGCCAAGATGCCCTTCAACAGACAAATAGATAAAAAAGATATGGTCCATATATACAATGGAATATTATGCCTCCATCAGAAAGGATGAATATCCAACTTTTGTATCAACATGGACAGGACTGGAAGATATTATGCTGAGTGAATTAAGTCAAGCAGAGAGTCAGTTATCAAATGGTTTCACTTACGTGTGGAGCATAAGGAAAAACATGGAGGACATTGGGAGAAGGAAAGGAAAAGTGAATTGGGGGATATCGGAGGGGGGATGAACCAAGAGAAACCGTGGACTCTGAGCAACAAACTGAGGGTTTTGGAGGAGAGGGCGGTGGGGGGTTGGTTGAGCCTGGTGGTGGGTACTGAGGAGGGCACGTATTGCATGGAGCACTGGGTGTGGTGCATGAACAATGAATCTTGGAACACTGAAAAAATAAAATTAAATTAATTAAAAAAAAAAAGAAAAGAAATATAGAGACTGAATCATTCTATAACCAGTAATGGAGATGGTTCAGAAGTTTAAAAACTTTACACAAGAAAATTCTAGGCCAAGGTGGTTTTTATACTGAGATTTAACAAAACTTGAAAGTACAAATTATTCTAATGTTATAAAACTATTCAAATGTACGGGTGGAGGTTGGTGGGGGCAGGGATGGGGGGAGGAGTCCTCTCCAACTCATTTCATGACAATACTATTAACTTGATTCCAAAACTTGACAGAGATCGTATGAGAAAAGAAAAGTACAGGGCAATCTCTGTTATGAATATCGATGCAAAAATGTCTTAACAAATTATAGCAACTCAATTGAGAAAAGTGTAGAAAAGATTGAATATAACATGATCATGTTGGATTTTTCCTAGTAATGTAAGTTGGTTTGATATTAGGAAATTAATAATGTAATTTGCCAAATTGAAAGATTAAAAGACAACCTTATGACGTATCTCAGCAGTAGCAAAATTACATAGTAAAGTTAAATATTCATTCATAATAAACAAGTAATTCTCAGAAGATTTAGAATCAAAAGAAACTTCATTAATCTAAGAATAACTAAAAAAAAAACAACTGTAAGTATCATGAAAAACAATGAAAATATTCCTCAAGACAAGAAATAAGACAAATGTCTGTCATCAAAACTCCTAGAAACACTGTACTGAAAGATAGTAAAGTAAAAAAAAAAAAAAAAAATTAAATATAAAGATTTGAAAGGGAAGAAGGAAGAAAAAACTACCGTTATGTCCATATGACATAGCTTTCTGTGTAAAAATACAAAAAAAATCTCTAGATAATTTATGGGAGTCAAAACATTTAGGAAGGCTCCCTGTAGGAACCTTTAACCAGTCAGTTAAGTGTCCAACTCTTGATTTCGGCTCAGGTAATGATCTCGGGGTCATGGGATGGAGCCCCATGTCCAGCTCCATGCCCAGCTTAAGATTCTCTCTCCCTCTCCCTTCTCCCCTGCTCACTCTCTCTCTAAGAAAGAAAGAAAGAAAGAAAGAAAGAAAGAAAGAAAGAAAGAAAAAAGAAAGAGAGGAAGAGTTCCTGCATTCAAAAAATGGCTTTCAAATATAAGCTGCATTTCTATATATCAGCAGCAAACATACAGAAACTTGATTTAGCCTGGTGGTGGGTATTGAGGAGGGCACGTATTGCATGGAGTATGGGTGTGGTGCATGAACAATGAATCTTGGAACACTGAAAAAATAAAATAAACATTAAAAAAATCTTAAAAACAACAAAAAAAGAAACTTGATTTTGAAACAGCATTTATAACAACAGCAAAATATACAACATAACTTGGAAAAATCAATTTATTTAACAATATTTCTTAAGTAACTTCTACAGGCATAGCACTATTGCACACACTTGAAATCCATCAGTAAACACAAATGCAAAGATCCTTGCCTCATGTAGCTAATATTTTAGTTAGAGGACACAGATATAAATGATAAATATAATTAACACACAAATGAACAAGTATGTAAATGAACAGTAGGATATTTGGTAGAATAGTATTACGTAGTATTATACAGTTGGCTGGAAAATCATAAATACCAAGCCGAAAATGCAGAGCAAGCTAAGGGAAATCAAGAGTGCCAGGAGGAAACAGACAGTCTGCAATTCTGAATAGGTATGTAGGCTAGGCATCATTGAAAGGTGATATAGAGGGGCGCCTGGGTGGCTCAGTGGTTTAAGCTTCTGCCTTCGGCTCAGGTCATGATCTCAGGGTCCTGGGATCGAGCCCTGCATCGGGCTCTCTGCTCAGCGGGGAGCCTGCTTCCCCCTCTCTCTCTGCCCGCCTCTCTGCCTACTTGTGATCTCTTTCTCTCTGTCAAATAAATAAATAAAAATCTTAAAAAAAAAAAAAAAGAAAGAAAAGAAAGGTGATATTGAAAGACCAAAGGAGATTAAGTAGTTAGGCATGCTAATATTTCTGGGTGAAAAGCATTACAGGCAAAGGAAATAGTGTACAACCTAAGGCAGAAGTGTGCCTGGCATATTAAAAGCACAGCATAGAAGTCAGTGCGGCTGAAGGAGAATGAACAAAACAGAGAGCAGAAGGAGATGAGGGCAATGAATTAAGAGAGGGACAGATCATGAGCAGCGTTTTGGCCATCGTGAGAAATTCAGGTATTATCCTGGGTGAAATAGGGAGACACAGCAGGAACTTGAGGCAAGACAGGATACCCTCTTACCAAGTAATATGTTAAACAAAAGATAAGCTAGACTTCTCTGGAAACTTTCTTGAGAGACATTAAGGTAGACTAAGTAAGTGCCGAGAGACCATGGCCATGAATCAGAGGACTTGTTATTATAAGGAGGTCAGCTCTCCCTCTGTCTATAGATTCAATGTGATTCAAAACAAATTCTCAGCAGGCCAAGAGTGCGCATGTGTATGTGTGGTACACAATAGGCTAAATTTAGAATATGCGTGCAAGATCAAGCGTCCCTGATGTTTCTATACATCTTATGAGTAGAGACACTGACTGCTCTTTGTTCTCAATTATTTTTGTAAGGATGTTTGTATAACAAACAACCTTGGAGAGGAGGTGGGTGGCACAGAGGACCATAGGGGAAGGGAGGGAAATCCAAAGGGGGAGAAATCAGAGAGGGAGATGAACCATGAGAGACTATGGACCCCAAGAAGCAATCTGGGGGTTTCAGAGCGGATGGGGGAGGGGGAGGGGGTAACAGAGTGATGGGTTTTGAGGACGGCACCTGTTGTGATGAGCATGGGGTGTTATACTTAACCAGTGAATCGTTGAACACTGCATCAAGGACTTCTTGTATACTATACAGTGGGTAACCAAAAATAATTAAAGAAAAAGAAAATCCAAAAATAAAAAAATTTTTAAAATAAATAAAACACTCAAGGAAAAAAATAAGTCTTCTATAGAGGCTGTTACTTACTTTCTGATTTCATCTTTTGTGAGTATAGGAAGAAGCATCTGATCTCTCAATCTCCCTGTATTATTTATTGCTCCATAATAAACTACATCAAAAGTTATCAGTGAAAAAAAAGAACAATAATTTCAGGACTATGGATGGAGGGAAGGGTTTCCTAAACTTTGCAGAAAAAGCTTTAGCCATAAAATAGTGATAAATTTCTCTGCATTAAAAATAAGAATTACACTACTGGGTATTTACCCGAAAGATACAAATGTAGTGATCCGAAGGGGCACGTGCACCCCAGTGTTTATAGCAGCAATGTCCACAATAGCCAAAGTATGGAAAGAGCCTAGATGTCCATCAACAGATGAATGGATAAAGAAGAAGTGGTATATATTTACAATGAAATACTATGCAGCCATCAAAAAGCTGAAAGCTTGCCATTTGCAATGACGTGGATGGAACTAGAGGGTATTATGCTAAGCAAAGTGAGTCAATCAGAGAAAGACAATTATCATATGATCTCACTGATATGAGGAATTTGAGAAACAAGACAGAGGATCATAGGGGAAGGGAGGGAAAAATGAAACAAGACGAAACCAGAGAGGGAGACAAACCATAAGAGACTCTTAATCTCAAGAAACAAACTGAGGGTTGCTGGAGGGGAGGGGGTGGGAGGGATGGGGTGGGTGGGTGATGGACATTGGGGAGGGTATGTGCTAATGGTGAGCTCTGTGAATTGTGTTAAGACTGATGAATCACAGACCTGTACCCCTGAAACAAATAATACATTATATGCTAATTTAAAAAATTAAAATAAAATAAAATAAAATTGGCATATTTCAGTGTAAAAAATAAAAGAATATCTTTTTATCCACAGTCACTGAAAATAGAGCAAAAAGGTGAGCTGCAAACTAGCAGAGATAT
This sequence comes from Potos flavus, assembly GCA_028534135.1. NCBI lineage: Eukaryota > Metazoa > Chordata > Mammalia > Carnivora > Procyonidae > Potos > Potos flavus. The sequence continues at coordinate 46,634,589 of CM052885.1, read as the reverse complement.
TTGCAACACATAAACTGGATAAAAGAGTAGTACACAAATTATATAAAGAGCTTCTACACACCAACAAGAAAAAGATGAATAAATAATAGAAAAATGGACACAAATATGTTTCTAGAAGAAGAGGAACCCTGAATGGTGAATCTATATATGACGAGATATCAACTTCATTATAATAAGGAAAATGCATATTAAAACCATAGTGATAGGTGATTTTATACCCAACCTATTAGCAATTGAAAAAGTCTAATATTGGGTGCTGGAGAGGATGTGGAGTACCAGTATGTGGCCAGCGCAAGCATGAATTGGTACGACTGCCTTGGAAAACAATTCAGCATTATCTGATAACCTGCAGATGTGAATTTCCTAAGACCCAACACTACCACTAGATATATATCCTAGAGAAATTCTCGCATATGGACATCCAGAAACACGTCGCAAGAATGTTCACAGCAGCAGGGCTTGGAACAGCAGAAAACTAGAAACAATCCAAATGTTTGCCAACAGAAGAACAGATAAATAAATTGTGATCTGTTTACTTGGTAGAATAGTAAACATCACAAAGAGAAAACAAAATTAATCACAGCCAAGCACAACAACAGGGATGACTCTCTAGAAAATAACGTTGGGCCAACAAAGCGAATTGCAGAAGAAACGTATCGTATTTATAGAAAGTTGAAAAACATACAAAACTAAACAACACATGCATTTTATTTTGGAAACACCTTCATATGTGGTAAAACTATGACTAAAAACAAGGGAATGATAACATAAAGTTCGGTATAATTGTGCACCCCCGAGAGGGAGAGAAGGGTTCATGGAGGGCAGACGGAAGGCTTCCAAGGCAGAGGCAAGCCCATCCCTGTCTCTCAAACTAGATTGAGGGGAGGGGTGTTCATGGGTATGTGCGCTGTCCTTATTCTTTATACTCTGCATACATTTTTAAATAGTCTCATGCACTAACTCAAGACTTAATGACAATTTTTAAAAGTTAAAAGCACGAAAAGTAAGATAATGTTATGAAGACAATAAGAGAATAGACCTGTGTGGATGGAAAGACACTGCCTTTTTGTTCCAACATAAAGCAGAGGCCTCTCATCTCTTGCTCAGCTCTGAGCTTTGTGGTTCCAAACACACAGCCTTTGACCCGTGTCCCCAGAAGAGTAAGTGCAAATGAGCTCATTCAGCACCAGGATGCCGAGAAGTCTGCAGAGAGAAGCCACTGTTCCTGAGGTACGCTAGGGCCAAGCCTGATCCCTGTCAGGCTCTAAATCACTGCTTGGAAGCCTGCCGTGCACTTTCCCATGTGCAGTTTTGTTTGGCCTCGTAGATAACCTGAGTAAGTCATACTAAACCACGCCTTGCCCTGTGCGCCTTGGGCCATGGGGGTCAGGAAGAGATGCCCGGTGCATACAGAGTTGGTCTGCAGGGTCATCGGAAATTTTAGTGACTTCATAACCCCAAGAGTCACCAGAGAGGAGCGGATAATATCCTTGCCTATTATTTGAATATCTTTCTGGTCCTCCTCCCAGTTGCACTTCTGACAAAACTGAATAGTTTAAATCAAACTTCCAGCATTGGATCCTTCCAGACATTAACTAATAAATTTTCACCTGAAGTCAAATTTTCCAAGGAACTTTCTTATCAATAGACACATATATCTCTCAGCTGATTTTTGCACTTCCCAAATATCCAAAATTAGCCAATCAAGAATACCAGGAAGTACAATCAAATCAAAGCGAAAGTACGCCAAACCTTACATTTAAATCACTCCTACCCAGATGTTCAAATTAGGCTTTAACCATCCTCTTTCCTGGCACTGCTTTGATCCACAAGATTCAAATCAGACAACAAAAATCACAGCTTGGCTCCCTTAACTAAGAGCATTATCAATAGCACATCCCAGTTCAACTCTATACCGTTTATCTATCTATCTATCTATCTATCTATCTATCTATCTATCTATCTATCTACCTACCTACCTATCTCTTTAACTTATTGAGCACCTCCTATATGATGGACTTTTCTAGCCACTAGACATAAAGTAGGCCCGAGGGAAAAAGCAATTAAAGTGCCTGTCTTCATGAAGTTTACATTCCAGTGGTGGAGAAAAACAGTAAATAAATAAATACCCAACATGAATAAAGGTGAAAAACTGTTAAGGAGGGAAGAGAATAACATGGAGGAAGAAGAACCACTGAAAGAAAGTTAAAATGGGGGAGGAGTTACTATTTTAGTAAGTATAGTAAAGAATTTGACTGGTCTCTGTCCCAGGTCCCTGGAAAGTGGTTTCTAAGCAATTGGAGCATCTTTGTCATTCACAGTGGTCCTCTGGACCACACCTGATAATTTAGGATAATGAGATGACTCAGGATAGGAGTTGGTTATGCTGGAAAGACCATCAGTGTGATTAGAGGGTTGGGTCTGTGAGTCACATGATAACAGCCTGACCTCAGAGGAGGGATGGAGGCTGGAGACTGAGTCACATGATCAGTGATTTACTGAATCCCCGATAAAAACCACGGACCCCAAAGCTCAGGTAATCTCCTCTGCTTGGTAATACCCCATATCATTGTCAGGAGGGTGAAAATCTTGACTCTGGAGAAAGGACACAAAAAGCTTCATGTTTGGGACCCTCCCAGACCTTGCCCTAGGCTCCTCCTTGGGGCTGGTTCTGATTTGGATCCCATCGCTATAATAGAACTGTAACAGTAATAATGCTTTGCTGAGTTCTGGGTTGTCCTAGTGAATTACTGAATCTGTAGGGAGAACTGAATTTGTAGCCAGCTGGACAGAAGTGAGAATGACCTGGAGACTCTGGAACTCAGCTCATATCTGAAGTGAAGCCAGGCTTATGGAAATGATAATATGTATAAATTCGGTCAAGTTGCTTTCTTTATTACATTATCTATATCCTGTTTTTCTTCCCTCCCCCCCTAATTTTATTGGCTAGAACAGTAAGAGCAATGTAAAATACAAAAGGGATCGCAGATACACTCAACTTATAGCTCCATTTTTTTTCACCATTAAACAGCATGCTAGCAATCAGTTTGTCAAAGATACACTGGAAGATTTATTTTGTCTCACTTGTTAGATTGCCTTAACCTAGAAAAAGAAAGAAGTTAATAAAATAAGCCCTAAAAAGTTTATATCTGGAATGAACTATCTTAAGTGATATAGGAGAATAAAACCTTGGTCAAATAAGAAAATGTTTCTATGATTTCAGCATCGTTAAAAGATCTGTTTCACAATACAAGATAAAACATTTAACTTAATCAGCAATGGGTTGCAGCTTCTAACGAATTGTTCTTACATAATTAGATTGTGCTGCTTTATAGTTAAGGTGCAAAGAACGGCTGGCTTTATGGTCATATTTCCAAGCACCATCCTCAAACCCATCTTCCAAGATTAGCAAAATTCCGATCTTTTTACCTCCATAGTCTTTTTGCCCTCCTGTGTCTCAATTATCCTAGGAGTATACTCACATATAAAGAGCTTTCCTGGTTATTCTTACTTCTGCATGGAAACCAGAGCCAGACGTGTCTCGCTGAGCCTAGAAGACTCCTCAATGGCCTCTAGAACTTGCTAAATTACAGCTACCCCTGTGCCCAAACAGGAGGTCATGTTCTGATGTTAAAAGCTGAATAGGTAAAAGAGGTGTCTTTGTTTGCTCTCACCCGCCATCCACAATGGAGTCGGTGCTCAAAGCTGATGCTTCTGAAACTTGTAATTGTCAGACGTGAGGCTAAGGCTGAACCTCCAGCTTTGCCAAGGCTTGGCTCCCGGTGCGGAGCCTTGCTGAAGCTACATTACAGTTCATCCAGATGACTTCCACAACCAAGTATGTGTCATCTAAACATCGGGCTCCGCTCCAAGCCAGAGAATTAGCTTGAGGGTTTCCTTATTAGTTCTCCTTCTTTTCTGTTTTATAATTTATCACATTGTGCTTTTTAAAATATTATTTGTGAATTTTTATTCGCCTTCAGCTTATTTTGTTATTCTTTTCCTCATTCATGGAGTTGGCTAGTGAATTTATTTTTGCCATTCTTTTCCTTATTTAATAATACAAACATTTTCCATCATTCATTTCTTCCTATGTGTTGATCTCCTTCCTTAATTTTGCACGTATACTCTTGACATTATAGTTATTTATTTAAATACCCAGTAATTACACTTTTCATTTCTTCATTGACTGAAAGTATTGTAGGACAGTATCTTAAATGCTCAGTTTTTTATATGTTACTTGTTCTTTTATTATTGATTTATAGTTTTATTTCATTGTGGTAAGTGAATGTAGCCTGTGAAACTTCTACTAATCAGAATTAATACATTTTTTTTAAAAGCCGAGGCTATGAACAATTTTCAAAAACATTCCAGGAATATTTAAAAAGAATGTGTGTTGGCTCCAGGATTCAAAGTAGAATGCAAAGTTATAGAAGGTGGACCCGATGACTTGCTTCTAATAAGTAGAGCACAAAAAAAAAAAACAACAAAACAGTCACTTTACAGTGGAGGAACCTGACAGATAGTATCTCAACTAAGAGATCACAGTCAACATCACCACTCGTGTTGATATCATGTACCTTCTGATATGATGTGTCCTTCACCAGTCTGGTATTCTTCCCCAAAACCCGTAACTGTAGTATAATCATGAGACAAACCCAAACTAGTGGACATTTTACAAAATACCCGGTAGCCCTTTTCAAAGTTGTCAAGGTCTTTGTATTCGCTTTTCTGGGCTGCCACAACAAATTACCACAATCTTGGTGGCTTAAAATAGCACATAGTCATTCTTTCATAATTTGGGAGACTAGAAGTCTGAAGTTCAAGTGTCAACAGGGTCTCCTCCTTCCAAAGGCTGTAGGAAGAATCCTTCCTTGCTTTTTTCGGCATCTGGTGGCCCCTGGTGTCGCTTGGGTTGGGACAGCATCATTCCAATCCCAGCCTCTGTCTTCACGTGGCTTTCTATATTTCTGTGTCTCAAATCTTCCTCTCCTTTCTGCGCAGTCATTGGATTTAGGAGCGATCTTCAATCCAAAATGATCTTATCCTGAGATCCTTAACTTAATTACATTTGTAAAGACTCTATTTCCAAATAAAGATCACATTCACCGGCACCAGGGCTTAGGGCTTGGACATACCTTTCTGGAAGACCCAATTCTCTCTACTCCAAGGAGACCGAGAAATGGTCACAGATTGCAGGAGACTAAGGAGATACAGTGGCTCAATGCAATGTGGGATCCTGCCCTGGATCCTGGGACAGAAAGGAGACATTAATGGAAAAACTGGTAAAATCCAAATAAATTCTGTGGGTTAGTTAATAATATTGTTACAATGTTAATCTCTTAAATTGTTTAACATCATCTTCTTAACATTGTCTAAACATAAATTTCAGTTTTGATCATTGTGCCATGTTCATTTATAGCAGAAGAAGTTAGGGGAAGGGTATATAGGAACTCTACTATCTTCACACTTCTCTACAAATCTAAAATTATTCAGAAGGAAACATTTTTTAAGTAACCAGATCAGACTATTTTATTAAAAGATAGACTCAGATTTTGTTTAAAAATCCAGGTATTAGATAAGATAAAACTAAAAGAAACACCGCTATGTGAAAAAAATGGCAATAATATAAAAGCACATTTTAAGTAAATAATAAAATTAGGGGCCTTAATACTAATATCAAAAGAGTACAATTTAGGGCAAAAACAGTAAATAATGTAACAGGAAGTCATTTAGGATGATAAAATATGCAATTCCCGGGCACCTGGATAGCTCAGTCAGTTAAGCGTCTGCCTTTGGCTCAGATCATGATCCCAGGGTTCTGGGATCAAGTCTCACATCGGGCTCCCTGCTTGGCCGGGAGCCTGCTTCTTCCTCTGCCTCTGCCTGCCTGTCTGCCACTCCCCCTGCTTGTGCTCTCTCTCTATCTTTGTGTCTGTGTCAAATAAATAAATAAACTCTTTTAAAAAAATATGCAATTCCCATTGAAGACTTAGCAATCATAACATTTGTTATAGATCAAATTATGTAATTCAGACGAATAAGCAAAAAAACTTGTTGCAAATGCTAAAAGAAACTAACAAAACTACAAAAGAGGGGAGACCTTATCACGCTCACCAGTTTTTAACAGATCAAATATACAAAAAGAGAATATGAAAAACTTTAATATTTAGGGGTTTGTTCCTAGACATGGAATCACCATGAAACACAGACTCACGTAAGTTATCTGTAACAAATAGTGTGAATAACGTGAGCATTGGTGACATGATTGCTCTCAAGGGACAAACAATTCCTGACAGAGTCCTAAACTAAGAAAGTCCTGTCTTCCTTCATTCGACATGCATTCCTGCAAAGTTGTGGTGCCAACTAAACAGTTACAAAGTAAATATCTTTATGTTTAAAAGAAGTAAGTATCAGACTCAGGAAACTATAAACGATCCCGTAAGACCAGTCATGGCTTGTGCGGTAAGCACAACTGAGAGTTAGCAGCACATCCCTCCGCATGACGTTAGTGGGAGCCCCAACAAATTAATTTTGACAAAATTCCCCTACATTTTTTTTTATTTTTTTTTTTACTTTTTGATGTGTTACCTATGAGTAGGAAAGAGGAAGCCCCCTAACATGGTTGGGATGTCTCAAGTGGGCACAAGATTTTCTTTTTATGTTTTACTGCCTGAAGTTACCTGGGTCTTCTAGTTAATAGAATTCTCTAGTTAGGGGATCACTGATATGATTGACATACCTGTCTTCTTACCATGCTTTACTTGGCGGCTGCGAATGTGAAAGCCCATTACATTCTGTATGCCCTTTACTCTTGAAAACTCCGAAATAGCTGGCAGAGCCAGGCTTTGCCCCAGAGCAACTGCTTTCCCCTCCATTCTCCACCATTCTGAACGTGGCAGTTTGTTTTTTGTTTGTTTGTTTAGTGAGGGAGGGCAGGGGAGGGGCAGAGGGCTGAGTTTGAGGGAGAGAGAGAATCATAAGCAGGAACCATGCCCAGCGTGGAGCCTGACACAGGGCTTGACCTCACGAGCCTGAGCCAAAATCAAGAGTCTGACACTTAACCGACTGAGCCACCCAGGCACCCCAGAACATGGCAGTTTTTGCTTTGGGATAGAGATCTGACCAGAGGCAGCCTCAGTTCTGGGAATGTCCACACTTTGTCAGATGTTTTCTTTGCAGGCTTTGGTGGTGCTGCTGAAGTTAGCTTGAGCACTGGCCCCTTCCCTGCCTAGAAAGGAAGCTCTCATGACAACTCTGCCGTCGAAATGTCTCTCAAGCCATCTGAAGGAAATGGAAACTGGGTTTGTGGCTGCAGTCAGCTGCTCTCAGGCTGGCATGGACCCGGCTGAGTCATTTGTACGTTAGAGATTTGACTGTATCCAAATGCTCCTCATCCTGCTTTCACTTCCAGCCTCCTGGATCTGGATATTGCTCTATGTCCCATAAATGTACTGTTCAGGCAGTGTTTTCCTTTCTTTGCTTGAATCATAAGGTCGTTGATATTTACCCCAGTCTGACCCTTTATCACAGTATAGGTAAGAACATCCTTCCATCTTCTCTACTGCTAAAACAAACACTTGAGGTTGGAGGAGGCCTTGGGAAGGAGAGTCTTCATTGGGTTCCTGCTAGCATTTCCCAGATTAATGTCACAGCTAAGACATATCCAAGTGTCAAATCCCCAAATGCAAATGTTAGCATTTGCTTGAGGGGATGCTCAGTGCTATGGTTGGAGAGGGTGTCTGGGTTCCTAATCCCTTCCAAGGACCCCAGTATTCTGGAGGAGATTGATTGGTTTTCCCAAGGTCCTTAGAGATAAATAAATGAGGTTTGGAAGCAACTCCTCGGCCTCTCAAACTCTATTTTTTTTTTTATTATTTGTCCAGTTCAAAGGGAATATGAAAGAGAGAGAAACAAATATATAGGCTTTAAATGCCCAGGTGGAAACTGAGCCTTCATGAGGTGAAGAGACTCAGTCAGAGCCAGGTAAAGGGATTTCTCTCACACATTTAGTCACATAACATCACTCATTGAGAGAGCAAGCATGGGACGTGGAAAAGAGAGCTTTAATCTGTACAAATATCAAAAGCCAAGTCTCAAATGAATGCCAACTTTCTGTTTATTCTCCTTGTGTAGAGTACCAAATGTTAGAGCTCTGTAGGCTATAAAGTCCCAATCACACACACACACACACACAGAGTTATTCTTTATGAGACCAAAGCCCTCCCAGGGCCTTCTGAGTCTTGTAGCTAACCGCACAAGGCAGTCAATCAACAATGCTGTCTTTCATGCTTGAGCTCTGTAGATGGGCCCTCTCTCCTCAGCTGTTCATCTCTTCCGTGGAAGTTCCTCAGGAAACAATGAGACTCAGTACAGCAGGCACCCTGCCCCCTGCTTCCGCCAAGCCACACACACCCCAAGATAAAAACGCTCAGCAGTCTCTGAGAACCTCCTAGGGAAGCAATACAGAGAGGAGCCTTCCCACTTAGATCCCTGGAAACGACTCTCCTCCAGCTGCCCACCCCATGGCCACCAGGGCAGGGTAGGAGCCTGGTCACACCGCCTTGGCCCGTCTGCTGTAGTACCCGCGTAGCTGGTGGTGTGCGGTGGTGCTGTAAGTCCGGCTAGATTTAAAAATGGCTCAGGGCCTCAGGGGGGAGAAACGAAGCTAATAATGCCTACTGTATTACTCAACAAACAACCACAGAATCTCCGCGGCAGACGATAATAACCCTTTGCTTTCACCCATCTACGGTCAGCTAGCTGGGAATTGGCTGACCCTGGCTAGGCTTGGCTGAATAGTTCTGCTTCGAGCTCTGAGTCCAGCTGGCTCTGTAGTCTGTTCCACGTGCCTCGTTCTGAGCTCCAGGTGGAAGAGACAGCACCTGCCCCCCGGGGAGAAATTCTTCTCCATGGGAGGACAAAAGTGCCAGGGAGCACAGCCGACCCTCCTCTCTGAAACAACGCAAGCACATTTCAAACCCTTGTTTCCACAACATCTACTATCTTTCCATGAGCCAAAGTCAGTCATATGGCCAACCCAAAAGTCCAGGAAGTACAGGGAAGTACAAACCAAAGTACAGGGGAATAAATGCATTGCTCATGTGGGAGGCGCTGGAAAGTTACATTGCAAAGAGCATGGATGCAGGGAACAGGAAAGAATTGGAGCTGAAATGTCAATGACCACACTACTCCTTAGGGTTATTGAAAATATTAAATGTCATAATGTATGCAAAGGTGTTGCTGCAAAGTCAGGAGGCAATGACCCTTTGCTTCATCTCATTACACACATTCTGGGACCACCACTGTCACGCTCTGACTGAGGTTTATCCAGGCTGCAGCAGGTGCCTGAAATGTGGCTTCCATCGATTCCTGACCTCACTATAAGGCATGCTTCTCCTTGCTTCAAAAACTAGAGTCTAATTCTCGCCTTTCAGATAGAAGCTGGCCTTAAGGACTTTCCTTGACCAACAGAGACCCATCAGAAGTAACGTCCCGAGTTGGTGGCCGGTTTGTGTCAGGGCTAAACATCGTCTGGATTTGATCTCTTGCCGCAAGCAGGCCGCCGTTGTCATCCGAAGACTGGGTGAAAAATGCGATGTCAAGTGTGTGATCTGTGTATTGAGAAATTGAGGAACCGACTGTGAAGCTACCGCAGTGAGAAACCTATTCTTGGCAGAAGCTCTGATGGCAGCTGTCCCTGATGGGACATCTGCAGCGTGCTGGGGAGCTCTCAGAACAATACATATGGGCCTTTAATCTTGTAACACTAGCACGTGGTAACTGTTCATGTTATTTTTCTTCTAAGAATTTGGAAATCCTTACCTTTGCTGTTGTGTTGATAAAGCAGGGAAGAAGAAGAGGAAGAGGAAGAAGAAGGAGAAGGAGAGGGAGAGGGAGAAGGGAAAGGAGGGGAAAGGGAAGGAAAAGGAGGAGGAGAAGAAGGAGGAGAAGAAGGGGAAAAGGAAAGGGAAGGAGAAATGTTCTGAGAATTCTAAGGGTCAGCTATGAGAAGACTTGCCACCTCCACCTGAGTCCCTTGGGATGCTGGCTCTCGAACCACTCAGAGAACCCAGTCACTGAGAACCCCCTGCCACCTGGGGACGACACATGTACGCCTAAGCTCCCAGCCAACAGCCAGGGTCAACTGCCGTCATGTGAATGGACCATCTTGATTGTCTAGCCCAGTCGACCCTCTCACTGGCTGCAGCCCAGTGGATATTTTGCTGCGACTACGTGGGAGACCCCAAATTAGAGGTGGAGCTCCCTGCCCTGCCTCTCAAATTCCTCGTATCAGAGAGATCGTATGATAATTGTCTTTCTCTGATTGACTTATTTTGTTTAGCATTATACCCTCTAGTTCCATCCACGTCATTGCAAATGGCAAGATTTTGGGTTTTTCGATGGCTGCATAGTATTCCATTATCTTATCCAGATAAGAATAGATG
>CM052885.1:46599132-46624041 GCA_028534135.1 Potos flavus | reverse complement strand
CCAAAATTTTAAAGAAAGAAAAATTTATATATATACAAAAATAAGGGTAAACACGATGAAGGGATGGAATATGACTGTAAAGATGAAAATTTAAAAAGATTCTAAAAAAAGAATCGATAAGAAGTTGGTCGAAAAAAGGAAAGAATGTGATCAGGCTGGAGACTAGAACAAACCATGTACTAGATTTAGGGTGTATTTTGATCTGTTAGAAGAAACTGTATCCCAAAATTTTAAAGAAAGAAAAACCTATATGTATACAAATAATAAGGCTAAATACAATGAAGGGATAGAATATGACTATAACAATGAAAATTAAAAAAATTTTTTTAAAGGTATTGATAAAATAGTTCAAAAATGTTAAAATAGGAAAGAGAAAAAATTTAAAAAATAGAATAAGAAAAAATAAAATTAAATTAAAAAAATTTAACTTTGAAAGACTAAAGGATCATGGGGGAAAAAGCCATGAATTCCATGTATTCCTGTAGCTCTGAAGTTTTGCAGTTCTCCTTTATCAGTGAACTTGGGTCTTGGCTGTGTGTTCCTGCTGATCTTCTCAGGGAGGGACCTGTTGCAGTGATTCTCAAATGTCTTTGCCCGAGGCAGAATTGCACCACCCTTGCCAGAGGCCAGGCTAAGTAATCTGCTCAGGTTTGCTCTTGGAAGCTTTTGTTCCCTGAACGCTTTCCGTACAGCTTTGGAGGAGGGGAATGAAGATGGCGGCCTCCAAATCTCCAGCCAGTAGTAGCCCAGGGCTCAGGGCCCCACTCCTCAGTGCATCGTCAGAGGAAAGCAGTCAATCCCTCCCGTCTCCCTGGTCTCCGGCCGCACTCCGAGCTCAGCTGGCCTGTGACCGAGCTTTTCTGTCTCTGGCGCGCGGCCCCATTTGGAGTCTCCAAACCCAGCTGATTTCTGCAGCGTGCTCCCATGCCGCTCCTCCTGGAGGAGGAAGGAGGGTGTTTCCCCGCATCTGCCACTTCTGGGGTCCCTGCTCGAAAACCAGTGGCCCGACTGTGCCTTGGATCATGATTTAAGGTAAGCCCAAGCTGAGACCGCACTGCTTGGTTCCGTCTCTGGAGAGGCTTTCCCACTCCGATACCCGGGAGCTCTGCCACACTCAGACATCCCTCGTTTTTTTGTGACCCCGCGGGTTCTGAGACCACACTGTCCCCGTGAGGACTCCACCCCCCGCTTAGTCACTGGAGCGACATCCCTCAGTGGAGCAGACTTCTAAAAGTTCTGATTTTGTGCTCCGCTGCTCTACCGCTTGCCGGGAGCCGGCCCCTCCCCCTGCGGTCTCTCTCTTCCCGTATATCGCCTCGGATTCACTTCTCCGCACATCCTACCTTCCAGAAAGTGGTCGCTTTTCTGTTCCTAGAATTGCTGCTCTTCTTCTCTTCAACCTCCTGTTGAGTTTGTAGGTGTTCAGAATGGTTTGATAACTATCTAGCCGAATTCCCGGGACCCAATGATATTAGGTCTCCTATTCCTCTGCCATCTTGCTCCTCCCTCTTATTGCCCATTTTAATTACAACTGGGTGTGTTTTTCTGTGCATGTACTTAGTTATTTACATATATAAAATAAACAATAATTTATAAATATTGAAGGCAACACTAAAAAATCACATACATAGTCATGTATACTATGGATACCTATGATATAGATGTACATATATGGTTTTTATGTTGCTTTTTAATGTTTTATGTTGCTTCTAATATATACATGAGATATATGTGCATATATGGTTTTTGTTGCTTTTATGTTTATAAATTGCTATGTGCTCTATTTTTCAGCTTTTTCAATTTTTTCAACTTTATTTTATAAATATCTCTGTGTATAGATAGCTAGTCCATGTGATTGTTACTTTTAAAGAAAACATGACATTACATCATGCTAATGGTCCAATAGAATGAAACAGACTTAGCAGAATCTTTAGCAAAATCTGAAGCATCCCATTTAAAAATATTTTTCGTTTTTACTTAAAATAATAAAAGCACATCATTTAAAAGTCAAATTGTCTAAAAGTTTTATAGCAATGTCCCTGTTTTTTGCCCCACCAAACTCCATGGTTCCCAGTCCCCATCCCTTTTCGATAATTTAGCTAATTCCACCATTTATACATTGCCATGTTTCCAAATGATATGCACACACTGAATCTATTTTGATTCATAAATCTCAAACATTCTCCATTGACTTTCTATTTCAGAGGTAAGATTTAGCTTCCCTGTGTCAATCACAACAAGGTAGCTACTGATTTCTTTCTTCCCCTTTGGCAGTATACTCTCAGGAGATCTTCGTTTTCCTCCAGTCTGGATTGGCTGCACTCTAAACCATCTGCACCACCATCATCCTGGGATGTCCCTTCGCTGTCATCCTAAGAATTCTATTTGTCTTTATCTTGAATTGGCGCATTAGTCAGGGTTCTCCAGAGAAATAGAACCAACAGGATATATATAGAAAGAGAGATTCATCAGTCTTATATAACACCCAGTGCTCATTACATCACATGCCCTCCTTAATGCCCATCACCTAGTTACCCTATCCTCCCACCCACCTCCCCTCCAGCAACCCAGTTTGTTTCCTATAGTTAAGAGTCTCTTATGGTTTGTCTCCCTCTCTGATTTCGTCTTGTTTTATTTTTCCCTCCCTTCCCCTGTGTTCATCTGTTTTATTTCTTAAATTCCACGTATAAGTGAAATCATCTGATATCTGTCTTTCTCTGATTGACTTATTTCACTTAGCATAATACCCTCTAGTTCCATCCACATCGTTGCAAATGGCAAGCTTTCAGTTTTTTTTATAATATTCCACTGTAGATATATACCACATCTTCTTTATCCACTCATCTGTTGATGGACATCTCAGCTCTTTCCATAGTTTGGCTATTGTGGACATTGCTGCTATAAACATTGGGGTGCAGGTGCACTTTGAATCACTATATTTGTATCCTCTAGATAAATGCCTAGTAGTGCAATTGCTCTTGACGCTCATTTCTTATCATTCTCTTCACTAGCCCAGGGTGGTGTGTAAGCACACTCATAACTTCCACTTACACACTCCTGGCTTCAAAGGCTCTTCACGAGTGATTCCCACACTCTTCAAAGCACGGGCCTCACTCCCGCATGTGAGAATTACACATAGAAGTGTCTTTCGGATTCTAATTTTCCAATTAAAAATGAAGCAGCAGTATCAAATTAAGAGTGAAGGAGGGAATATTGAAAACTTGGAGAGTCTGAGAAAACTTTCTCAGAGAGGGAGGAAGTAACCCAACTAAAGATACGTAGTAGGACCATCAGTATATATCTGAACTATAGCAGCGATGAAGACTAAAATATATGGTTATTGCTGTTTTAATTTTATGCTAGAAGAACCTGATTTATGGGAAACTACCAAAATGTGGAAAAGTTATTCCAAAAATGCTACTATATATGCATAGAGTTTGCCAGATTTGGATGTTTTCCTTTCCTTTTTTTTTTTTTTTCCTCTTTTCCCACAGTCCCTGGATTAACTACATGAATAAGAACAGCATTTTAAACTGATCCCGTTACTTACTAAGTTTGTGATGAACTCCCTCCATGCTTCAATTTTACAGGATCTGTTTTTGAGACACCAAATTACAAAGGTTTCTTATATGCCACCTGATTTCCCTCTGCCTCCGAGCAATTTTGACTTCTAGAGGACAATATTCTGGGAATGAATTTTATTTCTTCCTCGTCAGCTCTTAGATTTATAAGTATTACATTGGATTTTTCCTCCATTTCAACAGAATATGATAATTCTATCTATTCTTGTAGGGGCTCTTAGTCATTTTATGTGTTTATTGATTGACTTCCCTACCCTTTTTGGCTTAAACTCACATTTTAAGTGCCTAAATTTATGACCATGATTAAGATTTCAGAGCAGGTCAGTCCTCAATCCTTGATGACAAACATGGTTGATAAGAAAACAAACCTAAGTAGCAGTACCATCCAGGTCTTGAGCTTAACCTATTTTGAAAGGAGTCTTCTCTACATTCAGGGATCGGTCCTGATCTTAGGGGGCAGAGGGGCTCTCTCATAATGAATGACATAGGACTTCTCCACTGTTACTTTGGCCACAATAAGGGCAAATGTTTTCATGTTAGAGGTTCCAGGATGAGCCTGCTTCTTAAACATCTATCTTGGACACACATTCAGTTGAGCCTGAAAATCTATGCCAGAAAGCTAACCCAGCTCTCCCAAGGAATTCCTTAAGGAGTCAGTGCTCAGAGGCAAACTCATGAGTAAATGCATAGTTACTAGTTACAGCTCTGCCCCCAAGCCTTTCTGTACCCTGGCGATCTGTGATGGATCATGAATAGGGACAAGGATCCTGGGTATTCTTAAGTAGCCCAGACCTTGATCTCTTTGCCATGGGATCCTTCCTGATCACTTTTGGATCTACTTAAGGAAGGAGTATCTCATTACCAGTAGGAAGAATTGTTTGTCATGTCTCAACTCATTCACATCCTGGGACAACTCAAAGAGTTGTGTTTGAAAGTACATCTCAGAAGATTCCATTATGTTAGACCTAGTTCTCCTTAGAATTGCCACGGCGGGGTAGAAGGGACATGTTGAGTTTCCTCTAAAAGATAGGTTAACCAAACTGTTGTATCAATACCTATTTATGCATTTGTGTCTCCCAAGTAAATTATGCAAGGCCCATGTTTTATTCCTCTTTGTATCTTCAGCATAGGCACAGGACCTGCCCTATAGTAGATATCCAAAAACTATTTTTGAATGAATGAATGAGTTAATAAGGAGAAATAATAAAGGTTCTTTTCTAGGGATTGTTAGATCTTAAAAAAAAAAAAAAAACAGTATCAGAAAGAAGCTTCAATTACGATAACATTAGATCTAAAAACCAACCTCAGAAAAAAAAGCATCACTGATTATAACCATTTTCTCAGACATTTCTGTAGAGTTTAGCTATCTAGCATTCTTGGCTAGCAGAAACAGCATTGCTGCCAATAGATTTTTGATAGCTCCAAAGTATGTTTTCTGTTTGTTTTCTACATGTATCCTAGGAAATCTTCAAATCCCAGTAGTTCCTGGATAAGCTAGAATCTTCACCTTTGCATTTCTCAGAGTTCGTAGTATGAATGCCCATGGTGCAGAAACAGCTTTGTTTCACTGGTGGTAGAAAAATCAAACACCCTGAAAGTGGTTCTTGGAAATTTATTCTTCTCATCTCTAGAAGAAATTCACATGCAATTCCCCAGAATCCCACAATAACAATAAAGCCAACATTTATTGCGTTTCCTGAAGGCTACCCATGACATACATTATCTCACTGAAACCAAGCAACTACGTGAAGTAGGTAATATTTGAACCCCACTTTGCAGATGGGAAGCTGTGTTATGGACAAGTCATGTAACTTGTTAGTAATGTCATCCAATTAGTAATGGCAGAGTTTGCTTTGCCCCAAATAGCCTGGTGTGCAATTGCACTACTAATTAATGTCCTATCCTAATACTCAAAACAGTTTATGGGAATTACCATTAATTCTACAATAAATCTAATCAGAGATGAGTGTGTGAGGCAAGAGGAAAAAGAAATTGGCCACTGTAAGACTGTGTGTGTCTGTGAAACTTTATGTGTCCCTGAAACCCCCACATCTATTTCTGATATTCTACAGATATATGTATCTTGAAAAAGCTCCGTTGGTTATTATAGGGTAAGTAAGCCTCTTTGCCCTCATCTTCATGGTACCCCTTCCAAATATTCTTATCCATACACATGTTCACATACTTTGAGAACTACAGATTTCTCTGGCTTGGGACTTGGACACATGGTAAAACTGTCAAAGGAGTTATGGGCTTGACAGGCCTACATAGACTTCATCTGGTATCTTCAGTTATAAATTGGTCTGGGGTCTCTGAATAATATCCTGGTCTTGAATATGCTTAAATATGCCAGGGTTGAGCAGAAGTGGGCAGATAAAAGGGCTTTAATTGGTCTCGTGTTTAGTTTTTTGCTGGCCCTAAGTTGTCTGATAAAGTCTGCCATTGGGCATTTGCAAGCTCTGATCTTGTCAAGATCCCGGACTATACTGGTCCATTTTATTCCTCTTCAGGGTTCTGGGTGGGATTGGCCCAGTCTCTGATCTAGAAGAAATGAAGGTTTTGTTCAGCAAGGTTTTAAGCCCTTGCAAGGTTTTGAGCCCTTACGAGGTTCTGGGACAGATTCTTTTCAGGATATGCTGGCATTAATTCTGGATTATTTTCTCGGTTGAGACCTTGTAGGAATGTGTCTTCCTTGCTGTGCTTGCAGCCTTGCAGCCTTGAGTTTTGGCTGGACTCTAGCTGGCTTGGGCTAGGAGTGGATTGGTGATTAAACTTCATGCTGGGCTTGGGTGTGATTTAGGAAGGATTATGATGGTTTGCAGGCTTAGCTGAGCTGTACTGTGAACCAGATTAAAGAGGATCTGTCCCTGGGCTAATATATGTAACTAATATATGAAATTAGCTCATTTTTTTTCAGGGCTCTGAATTGATCGGAGTTGGGTTGTAACTGTGTTTAACAAGTTCAATTTACGCATTTGGGTGGCTGTTAACAGGATTTCAAGGGAGGTACTGGATTAAACTGATTTTCAAGTTAGTCACTCCTTGGCCGCTTTTGTGCTCATCTGCGCCAGGCAAGGGGGGCACAGGGAGGAAGAGGGTCCAGCCTGCTATGGGGGATTTTAACCTCTTCCCAATTATTTTTTCCTGAGAGCAGTAATTCTCAAAGTGTAGGTGTCAACAGGTGTTGTCTGAAAAGAACAGTTTCAGGGTCAAATAAGCCTGGAAAATACAGTTAAACATTTTTAAAAGAAATTCTCAAAGCTTTAATGTGATAATAGGCATTTTCTAGTTCTCTGTTATTGCATAACAAGTTACTTCCCAAATTAGAGGCTTAAAACACTAATGAACAATAATTATCTCATAATTTCTGTGTGTCGGGAATCTGGGATTGGCTTGAGTATTTCTGGCTTGGGGTCTCTCACAGGACTGTAGTCAAGACGTTGACCGGGGCCGCAATCATCAGCTTGGCTGGGGCTGAGGGTCCCCTTTCAAGGTGAGTCACTCACATGGCTGGCTATCAGCAGGGCATCTCAGTTTCTTGCCATGTGGATGTCTCCATACAGCTGCTTAAGTGACCTTTTGACAGGGCGGTGGGCTCCCCAGAGCAAGTTATCCAAGTGAGCCAGAAGGAAACCACAATATCTTTTATGACCTTGCCTCAGAAGTCATACATCACCATTTCTGCCATACCTCATCAACTGTACACAAATCAGTCTTATTCAGTGTGTGTGTGTGGGGGGGGGGGGCGTGTTAAAACCAGGAGAGAAGGGACATTGAGGATCCTTTTGGAGGCAGCCTGCTGCAATACCTTATGAGTCCCCCAAACTTATTTGACAACAAAATGATTGTTTAATGAAGCATTCTAAGACATTAGGGTTCCATGGTACAGCTGGTGGGGGCAACCACCATGGATGGTCACACTGAAGATTAAGCGTCTTAGAAGATCACAAATGAGGGGAAGATGTGTGTCTGGAAGAATAACGCTGGAAAATGGAGAACTGAGGACTCCCCAGGTGGAAGTTCTATGAAGCTAAAACTGAGTTCCTGCCTGGATCCACTCTAAAGAGGACCCCTCGCTTCAGAAAAGCTAGCACAGGACTTCCCTCCCAGTCCCAGATGATTTGGAAGGTCCATACTCTTGTAAGCTGCTTACTCCCTCTGTCCTAAATCAAAGATAGGGTGAAAAAAGTCAAAGTTCACAGGCTGAAAAGAAGAACTCACAGACCCTCTAAAATTTGGAGATGGAGACAATCTAGAACGCCCCTCTCTTCCATGCCGGTAGCAACCTTTTCTTTGGGACTGTTTATGCCAAGCCACAGGACTGGACCCCAAGAGACTCTTTTATGATCTGTGCTAATAGTACAGTAAGGTCGCTGGGATGAGTCAGATCCCAAAGGCTCCGTTCTTCTCTACTTAATTTGCACAAAGATAGGTTTGGGAAGGTCCCAGCCTCAGGGTCGGAGCCAAGGTGCTTGGAGGAAGTAATTTTTCATCAATGTTTACAGTGACCTTATCAGCGGACACAGGATAGGAAAGGAGAGGGCAGGGATAAAAAGGCTAGAGAGTGAGCGAGAAGCAGGAATTTGGGGATGAACTAATGGAGAAAGAAAAGGAAGGTGCATGAGGAAAAGAATAAGAAAACATGCACAGCCGCGCTCGCGCGAACGCCGAAGGGCGCTTTCGCCATCTTCGGCCACAAGGTGGCACCCTTTGAACTTTCTTTTCTCCCCCCTCTCCCCACACCCCCCCCCGCCCCCAAAAAATGAGACGCGGGAGGGGGGCGAGAGGAGGGAGAAAAGGCAGAGCACTCTCCCAAACAAGAACAATTTGAAAACCCACCCCATAATATTTAAAAGCTGGGACAAAGAAGCGTCAGGACGGAGCTGCTTCAACTGCAAAACGTCAGCGGAGCCTCCGGAGGGGTCCGCCGCCCGAGTCAGGAGCAGCCCCTTTAAAAAAGCGGAGTACAGTATTGGGATTCTTGAAACCTGAAACCTAGAAACAGAATCGAAGCGGAAACCAGAAGGAAAACCTTGAACTCCTCCAGACAATTGCTTCCGGGGAGTTCCAGGAGCGCGAGGGGGAATAAAGGGCCCGCGAGCAGGGCCCCTCGGATGGCGCGTCCCTGAGGGTCGTGGCGAGTTCGAGGCGCGTGCGAAGCAGAGGACCCTACCCTCTCCCTGGGCTGCAGGTCATGGCCACCGTGGAGCAGAAAGCCCTGGGCATTGGCTTCAAGTGTCTCTCCTTGGCCACTTTTGTGCTCATCTGCGCCGGGCAAGGGGGACGCAGGGAGGAAGGGGGTCCAGCCTGCTACGGGGGATTTGACCTGTACTTCATTTTGGACAAGTAAGTGTCTCGAGTTGTTGCATCCTGGGCTCAGCTGGTGATGCTCCCTGCCGGGCTGGGCTTGTTGGCAGCATTGCTTTGGGACAGGCACACGCCTCAAGGGACCCAGAGGGACCTCGGAGGGTGGCCGTGGCCCCGCGCTGCGCGGCGGTCGCGGAGCGCGCCTCCCCATCCTTCGCTGCCGGAGTCCGCAGGGGCGTCGCTGCTGGTTGGGGGGGGGGGGGGAGAACCTACTTTCCGCCTTGCTTTCTGTGCCTGAGGAGCGTGCAAAGGAGTGTGATGATGCTGTTGAGCTAACACGTTTCTGTGAATCCTTTCCATTGCGTTAGAAACCTGGTGAGAAGGGCGTGCTTTGGAGAGGTAGAACTTCCAGGCGCGGCTGGAGTGGGCTTTGAAAAGTCAGTCGTGTCTTTAAACAAAAACAAAAACACACGCTGTCCTGCATAAGGCATTGCTTTTGTTCCTGATAATGCAGTGCACGCTGACTAGGCAATTAGTGAAAAGAGAAGGCGGATTTCTCAACCTAGACACTATTGGGTTTTAGGCTGAGGAATTCTTTGTTGTGGGACCATCATGTGCATTGTATGGTGTTCGGCAGCGTCCCTGGCCTCTCCCCCAGTAAGCCCGCTCCATGCTCCCTCTCTTTTCCCCCCTGCCCACCGCCCCCCCCAGTCCCGCATTGGCAACAACCAAAATTGTTTGCCAGAGGTTGCCAAAAGTGCCCTGTGGATAAATTCCCGCCAGCCCCTCCTGGCCTTGGGACCTCTGATTGAGACAGATTCAAGTTCTTGGTAATTCCACTGATGGGCTACCAGGGAGGTGCAGGAGCCCTGGTTTCCTTACCAAAAAGGATAGCCCTTAGGCTTCAGGTCTGTGCTGGAGGGAGAGCTGCACTCTGACCAATTAAACACTTCCCAAATCCCCTTAGATTTGCCAAGCCACATTCATTCAACGAAGCTTTATGCTATCTACTAAAACCCAGCTTCAACAATAAAAAGCCCCCCAGAGAAGATCCACACTCCTGAAAACTATGTGAGCTCTCCGGTGCCAGGAGAGAAGCTTGCTGTAACAGTGGTGGGGAGATGAATTTCACAGACTGGAAAGTATTTGGGAGTTGGAAAAAGAGGTCTGCAAAATAAGCTGGCCAGCGAGACACCAAATGTGCTTTGCAGTTGCCCCTGGAGTTTGATTTTTCCGTAAGGGCTGTTTTGAACTTCAGATTCTTTGGATGAAAAGTGAGATCTCTTTCTTCGAGATTTATGAGAAGGTGGATACCGAAAATATACTCCAATACTAAGAAATGGAATTTCTTTTGTTACTTCTAGTGGCTGGGAGCAACAGCTTACAGAGTCAGAGATGGTGTCTGAAAACAGTTAGAGGTGCCCATTACTTACTTCCCCCCAACCACCCAAAAAAAGCCAGTTGGGCAGGATACACAGGAAGACTTGAAAAAAATGGACAGAACCACCAAGTCCCTGAATCGAGTGACTCCATACTGTAGAAATAATTAGGTTCTCCCCAGGTTAATTTGAATTGAACTTTTAAATCAAAGTTCTGAAAGCATTTATTTTGGTGGTGAGAGGAATGTAACAAAATGATTCTAAGCTTATCTTAGAGAACAGAAGCCTGGTAAAAAGAGGTAAAATATTTTTAGAGAAAGAAAATGAAGAAATCCCTGTAAATATTAAAATGTATCATAAGGCAAATTATTACACATAGGATGGTAAAGGCCAAAGAACAGGTAGACAGGATAGAAAATCTAGAAAGAAATCCAGGGACATGAGAGCATTTAGTGGAAGTTCAGGTTGGTGGGGAATTAATTTGTTATTTTTAAAAATGATTCTTGGGGCGCTTGGGTGGCTCAGTCACTTAAGGGTCTGACTCTGGATCTCAGCCCAGGTCTTCATCTCAGGGTCTCCATGCTGGGCATGGAGCCTACTTGAAAAAAAAAAAAAAAAAAAAAAAGATTCTTGGGCAAATGGTTGGTAACATGGGAAAAGAAAAAAGTTTAGATTTATGTTTTACACCATACACCAAAATAAATTCCAGAAGACCCAAAAACTTAAATGTTTACAATGAAAGGATAAAACAACCAGAAGAAAATTTAAATGACTGTTACTGTAATCTTAGGTTTAGAGCTTTTAAAACAGGACAGAAGCAATAAAGAAAGCTATGAAAATATTTACATATATTCAAATTTTCCATTTCCTTAAGTGAAAAAAAAATCAGAGATCAAAGATAATAAAAAGTTACAAGAACTTTTGTAACATCCATTACTCCTCAAAGATTGGCCTTAATATATGAAAAAAGATTTAAAAAGATGAGCCCAGTAGAAAACAGTAAACAAACAAAAAATTTCACCTTCACTAGTAATCAAAGAAATGAAAAAAATCAAACAAGATGTAGCTTTTATTAAGTTGGCAAAGGTTTTTTTTAAAAAAAATTATAATATTCAATATTGACCAACTTGTGGGAGGTAGGCATTTTCATATCTTACTGAGGAAAATAGGAGTTTGTATAGTCTTTCTAGACTGGTGATGTCCAGTGGAATTTTCTGTGATGATGAAAGTGTTCTCCACCTGCTCTGGCCAGCTGGGGTCTACTAGCTGTAGATAGCTATTGAGCCTTGAAATGTGGCTAGTGTGAACAAGGAAGTGAACTTCTTGTTCTGTTTATTTTTAATTAATTTTAATTGAAACAGCCACATGTGGCTACTGTATTGGATAGTGCAGACAAGAAGGTAATTTAGCAACATGTATCAAATGCTTTAAAAAAAAAAAATGGGATTCTACTTTTCCATCTAGCAATTCTATGTCCTAAAGGAAAAATGTAAGATGGTCTCAAACAAGTGATTACATGTATGTTTGTGGCAGTGCCGTTTATAATAATACAGCTGAAAATGACCTAAATGTATAACCACAGTGGATTAAGTAAGGTATAGTGTAGCATAATACTGAAAAAGCATATTGGGTGTGCTCATAACATACCCTTAGGTGAAAATTACAAGCACTGATATTATGTACATTATGATACTACCTTTGTAAAAAAGCTAAATACACGCATTTATTTCTTGATTTACCTAATCTGTAATTGTATTTGTGTCTAGAGGATGAGATTTTTAATTCTTTTTGTGTGTGTGTGTTTTTCTGAGCTTTCCAAGTTTTCTATAATGAGCATGGGTTACTTTTATATTCAACAGAAATAAGTTACTTTGAGTTTTTAAAGAATTGTTTCAAGTGTGTGGAGGGTCTCTAACCAGTGCTGAGCTCCAAGCATACGATTATAGAGGTTGCTGCTTCTTTTATATTTAATCCTGGAGTCAGTTTCTAAATGCACCATAGGATACTCTGCAGTTCACTGGGGACCCAAACGTGCTCCTGGAAAGAAATGATGGAGGCCCCTTTGCAGGCACCTACCTTTATATTTAGGTGGACTCCTCTGACTTCTTTTAGTTGTCCTATGGCTTGAAGAGAGAGATATTTTCGTGCTGAATGAAAAAATTGCTAGTACTTGATGGTGTGCGCTTGCTATCTCAATCCAGGCTAATGTACATGATTGTCAGACTCAGAACCGGACTCAGAGCCGGGGGATGAGCCAAACCGCAGTGATTGCAAAGAGGCCCCAGGTGGTCCCCAAAGACATGGTCTTCTGTCCTAGAAAGAACCTTCTCAGACAGTGCTGTCCAGCACCCAACCACAGCAGAGTGGAAGGGGAAAGAATGCTGACTCACTTTTTCCTTGGGCATCTGAGATACTTTGCTGGCTAGACACTGTCTACAGGCTGAAACTAAGGGATCTCAGGGCACCTTTCTTCTCCCCAGCCCTCAACTCCCTTTTTGTCGGTGAATGGTTCTCTTCTTTTCCATGACATTAAAACTCGGCTCATTTCAGGTTTTAGCAGGATGCATCTCTGGCCTGGAGAGAACCCAGATTATACATTTAATGGAACGTCGTGTTTTCTCAACCAGGAGCAAGGCTTCATAATGATAACCTAGACCACCGCAGTAACACAATAGGGCATTATTAGCAGCTTTGGCGATGGGGCTGGTGGACTGGGCTTCACAAGGCTTTATACTGATGGAATTTCATGTTCATTTAAACATGCTTTTCTGGTTACAGTCAGGAAAAGTAGATTGCTGGGAATTCAGTCAGGGATTTGAAAAGTCAGATTTGGAAGGCTCTATCCAGAGAAAAACAGGCAAGGGGCAGCTAGCCTCCTTGAAGTCTTCTAGGGGTCCTCTAAGATTAATGCGCCCTGTTGACTGACCCACGGATATAAAGGTACCTTTCCTTTCTCCCAGGGCTCCTGTGTCATGACACTATACATTTATGTATCATATATTGGTCGACTTTATAGAGAACGATGAGTTACATCAATGGAAAAAGTGGTTTCTCCATCATGAGTCTTGGGGAAGGGCCGGCTATATTCATGTGTGCCCTAAAGACTTCAGAAATACATGGTGTCAATAGCAGAAGGAGTAGAAGAGACAGTGGGCTGGAGGGGACAGTAAGCACTGAATAGCTTTATTGACAGGACTTTCCAAAGCCACAGCCTGCCACCCAATATATCCTTACACTTGCAAAGGCCCTCCGTAGCCTCAGCATTGGTTCCTTTCCCATTAGAGCACCCAAACTCCTCCCTCCACTACTTCCTTTCTATCCAACCCAGTTTTCTTTTTCTTCTCTCCACGCAAGAGGACCCCATCTCGCTGCTCACGCAGAATTCCACCCCTAGCACCGCAACCAGATAATCCCTGAGTGGGGATGATCTGTAGAACCACTGCTCTGTGTTCCTCTTTAGGGCCATGGTCATTAGACAGATGTTTGTAGCATTAGACTGGGAACTTCACCACCGGGTATGGTATCGTTTCCCTGAGAAAATACCTCTGGGTTCCCAACTACTGACTCAGAAAAGAAATCTTTAGAGTCAGAACTAAAGTCTCCCCACACGTACACATTCTCACAAGTGCCCCGAAGACAAGCTTGCTTCGTAGCTAAGGCAAGCACTGGTGTCCCTAGTTTACAGATGAGTTTACCGTTAACCCTCTGTTCAACCCACTGGATTAAGTGACCTGCCCAAGGACGATGTCTGCTCCTGACTCCCAGCCCTGCTCTTTCCACTCATTGCTGCCCTGTGTAGTTGGGATATAATGAGAAGCACATGGCAGTTCAACTGGAGGAACTGGGTGGATTCCAAGAATTAAAAATCCCTGCATCAGGGTTTCAGTAAATGATACACGGTACATAAGGCAATCAACATTACTTAATTGAGGAGCTACTGCTCTGCTGTCAGATCAGCTGTAGTTGATTGAAAGTTTTAGGGACTCCAACCCCCTGCGGTCCACAGAGATGCTTCAGCGATCTGGGGGGTTAACTGATGGATACGAACCTAAGGTGCATTCAGGACATCTGAGAAGATGCGCTTAAAGGTCCAATACATTGTTAGTTTGTTCAGATTAAATCTGATGAAAAATGGAAATTCGACTCTGTAGATGTGTCGAAACAGAGGTAGCTTGTTTTCAGGAATACTTAGAAAGAGGGCTTCGAGAAATGAAATTGCAAATTAGCTCTGAATAAGGAAACGAAGAGTCCATTACAAGATATCTTGAAAATGCTGCAATAATAATTCTAAAAGGCATCATTAAAAGTTTCTCAGGGGTCAGGAATCTCTCTTTCTTTTTCCTTCCTTCCTTCTGCCCTTCCTTCCTTTTTTCTTTTCTTTTTTTTCTTTTCTTTTCTTCGTTCCTTTTCTTTTTTCCTTTCTTCCTTCCTCTGTCCTTCCTTCCTTCATTCCTTCCTCTTTTTGTATTGAAATGGATTTTATGGTTGGTTTTAAATGTTTCTCCAGTTAGGTTCCAGGTCTGGAGAGGACTTATTAGACTAGGTAATAGTTGGTAGAACTATCTACAAATTGGAAGATTTGGCATGTGGGTCAAAAGTAAAAATAAATAAGGCATAAGTGTTTTGTACTTCTGTCTGGGTCAGCCAAGTAATTACCTCTAGTTTCCTTAGCTATGGAGACCTGGTAAAACTCAGTGTCAAGCTGAGAATAGAATCCAGGAGTGTTGGAGGAAGGTGCCCGTCCTAAGATAACCTGTAATTATCTTCAAGTGCCAAAGGGGTCCCAGAGGTCTAGAAACAAACTCTGGCATCCCTTAGCAAGATTTGGCTGTCACATAAATGCAAATGGGATTTGCTTTCTGCTAATTTAGAATGTGTGTCTATTTTTGATGTATGGCCAAGAGACTGGATTTTGCCTTTCCCAGCGATCATTCAGCAACAAAAGACACAGTGGATATTTGGCTATTTCCTGACATGTTTCCCAGACATGCCAGTTTCATACTGGAAAAAAGTAATCAGGTTTCTTCAGTTTGGCTGATTCTTTCATTCGTTTGGCATAAATACTTTCTCAATTCCAATCACAAGTGTGTACTCAATTAAAGATATGGATAACACAGTGTCGAACAGCTCCTGTTCTGGGAGCTGCAAGGAATATAAAAGAAGCAAGAAGCAGTCCCAGACTATTTGCTTTTCAGGCAGAAGGACATTAGAAGGACTTGAGGCAGCCAAAGCTAAAGGCTCCTAGAGGATTTGGGGTAGGGGGCAAGTAAAGTCGATTTTAGATCAACAATAAGGAAAAATACTAAGTAACATTTACTGATCCCTTGTCACCTGCCAGGCACTGTGGTTAAGCGTTTTGCCTGTATTACCCCATTTAGTCTTTACAACCACATAAGGTCAGTACAGTCATGATCATCATTGGACACATGAGGAAACTGAGGTTTAGAAAGGTCAGCCAAGGTCACTCTAAGTGGTGAAACTCAGCCTCAAACCCAAGCCACTCTGACTCACGATCTACGCACAAAGATGAAAAATATCTAAACATGCAAAAGACCATTGAATCAATCAGAATAGGTTAAGTTATGCTGTGGTAACAAACAATCCCCCAAATCTCAGTGACTTAAAGCAGCAGAAGGTCTAAACCTTGATTTATAATCCCTGCCTGCTCTGCATGTCCCATGGGGGTCAGCAGGGGCTTGGCTCATGGTAGTTGTTCTGGAATCTAAGCTGGTGGAGATGCTTTCTTAACACCAGCTTTCACCATCACAGCAGCAAGGGAAGAAAATGCCAGAGGTTCTCTCATTGGTGATGAAATGCTCAGTAGGAATTGATACGCATCCTTCCACTGACTTTCCCTTGGTCAGAACTAGTCACCTGGCCTCCCCCTATAGAAAGAGGGTGAAAATTTTCATCTTCCCATGTATCTAAAAGGAGAGGAAAGATATGGGTGGGCATTAAAAAACTCTACTATAATCATACACTGCTTTGGCCTGAGTAAGCAAGAAAGGAGTTGTCACTGGGAGAGGGCAAAGACACTTAAGACTGATGGGAAAGGGTTGATTTTGAGCTAGATCTTGTATTGATTCATCAACCTGGGATTACTGTCAGACATGATAGTTCAAATCCTCCCATGAGGCAGTGACCGGCTCCTGCCCTTTTCCTCCCTCCTCATTCCTCCCATACCTTAAGGGGCAGGGAACTAAATTGAGATTAAATGGAAAGCAGAAATGGACGTTAGAAGAGCTTCCCTGCCACCTTTGTATTACATGAATATCTGGAAACTAAGAATCTCTTTTTCCATAGTTTATGGAATATCAGGGAATGTGAGAGGCTGGCGAGGGAGATCAGCCCCCGCACTGCACAGCTGAGCCAAGAGGATGCCCGAGTATTGAGGGGGCTGATTCGAAGCTTGAATCAAACACCAAATGTGTTTCTCAGTGAGGGCGCTGTTGGCATTGTTGGTGGGACATTTTTTTTTTTCATTGTGGGGCACTGTAGGATGCTTAGCATTTCTGATCCTTACTTTGGAATTGCCATTAGCCTTCCTGGTCATTGTGATAACCAATAAATAAATGCCTCCACATTTACTTCCGAATGCCTTCTATGAGATAGTACCACCCAGGTTGAGAACCCCTGACCAAAAGACTACGGGGTAGGGCGAGGCATGGCAATGATGTTGATTCCTGGCACCCCTGGACTACCTCTGAGCATTTTGTCTGGAAGAAATGAGAAGATTGCAGTGATAAGGGCCAGTGGAAATTTTAGACCTTAGGAATGAATGGGTTCAACCAGTAGTTCTCAACCAAGGGCCAGATCGGAATCTGAGGAGGCCAGGGCAAGCATGTCTATTTTGGAAAAGCTTCCCAGGTGATTCTGATGTGGGTCTTTCCCTCCCACAGTAAGTGGCAAGATTGAACAGGAAGACAAGGAAAGCTGCCCCCATAATGGATGGCCTTTCTCCTCTATGGTGAGGATGTAGCTGAGGCAGCAGGCACCTCAGAACTGGACACCGAGCAGAGTTCTTGTTTTAGACAGTGATAGGGAAGCCCAACCTGACATGGAGAAGGCAGAGCGGAGGGCACTGGGCCATGCACTGCCCTCTAGTTTTACCAGGCTCTAACATATGTGCGTCCATATCTAAGCTGTGGTACTTGCTAGGACAGTCCTTTGTTCCCTTTCTGTCAAGACCTCATGAAGGTCTGTCAAGGCCGCATGAAATGTGGCCCCGGGGCCTCATGGGAACGAACCAAGGTTCAAGCACAAGGGTTAAGAGAGCTAACTTCAGCATCAGACATCTCTGGCTTCAAACACCAGCTCAGCCTTTTCGCCAAGCTCTGTGACCTTGGTGAAAACTACTCAGCCTCTCTGAACCTGTCTTCTTATCAGTAAGATAGGTATTAACATTTTTGCCTCACAGAAGTGTTGTAAAGTGTTGAAATAATATTAGATGAAAATCTTTTATGAAGTTTTTGGTATGTGAGTACCCAGATGACAGATGGTTATGGTGATGATGCTGGTGGTGGTGGTCTTGGTGGTGGTGGTGGTAATTACCCCTGGAGAAATGGGGTGTGGTCATCCAACAAAAGACACCTCTGTAGATTCTGAGCAGAACTGTCTGGTTAGGGGAAGGAAAACACCAATTCGATGCAGAATTTTCAAACTATGCTGAACTTTTGGAATTACAAAATGCCCAAGAGGTCCCTGGTTCTCAAAGGTTTCACAGTTTAGTAGAAGAGACAAAGGGCTGGGGAAACAGAGTTGGTGAAATAATTAATTTTAGTTGAGATGAGAGAGCCTTAGGAAGCTTTATATAGGAAGTAGCTTTGGATCTGTTTAGTAGAAGAGACAAAGGGCTGGGGAAACAGAGTTGGTGAAATAATTAATTTTAGTTGAGATGAGAGAGCCTTAGGAAGCTTTATATAGGAAGTAGCTTTGGATCTGGAACTTGAACATTGAGCAGGATTTTGTCAAGTGACCAAGTGAAAAAAAAAAAGACATTTCTAGCAAAGGGGTGATGTACAGGAATGTAAAGTGACCCACATCCCCTGTGATGTCAGCATGGCAGGGAAAATGACAGGGAAAGAATCTGGCAAGAGTGGATTTTTTTCATGTCAGCAATAGGTTATGGGATTAACGTTTTCTACAGAAAAAAGTAGCAAGCTTAC
This sequence comes from Potos flavus, assembly GCA_028534135.1. Lineage (NCBI taxonomy): Eukaryota > Metazoa > Chordata > Mammalia > Carnivora > Procyonidae > Potos > Potos flavus. Next base: position 46,605,609 of record CM052885.1, on the reverse strand, counting down.
GTATGTGTTTTATCTATAACTCACTTTTTCTTGTAGTAGGAGTGAGGAAGAGAACTAATGAAATTGAGAGCTCTTTTGTAATGAGGAGCTTAGGACCTGATTTGCATGGGATGTGGGAGAGGAAAGCGTTGAGAGGGTAAGGAGTAGGTTTCAGAGGGAAAGAGGGCTTGGTGTGGACGTGTTGAGTCTGAACACGTAGGACATTTGGGTGGAGATGCTGAGTAGGCAGTTGGATTTATACACTGGGACTGAGAATAAAGACTTGAGTGGTGTTAGCCCAAGGGTAGTAGTCAAAAATGTGGATATGAATAATAAATATCGAGATAATATCAAGATAATATCAGGATTTTATTTTTAAATGTCAAGAAGAGGTGGAGTTTAATGACAAAGATGGCCAGGGTCCAGGCTTAGAGGAATTGCTAACAGGAATGTCTTCGCCAAAGAAGAAACTCCACTAAATAGCTGAGAAGTTGCCAGAAGAGTCAGAAGAGAGCCAGCAAAGAATTGTACCACTGAGGCAAGGAGAGAGAATTCAGTGGAGGGATGATCCATTGTTTCTCCCCTAATATCATCTCCCTTTCTATTTCTAGTCTTGGTGGGTGACATCACCATAAACCCAGGCACTTAGACCAAAGATCTGGGAGTCATCCTCTTTCTTGTACTGCAAGGCCAGGCGACACCTGTCCTGATGTCACTCCTGTGATCTTCCCACATGACCCCGTTCTCTACTTGTCAGTGCCTTCGCTCAGGCCCTTCCCATTTCTCAACCGGTTCACTGAAACATTCCCTAAACTGGTCTCCTTACCTACTTTCTTTACCCTTCCCCCCACCTTGTATTCTTGACAGTGGCACCAAATTGATCTTTTTAGAACACAAATCTAATCTTGACTTCTTTCCCAAAATTCTTTTAGGATAAAACGTGAACTCCTTAGCAAGGTACTCAAGAGCCTTATTGCTCAAGCCACTATGTATTCCCCTAGTTTCATCTCTTACCACATTCCCACACCCCACACCCCTGTAACTTCCAACAAAACTGTATTATGCAGTTCCCTGAACTAACCCCACGATCTTCCCATAGCTAATGCCCTTCATCACCACTTCCATCTTTCCATAGGTGATGCCCCCTTACCCTTTGAGATGATCAGTTGTTACTTGGCCCCTCCTATCACTAGTTGTGGGCTCCCTCTGATACAAAGACAATTGAGAGCAATCACCTCTCTACATTACATCTTTATTCAAAATCCCTTCCTTGTTCAGATTCTCTCAACCTCCTAACAACTCCTATTGCATGATAAGCAGCAAAACAGTCAATTATCAAGAGATGGAGAATAGTAACCCTTAGTGTTTGTCCTCTGGGGTCTCGGTCAGTGGCCTTATCTTCTTTTCCTCAAACCCTGATGCTCAACCGTATACAGCTCCAATGAATAAATACCTGTTGGAGCCACCTGGAACAGAGCTTTCCCAAGATCTTGGTGCCAAAGGATTATGATCAGAATCATAGTCATCCTGCCAACACTTCTCACATACAAGATAATGCAAATACCAAGTTGATGGAAATCACATAGCAAATAAAAGAAAGGTGAGTTATCCTGTAACTGTAACTACATGCCAGTCAAAATAATAAAAGGAAATTCAAGATGCCATTGGACAACCATAATCTAACCACTAATCAATAAATGCATGGCCTAGGACATTAACGGCTTATGCTTCTTTGTCCCAGCACAATTATTAATGGCTTCTTATTTTACTCTTGAAAATGTCTGTTTGGATTTAAATTATATGGGCACCTTGATTACTGACATAAAAGACAATATCAAAGACACCAAAAGGGAGATGATTGAAGGCCAAACCATTGAAGACCCTTGCACACTTTACGCCATTAAAGTGGTCAACCAATTCAGCACTCCTGATTCCCTTCAAGTGCCCCAGTTTTAAGCCTTTCCTGGTACGCCCACTCCCAAATTCCCATAACAATTTGTGGAAATTTCTAGTACTTCTCACTCTCTTAGCACCTAACACTGTTAAGTTGTAATTGTGCATTTCCTGACCCCTCCATGGGGAGGCAGTGTTGCATAGGTGTTAAGAGCACAGGTTTAATCACCGGAACATTGTGTTGAGACTAAAAGTGTGGATTCTAGGGCCAGACCACCTGTGTTCAAATTCCAACTGGACCACTTAACTAGCTGCATGTCCCTGAGCAAGTTACTTCACCTCTTTGTGAACTCAGTTTCCTCATTTGTTAAAAAAAAAAAAAAAAGAGAGAGAGAGATAATATTATCACATGGGTGGTTGTGCCCAGAACAGAAGCCTATGAGCACGTAGAAAGAGCTCATGAAGGGCTAGCTACTATTTCTAAATGGCGATGCATGTACAGTGCTCAGCACAATGCCCGCTGCTTAGTAAGTACTTAAATAATATCGAGTGTTGGAATTATTAGTCTTTGTAGATGCAAAAGGACCCACTAGGCATTCAAAAATCAGTTTGTAGAAACAGTAACTATTATGTGTCGTATTTATGCATATTATAAATACATCCAGCAAGATGAGAACTGAGAAAGGCCATATACTTCAGCAGAAATAAATGCACTTTTGGAAGTGCACTGTCAGGGCCTCATAAATGATGAAACTAAAATTTAATGAGCTGAGGATCTTAGTGGGAGATAAGAAAAAAAGTTTGTTTATGACTTCTGAAAAGGAAACTGAACATACACAGCTTCTCCTTCAGCACCTCCCCCACTATCATCTGCAACTGCTCCACCCTCCCCCAAAAGAGGAAGTCTTAAGGAGGCATCTGGGGGAAACCTGCATCAGGTCCAAAGACAAAGGACATTGACATTGACATGCAGCACACTTGTAAGAAATTCCACCAGAAACAAAACAGATGGACTGAGTTTGAAGGAGGTCAGCCAGGATCTACTTTCAACATTGTTACCAAGTTGTAGAAAACATGTAGAAGAAGATTTGGAAGGAGCCCCAAGAACAGTCCCAAATCTGGAAGTGAGTTTGAAGTAAAGAGTGGGACATACGAGGGATGAGAACCATCTCCTTGGAGCCCTTCTGCAATGTGCAGAAGCAGCTGCACTGGATAATCAGGGGGCAATAAGCCACAAAGAGAGAGCTCATGAACGCCAGGCATCTTCATGACAATAGTTCTGTCCATCTTTGCTGAGTCCTCCCCATAGATGCTAGGCCTCCAGGGAAACGGCAGTGATCTGTCTTTGATTCTGTGGATACAGTAGGAATCAGGAAAGATGTCAGATACAACGAAATAGGGACCTGAAGTAGAGACCAGGAAAAAAAACCCTACAAACGACAAGATGGAATGGATGCAGCCATGTCCAAAATGCACACACACACCTTGAAAGGATGATATTCGTCTGTGGGAAATGATGAGGGTCTATTTCATTCCCTATTCTCCTCTAAGTGATGGAACAATAACATAAGCTTACTTTAGCCATCAAAACTGACCCCTTTCTCTCAGATTGAGTTCTTAGAGAAGTTTATAAGTATGAGATGAGAAAAAAACAAACAAAAAACCCACAAAAAAACTATTTGGGAAGCAAATACCAGACCCAGTTACACCATCCCACATTCAAGGATGACAATAGGGCTTATAAAATTTCAGCAACTTAAAGAAGGGATTAAACAAAATTCCCAAGGTGAAAGAAAAACATATATATGAAAGAATTTTCAAAGCAGAGGTGGTCAGTTTTAGCATCATATGTTTTATAATTTCAATGACATTAAATAAAATAAGAAGTTTGCAAAATAGATAAAATATGGATGAGAAGACAAGGAACCCAGAACAGTTAACAAAATATGAAATAATAAGGAAAGACATGAAGTCACCTTAGAAGCAGTAAAGAGCAGAACTGATAATGCAGAAAATGAAATAAATGATGAAGGCTTGTTTGAGAAATTCTTCAAATTTGAATAGGGAAATGACTTAGATAAAGTAATGAGAGAGAAGATGATAGTGAATGACAAAAAAAGCTGTCCAATATACCAGATAATTTCATTTGCTAAAGAATAGTCTAGAAGAAACATACAAAGAGTGAATAGAACTTTCCTGATTTAAGAAAAACCTGAAAATGAAGATTGAATAGGCTTATCAAGTAGCAATCGAAATTAGTTAAGTAAAAGATGAAAACTTAGGCATTCCTGTGATTATTTTTAATTTCAAAGACAAAAGAAGAATTTTATGAATGGAAAAGACACAGGTGACCTACAAAGGCTTTGCAACATTAAATGGTGAAGAATTTTGATGGATAAGTTTATCACCTAAAATGTTATATTTAGCAAATATGTCACTTACATGGGAAAAAAATAGAAAAGCATTTTCAAATAGATATGAATTCTTCTAAAAAGGAAAGTAGGGATAATTTTCAAGAAATTACCAAAAAGTGAATCAAGATTTTTTAAAAAATCTTTAAGTGTAATAGTTATTAATTAAAGGAAATAGCAATGATCATTGAAGCTACTTAAATAAATATATGCCTAATTAGTATCATCAGTAAATTTTCAGATGATAATGCTTCAACAAACAAGAGCATCCAGTCATGAGAAAGGAACAAGTTGAAAATAAGAAGCTTTTGGAGAGAAAATATGCTATTTATGACTATTCAAATCCACTGGAAACAATGTCCACCATACTGAATATTGCAGAAAGTAAACTCAATTCATCAGAAGACAGTTTAGAAGAAACTTTGCCCAGAACCCAAGCAGAAAGAATACAGAGATGAAAATGATGAGACAAGAGATATGTAATACAAAGCCTAGGAACAAGATATATCCATACACATACATATATACAATAAAAAATATATCTACTATACAAAAACGATATACAAATATATATTTACAATAAAAATTCTAGGAAAAGAAAAGAGAACATTTAGAGGACTTACCAAATACTCAACCTAATTAATTTTTTTGAAGGATTCACCAAGTACACAACCTTAGATAAATTCTTAAAATATAAGATTAAATAGAATGTCTACATTCTTCCAAAAAAGAAAAAAAAAAACAACTTTCCTTCCCCCCCACAAAATAAAGACTCAGATTGACAGATTTTTTTTTCTTTTTAGTCTACAATATTAAGTGCTCATAAAAACCTCAATAATTATAGAGTCCTGAGTGAAATGTGATATTTAAATTCCATAACTAGGCTTTCTCAGACATACAAAAATTCAAAATGTATGCCATCCACATACCCTTACTGAAAAAAATCAATTGAAAATATTGACATCAAAATGGAGAATATGTTGGAAATAAAGGACAAGAAAAAGATATGGTATAAACGAAATAGAAGTAATTGGCCCCAGAAAAGTTAATATGAGGCTATACAACAAAACATAAAACTTAAAGAATAGATTCTCAAAAGAGAAAGTGAAAATTGTAAATTTTTTAAACAGGATAGAAAAAAATTACTCATACTACAATCATATAAAAAAAATGTAGTCTTCTTTTAGCTCCCAAACTCTTTCTTCCTTCCAAGTCTACCTACTAGGTAGTAGGAGGTATGGAACTCTCTAAATTTTGAACCATAGTGATAATAAGAGTCTAATAGTGGTGATTGTTTTAAAAATTCCTGTAAGGGAAATGCTGGATCTTTCCAATTTGCCCTCGCCAGTAGAATCTGGACATTTAAGAGGGACTAATTTTCCTTTGTGAGTAGGTCCTTTGGTTTTGGACCAGTTGGTTTTGTGGCAAGTTCTATCACAGAACAGAAAATTTCAGTATTATACTCTTCCAGAAAACAGAACAAGAAGAGAGAGCCTCCCAATTTATTTTAGGAAGCTAGCATATGTCTGATATCAATATCTACTAAAGAGGACACGTTCACATGCAAAACTTCTGACCAAATTGAGTAAAAACTTTAAATCCCAAATCAAATATCCTTAAAATAAAACTCAAAATGTAAAATCATAATATACCAAGACCAAGTAAAATTTTATCCTAGAAATGCAAGAGTGCATCAATATTTAGGAAATATATTATGATAACCCTCATCTATTCTAGACCGCCAAAGATGAAAACCAAATTATTTTCTCAGCAGAATCTGAAAAGACATCTCTCTGAATACTTAAGTGCTCAAAGGACAGAGAGAGTATGAATAATAATTAATAAGATTTAAGGAGGGTACGTGATGTGATGAGCACTGGGTGTTATATGCAACTGATGAATTCTTAAATATGACATCTGAAACTAAGATGTGCTATATGTTGGTTAATTGAATTAAAAAATAATAAAATAACTAATGAGGTTGTTTTAATGAATATATTTTGAATCCCATACCCCACAGAGAAGCTTTCCTTCCAAAGATCCATGAAATATTTAAGTCACAAAGAATGCCTCCATATATATCGCAAGGCACAATTTTTCCAGTCCACATACTCAGCCATAAATAACAGGAAACGAATAGCAAAAGTACCCTAAAGCTTCAGCTACGAGGAAAAAAATATATAGATTTTTATAT
>CM052885.1:46514957-46598632 GCA_028534135.1 Potos flavus | reverse complement strand
AATCCCAAGAAGGAGACTGAATCCTCCACACTGTACTGATACCCAGCTAGATCATGGAAATCTTCAGGGGTTAGAATTGCATTTGAGTTAAGATTTAATAGAGTCAAATATCAGGGACCTTTCACATCTGCTGATTTTTCTAGAACATGGGCATTTCAGCTCTCCGACTATAGTTTGCCTAGCAACTGTGTCTTAAAAGCAGTTAAAAAAACCATAACAGAGTCCAACGGAACATTTCCAAGTGCTACATATATCTGGACTAAGAAGAAGTTTTTATTTCTGCCTTGGAGCTTTGTTAACAATGGCTGAGTGAGCCATTGCTGCCTGAAGACAACATCAGGACTGCATAACTGGAATTTGAAGATCATTAACTCTTAAACGGGTTGGCATGATAAATGAAATGTTTTATGTATTGTAGGGTGGTGAGAAGCTGGAATTGAATCCACTCTCTGCCACTTCCCCATCCAACACCCTACTTCTCCTGGCTGTGACTGAGAATCCACTTAGGTCTTCGGGGTTGAAAGGAAGCCACTGGTCTAAACATGGACACACCACCCTGGGTTGATTATTCTAGGAGCAGCTACTAGGGCAGATTCCAAGCTAGAAAATCAGTTTATAATGCAAAGTGCAGGCAAGACATGTGTGTCTTAATAGAAAGTCCAAATTAAGTCAAAGACCCAACATATCTATCCCTGTGGGAGAAGGACAGATGTTTGAGTGAGGTCACAGTGGACAGTTTCTGAGGCCCCATGGATGACGTATTTAGAGTTAAGGGTTATGAAGTCTCACTGTGGCCATTGGGTGGTAATGAGGCAGGGGAGTCAGACTGTGTCACCAGGCAGGTAAGCCTTTTGCTCCCGCAGATTTGGGTTAATGAACTTCCATGCTAAAATCATAAACAACTGACATGGGGCTCTTAACTTTCCCAGGGTGTAATTTGATCTTGGGGTGGGACAGAGTGTGCATTTGTGGGTTAAGGAGACTCAGCAATAAGGACTAGAAGGATTCCTAAATTTCTCTGCTCCTTTGGTAGGTTAGGCCTCTTGGGATCCCACAGTAATCCAGAGAAGACAAAACCAGTTTGGTTTCCAGAATCTTAGAGGGTTATATTTACCCTCAATGCTTAAGGGAACAGACTATATACATCTTAAGTGTGTCCCCAAAAGGATATATTTTGGTCAAGGCTTATCTGATTGTGTAAAGAATGATCATGTATAAATATGAAACCACAGACCTCAACAGTCTCAGGACAATTATTAGCTGAGTTGGGATAGGAGGAGCAAGCCTGTCAATATCTCCTTACCTCCAATTTTGTCTTAGGGTTATCGTTTTATTTTCTTCTTGAGAAAATACAGTGCACGCCCATCAGTAAGAAGGTTTCCAGATAGATACAGACTTTCCTTAACACCTGAGGATATTTCTTGGATCTTTCTCTGTACCTAGCATCAACAAATCACATGAATTCCACCAAATTGTGTACATTTTACATGCCAATCATATAGAAGAATAGTGGAAATTAAGTGTTTTGTGACAGCGTGATAGTGTGAATTATTATTGAATGCCCCTGTTTAAGTAAAGGAATGCAAATTGATTTGTGGCTGTTCAATAAGGCCAATCCTTGAGAACAAAGAAATGGTAACCAAAGGATTTACACCAGACCTCTGCTCTTTAGGCAGCTAGCCAAGAATAGTCCCTCAATTCTGGTTCAAGTCCCTACTTACCAACACTTTGCCTCCTCCCTCCCAGGACAATCCCACACTGCAGGACTTCTCTACTAATGAAAAAATCAAACTTGGGATGAAGGAGGTATGGGGATGCCTCTCCAATCATTAAGCATCTTACATTACCCCTCAGATAGTACTCGTGCTGGTCATGTGGACCAAAACACAACATTGCATTTCAGAAGAGGGCACAGATGAGCCGCATTCAAGGAAAGCTCCTGATTTGAGCAGATAGGAGTTGTAGGATTCTAGATTGGACTACGGCTCATCAATCATGCGGTGCCTCTTCTGAGGCAATTACATAGCATTGGACCCTTATCAGGACCCCCAGGACAAGACCATCTACCCCATAGCTGGAGAAAAATAGCCAGGACCAGTCTTTGGGATTTGAAGTATACAACTGAATCCTGTCTGGGAGGATGGCTGGGATTCTAATGAAAGAGGATTTCCAAAGGTTAAAAGCCCAGGGCAAGGATATACAGTTCTGGTGAGCTCTTGGGAGACTCCCAGCTGCCATTAGGTTTTATTGATGATTAGGTAGTCCCATTTACCAAGGAGCTGGGCTGTAGAGTCATTGACCCATCTGGGAAGGCTCCTCAGGTTCATGCAGGGTCAGAGGAATTGGCTGGAGCTGTCTGCGTACCAAACCCAGAGTGTTTATCCAAACGAGGGCGGAAGAGCTGGTGTCCAGCTGGCAAAAGATCAAGAGGCTTCCTTGAGCAATAGAAGCTTCTTTCCATGCTCTTCTTTCCTCCATCGAACAAACTGATTGATGCTGGAGAGGCAAATATTCTTAAATCCCTCACAGGGGGAACATGAAAAAGAAGTGATCGCCACCCAGCATCAGAGGATAATGAGTGAGAGATGTACACGGTGCCCTGAGACCATGGGACAGGGACCATGAGCCCCATCTAAGTTGGTCAAAGGCAAGGGCAGAGACTGCGTTGAGTCTTGAAGAATGAGTAGGAGTTTGCCAGTGTAGACACAGAGTATCCCCAGTGGCTAAAATATGTATAAAGGCTGAAAGGCCAGAATGGAAAAGGTCTATTGGAAAAGGTTTATTTTTTAAGAAGAGGGGGTCTCTGTCCCCTTCCTTACCTGAGCCCCTGGATCCCTTTCCCCATCCGCCTGTCTCCTCACCCCCTACTCTGCAGGGCTGTATGCTGCTGCCACAGGAAATTGCTTGTTCTTCCCCAAACGATCATGTAAATATGTATTTCTGTATTTGCTAGAAGAGTTCAGTGTGTTTCAAATGCTGATTTACTATCCTTTAGGGGATTGCCTGTTCTGATCCTTGGTCTATTTTTCTATTGTTTGCCTTTCTAATATTTACTTGTACCAATTATTTACATATCCTGGACACAAATTTTTTGCCTTTTTTATTTGTCGCAGACATCTTGTTTCACTCTTATTTCACTTATTTCAAAAAGATGTTTATGGCATCTTTTTGTCATTCAGAATTGTAGATGCTTCAGGTAGTCAAAATTATCCTTTTCATAAAAAACAACTACTTTCTGTACCAGCTAAAGAAACCCTTCACTAACGTGAGGAAATAAAAGTCTACTTCTATAATTTGCCCAACAGATTAAAAATTTTGTCTTTTCCATTAGGTTTTAATACATCTAGGTTACATTTGGTATGAGACAGTGATCTAATTGGCTTTTTCCGACTAGAAATCTATTGTCAGAGCATCATTTATTAAAGAGTTCTCTGTCCTCGGTTTGAATCACCTTTTTCATTGAATAGCAAGACCCAATGTAGATTGAGGTTTGGGTTCTCTATTCTACCTCATTGGCTCCATGGTTATATTATGTATTGTGCATATGGGGTCATTATATCTGATAAGGCAAATTTGTACAGTGGAAACTGTACAAAATGTCAGAGTAGAAGGAGCAAACTTTTAACCTCAACAACTATTAGAATGACAGGCAGAAATGCAGAGCTCAGCTGACATAGACCCTCAAGTAAAAGGAAAGAGGCATCATAGCTACACAGAAGAATGGGTTAAAATAGAAAAACCTACCATGAAGTCACTGCAACAGCTTGAATAGAAGCACTATCAGAAATACGTAGAAGCTGAACTGAAGCAGTAGTAAATGGTATCAGTAAAATGGAAGTCAACTTGGGGAAATAAAGAAGTCCCCTTCCAGATCTAAAATTCTGTAATTCCATATGTCCTAGACAAAGTTTCCATCTTTTTTTAGGAAGATTCCTTTTTAATATAATGAATATAGTTTTTCTTTTTTAATTTATTAGTAAGACTAGTTACATTAGATTTTCTTAAATGTCGAACTATCACAATACATTCCTGAAATAAACTCCACTGATTATTATTATTCTTTTAGATACCTGCTTGATTTGTTTTGCTACTATTTTATTTAGTGGACTCATTTTGCATCTATATTTGCAGATGAAGTTTTATTCTTTTTGAGGAGGAGGATTTGTTTATCTTTGTGTATTTGGGCATCTAGTTTACGCTAATTTCATTTAAATAAATTGGAATAGTTTTTCTTCCTTAATCAGTGAATAATTTGAATAGCACAAACATAATGGTTTTTTAAAGATTTGAAACTGACCTGTGAATCTGGGCCCAGGGATTTGTGTGGGTGTGGGTGTGGGTGTGGGTGGGTGGGTGTGGGTATGCACTAGTGTGTGGAGTGGGGGTGGAAGGAGTGGAAGGTGGAGTCAAGGGAAGTTTTTTAACAAAAATTAGTCTGAACACCTTCTCAAATAATTTCCAAAGTTATAGAAGTTTCTGATAATGAGCCCAGTTAATGGGTAGGTTGAATGTGAAATAATAGAACATAAAGAGAAATGATACAAGGTAAAGAAAAATGAACACCTGATTAAGTAACATCTACTTTTGTTTTCCTAGATCAGGAAGTGTGCTGCACCACTGGAATGAAATCTATTACTTTGTGGAACAGTTGGCTCATAAATTCATCAGGTGAGAAAGAATGTGTAGTGCTCTGCTGTGAGTAAAACTAGCCCATGTTTGCTATTCTACTAATTTCTAGCTACTTTGGGCATGCTTTTTGGCAAAGGTAGACTCTCAGATCTTGGACCAGAGACCTGAGTTTGTTTTCATCTTTGCCACATGTTAGAATAACTTTTGATTCTGTGTTTTCAGGAGGACCTTGCTTTGGTTATAAGACCAAAATTTTACCTCTGTCTCTCTTATTGGATTATATATTCTTCTAAAAGGATCATTAACATTTCTTTCACAGTGGACCACTCTGGGCCAGTTGGCTTATTTTAGTTGGACTCATGTGTAAACAGTGTAGGGTGTAAGGTAACCAACTCATCCCAGTCTGCCCAGAACTTTCCCGACTACAGCACTGAAAAATCTCACATTCTGAGAGCTCTCCTCAGTCCTGAGCAAACCACCATGTTGGTCAGATGAGCTATGTGTCTTATCAGATAGAATTCTCTGAGCATTCTTTACACCACTTTCCAAGAGCGGACAATGAAGTTTTGAACATCATCACTCTAAATGTGCAGAGCCTGGGAGGTCCTACTTTCCGGCAGGTATAGAAGCCCACTAGTAAAGGAAAGAAGGTCATTTTACTGTCCGTGGGTACAGCCTCCAAGGGATGGCACAACTGTATAGCTTTCATGGATGTGCTTGAAGCCAGTTGACAAAGTCTTTGGTAAAATTGTTCTGATCATTGTGAATTCTAAGGCCGCTCCTCTCCTGTGTCATGGCATCTGTAGAGTCTTCCAGCCCATATGAATAACCATAAACTTCTTCGAATAACGTTCTTTATCTCAGAAGACAGGTTCCCCTGAGACCAAAGTAATGACAAATGCATTCCCTCCGAATTCAGTTACTGGTCTCTCTTCCTGCTTGCCTGACTGGAGGAAAAGGGTTAAGAGGTGTCCTCTCTACAATGCCAGGAATTGGAAGCTGCAAGCAGGAAGCATCTAGACCCAGATGAATGGGAAAAGCAGAGGCTGAGAGGAGAGAGGGGGAAGGGGAGGTAAGAAGCAAATACATGGGGGGTATTAAAAGCAAAATATTTGAGAGAATTGTAGAAGCTTAGAATTGAAAGTGACAACTTCCCAAGCTATCCTAAGAGGTATTCGCTATCCTCAACTTAAATAGCTCTGGTGAGAAATGGCTGTCTTTGGAGGCAACCAGTCCAATAGCTGGACAGTTCCAATTTCCAGAAAAGCCTCTTTGTCATTGAGCCAACATGTCCTTTCCTATACTTGAATCCGTTATATCCATTTTATCCTTTGGAGTGCTATAAAACAAATCTGCCTCTACACACTTGACGGTATCTACTGTGTCTCTGTTTGCTTTTCTGGTCATTTGCTCTCTCTGAGGACTCTACTGGAAAAGGCTTTGAAGTTAGGCAGATGTGGATTTGAATCCAAGCTCCGTTGCGCAACCATAGCAAAGGACTTACCTTGGTTGAACCTTGGTTTGGATGCGAAAATTAGAAGACAAAACACGTGCAAACCGACTAGCCCAGCACCTGGCTGAGGGTGGCCACTCAGCACTTCTCTTTCCCAGTTCGTTCAGCAATTGCAGATGCCTCACTATCTGAGTAGCAAAGACACTGAGATGTATGGGTTGGGGGGACTTAACCCAATCCTTTCATTTTATTGATAAGGAAACTGAGGACTAGAGAAGTTGACATGGCTTAAGGCAGACCACAAGACACTTTCCTCTGGTTGTCTTCTCTGGCCCTTCTTGGCTACGGACCCCCTCAAAGTGTGTCACCAAGACATCACGGTCATGCAAACTATATTTTGATTGCTGCAGCCCAAGTACCTGTAGTAACACCTGACACTCAATATTTTTGAATAAATGGACATGTTTTGAAAAGGAATGAATGATTTTTATTTATTCATTTTAATAAATAGTCTAGGCAGCTGATAGTGCAGTGTGGGTATTCCTTTAATAGCATTCCTTTAATAACTGGCTGATGCCAGTACAAATATTACCATTTCCAATTTAAGTGGGATGCTGGAAATTTCAAGTTCTTTTATTTGTCTTTATTGTGATCCCCTCCCATTTTCCTAGTAATGATGTTGATTCTTCGCAATTTCCTTCAAGACCCCAACCCACACCTCTCACCCATCACTTTCAGCAAAGCACTTCACCTCCCATTTCACCAGGAACCCTGGGAATAGCAGAAAAGTGATGCCTCAAGTTCCAGCCCTATTCTTGAAAGATGCATGTCCTTCCCATTGTCTCTGAGATTCAAATATCGCCCCTTTGAAGGTGACCCCTCCATTTTAGTCCGTTTTATCCCATGGTCTCCAATCTCCTCCAGGTCTTTGTTTCTCTCTTGTATTTTACTCCACCTTTCCCCTGGTTCCATTTCCACATCAGTAGACATAAACAAATCTCTCCTGCCCTGTGTCTGGGAAAAAAAAAAACAAACAAACCCAAAACAGAAAATAATGAATCTCCTGGTTATGTCCCTCTATAGATACTATAGATACCTGTTTCTTACTGGTTTCTCACTCAAATATCTTTAAAGACTCTGTGTCTCCATATCTGTACTTTTATCATTCATTCCTTGGCCCGCTGCCATCTGGCTTCCGCCCCACCCCCCACCTGCTGGCTCTCACCAAAGCCCCTAAGTGATGCCCCACGAGGACAAAGACAATGAGTGTCTGGCAGTGCTTACTCTTGCTGGATACAGAAGCTTCGCTTGATTGAGAGTTTTCTCTCCTTGAAATTCTCTTCTCCGCTGACTTCCGGTCTCTCCTTCCATCCCACTGACCAGAGCTGGGTCTTTAAATGTTGGTGTTGGGTCTAGCTGTGGCTCACTTCCCTTCTCACTGCTGACTCTGTCTTGGAACAACCCCACTCACATCGGTATGCTGAAAACTCCCAAATTAGGGCTCTTGCCAAGACTCATATACCAAATACACCAATTGCTTCTTGGAACCCTACATTTCCCACATTTCGAATTCATTTTTTCCAGAGCTGAACTCTATGCAAAAGAAGCAGGATAATATATGGTGCTTAAGAGCCCAAGTTCCAGAACCAGAAGCTTGGTTTTAAGCTCCAGATCCACTAATCTCCCACTCCGTGACCTTGGAGAAATTACTTTATCCTTCAGGGTCTCATTTCTTTTCGTGGAAAATAGGAATAATAATAGTACTTATCTCATAAAGTTGTTATAGGTTTAATGAGAAAATACATGCAAATCACTTATAATAGTACCTGGCACATAGTAAGCACTTGATAAGGTTGACCATTATTACATTATTATGATAATTTTGATGGTCATTATTATCACTTAGGACATGGTGTTTTGCTGATTAGTAGCAGTGAGGTGGTAACAGACAGAATGGTGTCATGGACAGAGAGCCCAGGTCTGTTTTAAGATACCAACATTCAATTCGCCATGTACTGCTTGGCCTCCTACCAAGTGTTAAACACCATGGTAAGCGTTTCCAAAGATGCATCAGACATATGGTAATGAATGTAGACTTCATCCTGGAGGCAGTAGGAACTATGGAGATTTTATAGCAGATGAGTGACAGGTCTAATTTATATTTTAGGAAAATAGTTCTGGAAGCAGTGTGAAGAATGAACTGGAACAAAGGATGATGTCCAGCAAGGTCACCAGCTAGGAAACAACCACAGCGGTCAGATAGTGGAGGGCAAGGTCCTAAGATAAGAAATGGAAAAGAGGGGGTTGAGAAACGTTGGAGGAACTGGGAATTATAAGATATGGGGGCCAGATAAGGGAGGGGGGAGAATTGCATTGTGAAGAAACAAGTTCATGCTGTGACACAGGAAGCAGATGCCTGCCCAAAGAGAGCCCCAAATGGACAGCAGTCTACTGGTGTATCCACTACACCCTGAGAGTCCATCTTTTCTTTTCTTTTCTTTTTTAATGTTTGTTTTGTTTTTATTACTTCTGCTGGTCCATCTTGAAGACAAGAGAACATGTTTGGTCCTGAGCTGAGAGTAGCTCTGTCTCCCGGAGTGTGGATTTTCATGGACAAAGCTCCCAGGCACCGCCATCTACAAACCAAGCAGCTGTTTTCACAAATATTGAGAAGTGTAACTACCGAGCGGAGTGGACATTCTTGTGGCCCATCAGCACCTTCTGTCCTTATAGGATAACCTCCTTGGGAAACCAAGGCAAAATTAAAAGTTGTGGCGACCCTGCTTTCAGAGCGAAGGGAGTTGGTAGTAGGATTTTGATGGCTGACGGCATCCAGCTGCAGCAAGCTCAGCCACTCTCCGTGCTAGCGGGCCCGCCCGACTGCCCTGCGGACACTATCAAATTTTATCTATTGGGGTCCTCCTTCTATAAACACCACGCAGACCAGTCCTCTTCCGGGGACACACCTCCTCAGACAGAGCACAGGGCAGGGATGAATTTTAGCTTTCATACTTGTAACCCACCCTCACTGAGCGGTGGGGTCAAATCAGAGGCAGCCTCCAGGAGGACAACACAGGTCTTCCCTTTGGTCCACAGCTCCGAGTCTGCTGCTGGCTACAGACTTGCAGCACCAGCTGCGGAGGCCTTTGGCTTGAAGGGCCTCAGCTCTGGCAGCCATGATACGAAAGGAAGAGCAAATAGGGAGGACGACCCGAAGGAAATGGCATTCCACAGTCTTTCCATCTGCCCTAATAGAATTTCTTTTCCTTTCCAGCCCACAGCTCAGAATGTCCTTTATTGTCTTCTCTACTCGAGGCACAACCCTAATGAAGCTAACAGAAGACAGGTAAGGACGCTCCCCTTCCCTATCATTAAAAAGCCTACCTTCTCTTGAGTAGTTCGCATATTTGCGCCCTAGTGCCCGCCCTGTCAGTCATTTTAATCTTTTTTTTTTTCAGTCATTTTAATCTTATAGTTCTCTCTTTTCACTTAAGACTTGAACTTTGCACATTGACCCATCTGCTAGTTTACTCTGTGGTTACTGATGGAATTCCCTGATGTTGGTGAAATTCTGTAAATGACTAAATCACAATAAGGTAAAACTTACATTCGATTGGCAACTCGGTCTGCTAACTTGGAGCAAAATGGGAGCAAACCAAATTCTTGAGGGATTCTATTTTCTTTTATTTAAATTCGATTTATTGTGTGGATTAAGGTTTCAGAGATATAATAAGCATACTGTGAGAGAAGAAAGAAATTGAAATATTATCATACATAATTGCTAAGGCAGGGAATAGAAAGGGAGGGTGTATGGTACCGCGGAATAAAAGGAAATTTGAATCAGGTGTGGGAAAATGTTGTTGACATAAAAGGATTACTTAGACCTAGCTTAACAAAAATACTATTTTGGATTTTACCACTTAGCCATGAAAGCTAGCAAAAATAGAGACATGCCATTTGTTCATAGTTAGGATGGTGTATCGGGAGTAGAGGTAACAGTTTTCCTGAGCTAAGGACACTTTGTCCACTTTTTACAAAGTGCAATGGTGACATGAGAGGATCACCATGGGTGGGAGTCGGGGGAGGGGACATATGTGGGACTGTTGGCAGACTTGCATATGGACACGTAGGGAAAAGGAAAGGAGGAGGGACAAGCACAGGGAGGACACGGAGACTTTATTCCATAACATTCTTCTGAGAGCAGAAGAGAACTAACAGGATGGAGTAAGGTTTTCAGGATTTTGCACCAACACAGCAGATCTGAGCTAGTCCCCATTTTTCTCCACATCTTTGTTTCCCATCTGTAACAAAAAGAATACTCTGTACCATATAGAAGTTTCCAAGTCCTGTTTCTCCTTTAGCAGTATCTTTTATTCA
The DNA here is from genome assembly GCA_028534135.1 of Potos flavus. Taxonomy (NCBI): domain Eukaryota; kingdom Metazoa; phylum Chordata; class Mammalia; order Carnivora; family Procyonidae; genus Potos; species Potos flavus. The sequence goes on along the minus strand of CM052885.1, from coordinate 46,588,173 downwards.
TGCATGCCATGTGCGATTCACAGAAACCCCATTTTAAAAATGGGGGCTTCTTGGGGTGCCTGGGTGGCTCAGTGGGTTAAAGCCTCTGCCTTCAGCTCAAGTCATGATCTCAGGGTCCTGGGATCGAGGCCCCTCATCGGGCTCTCTGCTTGGCGGGGAGCCTGCTTCCCCCTCTCTCTGCCTGCCTCTCTGCCTACTTGTGATCCCTCTCTGTCTGTCAAATAAATAAATAAAAATCTTTAAAAAATAAAATTAAAAAATTAAAAAATTAAAATGAGGGCTTCTCATTTCCTATAAACAGAAGGAGAAACTGAGGCCATGTCATGTTCCTAAGGATACCAAGAAGAACCCACACTAGATGAAGGCTCCACATTTTTCCTTTGTACCTTGCTGGCTTCTATAACACAGAGAATCCTAAAGCCCAGGAAAGTTGTGAGACTTTCCTTCAATATTGGCCAAGGATTTTAAGAAGCTCTGAGAAAGTGTCTCTGGCTTATGGGCTATATGGAAGACTCCTCCTCTCTCTGTCTTTACACGATGACATTCTTTATGCAGAGATACCTTTGTTCCGAGAAAACCCTCTCTCCCATTCCTCACATCCTCCTACAACCCAGGCTGCCCGGTGCTGCTGCTTGCTGACTTCGCTCGCTGCGTGCTTGAGTTTGGCCCGGAGACCTAGATCTCCCATCCCTTGTGGGTATTTTGTGTGCTGCTGCTCACAGCCTCTGGGAAGTGGGGAGGACAGAGGGGTCATGGATTTATAAACACTGTTACAAATGCCTAGGCTTTTTCAGGCTCATTTCAGTTATGCTAGTTCAAATTAGTCATCTGAATCCGACTTTTTTTTTTTTTTTTTAAAGATTTATTTATTTATTAGAGAGAGAGTGAGAGAGAGAGCACAAGCAGGCAGAGTGGCAGACAGAGGCTGAGGGAGAAGCAGGCTCCCTGCCGAGCAAGGAGCCCGATGTGGGACTCGATCCCGGGACTCTGGGATCATGACCTGAGCCGAAGGCAGCCGCTCAACCAACCGAGCCACCCAGGCGTCCCTGAATCCGACTTTGAATCTACTATTTTATGCCTTAACTTCACTACGCTTCGTTTCCTGTACCAAGGAGACAGAGGCTAGAATCTCCACTTTGCTGGAAGCGACATTGAATATTTAAGGGCGAAATATGCATCGAACGGCCAAAAATGCCTTGCTAAAGGCTGAGTGGGTTTCACGCGGTGACGGCTTGGCCTAACGTCTGGGTCAGCTGGCAAAGCATGAATGGTTTACTGACACATCCCCAACCTTACCAGCCTAGGGAGAAATGTGGATGAGGCTTCCCTCTCTGAAATACTTGCTCATGAGATTGGCTAAAAGAGTTAGGCTTTCTGAACTTCCAAGCTGGTACTATTTCTGAAAGATATGACTTCCAGTGTTTTAGTTGGTCCCAGGAATTTTTATGTTTTTCCTCTATCTCTCATTTGATCTTCTCAACATCTCTTTAAGAGAGTAAAAGATACATTATTGCACAGATGTAGTAAGTGAGGACATCACGTAAGTTTAAAAAACACGTTTGAAAACAGGACATGAATTCAGAGACTCTTGTTTCAACAAGAGCAAAAGATTGTGGGTAAACCAAAAGAAATACTATCAAAGGAATATTTGCATCCAGTTCTTGGTTTCAAATCCACACAAAGAAAACCACGGGAAGCTTGAAAAAATAGAACAGAAAATAAATACGGTATGTTGAGCTTAGTAAAGAAATCACAATCAGAATAATACCTACCATTTGTGTGTTTTATCTGCTAAGCACCTTACCTATCATTTTTCACATACCCCATATAACCATTATAACTTCAATTTCCAATGGGGTCACATTGTTCTATATGGAATATGCCATTTTTCACTAACTGCTTTCAAGATTTTTTTCTTTATCTTTAGCCCTCAGGAGGTTGGCTAGGACCTGTTTAGGCATGATCTTCTTTGGGTTTATCCTATTTTGGCTTTGCTGAGCTTCTTGAATCTATAAATTTGTCTTTCACCAAACTTGAAGAATTTGCAGCCATATTTCTAAACTGTTTTTTCTATACTAGTCATTTTCTCGTCTCTTTCTGGGATTCTAACGACACAGATTTAGACCTTTTGGTATGATTCCACATGTGCCCGAAGATCTGCTCAATTCTTTTCCAATCCTTCCTCTTTCTGTTTTTCAGATTAGATCATTTCTATTGATCTATCTTCATATTCACTGACTCCTTCGTCTGCCATCCCCATCCTGCCATTGAGCTCATCTGTTGAAATTTTATTGTAGATACTTAGATTTACAGTCCTAAAATATCTATTTTGTTCTTTTTAAAATTCTTATTCCCCTGCAGAGGTCATCTATCTTTCCATTTATTTCAAGTGTATTTACCTTTACCTCATGGAGAATAGTTATGAAGATAAATATATAAATATTTAAATAGATGTAAATATATAATATATAAGATATAATATATAATTAAATCTATTTATATAATATATAATTAAATCTATTTATATAATATAATTAAATATAACGAGATTACATATGAAAGAAATATATTGGATTAATTACATATAATATAATTATAGTAGAATATATGGAAATCTAATAGCTAATACTAGTAGAAATGTAATATAAAAATACTACAAAATAAATACATAAAGCATATTTATATGCTTTAAATTCTGCCTGACAATTCCATTAGCTCAGGATTGGCATCTTAATTACCTTCTTGGTCACATTTCTGGGTGTTTGTACGTCGAGTAATTTTAGAATATATCCTAGAAATTTTTAATACTAGGTTGTTCAGACACCTGAGTCACCTTCAAATCCTCTGTAGAATATTAATCTTTCTTCTCTGCTTGAACTAGGTTCAGACCACAAGTTCTATCTCTTCTGCGGGTGGTGGTTTTTATTTCAGTTCAGCTTTCAAAGGCTTTGCTAAGCTACTTTGAGCCTGTCCTACGCATGTGCAGCTCAGAGACGATCCCGGGACTTACACAGCTTCACAGAATTACTGGGACCCCCTCCTCCAGTTCTCTCTCCTGCAGGATTCCCTACACACCATGTTTCCCACTGAGGCCACCCTTTGCAAGTCTGCTAGGAAGAAAAATGGTATTTCTCTTGGAGTTTGGCCACTACATTGCCTTGTGCAGTTCTCTACTCAGGTCACTCATGGGGCAAAGGAAGGAGTAATCAGGAGAAATGAAAGTGGGGATTCTCTCCACATTCTTTGAACCCCAAGGGCTCCCTTTCCCAGGGTCCTGAGATATGGTGATCTCCCAGGCTACTACTGTGTGACTGAGACCCACCCTCAGGTTAAAGCCCTGAAAGAAAAGGAGGTGGGGGAGAATGTGGAATCCATTCTCGTCTGGGTTACTTCTCAGGTTTTAACTACCCTGACCAAGTCATCTGCTTTGTTTACTTTTCAGAGTCCTTAATGTGTTGGCTTTTTTATTTTGTGTAATTTCTCTAATAATCACCAGGAGAGATAGCCAGTAGCAAGTTTATTCCATGTTGCCTGCTATTACTTCCATTTTATAGATAACGGACACTGAGAATCTGAGTTCAGAGGTTGCAATGGTCAAATAACAAAAATGGGAGAATTGGTATCCTGATTCTGGTTTCTGTTTTTGGTCCAACTCATGTGTTTTGCATTATATCATGTTGCTCTTCCAAGATTTCTTAGCTTCATTGGTTTACTAAACAGTTGACAAATTATAACACATTTTTCAGATTCCTTCATCAGTGTAATAAAGGATCTAATGTTAATTTAAGTACTATTAGGATACATTATGTTAGTGTTAACTATTGCATATGATTCCCTGAGTACTCCCTGGATAGTCTTTTTCCTGATCTTTTACTTTAAATACTTCAGATGGTTCATCATTTGGAAATGAGATCATCTCGAGGAAGTCCAGCTCTTCCTTTAAAAGAAATCAGGAATAGTCAATGTAATCAAATGCATTTTTGGCATCCAGTAAGATAATATTTTTTTCTTTGACCTACTAACACAGTGAAATACATTAAAAAGTTTTTAAATATTGGATCATTCTTGCATTTCTGGTTACACTTGGTTGTCATATAGTATTATTTTAATGTAGAGTTGAACTCTTCTGCATTTTATTCAGAAATTTAGTATCAGTATTCATAATTATGATTGGACTGCTATTGTCCTTTTTATGACTACTTTTACTTACAGTATTTTTATATTTTTTTATATGTAGATCATTACTTCTAGAAATTAGTCTGATGTAAAGAAAAAAAAAAAGAAATTAGTCTGATGTAAGGAATAGGGCCAAGAGCCATCCTTTTCTTCCAAGTCCTTAGCCAATTTTTCCATCATTTGCTGAATAATCATTTACTACCAATTTGAAAAATTAGACTCTTTCATAGACTTGGATCCATTGCTGTGTTTTCTATTTTGATACACTGCATTTCTGTCTGTTCCTAGCTAGGGCCATACTATTTTTATTGGTTTTAGCATCTGGAAGTCCAGTCCTTCTTCACTTCTGATCTTGAGTAAAAATCCCCCTTGTCTTTAGTAGGTTTTTTTTTTTCCTACTATGGTCATTTTAAATAATTTGTTTAATGTACCACAATATTCTTGGGATTTTCACTTGGGATTTTGAATTGTATGGAATGTACAGAATCATGTTGGCAAAATGGCATTGCAGTTTTACTGTATGTATTTTCTTATCTAAGGATATATCCCTTCACCTCTGTCTCTTACTAAGGTTTTGTTGTTTTCTTCAAATCAGTCTCATACAGTGTTTATTAAGTTTTTTCCTGGGCATTTTTAGGTTTTCCTTCCATTGTGAATGAGTTTTTTCTATGTATTTTCTAAATTATTGGTTTATATTATTTCTACTTTTTAAAAATTTATTAATTTGGGGGCACCTGGGTGGCTCTGTCAGTTAAGTGTCTGCCTTCTGCTCAGCTCATGATCCCAGGGTCCTTGGATTGAGCCCATCATCGGGCTCCCCTCTCAGCAGGGAGTCTGCTTCTCCCTCTTTTTCTCCCCCTCCCCCTCCACTCCTGCTCTGTCCCTTGCTTTCTCTCTCTCTCACATAAATACATTTTTTAAAAATCTTAAAATTTATTAATTTTTGTTGGTGGACTAAAGAACTAAAAAAAATCATAAAGATTAAAAAATAAGAATAAGAACTTAGAATATAAAAAAGAGTTTGAAATAGATTTAAGAATCGAATGGACAGAAGAAAAGCAATAATAAAAGATATAATAGAAAAATATTTCTTAGGCTGAAGATATTTGTTATCAGATGGAAAGTGGTGGTTTATCATCCATGGATGTTAGACAATATGTATACTTTGATGAGTAAAATATTTTATATAAGAAATATATTGATTAAATTTATCAAATGTCTTATATTTGTTTACTTGATCTGTGAAGGCAGCGAGGTATTTTTTAAACTTTCCACCATAACTGTTTTATGTGAATCTCCAACACACTGCTTTATAATTTATGCCATATTATTTAGTTCACATGGATTTTTATTATGGACTATATTTCTAATCAACATAAAATAAACTGTTACCTTTCATCCTTTTTAAGTCCTTTGTCAAAAGAATATTACGAACTTAAATTTCTAAAAATATTTTCCTGCTATATCTGTGTCCACCCATTTATCTTTTACCCTTCTTTGATATTTTAATTTTCCACCAATTATTTAAAAAACATAATTTGAAAAAGTATAATTTCATTTTTATTCTAGTAACAATTCCCAATGAATTTTGCTTGTCTTTATAATGGCAAGAATTACATAATATCATTTATTCTCCTTATTGAATTTTTTAAGAATTATTTGCATTATGTCTCATAATACACACACATACACATACATATTTCCTTTCCAATACTTGAAATTTTTATTTTATTTATTTTTTAATGTCTTAGTTGGCTGAGTCTTTTTTCAGGTAAAGTTTTCCTGAAAGATGTGTGAATATTAAAATTTGTAAGGCTGAACTTATTTGAGAATTGTTGTTATTCACCTCCAGGTAAATATTTTAATTGAATACAAAATTCTTATACCCTGGCTACCTTTTCCCCTAAATTTACTGGAAAGTGACACAGCGTCACCTTGTATATATTCTGTTCTCTATTGCATACAGAAAAGTACATTTCTCCTTTGTGGGGAGCCTGTTTTCTCCTTCTGGATACTTGTAAAAAAATTTCCTTATCCTTGGGATTAAAAAAATTAAGTCAAGAGAATACATCTAGGTGTGGATTCCTTCATTTTATATAATACTTTGTATGTGATTTGAGACTTTCCATCTGATAACAAATATCTTCAGCCTAAGAAATATTTTTCTATTATATCTTTTATTATTACTTTTCTTCTGTCCATTCGATTCTCAAATTACTCCAAACTCTTTTTTATATTCTAAGTTCTTATTCTTATTTTTTAATCTTTATCATTTTTTTTTTTTTTTAGTTCTTGGAGAATGTTTCACTCGTCCTATAATTCACCAATTTTTAATTATTTTGTCTGTATTCAACTTACTGTTTGCAGCTTCTATTGAAATTTTTTGTGATAAAATACACATACCATAAAACTTATCATTTTAACCATTTTTAAGCATACAATTCAGTGACTTCACATTGTGCAACAATCACACTACTAGCCATCTCCAGAAATTCCTCATCATCCCAAACTGAAACTGTCCCCAGCCTCTGGTAATCTCTATTCTACTTTCTGTCTCTATGGATTTGTTTGTTCTAGGTACATCATTTCAGTGGAATTGTATAATATTTGTTCTCTCGTATCTGGCTTATTTCACTTTGCATTTTTTAAGGTCCATCTGTATTGTAGCATATCTCCGAATTTCATTCCTATTTAAGGGAGAATAATATTCCCTTGTATGCATATACCACAATTTTTTTATCTATTCATCTGTCAGTGGACATCTGGGTTGTTTCCATCTTTTGGCTGTTGTGAATAGTGCTACTATGAACATTGGCATGTAAATGTCTGTTGAAGTCTCTGCTTTGAATTCTTTGGGGGCACATACCTAGAAGTGGAATTACTGGATAATATGGTAATTCTATGTTTAAGTTTTTAAGGAAATGCCATACTGTTTTCCACAGTAGCTGCACCATTTTACATTGCTACCAGTGATGTACAAGGATTCCAATTTCTCCACATCCTTGCTGACACTTGTTATTTTCTGGGGTTTTTTGTGGGTTTTTTTTTTTTTTTTAAATAACATTCATTCTAATGGTTGTGAAATGGTATCTCACTGTGGTTTCGATTTGTATTTCCCTAATGGTTAGTGATATTGAGCATCTTTTCATGTGCTCATTGGCACATTTGTGTATCTTTTTTGGAGAAATATCTATTCAAGTCCTTTGCCCATTTTTAAATTAGGTTGTTTTTTATTGTAGTTTTTAAATTCTAAGAGTTCTTTATATATTCTTGGAAGTAATCCCATATTAGCTATATGATTTGCAAATATTTTCTCCCATTCTGTGGGTTACTTTTTCCCTCTGTTAATAGTGCCCTTTGATGAGCCGAAGTTTTAATTTTGATGAGTCCAATTTATCTATTTTGCTCTTTATTGCCCATGCTTTTGGTGTCATCTCCCAAGAAAGCATTGCCAAATCCAACAACATGAAGGTTTTCTTCTATGATTTTTACAAGAGTTTTCTAGTTTCAGCTCTCCCATTTAGGTCCTCGATCCACTTGGAGTTAATTTTCCTACAAGCTTTTAAGTAGGGTCCAACTTCATTCTATTGTAAATGGATATCCAGTTTTTCCAGCCCATCTATTGAAAAGATTATCTTATCCCCATTAAATGGTTAGCACCCTTCTTGAAAATTCTTGACTATATATGCAAAGTTTTCTTTCTGGGCCATCTATACATCTATCCTTATCTTAGTACCCCTCTGTTTTGATTAGCGTGGCTTTATAATAAGTTTTGAAACCAGGAAATGTGAGGCTTCCAACTTTAGTCCTTTTTTGAGTGTGTTTTGACTATTTGGAGTCTCTTGAGATTCCATATAAATGTTAAGATAAGTTTTTCTATTTCTGGAAAAAAAAAAAAAAGCCATTGGGATTTTGATAGAGATTGCATGGAATCTGTAGGTCAGTTTGGGTGGTATTGTCATCTTAACAATTTTAAGTCTTCTGATCCATGAAACGGGCTGTCTTTTCATTTATTTATGCTTTCATTAATTTCTTTCATCTTTCATTAGTTGTTTTCATTGCCATTGCATTTTTTAACTGACAGTATCTTTCAACTGTATGAATATTTTTCTGATCTTAAATTTTTCCTTTTGTGTGTGTGGTACCCTGCTATTGTGTTAGAGATGAAATATTTTCGCCATGAATATGAATTGCAATTGCTTTATGTGCTCCCCATTTCTTATAAGGGTTTGCTTCAATGGGGAAATTTTCTCACATTCCTCAAATCGGTCCTCTTCTTCCCAACTTCTGAGATTTTCCATAGCAGAATAACTCAAAAAAGGAACAACTAAGTTTTTCAGTCCTGGAATTTGGGGTGAGTTCTATCAGAGATCACGAAAAATCTTTGTTGAAAATGTGAAGATCCCAGGCTAAAGACCATGGGAAAATTTAGATGTATAATTTTTGCTTGGAAAGGGTAGAGACCTGGCAGTTTGTCCAAGGTAAGGAGGAAGCTGAAGCCAAATGAAGACGATCAGGTGTAGGTGCCGGATCACTGTGTTAAGAAATGAACGCACCACCAACCCTAGACTTTTCTCCTCATATCCTGGAATTACAGGCTGCTAGGTCCTCCCTCAGCCTGATCTCAGCTGCTATACTTCTTGCAGGAATTATCCCAAGTGTCTGGCATGTGTATGGCACTCTTACCTATTTTCCAGCAGGGAAAAACATTTTCCCCTATTATAGTAGTTTAGCTGTTTCTCTAGCATTATGGAGAAAAAAGGGGAAGTTAAAATATGTGGACCCAGGTCGCTGTTTTCACCTGGAAATCTTGCCTTCCTTCTAAACCTTGCAAGATTAAAAAAAAACAAAGCATAACAGAACAACCGTGAGTCAAAAAATTATTATGTCTTATCCAACCCTCTCCTGGGCCTCATTTTACTGCTAAGGAAAATTATTCTCAGAGAAATTGAATTATTTGCCCAAGTTCATACAAGTTGTCAGTGGTGGTAGAATTTTTTTTAATTCGCAAAATTAAAAATTATAAATCTAGTGATTTTTTTTCCTACTACATTACATACTCTACCCTATTTACTGCAAAGATATGCATGTTCCTATCTTTTGTTTCTTATCTGGGGAATACTAAAATGTAAGCAACCACTATGTATACGTGCAAATGCGTAAGTACACATACTTTTGTGTCTATATACAATCTTTTATTAATGGCTTATAATGTACCAATAACCTAGAATACTTTTCTCAACTATAATAAGAGAAAATTAATGATACCTACCTTGTAAGAGTGTTATGAGAATTATTTATTACATTGGATTATATAGATGGGGATACTGAGTCACAGAAGGCACAAGGCCACTCTGCTGTAAAAGTGCAGGAATTTGGATTTGAACCCAGGCATTATGGCCCCAGTGTCCACACTTTTAATCACTATCTTCTAGGGTTTCCTACAATTTTATAATTATATACAGTTTTAAAGACAAATCCTAGCATCTATAATTCGCCACCCCAAACCCCCAGACTTCTTCCAGAAAACACTTCTCTGAAAGCATATACCCTCTACACATTTTATCTTCAGGACCTTTTAACAACTTCAGCTTGGAAACACTCCTCACAGAGAGGTAAAGAGGTAGTATATCAGCATTTCACAGATGAGGTTAAGAGGTTAAGTATCTTGCCTATTGCTTAAGGAGTTGGAGTGAAAACCAAGAGTGCTTGGCTCAAACTGCTGAGTGGAAAGCAAGAGACCACACTTCTCCATCCCTCTCAGTCATCCTTTGGTTGGGTTGAGAGTGTGGTTTTGCCATTAGTGTCACAGGGGAAAATGACATATTCTGAACACATTGCTTGATTCCTGGAGCAGAATGATTACAGGCTTTCATTACCAAGAGGCATAGTTCTAAAAGCCTTTTCTAAATTTAAAAATAACAAGAGAGAAAATGAATCTTCAGATACTTGGTGCTTGAAAGAACCTGGATTTGTTCCATTTTTAGGTACTGTTTATTTAGGTAAAGGAAGATTTGATGGAAAAATTAAGAGAAATGGTGGGTAGCACGTATTTATTCTTTTGTCCAGTTGACTGAGAGAATATCCTGGGGTCTGCGTCCATGGGAAAGTTTCTTACCTCTATATGCCTCTTTCTTCATCTATAAAATGAATAGAATGATAGTCCCTATCTCATAGAACTGTTGGAAGGATTAATAATGCCAGGCACGCAGTAATTCAGCAATTGAGAGAGTCCCCAGCCCTCCACGGCTCACATCCTTCTCCAAAGTTTCAACATTTGGCCGGTCTATCCCTATATAGAGGGGATATAGGTAGAAAATATTGCTTTGGCATGAGGCCAGAGAAAGGTTATTTTTTCCCTTTGGGTAATGGTTCTAGTGAGACTCCTTCAGATAGACGTGCACAGGCAATGTCTCCAAAGGAAGTGTATTGAAGGGCTCCTTACCCTGAGTCTCAGTGACAGTAAAAAGAACCCACCTTGAAGCAATTCTACCCTTCTGGGAGCAGACTGATTTGTGAGAGTAATGCGGTCCCATACTTTTCACACTCTTCCTCCGGGGATACCCCTGTTAGGAGAAGAAAGTAAAAGTGTACTCCTGGGGTCCTCAGGTGTAGCTTGAATCGCTCATCAAAAGCAAGAAATTTCTTCAACATCCTTTCATCTTAAAAATGCATGTGCATTCGTGTCCTATTTAATAACATACCCACGTTTGATTTTATATAAAAATCCTGTTGAGTTCTTCCTCAAATTATGGAGTACAACTTATGCTATGAAAAAAATAACGTGTGTGTGTGTGTCCTGTGCCTTTGTGTGCAGTACATTGTCCTATACCAAGTCTGGACACCACCGATGTAGTAGAGATGATACAGACTTTCCCCCAAGGGTCAGCTTGGGTTCCAATCTGTTACTGGACTCCTCCGAATCTTCAAATGCACACGACACTCACCGTATGGTGTTGCTGTGAGCCTGTCGTAAATTAACGTAAAGGAAGTGCCCAGCGGAGACGCTGGCGCAACACAGATCCTCCGGAAATGTTATTTCCCTTCCTCACCTCCTACGGTACGTGCGGCAAGCACAGACAAAGAATAAAAACTGACAGAGCGGCAGGCAGAAGCATTCTAGTCGGGACGAAGCCAGCAGGACAAATACAGTAGTGGTCACTGCAAGCAAAGAATGGCGGGGTGTTAAGACCTGAAGCGAAAAAACCCAAACCACTTGGTTTCCGGTGGCCCCGCAATGGCAAACCACGATAGGTGCACATCTCCACAACGCGGCCCGCCCATCGCCTCACGGCCCTTTGGCCTCTAAGGTCAAGTCTGAGACTTAGTGCTGCCCTTGAGCAGCTCTGACGGTGTCCTCGTGAACTGCAGGTTCGGCCTGTTGCTACGCATCCCCCACCATTTTTTTTTAATTATTAAATATTTCAAATGGAACAAGCGTATACCCCAAAAAGGGTAATGGCCTCATTATCCACCACCGAGCTTGTGAGACAAAATGTTACAGGGATTGACACCTCCGTACACACCCCCCTCCCTTTCCTTTTCTTCCCAGAGATAATCACTGTCCTGAATTTGGAGTTTCCATCTTAACAGATGCTGGATATTTTTTTATGCCTGTGAGCAATATATTTTTTCAGATTATGCTTTATAATAAATGGTTATATTGTATGTATTTTTCTTGAATGTGCTTTTTACACTTAACATGGTTTTGAGACTTTTTCTGTGAAGATACTTGGTTCATACTTTTCCATTGCATCATACTATATTGCAATAATGTACCATCATGTACTTAACTGTTCTCTTATTCATAGACAGTTTGTTTCTAACTTTTTGCTGTTATAAGCAAAGTTGCAATCAACATTCTTATACCGTCTCCTGGGTGGGGGTGGGGGGCCAAATGCAAGAATTTCTGGTACACAGCTAGGGATCGAATTGCTAGGTCTTATGGTGTGTGAATGTGTAACTTCACTAGGCATGATTTCCTTGTTTTCCAAAGGGGCCATGCCAATTTTCATTCCCACCAGTGCTTTATAAGAGTTCTCATTGACTTTCAACATCTTATATGATCCTCCAACTCATCTTTTCAAACGGATCGTGCCTACATATGACTTGTAGGTTGGATTATCTGGTGTGAACATAGTATAACTCTACCTACTCCCACCACCAGCCCAATATTGCTTCAAAGTGTGACAGGAAAGTCTTATCTTTGGAGAAAACTGTACTTTCCACCAGCTTATACTAAAGAAATGGGGTCTGACCAAACAGAAGATGCTTGCCTATCGTCTCCCCTAGGGCTGTCCAGTTTCGACTTCCATCCAAGAAGGTGATTCTGGGCTCCACAGTCTCTGTTGCATGGACTTAGCAGAGCACCATTCTATCCTATCCCCCTACAAACATTCATTGTGGTCAGTGGCACTAGGCTCAAGTACATCAGCCTGACTGTTTTAGACGCTACAGAGAGACCTAGTCCTTATTGAACTAACAGGAGCATGGAACAGAAGGTTCTCATAGGGGAAAGCTATATATCTGGGAAACCCTGAATACAGAACCCACTTTCCACCACTCCCATCTGCAGAGTATGGCTCAACTGGGGAAAAGGGTTAGTGATGGGAAAGTCTTACAGAGATTCATTTCAAAAACAAAATGGTACCATAGGAAACTGCCTGGTGAAAACCACTGCACAAATGAGTAACCAACCAAAACAGAGTTGTGTAAAGAGGAGCTTGTTTGGATGAATTCATCATGTTGCCCTGTGATTAAACCATCACTCCTATCCTGTATACCAGCTTAGGCTTCAACCCTTGGAAATTCCCCGATGGGCTCCTCTTAGTGAACTTCACTTACTGGTCTGCACTTGACCCTGTGCCACATTGTGGACTATTCCTGTCTACCAATTGTGACCTTTCCAGTTCCCAGCAGATGCCCAGGCTCTGTTTCTGCTCACTCTTGGGTCCCTACATAAAATCAGATACAGCATTCTGAACTGGAAGGGAGCTGGTAGATCTTCTAGTTCCACGCCTTCATTTTTACACTTGAGAAATCTAAAGTTGACATCCCTAGGAAGTGGCAGAATTAAGATTTAATCCAAGTCATCTTCTTCCAAAGGCCATGCTGCCTTGATTAGCACCAGAGTCATGGGAAGAATGACTTATAAAACAGTGTGGGTGCTGAGAATATGGGAATGGGTGTGGGGGAGGGGGGTGTCTGAGGGAATTCTAGGGCACTCCAATCTTTAGAGTTCTAGAAGAGAAGGAAAAGTCTACACTGAAATCTGAGAAAGAACAAATGAGGGAGATGGAGAGTGCATGCCATAATGGAAATCAAGAAAAGAAAGCATTTTAACTTGAGAAAGAGGCTATGTTGAGTAAGATGAAGCCAGAGAGGTGACTATTGGGTTGGTAATGTGGAGATGGTTGGGGACCAGGAGAGATGTGGAGACAGAGGTCAGAGCAGAATGGGTTAGAAGGTGAAGACTTCCAATATTAAAATGAGAGGTAAAGATATTTTTTTACCCTTTCTTTCACAAAAAAGCACCCCCAAACCAGGAGAATGTGAAACAAAACCACAAAGCCCACCTTTGAGGAAAATAAGAAATATTTAAGCCATAAGAACACTATACAAGTGAGGACGGAAAGAGGACAAAAGAGTGGCGAATGCTGTAAGCAGTGTGGGGAAAAGTCAAATATAATCCTGCAGAAGGAGATGCTGAAGAGAAACAAGGTAGCCTAGCAGAACCCTGAAAAGATCAAACAAAACCTAGCACTGCCAGACACTGCAGAAGACAAGGAAGGCCTAAAAGGGTGAAAACTAGAATGTCATTTAAAAGTTTATCTGAGGATGGGGTAATTGGGTGATGGGCATTAAGAAGGACACTTGCTGTAATGAGCACTGGGTGTTATAGGCAGCTGATGAATCACTAAATTCTACCCCGAAATTAATAATACACTATATGTGGGGCGCCTGGGTGGCTCAGTGGGTTAAAGCCTCTGCTTTCGGCTCAGGTCATGATCTCAGGGTCCTGGGATCGAGCTCCGCATCGGGCTCTCTGCTCTGCAGGGAGCCTGCTTCCCCCTCTCTCTGCCTGCGTCTCTGCCTACTTGTCATCTCTCTCTGTCAAATAAATAAATAAAATCTTAAAAAAAAATAATACACTATATGTTAATAACTGGAATTTAAAGAAAACCAAAAAATTAAACTTTTAAAAAGACTTTATCTGAGGAACTGTTCAACCTCAGAACCACCTGTCTCCCACTACATCTGAAAATTACTCCACCAGTTCCACCAGAGAAGAGAAGTATATTCTCTGGCAAAATCAGACAAGGATGGTTTCAAAGTCACACACCAGGCATGGGAGATTATGGAGACAACTGCATCAAAAACGTGGCTGCTTCCAGCCTTCCTCCTTGTCAATTCCAGACTAACACTTAAAGAGTTTGAAAATTCCTTTTCTGTAGAAATAAATACTTTGGGGTGGGGGAAGGGGGAAATGTACATACATTGATATTTGAGTGTCCCCAACAAAAAAAACCTGTTGACAAAAGCTGGTCATCCACCAGTCGGCATGCCCCACAGTGCAGGCACAGCTTTCAACAAGGCTTTCCATCTCACTCATTCACTATGAACAGCCAAAGATCACTCTACATTTGAAGAAAGTCTCCACGGAGACGGAGACGGGGAAGTGGGGATACAAGTACTATTCCAGGAAGTTGTGTTGTGAAGAGAAATGCAAACAAATTGGTCAATAGCTAGAGGGAGATGTGGGGTCACAGAGGATTTATTTTTTTTAAGATGAGAGATACTAGAGTATATTTATATGCTGGTAATCAGCCGCTAGTATTTTTCTTCCTGACTTGAAACAAATGTGTAGTCACAAATATTTAGAAAAAGGCTTTATAGCATTTCTGCTTCTGGTTAGGATGTAGAGGAATGTGAAAAACCTTCATTTCCATGGTCAAGCAGAAAAGTCCCAACAGAATAAAATCCATATGTTTCCATGGGGTTAACAGACACACAGGAAGAACTGGAGAACTGAGTTAGAGAGAAACAAGCCCTTTGTAGCTGAGCAGAGGTCTACAGAAACTTCCATACTTGGTGATGGATATGGTCCAGGTATGGGCAAAAGTAGGGTAACCATGAAGAGAGAATTTTCAGGGATGAGGAAAAGTCGGCTGAACCTCAGTCAACGAAGTATGCCAGAGGGATGGATTATTGGAAGGAGCCCTGCATGAAAAGGAAATCTCTGTCTGACAATTCTCCCCCTCACCTGCACCTCTGCATTTTTCCCAAGAAAGTATGAGTGAAACAGTTGCTGAACAGTGAAGAGAAATTGCATAATCCTGTATATGGATCACTGTGGTGCTTGGATTCTGGAGTTCTACCAGGGTTGAATCCAATGGCAAGCAAAAATGACTGAAGCTGCTCCCACTCCCTCCCAACTCAAAGACTGAAAAGATCACAAAGGCAGGGCAGGGCAGAAGTCTGAGAATTAGGCTAATAACAGGGAACAGAGTCTAATTAAAGCTGTAACCCAGCCCAAACTCAACCTAACTCAAGGAAGAATCTAAATAGGCAGCCCCCACCCTACCCCCAGCTCCCAAAGATAAAAGGCTTACAAGCAAAATAAGTCAACACTGTAACTAAGTTTCCACTGCCTTTTTTAAATATATATATATATATATATATATATATATATATATATGTATATATACACAATGTCTGAGATGCAAATGAAAAGATAATGAGGCTTGGGGAAAAAGCAGGGAAATGTGACCCATAATCAAGAAAAAAACACAGTAATGGAAGCAAATCACAGATCATTCAATGGTTGGAATAACCAGACAGGGATTTAAAGCAACTATTATAAATATGTTAAAGAATTTACAGGAAAAGATAGTACATTGGAGACACAGGATATCAATAAGAAAAACAACAACAACCAAAGAAACTCTAAAGAACCAAGTGAAAACTATGGAACTGAAATACAATATCTGTAGAAAAGGGATTGATGAACTTAAAAACAAGGTAATAGAAATTATTACCTGAAAGAGACAGAAAAGTGATCAGAGGGCAGAGGAGGGAGCAATGAACCAGCCCTTATGATTTGTGGGATAATAGCAAGTGGTCTAATATATGTATAATTGGAATACTGAACATGGCATTCTGCAGACAGATCCAAAACCCTCAAAGAACCCCAAGCAGGAGGAATACAAAGGAAAACATCATCTAAGTGTAAAGTAGTTGAATTTTTGAAACCCAGAATAAAGAGATAATCTTAAAACATAGGGAGAAGAGAAAGGACATATTACAAACAGAAGAACAACAATGAAAATCACTTACTTTTCATCAGAAAAAAAGACATACAACCCAGAAGACCACAGAGTGATCTCTTTACAAAGATGAAAGGAAATAAAGACAAGTTAGAATTCTATATCCAGTGAAATTATCCTTAAAATTGCAGGCAAAAATTAAGACATTTTTAGGGGGGAAAAAAAACTGAGGAAGTCATCCCCAACAAATCTGCACTACAAAAAAAAAAGAACAACTGCTAAAGGAATTCTTCAGGCTAAAGGAAAATGATACCAGATGTAAACTAGATGTACAAAAAAAAAGAAGAAGGAATAACAGAAATGATAAATATTTTTTAATTTTGCAAAAAGATGATTGCTTAAGACATAACTGCATTTTGGAGTTTATTACATATATAAAAGAATATATGACAATAATAGCATAAAGGATGAGAGGGGATATATGGAAGTAGAATATTAAAGCGTTCTTTCATTATATGAGAAGTGGCACAATATTAACAGTAGCCTGTGTTAAAATAAAGATGAATACTATAATCCATAGAGCACCTTTTATAGAGAGGATGTTACTACAGATCTACAGATGTTAAAAGATAATGAAGACCCCCTCTCTCTGCCTACCTCTCTGCCTACTTGTGATCTCTTTCTCTCTGTCAAATAAATAAATAAATAAATCTTAAAAAAAAAAAAAAAGACTCAATCTTAAAAAAAAGATAATGAAATATCATAAACAACATCTGGAAAGAAATTCAGCAATATAAAAGAAATTAATAAATATCTGTACATATCACTATATATAAACTACAGCTCACTAAAAAAACATATATAGAAAAGGATCTTTGGTTCAGCATGCATCTCGGTATCATTAATCATGTTGGCCTATCCTTAAGTAAAAGTCCCAGAGAGGCTATGATTTATATACATTATAAACAAATAGAGTTGGCTATGAAACATCAAGACTCCAAAAGTAACCGTGAAAGGTCTTTATTTTTTTTTAAAGATTTTATTTATTTATTTGACAGAGAGAGAGATCACAAGTAGGCAGAGAGGCAGGCAGAGAGAGAGGGAGAAGCAGGCTCCCTGCAGAGCAGAGAGCCCGATGCGGGGCTCGATCCCAGGACCCTGAGATCATGACCTGAGCCGAAGGCAGAGGCTTTAACCCACTGAGCCACCCAGGCGCCCCACCATGAAAGGTCTTTAATTAATCAATGATCTTTTGTGCTGTTCACTCCTTGTTTTTGGTAGCCAGCATCTGGAGCCATAAGGCCATCTGGAAATGTTGTAAATCCAGCAATAGCAGTAGTAAGTAGCAATGTGTGTTTACAATATAAGTTGCGGCTCCACAGCCAACAACTGCCGGACATTTGAAAAAAGTCCAAGTCCACAGAATTGGAAGCTCTTTACTAAGCAGCAAGAAGTCGACAATGTAGAGCTGATGTTGGGTTGTTGATGTTCTGGGGTGGTGGTGGAGATTGTTTTATAGACTGAAAATGTGGAAGACATTGCAGAACCCCAAGGAGGATTTTGCAGTGGGAACATCACAAGGGTGCTTAGGAGAAAAGCTTGTTGAGTGAAGCACTTCTTGACATGCTTATGTGTGTCCATGCTTTAATGTTTCCATCAGCAAATATTATCAAAATGTCACATCACAAGCAGAATCCCAGAAAGTAATCTTCATGAAGTGTGGGAAAATTCCCAGGGCCACAGAAATACCAGCAGACACTGAGACTGATTCTCCCACCCGCTACCCTACAAACCAGTGCAGGGCTGGGGGCATGGTGCCCGCTCAGTAAATCGTTGTGGAAATGAATGAATGGATGCACACAAGCTGCAATCATTCATTCGACAGCAAATTATCTTACTCTATGCCCATCATTAAGTCTTGCAGGGATTGTACAAGAAACACAGGACATGTGACCTGGAAACCCTTTACTTCTATGTAGGAACACTGGCAGACATGTGAAACCACCAAGGAAAACAGGAGATTTTTAAATAGGACCCATTACGTAGGATTCCCTGCCTCTCTCATTTCCCAGGAAGATAACATTTCATTTGGTAATAACCAAGTCCTCGGAGAGGTTCTTATCACCCCCTTTCAAAGATCTTTCTCCCAGTTTTCTTCCATGCCTAAGAGAGCATTTAAAAAAAAAAAAAAAAAAAAAAAAAAAAGCCCTTATTAATAGTTCTATTGTCCCAGAATTAAGAGACCCACCATTCCCATGAAACCGTCTGTTCTGTTTGCTTAGATGTTGTGGGTGCTTAGAGAAGGGGCAGGGTGTAGGGAGGTGGGGCCAGAAGTCATTTGATCTTTTGACCAAGAAGGGTGGTATGTGGGGAGGTTGTGATCACTGCTTGGGACTGGTGAGTTCCTATCTTGCCAGACATAAAGTGTCAGGGAGAAAGACATTTTCCCAAACAGCCTTTGCTTGTTCTGGTACCAAAAAAATAGAAAGCCCAAGAAAATACTTATAAAGAAAAGGAAATAGGCTTAGAGAAAACACCCCAGTTCCCAGACTGACTTGGCAGAGGAAAAAAACAGTGAAGCCAAGGAACCTTTTCCACACCCCCAACATGCCTTTTTTACCCTCTTTTTTTAAGCGTCAGTCTTAACACAAGATTCCAATTTTAGTGTTGCCGAAATGTCCCTAACTTTGCAAAGATAACGCTGCATTTGCTTTTCTTTTCCACATTTATGTTTAATGTCCAATCTCTTCTCACCTAATTGTCAGAAATTAGCCCCTATCTCTTTAGTGCCCCGAGTTATTCTGGAGTATTCCATATGCCACCTCTGTGTGCTCAGGAACAAACCCCCATTTTCCTATCCCAACCTCAGTCCCATATCCTAGCCTCACCCTCTTGCCACCTTGTCACTGTCCTTACCCTCTTGAAACTGCTGACCGGGAGGACAATGCTGCACTCTGGCAGGGGACCGATAATGCCACCCTCTCCCTTCCCAATGGTGGCAGTGGTGAGGGACACAGCTTTCATCTTTATCCCTCCTTCTAATGCACAGATATATACCATTTCTTATCACCAAATGACAGAGTTAAAATTAAACTATGCCTTTTGTTAGGATTTATTGAAATACCAGGGGTAATAGAAAAAGGTACAACACAGAGAATGGCTTCTAACCACCACATGGGCACAGATCTAGGATCAATTATCAAGTCAACTTCTGCTGGCCTCCCTCCACATGCCCAAGCGAAGCTCATCCCTGCCCCAAGACTGACTTCTTCTAGGATGATTAACTTCTTCAGTAAATATTCATTGAATGTTTGTTCCATGCACTGTAGTAGGCACAGAAGATATCATGGGGACAAAAAAGGACAAGGCCCAGCCCACGTGGAGTTTAGAGTCTCGAACTGGCGAGGGGGGTAGCTAAACAAATCATTACATAATCAAATGTTATTAGTTATAGAATGTTGGGTGCCATGAGAAAGTCTAATTGAGGGAGTTAGTCTGAACAGGGGAAGTCAAGTAAGGCTACTTTGAGCAATTGACATTTAGGCTGGGACTGAAGGCTGGGTAAGAGTGAGCCCAGTGAAGAGCTGGGCCATGGTAGCCCCAGTCCACAGACAACAGTGACTGCAGGTGCGAAGGGCTTGTTGGAGAAAGTTGCTTGGGAAGCCCAGGGGGGCTCAAGTAGTACAGAGGAGGCTGGACAGGGAGGCAGAGGAACCATCCCATGTAGGTACTGGAAGGCTTGGCAAGGGTTTCAGATTTATACCAAGTGTAATCAACTGCTATTGAAGGGTTTGGAGCAGGGGCGTGAATGGCATGTTTTAATCTGTATTTTAAGAACATTGTAACGGCCATGTGGAGAATGAATGGAAGAAGGGCAACAGGACAGTCATAAGATAGCTAGTGTCTTAGTGGCCTAAGCAAGAGATGATGATGGCTCAGACTATGGCATTGGCAGAAGAGAGAGAAGTAGTCAGTTTCACGGATGTTTAGAGCAGAACTGATGGACTGCATGACAGATTAGGTAGGGGGAGCAGAGGGAGAGAGGACAGTGAAGGTGGAGGGGCCAGGAAGGCTTCCTGTTTCTGACTTGGGCAGCCGAGCACATGGTCTGATATCTGGGCACTGATATGAAAAGCAGACCGTAGTCGGAACATTTCCCAAAGCCTGACTTAGTTGGTCTTAAATATTCCATGAGAGAAGCATGGGCAACCCAGGCCAGGGACAGGCTCGGGCAAACCCCTGTTCAGTTTGTCTTTTAAAAAAAACTTGCAACAGCTTGGCAATCTAGCCTCACCCATGGCCACGACATTGCATCACTTTTGTTTGTTTGTTTGTTTTAAAGATTTATTTATTTATTTATTTGACAGAGAGAGAGAGAGGGATCACAAGTAGGCAGAGAGGCAGGCAGAGAGAGAGAGGGAGAAGCAGGCTCCCTGCTGAGCAGAGAGCCTGATGTGGGGCTCGATCCCAGGACCCTGAGATCATGACCCGAGCCGAAGGCAGAGGCTTTAACCCACTGAGCCACCCAGGCGCCCCTGCATCGGTTTTAACAGAAAGTTAATTTTGCACTAGATTTCCACCCCAAGCCATTGCTGGGATAAGACAGTAATGAATTTTGTTCATTTGTTCAAGGAGAAACAGTTTATCACAGTGATGGAGAACAGGGCCTCTGGGTTTCAAGTTCACCCTCTGCCACTTAGTAGTCGAGAGACTTTGGGCAAGTTCCTTAGCCACCCTGTGACTCAGTTTCCTTATCTGTGAAATGGACCTAACTGTATATCTACCTCAATGAGCTTTCGTAAGATATAAGTGAATTAATTATAGGTGGTGTATTTCTAACAGGGCTTGGCACATAGTGAATACTCTGACAGTGTTAGAGATTATTACCATTGTTCCTCATGAAGCAAGTGTTACTGAAACCTCCCGCTTCTCCAGCACTGATCTAAGTAAGGAGAATGCTGGGCAGCGTAGAGAGGCATTTTCGAGTCAGATCCATTTGATTTCAATCTCTGCTCTCCTATGTAATGTCTTTGAAGCCTGTGGCATAAGAGCAATAAAGCCCACCTTGAGCAGTTACTGAGAACATAAAATCAGAAATCCTTGAGCAGGGCCTCGTACATAGTGGAAACTCAATAAATGGGAGATTCTTTCCTTACTCAAAAGGAGCTTCCCTTCCTAATTTAAATAGTACATCTCCACCTCTGTCACTAAAGAGACCCGGTGAGAGAAAGGTAATGACATACCCTTTCACAGGCTTACAGATTATGAATACAGTTAATGTTTCTTCAGAAATTAACATTTTTGCCTTTTGGGCATGGTATGGAGCTACTTAAAAGACAACAATCTGGATGTGGACATCTTACATCCCAGAAAGAGTGTTCTCCAAAGACTGTTTTTGGTCCCCAGACCATCCACATTTCCCACCACCAGTTGGACCCTCTCCCAGTGCCATAACCCACTTCCTCTTCCTGCCCCGCCCCCACCACCTCGAGCAACCAGAGTGAGAAAACACGGACACCAGCCCACAGAAAACACTCCTGGTTGTCCTGGAAAGCGTAGATTGCCTGAGCTTTTATTTTCAAAGCTGATGACATGGTTTCCTTCGACACCTCCGTGCGAGTGGCAGAGTTTGCTCCCAGGATGCCTGCCCCTCCCACCTACTGTCCTTGCGGTGGCCCTCGTACCCGCCTTTCTGGCTCACGTGAGCTGTTTGCATCTTGATATAAAGTTGCCTGAGTTGTCGTGTCATCCCCTCCGAAGCGGTTGCCCTTTAGGACTTATTTCCAATGTAGAATGAAAAGTTTGTCCTGTTGAGGGGTGGGAAACTCTTGTGAGCAGTGGATATTCCTGCAAAAGGGTCCCTTCACCTGAGGTTTCATTCATCCTCCCCTACGACTGACCCTGAATGAATAATGTGCTACAAAGACTTTTCCTCTAATAGGCTTTTGGGGGACCATGGGGGGACTATGGCAGGATCCGCAAAAAAAGATTAAAGCATATGTCTCTCCACAGCAATGTGTAAAATGCTTTAATAAGACTAACAGGGTGTCTTTGGATTTCAGGGAGCAGATCCGTCAGGGCCTAGAAGAACTCCAGAAGGTCCTGCCGGGAGGAGACACTTACATGCATGAAGGATTTGAAAGGGTAATTTTAAAATGATTTTCAGCTCTAAATATAAAGGAATTTTAAAATGGTTTTCGGCTCTAAATATAAATATAAACATCAACATAAGAATGGCCGATGAGATAAGACACATGTAACTGAACAACCCCCGAGAACAAAAAAGTAAAAACAATTTTCCCACAAGCTTGCACACTGATAACTCTCTCTCAGAGAAGGGAATTTCCTCGCTCCTTCCCTGACGCTGATAAAGGGCTTGTTAGCTAATGCTTGGCTGACACTCCTGAATCATGCTACACGCAAGTCCCCGTCCTTTCCAAGGTAAACTTTTCTATAGGGTGCGTGAGTGGTTGAGACAGAACGTCAGTGACCTCAGTCTTAAAGAATACAAGTCCCAGTCCGTGAGAAGTAAGACATGGATCCATGTTCACGAGTACATTAGGTGAATGTCAAGGTAACTTTCGACGAACGCCATCCGTTGATACTTGAGCAAAGCCTGGGTGGGTTATTAAAGAATCAAGACTTAGCCGGCCTATGGTATTTGGAATAGCACGTGGTGGCACTAGGTCTGATGTCTCTTCCATGTGTTTTTCAGGCCAGCGAGCAGATTTATTATGAAAACAGTCAAGGTAAGACCATAATATGAATTACCAAACTTTTTTTTTCTGTCGGCTCCTGAGAAAGTGCCTCAGTTACTTCACGTTACAAAAGATAAATGTGATGTTGCCCATAATCCTCCACAATTCATCACAGGGAAGAAATGGATAGCAAGATGACACATACCTGGTCAATTTCTACTGTCCTGTTGATGCCCCAAAAGGGTTACATAAAAGTAATGAGGAGCCTGTTACGGGCCACAGTCTATAATGTCTGTGAACAGCTTTGCATGTTGAATTCGTTAAATTAATAAGTACTTGGGTAGGTTAGTAAAGTCTTGGATATTTTTGCCAAATTTAATTTTTTTTTGTCCTTTCCCAAGCTCCAAGCCTCTTCATTACTGTGATTAGAAATGATATTAAGATTCAGATACCAGTGTGGTTTAAAGTTGGCTTGATTTAAATGGGAAAAAATGCATACAATATACTTAATGTATAGAAAATATACTTATTTTAATTTTAGCTGTTACTACTATTACTACAGTGTCTTTCATGGATAGCCTTTCTTTATCTGAGGCAAATCTTTTGAAAGAGATTCAGTATTACAGTGGGGATTTTCCTCTCAGGCCTGTAGAGGTGTCTGCTTCCTATTTCTCTCTCAGCTGTGATAAATAGAACAGATCCAATATTGACGCTAAGGCTCATTAATATAAACCAACCATCAGCCATGTTACTAGAAGTCTAAAACTCACTGAAAGAATTCTAGTAGGCTTTTCCAGCTGGTATAATAACTTCCACTCACCTTGTAAATGATAATGACTATTTCTCCTTGTCCAGTTCTTCAAGGAGTGATGGGTATGGTCAACTGTGCCCTATGAGAAGGACTCCCGAACAGCCCATGTGGTAGAGTTCTCCCCCAGGCCTTAACCTCAGTCCCATGGACTGTTAATAGAAAATCATAGAAGTTTGATTCATTGGAGCTACTCCCAGCTATGAGTCCAGTGACAATTCCAGCAGGCTTGGCCATTTTTTGAGAGAAGATTGAGAAACCCACAAACAAATCCTATTCCCCCACCCCCCGAGTCTGTCCCCACAGATGCATTCTTTTCTTCGTGCTGGAGGTGCTTCTAGTCCCGAAAGAAAATTTGCTGGTTCTCATAATATTGACCTTGGGTGGTTGAGCTTATGAGACATCAACCCCCAGGACTGAGAGGGGGTTTCCCTGAGCGCGGCAAGATGGATTGAGTGGGTCTGTGTTGTGTTGAGCAGGATACAGGACGGCCAGCGTCATCATTGCTTTGACCGATGGGGAACTCCATGAAGATCTCTTTTTCTATTCAGAGAGGGAGGTAAGCGATGGCCTGGCCTGTGTCTAACACAGACATGGAAATAGGGCTCCTTCCTCCTGAAATGGTCTGCACTCTTTCTACCTAGACAACATGATAGGTGTTCTTTGTAAAACCCCTGGGTAAAATAGTGTCTCATATGTAAAAAATAATAATAATTCCTTTTTTTAAAGTGAACTCTCATGTCTTACACATGGTCGATGTTTTTCCCCTTTCAAAATATTTGCCTGTTACTCTGTGTTTTAAGGGATAAATGTTGCTCACCATGACTTGATTGAAAGCACTACATTTATCTAGCAGTTTTGAAATACTGTATATCACATTTAAACAAAAATGTTGGTGCCGTTTTTCCTCCATTTCTGCTAAAAACAGGAGGGGAAAGAATTACTTGAAATATGCAAGAGCCAGTCTTGTCAGAACATATTAATCATTGAGATTCTCACTCTGAGAATCAAAGTTGATTATTAATTGGTAGCAAAGTAAACTGTAATCGCTCCTACAGTATTTCTCTTTTCTTTTCTTTATGTTCTCAAAAAGTACTCCTTAGAGCAAGTGAGAATTCTCTCTAAATGAAACTTCAAGTTTGTATAAAGAGTTTCAGAAAAAGAGGTTTATTCAGGAATTGAGAAGTAATGTTTATATCTAGGAAATCCTTTCCTTTCTAGTCTGAGACTTGAGCCACATATATAATTGGCCCAAGAAACCAGTTCACCATTACTGACAAAGTGACAAAAGCTCCTTCGGGCCAAGTTGGAGAGAAACAGAATAAGGAAAAAGACAGGCAGTGAGGGAGGAGAAGCTGGCCTCTGGGGGAGGAGTTAATTAGAGCATGACCCTTATCTCAAGCTCTTGACTATTATTTTACTTAAATTCAGCTCCCTTGGCAAGCAATCATTCATTCATTCATCCATTCATTCATTCATTCATTCGGTGTTAACTGAGAGCTCCGCACGTGCTGGGCACTTTGCCTGATACTAGGGAAACAAGTGGAGAAGATACATTTGCTGCCCTCATGGTGCTTACCATGTAAGGATGTAATGATGCTTTTTGAAGCCTCTGCTGGCAAAGGGCATGAGGAAATGATGTAGGTAAACACACTACTTCTCCCCTACCCGTAACTAGTACAAAATATCATTTGCAACGGGGAAACATACAAGTAAATGTGACAGAACCTGCCTGAGCATTTGGAAAATAATACATTCCCATATTCTAAAGTTGAAACTAACGACACAGTGGGAATACAGAATGGCTTATTTTGGGTCCTGAACAACAGTCAAATAAAGTAAAAACCCTAATAAGGAAATAACTGAATATGAAATAAATGATGGATGTCAGAGGCTTAAAATACGGGTTAGTAGAAAAGAATTTTAGGTATGGCGTGTACAAACTGGAAAAATATTTGGAGTGCCAGTGCCAAGAGAAGGAGGCTTTCTGAAAAAGAAAGATAAAGCTCAAGATACATAAGGAAGTTAATCTTTCCATTTTTGATCATCCTATAGAAAGCCCAATTAGAGGGAAGGAGTCAGATAAGTTATTACAGATAAGGCTAGAGATAGACTGTGTCCAAAAGTTTGTTTTATCCTTAAAGTAGCAAGGGACATTTTTAAAATGAAGGAAAAATATATATGTTTCTGTTTCTTCTAAAATTCAATGTTTCAGAATATTTCAATTACAACTGTGTTTGAATACTAAAGCAAAGGGTAGAGGAGGAACACAATTCAGATCAATATGCATACACTGAGCACCTACTATGTGTCTACTATCAACATATACTACTGTATATCCCAGATTTCCAACTTCTATTTTCTATTCTGAAACATAGAAGAACCTGGAAATAAGACATCAGAGCCTTTAATAAATCAAATATTAAGATCAAGCCAAAACCTGGGCATTATTCATTATGTTGCCCTCTCGATACTTAATTGTAGAGATGGTCATGTGTTCACTTACTTAAATATAGACCATAATTCCCATACCATTAAACCAGTGTACTCTGTGGGAATGAAAAAGGCCTTATTCACAAAGGGTGCTGGCATATATAAGCATCTGTGTTGTTCCCGGCCTTGTATGAGGAGCTCTGAATATGTTATCTCATTGGATCCCCAAACACTTTACGGAGCAAAGCCAAACCTAGGTATATCGGGTTCCAAAGGTCACATCCTTTCTATTATACCATGCTACTATTACAAAGGAAGAAAAGTATGTCAATAAAAATTCTTCAGAGGAATGGAATAATCATTTCCCCAGAATATTTTTTTAAGATTTTATTTATTTATTTTTATTTTAGAGAGAGAGCAAGCAGGGGAGAAGCTGAGGGGAGAGAGGGGGAGGGGAAAGCATCCCAAGCAGACTCTGCACTGAGCATGGAGCCCAATGCAGGGCTCGATCTCAGGACGCTGAGATCATGACCTGAGCCGAAATCAAGAGCTAGATGCTGAACCGACTGGGCCACCTAGGAGCCCCCCCCACCGAGTATATTTAATAGACTTAGCCTAGCGTGTTGTTCCCTTTTCCTCCCCTCATCTTTCAAATCCCTTCATCAAGACTCTACTTCTAACACTCTTTCTCAACCCATCCCATTAGGCTACTCACTCCCCTCATGTCCCTCATACATCACATTAGAACATGCTATTTACTAGAAGGTGACCTCCTCGGGAAAGGGATTGCCCTCTCCATTGTGGTACCTGGCACATAGTAGGCGCTCAATAAATACCTGATTGTGGAAGTTAGTCTGGTTCATCCAAAAGTAGTATATTTGCCACTTCTCTAACGGTTTTTCTCCATTGACCCAGGCTAACAGATCTCGAGATCTTGGCGCCATTGTTTACTGTGTTGGTGTGAAGGATTTCAATGAAACACAGGTATGAATTTCCTTAGGTTTGGGAGCTTGTGAATGATAGAGAACACATGTATTCAGTGCAGCAGCGCAAACACCCCTTAACTAGGTTATTTTTCCATAAATGTTGAGCAAGCAAGAATTACTGGATGTGTAAGGGATGAGAAACCAAGCCCGTGCACTTGGGGGCCGTGAACGCAGACTATCCAGGCGGTATCTTCCTTGGTTGACTTTCTTGATAGATGTTAAATTGCCAAGGTGTCCTAACAGATCTGAATAGAATTAGAAATCTTGTTGGTTGTTGTTGGTTTTGTTTTTTTTTTTTCATTTAATTTAATGAATCTAATTTTGCTTAAATGTCAAACATCCCTCTTCTCCTATTAGAAATTCAGTGTGTTTTCAATACAAAAATATAAATATACAGTTGGCCCTTGAACAGTGCCAGGGATGGGGCTATCAGCCCCCCTACACAGTCGAAAAGCCATGGACAGCTTTTGACTCCCCAAAAACTGAACTACTAACAGCCTACCATTGACTGGAAATAACATAAACAGTCGATTAACCCGTGTTTTGTATGTTATATGCATTATATACTGTATTCTTATAATGAAGTAAGCCAGACAAAAGAAAATGTTACCAAGAAAATCATAAGGAAGAGAAAATACATTTACAGCATTTTACTGTCTTTATTGAAAAAAATCTGCATGTAGGCGGACTGCTCAGGTCAAACCTATGTTGTTCAAGGGTCGATCATAATCGGCAAGTAGGCAAAAAGTATGTACAAGTATAGATATGCAAATTGTGAAATTTTGCTAACCACCTATATAAGTGTTCCTCAGTGTAGGTCATCATTTCTTTTTGTTTTAATAACATGGCACAATGCTTATGATATGTTATTAGGTGAATAAAATAGGGTTACAAAACAGTGGGAATAATCTGAGTCTGCTTTTAAAATAAATGTGTATATTTAAGTAGGGAAAGTATGAAAGACTACATAGTATATCAAATTAATAAGAGAAAAATGGTAGGTGGGTGATGGATGGATAGATGATAGATAGATGGATAGATAGACAGACAGATAGATGAGTAAATTTTTTTCTTTTTAACACTCCTGGGTTTTCTGAAACTTCCCATTGGTTATGTGTCACTTTTGCAATCAGGGAAAGTCATGGCACTGACCACAACTGTGATAGTCCCAGAACTGTAGATTTGGAGTAGAAAAGTCCACAGATCAGATTCTTCTTTCTCCTGTCCTCTGCTCCATAAAGCAAGAGAGTGAAACTAATTACAAGGGTCTGCTCCTCAGTGAGCAATTTGGGCGAAAGGTAAGGGGCTCCATTCATTGGCCTCGCCCAACACCAAAACTTAAATTTATTTTTAAAGTGACTCTGAAAGGAAACCTGAGTCTGTTCAATTTGAATACAGTTGCCAACAGAAATTTGAGTGAATGGGAGAAAAGCGAGCCAATGACCTGCCCCCAAATCCATAAATGCATCAACCCAGGCCAAATGTTCATCTAGCTAAGCAACCTTACCTCTGCTCCCAAGGAGAAAAGTATTAAAACAAATGTAAAAGCTGGAGCACATGCTCTAGGCCGGCCCCAGAGAGGTCTCTGGTAAGCTCATTATTACTGAGGGCTTTTCAGTGAGGTCCAAGCCCTCCAGGTCCTCCGGGTTCTAAAAGTCGATGGAGCCCCCGGACTCCTCTGTTCTCTGCGGCCACGCCTGACACATCTCCATGTGTGTTTGTGTGTTTGCTGTGTTCTCAGCTGGCCCGGATTGCGGACAGCAAGGACCACGTGTTTCCTGTGAATGACGGCTTTCAGGCTCTGCAAGGCATCATCCACTCAGTGAGTAGAGCACGTCCTGTAAAACTGGACATTGGGCACTCTCTGTCCCCCACCGATCCACTAAAAATTCCCCAGCCCCCTCCCTCTAAGGCTGGTGTTCTCTGCTTGAGACGGCATTCTTTTGTCTCTCTTTGTTATCTGTCATGTCACACTTCTCCCTCCTTGCCTTCCACGCATGTTTCTTCCTTCGTTCTCCTGGGCCAGTTTTACCCCACAAGGTAAATCAAAAATGGAAGGGACCCTGCTCTGACAGCAAGCCAAACTCCAGATGGTTTCAGCTCTCATACTAGAAACATCGGCTGACGGTGTGCACCTGACCTCAGCTTTTCCAACCATGACTGAATGCAAGCTTCCTTCTAGAGCACTGGTAGGCTCAAACTGTATCTCTTGACCATCACAGGTACTTTCGAGCAGTGGTTCTTTACCTCGGCTGCCTACTGAAGTCATCTGGAGCAGAATTTTTAAGACCTTCCCAGGGGACTTTACTGGAACCACAGCTTTAGCCCTATAGTCCTCAAATAGGAGGGAGTCATTGTTTTCCAGGGTTTGCAGTCAGCCATCCCTTCTTTCCACCCCAACTTGGGTTGGATGGAACAATCCCTCACACCCAAATGGTTTTTTTAGTCCCCTTTTCCTGTCAGTGAACAGGATTGGCCTCTCTTTTCCACCCTCCATACTTAGGCCAGGCCCTTGGTCCAGCTGGAATATTGGATGATGCTGGTCTTTATTTTATTTTATTTTTTTGATGCTGGTCTTTAAAGCCCCAGGCAGAAGGCCAGTGTGTGCGCTGCACCTGTGATGAAGTCCAGAAGCACGTCACCTCTACCTTTAGGTTTTGTGATTGGGCAGATGGCCAAGAATTTCCCCAGTGGAAGCTCACCAGGCTCCTGACTCAGGGTCCAGGATGCAAATTTAGAGCTCAGTGGGTCACCATCCCCTTCAGATATCAAGGGGGTCTTAATCCGGGGGTTACCAGCCAGACCTAGGATCTGCCCAGCTCCCCCAGTCTGACCCAGGAAACCTCCAGTGTGGCTGTACTTTCATGCTCCCTCTCGATCCCTCCAAGGTTTGCTAAGAACTCCTGCAGGGTGAGAAGAACATTGGACATTGGAGCTGGTCATCCCAGAATTTAAATGCTGGCCCAATGACTTACTATTTATAGATCCTTAGATGAGTTATCTCACTTGTTTCCTTATCTGTAAAAAGGGATTGATAGTAAGACTTACATCACCGGCCTGTTTGAGGATTACAAGAGATAACACTGGTGAAATTACTGAATGTTTTTCCAGGTACATAATAGGTACTCAAGACATAGGAATTACCTCCTCTTTCACTTTCCTTTCCCATCATATAATGGACATTAGTGTCAGTTTCCCCCAATCCTCTAGATTTTCTTGAATATACTTAAAATCACCTGGGAACCTTGCTTAAAATACCAGTTCCCAGGCCCTATCCCCAGAGATTCTGTTGCAGACAGTATGAGATGGTGCCCAGGAATCCGTGTCTTTTAAGTCTGGTTTGTTTTTTTTTTAAATAAATGCCCCAGGTGCACTTTTAGAATATTGATATATGTGACCTTAAGTTTTCAGAATTGTGAAAAATAATCTCACCTCAGGTTAAGAACTCCTACCTTAAATATGTACAGATTTAAGAGGTGTTTGTTTACAAGGAACAGAAACCAACTCAAACTACTTTCACCAGAGAGTGGAAATTATTGAGAGAGAGAGAATTATCTACCCAATACTAAATCCCCAGGTGAGGGATCCTTGTTCCAAATAATTTCTGGGATCAGTGTGGCATACTTGACAACATAAGGAACAAGAACTGCAGTAAACATATAAAGCAATACCCAAATGTTGCAAAACATGATTTGGGGCTGATCATGAAGCTTGGAGGTGGATTATTGTGGGCTGGAGCCTTCATGAGAAAGTGGGACAGACCTAAATCCATGAAAGACCCAGGAGGAGTGATGGCTAGCACCAGGGAAGAGATGACATGACCCCAGCCCAAAAGCTGGAAAAGGGAAAAGCATACTCTGAGGACAATAATAATAATGCCTATCTGTCTGGGGGAGAGAGTTTGGTAAAGGCTCAGGAGCGATAAGAAGCAAGCTAGACATTGGTTTGGAACCAGACTGATAAGGGCCTTGAAGGGGTTTTGATTCCAACTTCATGGGTGTAATCACTGAAACATTTGGAACATCTAACAAGTGATATTTAAGAAGAGAATCAGATGGTGGTGTCCATGTATATAGGAAGAAAAATGAGGGGATCTAGAGGCAGGAGCCTACTGCAGCAAGAGTGCACAGTCTTGCTTTCAGATGGCTGGATTGTGAACAGGGATGACTCTTACCCGCTCAAAAGTTCTTAGGAGCCATGTGCCCACATCATTCAAGAGGCAGTTCCTACCCAAATAATCAGAATCATTTTATCTGTAGAAATTGGTGTTATCCTTGAATATTTCTATCTTAGCAACTCACCCAAGCTCGACGCGAGCCCCCCCCCCCCCCAGATATTTGGAAAGCTCTTCCCACCCCCAAATGGAAATAACTCCAAAGATGTCTAAGGAATTTCAGCAAAATGGTCTCCCAAAAACTGGGAAAAAAATAATAATTCGAGACTCCAGTCTCCAGACTTGAGCTGAATGATAACAGTCTTACAAGCTTTTATCCGAGAGTTATGCTCGTGGTTGCGATCCTTCCAACACTTGAAACCCATGTTTATGGCAGTTGTTAATTCATTTGCTTGGACAGAGAAGCAGGGACATGCGCGGCAGGGCTCATCTTTCTCGAGTCAGACAGAAATAATTATGGCCTAAAGTTGGCTATTTTTAAGAAGTAGGTTCATTTCTCCTCTGGATACTGAAAAGAAAGCTCTTGTTTTTTCCCCCTCGCCATCTGAAGCATCTATTCCAGCTTGTTCCCACGGATGTTGTTTTGTGGCTGGTGATTTTCTCATAATAAAACAGGACTGGGCTTAATTATCCCAAATAGGAGTACAGAGCGGCTCTCAGCAAGCTCAGATGGTTCATCAGGTTTTCGGTCCATAATGACCTTATGTTTAAATCCCAAATCAAGATGCGGGAGCTAGTATTTGCTCTTTTATCCGGTACTCACTGAAAACCTTACATAGTACACTCTTGCCATTCAGCTACAAGTAAAGCAATGGAGACCCTGGCCTGGTGGAGCTTACCATCTAGTGGGAGGGACACATAAAAATGAGTAAATAAATAAATAAATAAATATGTATATTTAAAATTGTGATAAATGGTACCAAAGTGGCAACCAACTACCAAGATTAAGAGTAAAGGGATTGACACAGGGCCCAGGCCCCTTTGCAGACATGACCTGAAGAAGGAAATCAAGCCATCCACTGGAAGAGTGTGGACAGAACATTCTTGGCAGCAAGCAGCCCTGTGATGGAGAATAGCAGAATGAAGGAAGAGCACCGTCGAAGTGGGGAATGGCAGAAGATGACGTGAGGAGGCAAGCAAAGGCTCAATCACGCACAGCCTGGAGGGCTGTTTTACTCAAAGGACGATGGGAACCTATAGCCAGATACAAAGTCTGACCATAGAACAAGGACGCTTGGAATTCAGACTCTCAGGGAATCGAGAATCATGGCACTTGATCTGTTTCTTCTCCAGATAACGAATCAATAAACCCTCGGGATCAATAGTAATGTTGGCCTGTGAAGAAGACAGCTCACAGTGACTTGTAGACCATCTTCCGTCCACCAGCATTTCTGCTAGGCTCTGCCTCAACCACTCTCTCCAGAAGGTCTTATCCCAGTGTTCCAGGTGAGGAAGCTGGGGTGCAGTCCCCTCAGGGAGACTGCCCAAATCTTCCTGCTCATAATGGTCGAGTGGGGAATTTGAACCGAGACCTGGTTCCCGAGATCCTGCTCTTTCCACAGTATTCGGCTGAGAATGTCTGAGGAAATGGAAAATCACCACTGGATTACCAGGAGCTGACTGTCTAGGGCCTGGATTCAGCAAATCCCAGAGTCCTCTGCTTCCACAAACTGGTTCCTGTGTTTTGGTCTTTTCACTGTTCCCCAGCCCTCCCTACTCTAGGGGAGGAGTACTGACGTGTTACATTTGTATAATGCATTATTTTTCATGGCATTCTCACTTGTTTCCCATTTCAGTCTCAGTGGCAGGACATAGGGAAAAGGCAGAAAGAAATCAACACCTGTATGGAGCACCTGGGTGGCTTAGTCGGTGAAGTGTCTGACCCTTGATTTTGGCTCAGGCCGTGATGTCA
Organism: Potos flavus; assembly: GCA_028534135.1. NCBI lineage: Eukaryota > Metazoa > Chordata > Mammalia > Carnivora > Procyonidae > Potos > Potos flavus. The sequence continues at coordinate 46,554,720 of CM052885.1, read as the reverse complement.
GGGTCATGAGATCAAGGGTCGTGAGATCAAGGCTCGCATCAGGCTCTGCACCCAGGGAAGACTCTGCTTGAGATTCTCTCTCCCCCTCTGTCCTTCCCCAGACTCCCATGTGCTCGCTCGCTCTCAATAAATAAATAAATAAATAAAATCTAAAAAAAGAAAGAAAGAACTCAACCACTGTAGATCACAGCTGTACTTACAGCTGTACTTGGGACCAAACATTGTTCCTTGATCCCAATGAATATGATCCCATTTTAGCATCATAACAACCCTGTGAAGAAAATGTTCTTATTCCTATTTTACAGATGAAGAAACCGAACGTCAGGGAGCCTTCCCAAGAGCACAGGGCTGTCAGGGGTGACCCTAGGGTCTTGCTTTCTCCCACCTCTATTTCCGTAGGAAGGTTAAAAATAAAAGCTACCATTTCCTGAGTCCTGAGGCTCTAGACACTGCAGATCATTCTATGTAGGTGTCTCATCGGAGTCTCACGACCACTCTTTAATGTGGATATCATTATCCCTTCTACAGAAGAAGTAGGTACCCTAAGGACAGAGATCCGCTAGCTTGTCCAAGGCCGCACGGCAGGGAGCAGTGATCTGGAATAGACTCCACTGTATCGCTAATGCCCACAGCAGAAATGACCACGGTGCTCTACACAATAATGTGGGAAGGCCAGGAAGCAGCTCCATTGCAGAGAAGGAGACCCTAGGACCAAAAGCGTGAAATAGCTCAGTGCAGTTCACATAGGTACAGCAGAGGGAAAGCCAAAACCCCTGTGGTCTGCTCTCTGGGTGCCCAGCGGGTGGGCAGAGGAGCTCTTTGCCTGCTACTACTCGGTGGGGAGTGCGTCTGCAAATACTGATTTCCGCTGGATGGATGAAGCTCCCTCACCAGGAGAAGCTGGCAGCTTAACATAGGCTGAAAAGAACATCTTTCCTTCCACACATGCTCAAGGACTCTACCTCTGCGGACAGAATTTCTACTTGCTTTTGCAGAATACGGTGGAGAAATTATAAGACAGACTTTGGGTGGTTGAAGAATTGTAGCCCTTAAAGCCAGTAAAACTGTAAAGGAAGAAACTATTCCTTCGCCTTCCCTTCTTGTGGCTTCTTCGGGGAATTTCCACTGACCACAGCTGGTAAGGGTAGCGCCAGCCCTCAAGCGAAAATACGAAGCAAAGGTCCAGCAAGTCTCCTGGGTCTTTGTTTGCCTTCGCAAAAGTGCTGCAGCCAGTGAAACGGGAACCTGCATGAGGGCTGGATTCAGATACCACTGCCATCGGTCTACAACTTTGAATCCCAACACTTGGCCTGGTTACCAGGATGCCAACTCCTCCCCGCAGCGGTCCCCACTTTGTGTGCAGTTGAAGGCGGTACCTGGAGGCAGGCACACTGTCTCCAAGAAGGAGAGCCCAGTGGCTGGCACCAAAGCACGTCCCTCTAGGAGTATTTCCCTGGAATAAATATTTCAGCCTGCGTTGGGCTTCCTATTAAGCAAGGGTAAAGCAGCATTCCGCGTGTTCGATCAACAATGAACAAGTATCAAGCACACAACTGTTCTCACGAGTTTTGGCGTGAACATCCTGGTTATCAAGGAAGCTGTAAGATCAGCGAAACTGAAGGATAAATCTATTCCTTGGTGTATATAAAATCGCTTTATTTATGAAAACCAGATTCTGTGCTGATTGCTCCTTTTCCCTCATGGAAACTGGAAGACTTGTACCCCCTCGTCTGGCCCAGGGCCTGACAAAGCTATGACAAAAGGCAAAGCCCGTCTTCCAGGCCTCCCCTTCCCCCTACTGTTCCAAGACCCCTCCAGGAACTGCTAAAGGCTGCCCTCCAGTGAAAATCCACATGGTGTTCGCACAGTCCTGAAATCCCTGACTTTACTGAACTCACCCTCTTTCCAGAGCTAGCAAGGCCAAGGCGGGGGGCCCAGCTCCACAGCAGCAGCCCTCCTCTAAGTCAGGCTTGTTTGTGATTGGAAGAAATCCCCTTCTCTTCCTTTGCCCCATCTGAATCCTGTCTCAAAGCCTGTCTGGACCTCCAGGCCCTGCTGAGTCCTCTCTTCTCCTTGGAGTCTGCCCTGGTCTCCCCTCCACCTTGAACTCTCCCTGCTTTGAACCCCAGGGGCACTAACTGTTGCCATCATTTGCTTGGCACTTGGGTCTTTTTCATGCTCTCTGCCGTTCCTCCTGGTCCGGTGCTAAACAGCACCGATACAGAGACTGCCCCTATTGTTAGAGTCTTCACTGTGTCTGATGCTAGGCTTTGCGTACTTACTCGTGACAAAGCCGCCCAGGGAGCTGCGTAGCATTCGTGACTCACGCTGCATGACAAGCGGGCAGCTCTGTGGCTCTGTTTCTGGTCGAATCCCCTCGGTCCTTCCCGCACCCTCTCTTCCGAGATCGTATCTGTGAACGATGGCATTTGGGGCTCCATTCACATCAGCAGGCCTGGCTGCAAAACATAAATAGAATCAACAGTAGTTTCTGTAGTGAGCAGAAACTCTTTTTAAAAAACATTGGCCTCTGCGATTATTAATTAGACTCAGACTTTGCAGACATTTGGGCCATTTCAACTAAGCTATTATTTCTGTTTGGCTTATTGAAGAGTCCAGATGTAATAAAAATTCCCATAGCTCGACGAGGCTACCGAGGTCGCCGAGGGGCATGCGCAGTTACTCCCAGGTCACCCACCCCCCCTTCGGCTCCTCCTCCTACCTAAGACCCACTGGAAAGACCCACTGGAAAAGCGTCAGCAGAATTTAGAACTAAATCTAGTAAAATGCTGCAGGGTTCAGCTCTCAAGGAGGGCGGTTGACTTCGCCAATATTCTGGAGGTCGACAGGCTCATCTTACTAAATAAACCATGTTTCGGAGTTCACGGCCATCTGAGCTTTCCTTCTGAAAACAGGAGAGGAAACTGGTTTAGTGGAAAAAAATGAATTTCCTCAGTTTCAGGACCTTGTTTGTCCTATGCTCCTTCACAGGAGACTCACACAGCGTGAAACGAACTGAGGGAAGAGTTGTATTTATTTAAGTGAGCGGCCTTATCGCCCCCACCCCCATCCCCACCCCCACCCCAGACACAAACATTTGCATGGTTTGAGGATAAACTCTATTGTCCAAAATTCAGTAATCCTCTTAAATTGTTTCTTGCATCTTACAGTAGTCGTTTGTATAATAGATTTGTATTTTAAATCAAATTCAGTAGAACTGACATGGATTAAAGATAGCTATGCTTATTGATTTAAAGTGTGGAATGGAATTTAGTTAAGAAAGGTGACTCTCTTTTCTTAAAAAAAAAACACTTTGTTAGAGACCTGGAGCATCTGGGTGGCTCTGTTGGTTGGGCAGCCAACTCTTGGTTTTGGCTCAGGTCATGATCTCAGGGTCAAGAGATCAAGCCCCGGGTCAGGCTCCATGCTGGGTGTGGAGCCTACTTGGAATTCTCTCTAACGTTCTCCCTCTACCCCTCTCCCTGCCACTTGCAATCTCACTCTCTTAAAATAAATAAATAAATGAATGAATGAATGAATAAATAAATAAATAAATAAATAAAAATAAACACTTTGTTAGAGATCACATAAAGTCAAAATTCATGGAAACAACATCGCCAGTCCCGAAGGCATGGATGAAATAGTGGTATGTCCCAAGCTGCCGGGCATTTTCTAAAAGCAGTGGTCCCCAGGCTTATCCAATGTGCATTCTGCCATCAGCTGTAGTAGTGTGTGTGGCCTTCTGTGGGAGCCTGAGTCCCATCCCCCAAGCCCAGACCTCTCCATCTTCCCAAGTAAAGGGGTCAAGGCCTTTTACAAAGTAAGCCAGTCCAGATCTTAGACACGGGGACATGCTACACCTACAACATTGTTGTTTAAAAAGGTAAGCCATTAAAAAAAATAATAATAGAGGTGTTGAAATAGGCCATCTGGAAAAGCAGTCCCCAGAGATGGTGGTGCTTAATAAGAAGAGGGGGGTGTTACAAGATGCAGAATAGGGACCCGTTATTCAAAAGACCCTAAGACTGTATTTATAGAGAAAAAGGAAGGCCATAACCTAATACACTGTAATGCCAGTGTATGAAGCCATGCAGAAAATATGCATTATTCATTTATTTATTCAATAAATATTGATTTAATACCTACTATCTGCCAGGTTAGGCATTGTGGATATGTAGTGTTGGCTAAAACAAATGCATTCCTTGCCTCTGGAGTTCATAGTCTAAGGACGAAGATAGATAATGACCAATCAAAAAAATAAATATGTAATTATCAACCATAAGTCCTCTGAAAGATGGCAGTGGATGGATGCAGAAATAGTTCACTGGTAAAATCACCAGGCCGTAGATGGGGTGGCAAAAGCTATATTAGATTTGAAGGGTGACAGTGAGACAGCTGCCAAGTTTTTGTCTTTGAGAACATAACCAGTCAATAGATAGTTAACCAACCTTGGGCCAGCCTACTTCTAGCTCCATAAATCTTTAAACCAGAATGTGCCTTTTGCGACAATGAAGACACTAGGAAACGTGCTCTGAAAGACTTTCTGAGAGATGAGTGGAAGCAAAAGGTCCCTATACTATGAATGGATAAAAGAGTCTTGTCTTTATTAACAGACACAAAAAATCTTTTAACAGGAAAGGGGCAAGTAAATAAAAATCGACCGTTTATTGGGGAAGGAGGTAGAGCAATTAGAGAAAAAAAAATTAGGGATGTGTATGGTAAGGGAAGGATTCCTGATAACTCTATGTGAATATACACAATTATTTAAGGATTCTTGAGAAATCTCGGCAGAAACTATGAACTTTATGAAAAAGGATGCTAGAGTTTTAGGATCCAAAAAAATAAACTCTTATATGCAACCTGGACTGGCCCATAATCGATTTCACTTTAAATTTATTGAATAGCTTTTATTACTTGGCAAAGTTCTTTTACATCTGCTTCTCCTCTTACTCCCCCAACAATCTAATGAGATGAGCAAAAGTAACCATACCAGTAGCAACACATCGCATTGATACAGTTCTTTATGGATTTCAAATGTGCTTTCCCGTTTATCTTCTTTTTGAAATCTGTCCAAAAGATGACAGGAAAATATTATCAGCCATCTTCTGGGGTTTTTTCCAGTAAATATGATTAAGCAGGAGCCAGCGGCGGGTGATGGGATAGAAACATATATGAATTACTGTCTGTGCCCAAGAGAAATAGCCATTAATAGTATTATCATAACTCATAGTATCCACTACCATTGTCTGGAACCGAATATATGTCAGACATTCTCCTCAGTGCTTTACTGCTGAGAATGTTCTGAGCACATTTCTTGGTGTCTTATTTTCGTGAATGGCATTTGTTGGCTGGTGGCCCAAGGGTTGTTAAATAACTATCTACTGACCGATCACATCTGTCTAGTTCTGTTTATGAGACAAAAAGCTTGCCAGTTTTCCTTGATCTCACTCCCTTCCTGACTCTCCAATCCCATGTGAATTTGACCACCTAAGTCCAATTGGATTTACAAGCTAAATGTCTCTGCATTTATATCGATCACTGATTTTACCATCATACAGCCCTGTGAGGTCAGTGTGTTTCTTATCCCCCTTTTATGGAAGAGGAAACTGAGCTTTAATAACTTGTCCAAGTCCACATGGCCAGGAAGTGGTAGGGCTCAGATTTGAACATAAATCTCTTCAGAGCCCAAATGTATCTTTTCTGTCTCCAGAGCCCAAATTCTTAAGAATAATGGTGACATTAGTTGAGGATTTACCAGGTTCTGGGCACTGTGCTATGGTCTCTGCTAGTATTATTTCATTTAATCTTCCCAACTCAACAACCTTCCGCAGTAGGTACTGTTCTTATCCCACTTTTATAAATGAGGAAACAGAGACTCAGAGAGGTTGTTCGAACTTGCCCAAGGTCACACTGCTCATGAGGGAGTTGGCGCAGGCAATTCGATTCCAGAGTCCGGGCTATACTCTGTATGTTAAACTGCTCCCCAAAATTAGGATTCAGAAAAGTTAAAGGATATGTCAAGGACCATAGGTCAGGTAAGTACAGAACCAGGGCCAAGAGCCACTCCTCACGTTGGATTATCCTGGTGGTGGTCTTCGCCCAGTCTCCATCGGAAGCCAACATACTCTCACCTCTGACATCACCCTGACCCTGTGTGAGTCCGTTCCGCTCCCTCAAGCGATGTCCCCGTGCTGTGCCTGCACTCTTCCATGGCTACCCCTGCTCAAGTTGGGGACAGATCCTCTGCTCCCCCGCCCCCAACTCCATCCAGTCTCCAGACCCGAAGCCGACCTATCGTCTGCTGCAGCTCGGACAGACTGATTATAGTCTCGGCTGCTCATAACAAGGGGACTCCCCAGATCCACCTTCTGCCATCGTGACTTCCTACCTTTTGAAACCAGACATTTCAAACTAATAGAAGCCGCAGTCCCAGACAGATCCTGCCCATCCCCCTCACTGATAAATTTTGCTCTACTGGCTGCAACGCGTCCCTTCCAGATGTTTTAAGTTAAGATTGGGAAAGCTGTGTTTTTACTGGATTGAATCACAGCGCTTGGCTGACATTTTTTGGGCCTTCGTACGCTCCTTAGATTTATCAACTAATTGCAGACGCTCCGAGAGAATAATACAGCGTGTGTTTATTATGACAAAACCTGCTAGTGTGTCTCTGTGGCCAGAGATTCACGGGTGTTTCCTTTACCAAACCCCTGGTTAAGAATAAAAGTTGGTTCAAAATCGTTGGTTCAAAGTCAGGAACTTACATGGGTGAAAATTTCATTTACGTGTTTTGATGGAGTTTGGGAACAGGGACAAGAGAGATCCAATAGCTCAATTTTAATTCTGGGATTTTTTTGAAATCTTTAGTTGTGGATGATAAAATGATTTATTAAGAGATGCCAAGGGCCTGAGGAATTTTATTTAAAACATAAAAAAAAAAAAAATAGCTTTGTGTTGTTCTAATGCCACTGTTTACTAAGTTTTTCCATATGGGTTAATTCTCTTTCTTCTAATGTGTCCTGTTTGGAGATTTGTGCCTGAGGACATGCGGAAGGGCGGTACCTCCCTCAGTCAAAGGCAGCCACTGGCAGAGGTGGCCCTTCAGACAGCAAACTTGGTTGGGAGAGGGCGTGGACAGTCCTCCCGGTTCAAGTAGGACAGTCGTCATGTGGGAGAGGAGTCCCTGCACACCAGGATTCTGGCAAGCCGTTGTCCTAGGACATTGTTACCTACATAAGAGACCTAAAGGGCTGGATAAGCCATTGGAATGGGGAGGATGGATAAACCAGCCCACGGATGCCCCGCATAGATCCGTAGGGTCCCTGATCCCAAGTCAGAGACAGTGAAGGGAACTCAGGAGCTCAGGGGTGATACCAGCTCCCCAGGGCCAGGTGTGTGAGGACCACTCACTCTACCCGAGATGGGCACGGACTTGGGGAGCTCAGCGCATGTGCGCTTTGCTGTCGGAACAGGCTCCGGCACCGGTGGGGATCTGAGGCTATGCCTGTGTTTGAGTTGGGGGTGGGGGTGGCGGGGTGACCAGAGGCCAAAGAAATAAAGCAAGCACTGACAAACAGGAACAAATTGCTCCCTACCGTGGAATCGTGTAGAAGCCGAAAACAGAGGAATCAAAGTACGAAGATGCCTTTTAATTAATTGTACAAGAGTGGGAAGGGATGTCAGGAAAAGTTACCTGGAAACCTGAATTTGAGAATTGTCAAAAAAAGAAATAGTGCTTCTTACAACTTTTGCATCTGTAGATTTACCCAAAACACACAGTCGTGAGAGAGCCTGTTTCAGTGACTGCATTTTAGTGTGTTGTCGTCTGTACATCAGATAAAGATTTTCTGAAGCATGTTCTTCATTTCCTTTCACAATGCTTCTCTATGAGGACGCCCAGGTTTCTCTCTGGAATGGGTAAATACGATCTCTTCTAAGGAACTGTTTCGTTTTTATTTCACCGATTGAGAAGCTCATAAATATTGCCTGACCTTCTTCTCATTTGCTACTAGAAAGTTTAGAACTAAATCCATGAGCCACTCCTAACAAGGAAATAAGCTCTTTACAGTATATTTTTTCTATGCTATTCTCATTCCTTATTTCATCTTCCCCTTATTTTTCCTTTAACCCATGTCCTCTCCTTTTGTAATTTATTTTATCTTTCATTTGATTGTATGTCGCGGTGTCTGTATCACTTCAGCTGGGACAAAGAAGCATATATAAATACATCAATGCAAATAAATGGTTGTTTCTCAATGCTAAGATGCTTTTTTTCTTTTCTAGACTTTAAATGTTATAATTTCACTATTAATTCCTTCAACAAATGCCCCTTTCATAAACAAGAGAAATGATTTCTTTCAGCCCTCTGAACCATCTCAATTTCCAAATTAAGTAAGGCCCAAATAAAGAGATTTCATTTGCTTGGTAAATTAACTCAGTGTCCTATATTTGTTTAAAATGCTTGGATGAAATTTGAGAATCAATATTCAGCAAGACAGGGGATTCATAAATGGTAGGGAGAAGCTTACACCCTACCAGGCAGATATCCTGCTTGGCCCAAAGCAGCCTTGATTAACTCCCCATGTGGTCATGCAGTTGGTTCCCTGACACTCTCCTCTCAACCCTACAAGAGTGTCTTCTGGAGAGAAGAGTCCATTTCCATTTAAGCAAGACTATCGGGGTCCAAAGAGTGAAGCACAACAAGCAGCCTTCAACGTCCTCTCCCGAAACATCTTTCTAGACTTTTCTAACAAAAAGGAGAACTCCGAGTAATCTGGAAATGATTCTCCCATCCTACCTCTCCAGCTTTATCTATTATCGCTCTTATTTCTACTTTTCCAGCTCCTTTTGTTCCAGCTAAAGAGGTTTATGTATTTCCACTTTCTCGGCTTTGCTTGTTCCATTCCTTGCCTGGATCCCAACCTTCCCCTAACTCACTCCTCTCCACTTGACGGAGTCCTACCCTCAGCGCCCACAGCTTCCATGAAGCCCGTCCCAATGTAACAGCCCTCCATGATTTTCCCTGTGAACTCCGCAGATTTACTATCTACCCCTTCACCCTGGCAACTACCACAATGACAAACCATCATTATTTATATTTTCAAGTGTAACTCCCATTTCCCTAACCAGATGTTAAACCTCTCCATAACCAAGACTGGCATATCATAGAATCAATAAGTATCTGCTGAAAGAACAAATGAATGAATAATTCTTATGGCTCTGGGGACATTCAGAGGCATCTAGCACAATGTTGGCTCATTAAATGTTTGATGTAAATAATATTAGTAAAGATGTTACCACCCTTCCGCCCACCACAACATAATGATCTTGAACCTTTCTGTCTTGGTAACTCAAAGCAAAACCCTGCTTCTAATAAAGTAAGCTGTGCTTTGACTCTTTGATTTCCTCTCTTTCTAGATTTTGAAGAAGTCCTGCATCGAAATTTTAGCAGCCGAACCATCCACCATATGTGCAGGAGGTAAATTAAGTACTTAATGGTCTCCTACAACTGATGGTATTTTGAGTTCAAATCACATTTATTTCATTGGTGGGGAGGAGGGGAGACAGGGCAGAGGAAGGGGGACGGTGGAAAGAGGAGTAGAAATGGCTAAATAAATTTGCTGCTAGGGAAAAAAGAAAAGAAAGAAGCAACGTGTCAGTTGTTTGAAAAAGTCTGCCCAAATTCTCTTCTTTCATGGGAACTAATTGCGAGAGTGTTTCAGAAATACTGGATTCCCACACATCACCGCCAACATCCTGCTCGGAAAAGAAGTGGAGCTGATCCAGGAGAACCTGTTAAGAAAAAGAAGTGGAAAATCTTATCTTCTCAAATTTGACAAAAGCATATGGCCGCACATCCCCAGTGTCGGGACCTTATAAGGGGTCTGTGCAGTGAGGAGCCTCAATTAGGGTTCATTAGCTCCAGGTAAATGCACCTTCCCAATTTGTAGAGGTCCTTCATTTTAAAATAATTAGAAAATAGGGAAGTTCCTTAATTATGCAATTACCCCATTCGTGAAGAAAACCCAGACTGGTGGTTTAGCAATGTGCAAACTGGATGTGTTGCAATCTTGTAGTGAATCAGAAAGTCTAAAGACAATCAATACAATTCCTGTTAATTCATAACATATCAATTCCCCTCTTGCAGACAAAGAATCTTATCTGCCTAACAGAGTACCTGGCACTTAATAGGTGGTCGGTCAGTCAATGAATGTTGGCTGAATGTCTTGATTCATTATTTCCTCAACAAACAGTGCACCGGTTTTTGCCTGATCCTTATGAACCTCTTTCACTTAACCATAAGAAATTAATATCATACCTTTTAACTGTCTAATTAAAATGAAGCAAAGTCAGAAACTGATGGCCAAAGATAAAGCAAGGCCAAAATAAAAGCAAAACCTTCACCAGCTGGACAACAGAAAAATAGCTTCCAAAATAATTCTTGAGTCAGAGTAGTAAAAACCAACATCGCCTTTATATACCACTGAGATTTGAGACAATAAAAACACCACATAGATAAACTTGATGAATATGGCACAGAAATACCAGGGTCCACAAGAGCAAATTCATAGATTTCAATGTTTCTTATGAAATGGAAAAGAAAAATAAGTAATTAGGAAGTAAGTAAAAGATTTTTTAAAGTAAGGAAATACAAGAAGATAGATTAAAATGCATTAATAAATTTAAACAGATGAAAGCAATTCAACTGATAAATTGTTGCAAGAGCTATTTCTTTGGTAGAACCAATAAAATAGACAAATCTCTCTTGTTAATCCGATCCAAGGAAGCCTTCTTTAGATATTGTTTAAATCTCTGGCTTATCTGCAATACTGCATATGTTATAGGCCAGCAATAATTTCCTGTATCAGAGTAAACTATCCAATTCTGTTTCCTTTATTTTTTTATGAAGAAAATATTAATACAAGACACAATAATGGAAGCTAGCTCTAGCTTTTGGAAAAGGCAAGCTCCCACCTCTCTTGAATGAGAATTCTAAGGATTAAAACATAGTATTTCGAGAATAACTTTACAAAGGGGAAAAGGAAACTTCCAAAAGATACCCTGACACCAGAAGTTCTACCGTGGATTTCCCCGAAGGTCTGTTGCTGATATTCTCTGGAGTAAGTGGCTTTCCCGAAGCACCGGTGCCCATTTCATTGTCCACAGCAGTAAGCACCTGTCAGGTTCACCCACTCTGTGATCTTCATTAGGCTACTGTCAAGACCCAGGGATTTACAAGAGAGTGCTTTGAAAAGCACACACCGTTGTACAGAACGTGGTGACATTATTATCATCAACATCATTGTAATGAGGATTGAAGGTCAATGTGAGAATCCTGATGTTAATAACGTATCCAGATAAGAAAAACATGCCCATGTGTTTCTCTACTGAAACAAAACCGGGGAGAACACTGATAAATTCTAGAGTACCTGCAAAATGATTAACTCAGTAATGTGCTGGAGGCAAAAAGAAACAGGAAGTAACGGTGTGTCCTCATTTCTAAAGCATCACGGTGGGACGGAGCCCTAGAAAAACCTGGAAGAGGTGAAATTCACTTTCATCAGAAATCTTTCTTCTCAGCCCCCGCCCCTCTCTGTGAATTGCACTGCTTCCCGGGCCCCCAGAGCAGCCGGTGCCGCGGAGCTCCTCCCAGGCCTGTCCTGCTCTAGACGCTCTATGCTGACAACTGCATTCCCCCGAGACAATGATCTCAGTTGGCTCTCACCGACAACTCAGCAACAGCCGTCGTTGGGACAGCAAACTGAGCTCTGAGAGAGGCAGCGAGATAATGCACCGTGGACAACAAAACTGAGATCCAACACAGATCTTTCCAGGTCAGGCTGCAAATAACAGGGTGAAATTTAATGGGACAAATACCAAGTGTGGAACTCGGGTTCAAATGCCAGTTTAGGGAGACCTGACTTAGTAGCCGTTCTTTCAGGGAAAAAGAAAACAAAAGGAGAAAGATAGCTATCTTGATAGCCAACAAGAATACCTCTGAGGGGAAAAAAATGTTGATGTAATCTTGGGGTGCATCAGCAGCCATCTAGTGTCCAGCTTAAGAGAGCTAATTTCCTGTCCTATTATTCCATGTTCAGACCATGGCTCCAAGTCCCACATTTTAAAAATGGTGCTGACAAAAGCATGCCCATAGAAGAGATGATGGATCTGGAAACAGTGCTCAAAATTCCTTCACTTACTCTATTTTTCTTTCCTTTCCTCCCTCCATCCCTCCCTCCCTTCCTACTTTCATTCTTTCCTCTTTCTTTTCCTTGCTTGTTTTTTCTTTCCTTCCCTTTTCCTTTTCTTCCTAGCCTCCTTCCTTCTTTCTTTCCATCAATTCTTAGTGTCTATGATGTACCGGGCAGTATGAAAAGACATGAGTACACAAATGCAGAGAGCTTGCTCCCAACCACCTGTGAAACTCACAGTCTACTCTGGAAGATGGTCACATGTTCAGATAAAGCACAAACCACTGTAGCAGAGATCTGCTCCAAGAGCAGCAGGAGTGGTAATGAGACGCTGGTGGAATGAGGAAGGACTGAAGTAACCTCGGAGATTTACACACAGAATGGAGACACTTCCAAGAGCATCTTCAGATATTTACAGAATTCCCATGCGGAAAGGAATTATTATGTGTAGCTTCAGGAGACCACCATGAAGAAGCTGGGGAGGAAATCAGGGAGGCAAATCTTGGCTTAACACATGGAACATTTACAACTAAAACTTTCCAGCAGTGGAGTGGATGGTCTGAACTCTCCACCCTTCGAATTATGTGAGCAGTGGCCATCTGTAACTATATGCAATCCCCCTTTGGATGTTCTTTATGACTTTAAGTTTCCAAAGTCTTAATTCGATTTCAGCTGAGGCATTAATGGCTGATTTTTTTTTAATGGCAAAGAATCCAGTATACCTGGAGCTATTTTGCATTTTAACCGGACGTCTTAATGGGGAAAGGGAGTAAGGAGAGTATCTAATCTGCTCTAATCAAAAAGAATTTTGTTCAATGTCATGAGTTTAACTATTTAGAGAGAGAGCCTTCCCAGAACTCCTCCACTGCCAGAGGTTATAAGTGGGCAGCCTACAAGCCTTCTCTGGTCTGTACACAGGTTCTTTTTGATCCACACTACATTAAAAAAAAAAAAACTTATTGCTACCATTTAAAAATCTGATTTTACCTAAAAATTCAGATTTCTACCTTGTCTCGAAAAATGAAATCTAGCAACACTGGGCCCGCACTTATTGCAAGGTGATGATTACTGGAGACTGAATGACTTCCCTTTTTAAAAGAAGCATGGACTCTTTCTAGTTCACCATACTCCCCACCATTCCCTATTACACATCAATATTACACATTAATTACACATCAATACCCAGGCCAAGCTTACGGTTACTATTTAGCATGGTGCTTGTGTCTGTATTTACTGTAAATACAGTTCCTGTTTTAAAACACGTAAGAAGTCACCTTCTGTGGGGAGAGTCTTTAGAGCCCCTTTGACATTACCTGCTTTTAAATAATTCAGCCTCTCTTTTAAAAAGTTCTTAATTAAATATTTTTGCTGATAAGCCTCTGTAATTAGGAGAGTTGCCCTCTCGTTAGATTGGCCTTGCCTCGTTTAGCTCCTCTCCAGGAAACGCGCCCTCTGCCTAAGTATAATTTCCCTCTGGTCCCACTCGGTTGGCCTGAAATGGGAATCGCTCACAGCATTCTATGTAAGCAAGTTCTCCAGGAAGGACCTAATTGGAATCAAGTGTGCAACCTGCCAACTGTTCTACATATGAAGTTGCCGCACTCCAGACACGGAAAGAGATTATATTTAGCTCCTCACATTGTCATTGCAGAAGCAATTGTACCATTCCTACTGTGTTGTTTTCCACTGTTGGTAGTAAAACTGGGCGGGTTCACACAAAAAGAAGGCGGTCTTAGGCCTCCTGTTTACCATTTGGCCTTAGATGCTTAAAGCAGACAGTTTTAGGCAACGTCGAACAGTGGTTTCATTTCTTTCACATTTCATTGTTTTTCAAAGAGCTCAGGCCTGGCCCGTAGGCACCTCTTTAGAATGGCTTGTTTCATTCTCTGCTTAGTCCTTCCTTTGCATTTAAAGGTGTTTCTGTTTGGAGGAGGGACTCTCACACACTGTTAGTAGAAATGTAAAACGACACCATCACTTCGGAAAATAGTCCTGACAGTTTCTTTTAAAATGAAACTTACACCTATCATCTGACCGGGCCATCCTTCTCCCAGGTATTTATCCAAGAGAAAAGGAAGTCGGTGTCCAGACAGAGACTGGCACGCAGATGTTTATACCTGTTTCATTCTTAATAGCCAAAAACTGTGAATAACTCAAATGTTCATCAACAGGTGCTAGATAAACAAATTGTGGTCTCTCCATGCAGTAAATGATACTCAGCAATAAAAAGGAATAGGCTATGTATAAATCTCAATAATTATGGGTGAGTTTTTAAATAATTACACTGGGTAAGAGAAGCCAGACAAAAAATGTACTTACTGTATGATGCCATTTACATAAAATTCTAGGTCATGCAAACTCACCTTACAGCAACAGAGAGCAGATGAGTGGTTGCCTGGGATCAGTGATTGCTCAGTCCTGGGGAGGAGCAGGAGTGAGAGACTACTAAGGGGCACTTGGAAACTTTTGAGAGTGACAGATATGTTCACTATCTTGACTGTGGTATTGTCCTGTGATTGCATACATACGTCAAAACTTGTCAAATTATATACTTTACAAGCAAGGTATTCTATGTCACTTATACCTCCCTAATGCTGTTATAATTAAATAACTGTAAAATTAAAAAGTTCCAGAATAATTTAAGTATCAGAAGGCACTTAATACACATCAGTCTCTATTATATTTATATGTTTCCTGTCACATTAAGCATCTAATAGGAAAGCAAATTTGAACTAACTTGTAAGGTGAAACAGTAGTGACAATCGTTTTGCACAAAAGTCTTAGGTGACCAGAGCAAATGGAGGACATACAGATGTCTCATTTTCAGATACAGCGAATAACAGCGAATTGAGGTCCTCTCAAAACTAGGTTTTCCACATTTCAAAAAAAGAAGAAAAAGAAAAAGAAAAAAAAAAAGCAAAGAAACAAAAGGAGGGAAGAGAACAGAATAAGTTTATAAGTTTATCCAACTATTCACAGACTTTTTTCTTCTTTTTTTGAGCTATAACTCATATAGCATAAAATTCACCCTTTTAAAAAGTGCAATTCAGTGGTTTTTATTATATACACAAAGTTGTACAACCATAATCGCTATCTAATTCCAGAATATTTTCATCACCCTAAAAAGAAACCTTATACCCATTAAGCAGTCACTCCCCATTTCCCCTTCCCTCCAGCCCTGGCATCTGCCAGTTGATTTTCTTTCTCTATGGATTTGCTAAATTTTTCATATGGAAATGAAATGGAATGGAATCGTGCATTATGTGGCCTTTCGTGTCTGGCTTCTCTCATTTGGCATGATGTTTTCAAGCTTCCTCCATGTCATAGCATGTGTCAGAACTTGACTACTTTCGTAGGTGAATAATATTCCTTTGGGTGAATACCATCTTCATCAGTTGATGGACATTTGGGTTGTTTCTACTTTTTTGCTATTATGAATAATGCTATCATGAACATACATGTACAAGTTTTTTGTGTAAACATACATTTTCAATTCTCTTGTGTATATACGTAGGAGTGAAATTTGTAGGTCATATGGTATGTTTACTTTCTCGAGGAACTGCCAAATTGTTTTACCAAGCATCTGCACCATTTTGCATTCCCAACAGCAGGCTATCAGGGTTCTAATTTATTATTAGATAAATTAGATATACAAAATATATATATATAATATCTAATTTATTCACCAACACTTGTTTTTATCCATCTCTCTTATTACAGCCATTCACGTGTGTATGGAGTGATATCTCGTTGTGGTTTTGATCTATGTTTCCCTAATGACTAATGGTGTTGAGCATCTTTTCATTCATTGACTTTATGAAGCCTCAGAAAATAAGCAGGATTAGACCTGACTATACACGAATGAATGACCACCTTCTCCCTCTTTATTCCCTTTTTATACCAAGATATGACACTAATTTATTCAGTCAATACTGAGGCTGACTCAGCCCAGGGTTAGTCACAGTCAAAAATTTTAAAGAAACAGAAATGATGGCCTCTACCATCAGGAAGTTTAAATTAAAATTGAGAATTATATCTATATTAAGATATATATATATAGAGAGAGAGAGAAATAAACATATACCTCAAAGAATATATATCTTAAAACACTGGATCGAAAATAATTTTCAAGTAGAAATTCCTCCCTAAAGCCCTACAACCCCTTGGCACTTCTTGTAGGAGCAGTCACCCAACAGGCAAATTACCTAAACACACTTAGCTGTACATATTGTGAAAGGTAGGCTCAGGGCTCTCCGGATACATGAACTGAAATCACGTGTCCTGGTTCTGGTGTGTCCTGCTTCTCGCTTGCTGGCGGAGTCACGAGACAGAGTTTTGTTACATAACTTGTATGTGTGAAGAGCCGACATTCCGGTCGGGCTGCAGGGTCAGACGTTTGGGCTCCTCTGGAAACCAAATGTGCGCGGGAGCACAGAAAGCGCAGCCAGCAGGGTGGGAGCGCGCCCCTGCTCTGCTGCGCTTCCCGGAGCTTCGCCGCCGCCGTGTTCTCCCGGGGCCGAGCGGGTTAAATGGTTTCCTTGCCACCATCGCCACATCAAGGATTCCGGCTGTCTTTCTTTCTAAACACCCTGAGGTCAGGCCAAGCAGACATGTGGGCAGCATTTTTTTTTTTTTTTAACAGAGGACTCAGCAGCTGAACTGGTAATGCTAGAACATGGTGTTAGAGAAGAGAGCTTGGCACGGGGCCGGCATTTCCAGAGTCTTGTCTCCTTCCGCTAATGTTTGAGGAAACAAGAGAAGGAGCACAGCAGTGAGGCCGAAAACATGTTGCATCAGCAAAAGCGTCCCACGGCAGATTGCCGGATGTCTGACGTTCAAAACAAAAAACAGAAATAGCTTTCTATAGGCTTTCCATAGGCTTAAAGGAGTAAATAAGATACAGTAAGATTCTTCCACAATGCTTGACACTTACTAGAATGCTCTTTGAAGCAACTGCATCGTCAGCCCCGTGCCTGGCAGACTTCTAAAGAAAATTATTAAGTCCATCCTTCTAAACTTAGCAATCGTGCATAAGCATCTACATGCATATGTTAATCCTTAATATTCATAGGACTCGGGATCCTGAAAAACCATCTGCTCACGACCTTAACTACTATAGTACAAAACTAAGGCAGGGAACACTCGGATACTCCCCAGTTTGCTGCTTACAAATTACATTACCTTGAGCGAGTCATTTAAAATGTCAAAATCTCAATTTCCTGATTGTTAAGGTCCTTTATACTTCAAAAAGCATTCTGTTCTAACGCGTATTCTTCGTGGCACGGACAGTGCCTCTGGGTTCTCTTGCTTGGGCTTCAATTTCTTGCTTCCCCATCCGGCCAGCCCCCCTTTTCTGCAAACTTGTCTGAAACTAAACGAAAATAAACCTTTTAAAAAATCACATCAGTCTCTAAATTGGGTACACGTCACAAGACAATGAGGATCTATTTCAGCATAATGGCCGAGTCCTCAGGGCATGGCATTTGATGCCCGACACACCTGGATTCCAGCTCTGCTCTGACAGCTACTAGCCTTGAGACCTGGGACAAATTACTGAACCTCACTCAGATCAGTTTTCTCATTTGTACCTCCCTGGGCTGTGGTGAGGCTGAAATGACCTGGGACATATACAAGGCTTAGCATGGGGCTTGGCACACAATGAGGGAGCAATTAGCATCCGGCATTATTATCTTGGCATACGTGATCTCTAAATTAGTTTCCTGGGAATGAAGATGACTTACACTTGTGACGTTTATTAAACTTTGGAAGAGGAAGAGTCCCATACACTAGTTCTCTAATTCCATTCTTCCTCCAACAAAAATGTCCATTTGGATAGCAATTTACAGTTTCAGGATCCACTTTCACAAATACTGCCTTTTCCCTCTGACTTTTAGTTGATTTCTTTTTTAGATACCACCCAGCATTATCCAAAGCCCCAATTTTTATACACAAAAGAGTGACATGGTCACTAACAAAATAAAAAAAAAAGACACCCCCCCCCAAAAAAAAATAGAGCATGGACTATTACTATCAAACTTAAGCAAGTATCTGTAAACATTTAGCTAATAATTTAGCTGGTTTTTTTTTTTCTTTTTGTAAGACTATTGTAAAGGATCATTATTTTTACTCCACAAGGATTTTCTCAACCTGTAGGAGTTCAACATGCATTGTGCCAATGTGAAATTAACATGCACGGCCAGAGACCTGCGAGTCACATTCTCTCTTCTGTTTAGAGAGAAGCCACTGCTACACTGCGGGGCCATTGTCAGTTCAAGCAGATAATGGCGGACAGTGGCCCCTGGATAAGCAAGATTTTGATTTGTTGCTAAGGAGAACCATTCCCACAGAATCCTAGCTCCTACTGCTGTATGCCCAGCAGAGACAGGAGGACCTGAAGCAGTATCAGATAATTCCAGACCTAATGGAACGTTTTTCTAGTGGTGGAAGAAAAGACCCCACCACCAGACAGCACGTAATCTCTTGCCGCACCGTTCAGGACAGACTGTGGATGCCATAAGGCAGTGATTTTCAAAAAACATTTTTTTAGGCACCTCAGGCACTAAAGAAATTCTTTCAGGGGACTCCAGACACAAGAGATGCTGAGTTGATTGGAGGAGAGGTGGAGAGCCTCCTCTCTGTGGCCCCCTGACTGCAGGGATCACAGCTTTTAAAACTGCCAGGACTTAGAGAGATGGGTGAGATTTGAATGGACAGAGAAGGGGGGAGCAGGGCATTCCAGGTAGGAGGAACAGCAAGGGCAAAGGCAAGAAGGTAGGAATGCAAAGTAAGACATCGTACACCTTCCTCATGGACACCTAGTGAGAAGGAGGGGGTAAGTGGCAAAAGGCCCCCTCAGGGTTTGGGGTTCCAACAGGAACCAGTGTCCAAATATTTGAAGCCTGGTGAAACAGTTCACAGATGCCCTACATCTGGGCAGATGGAAAATGTAAGGTTGACGGACTGCAGTCAGATAACATGACTTGTCCTTATTCCTTTCAGAATCATTTCAAGTCGTCGTAAGAGGAAATGGCTTCCGACACGCCCGAAACGTGGACAGGGTCCTCTGCAGCTTCAAGATCAACGAGTCAGTCACACTCAGTAAGTTCTTGCAGACTTGTGGGTCTCCTCCGCCCACTTCGGGGACAGGAGCCCCAGCTCTATCTGCTCCCCACAGGGAACCCCACGGAGAAGGGCCTTCCCTGGTGGAAGGGCGTCCCGCAGGGCCCTAGCTGATCCCGAAGCTGTCCTTGCTCCCATAGGGAAAGGTAGGAGGGCACCTGATTCTCACACTGCCGACCTCGGTGCTAAGTCACTCTCTTTCTGGTGGCAGTGCTGGTGCTTGGTGCTTAGAGCTCGGGAAGGTGGATGTCCTTTAACAAAAGACTAGGTACTGTCAGGCATACAAGTGAAAAATAGATGGTCTAAATTTATTAATTCTAAGTAAACCAAAAGCCAAACTGTTAGGTTTGCATGTGTAGATTCTGGAAGTTTTTCCAATCTGGATGATTCTTGCCTGGGGTAGCCAAGAAACTCTCATCACGGTGAATACCTGACATGAAATAGAGGAATATGGAAGGAAAACGAAGTGCGTCTCATGTGAAAAATGAATTATCATAACACTGGCACTCTTACAAGACATTTGTAGCAGGCAAGTTCTTATTTTAAAGACATGTGGGATTCGTGCGGCTGTCCAGGAGAGGTGGGGAAGTCTGGTTATGGGGTGGGAGGGACAGATGGCCAGGAGCCCTGGTTATTATTCACATCTGGCATCCATCACACAGATAATTATTGGTTCACTATCTGCAGTGACAAATGGTAAGAATACACTACATTTTGTGTGACGCCGTGTCCTTCCAAATGTTTCACATCTTTGTGCCACAGTAGCCATGGGAGACAGGAGGATCGAGGAGCACGGGGTGACACTTTTTATTGAGTTGGCAGTGACTTTAGGATTGGCCTCCTCATAGCCTTATGGCATAGGTACTATCTTGCTTTTAAAAAGGAAGAATTGAGGGGCATGACTTTTTTTCCTCCTTAACCTCTTAAAACCTCCTTGAATATTTACACAGAGATAGGCACTGGCTTCCTTACAAACATCTGGAATTCCTGGCCTTGGAGTAATTCCAAACATCTGAAACATTCAGTTCATTTTCTTGATACTTGGAAATGCGCTCACATATCCAAAAAGTGCATGCGATTCGAAATCATTTTGAAAAATCCCTGACTAGTCATAGTGTGAAGGCTGGACTTGTGCCCTCTACCGAGTTCTTCCTTTCTCTCCCTTTTCAGTTGTGACGATGCTCAGGTACACCTGCCCTCTCTTCTTAGCCCAAATCTCAAATCTAAGATCAGACAGTCTGAGGGTTAACCTCAGAGATGTCAAGCCTTCCAATGTAGGCTTCCCAGAGAGGCGAGCCTCCGGACCCGAGCCCCCTCTAAGGATGAATGGAAATAGGGTGCAGCGTGACCATTGCCTGAAAGGTTACACAGAGATGCTGTGTTAGCATCACAGGAACCGCGGCTGTACTCTGGGTTGCTAGGGTGACATTCTGCAGGCCTCTTCTGCAGCTTCTCTACGAAATTTTCTTTCTTGGGAAACCCAGCTTATCCTCTTTCTCCCTCTTCTCTTCCTTTCCTAATATATACTTGCAAACACTTGCACAGGCTCTCCACCTCATTAATATTCAAAAACAAATAAAGGCCCTACAGGTAGGGATCTGGTTGAAGCCACAAGCCTAATTGTGCTTGGCCCACCGTGCTGACAGTTTGGAGCCGAGGAGGGCAGTCACTCAGCCATATGACCTCCTGCAAGCAACTCTCCTACACTCAAATATACGGTTATTAAAAGTACCCTAAGGGGGAAATATTGCAATTAGAAAAAAAAACTTGTCCTTCATTTATTAATTCACCTGCTCATTTCCATTTCCATGAACAAGAAACTATGAGGACAGAAGAGATGAATACATTTTAGGATATAACATAGTCAAATCTACATTTTTCTCTCAACCTTATGGAGGTGACAGCCTCTATGGAGTCACCTCTGTGAAACAGAATAAATTTAGATTCCTGTACTTTTCCCATTCTCCTTTCCTATCTCTAGACCCCAAGTTTTAAGATATTATCTATTTTCATTTTTATAGTAAGTATTTCCTCTTCCAAGATTTTTTCCTAAATGCTGCATTAGATTTTATGACAGGAAGAGAATGTAATGCCATTATCGATCAGAAAATGATTAATCGATGGCCCAGTAATGAAGTAATGTGGGTCCAGCCAGTTCAAACAGGATGCAGAGTCTTTGACAAATAATACAATAGCAGATCCTATAAAGCCAAAACTACACACAAAAGAACAAACTGAAGAATTAGATTTATAGTGAAAAATATTAACATGACTTTCTAAGTCTTCAAATGAATAATAAAAAATTACAGATATAGAATAAAAAAAATTAAAGATAGATATAGATATGTTTTTAAATGGCTATGAACAGCCCTAAACATTTGTTGTCCTAAGACACAAACAAAATGCCAACTTATTAATGCCAAAATGTAGAAATTATTTAAATATATTCTTTGATGATAAACATAACCAGAAAATAAAAAGCATAGGTTGATACCTCCTTCTCTCCCACATGCCTTGCCTTTGCTTGAAAATAAAATCAATGAATCAACCACTTAGAAATCTAAAACAATTCCCGGACTTGCATTCAATATAATAGATCCAGAAATTCTGGATGAAATATGATTTTAAAATTTGCAGGGGTGCCTGGGTGGCTCAGTCAGTTGAGCGTCTGACTCTTGATTTCGGCTCAGGTCGTGATTTGGGGGTCATGGGATCAAGCCCCACATCAGGCTCCGTGCTCAGCACAGAGTTGGCTCGAGATCCTCCCTCTCCCTCTCCTTCCACCCCCACCCCATTCCCACTCTACATACATACATACATAAAATCTTTAAAAAATATTATAACGTGTGACCCTGCTCAAAAGAAGGAAACCCTCAGGTACAGAAAACAAAAGAGGGAATGCAAAATCTAGGGAGGAAGCAAAGCTGTGGAGGCTCTAGTCCTGGGAGTCTGCCGGCCGAGATCCCCACACTGATGCAGACATAGGACATCAGCCTGTGCAAGGCAACAGGCAAGAGCAGAGCCCCCTGCAGAAATTCAGCTCCAAAGGGCTATACCACACATTAACTGGGATTGGAAAAGCTGCTTAGTGGCTCAAAGAAGCAGGGGAGTAAAGATAAGATATTATACCACCCACATGATACAGAAGCACCAAGTCAGGAAACAAACCTGAAAATGTGTCCATGACCATTCTGATCCCTTGGCCCTGGCAGTGGCAATGCCCATCTCACCCAACATACAACACTCCTGTGGCCAACAACCCCCTGTGAAGAAGGGCTCACAGCACCAAATGCCCAACCATATGAAGATGGATGAAAGAAACAGAACAAGCCAGAAAAAGGGACTGGAAAACAATTTGAAAGATAACGTAAATAAACAAATATAAAGTGTGTAGAGATATCAATGAGACCAAGGGGAAGACCATTCAACAAAAGCAGATCTACAGAAGAATCTAGTATAAATTCTAGAGTTGAAAATGTTTATTCACTGAATTGCAATTTAATAGATGGATTTAGCAGTGTGATTAGGCACAGGGGAAGATGACTTGCATGAACTGGAAAAGAAAGACAAGAAAATCCAGCCAAAGCACCACAGCCAGATTCTTTTCACCCAAGTTTTGCAAGACTTTAAGGGACAGATGACCCGTATGTAAAACATACAAAAATCATCTTAATTCATTTTCTAATAATTATATAATCTTCACTTTTTAAAAAACTAGACAAAGACATTAGAAGTAGAGAATATTTGAGATCAAGCTCATTGATGACAAACATCTAATAAAATACTGTCAAACAAAATCCAGCAATGTATCTAAAAAGAAGCAGCATAGGTAAGACAATTTTGAAGAATGAGTTGGAATTTGTCTCTTACATAGCAAAACTTTTTTATTCCAAGAAGGTATTAAAATTCATTATCCATTCCAAATTTTTAGAATATATAGTTTTAGGAAACTAGGAATAGGATAAAACTTTTCAGCACAATAAAAAACATATCTAAATATGTGAATTCAAAACTTGACATCATTGAATAGGAAATCACTAAGTAGAGGTATTCACTTTACAGTAAGGAAAAAAAAGGATAACCTGTTTCACCATTATTATTTAATACTGATCTGAAAGTTCTAGCAGCCATCCAGTAGAACTTTCCGTGATAATGGAAATGTTCTAAAATGGTAGCTAAATGGTAGCCGCAAGCCACAAGTGACTACTGGGGACTTGAAATGTGGCTAGTGCAATTGAGGAACTGAATTTTTTTTTTTTTTTTTTTTTGAGAAACTGAATTTTTAATTTCACTTAATGTAAATGAAATTTAAACCTAAATGTCAATAGCCACTGTGACTACTGTACTGGGCAATGCCATAAGTATCACATTAACACAAGAAAACTAATGAGAGATCTAAGTACAGGAAAGGGGGTCAAACATCATTAGTTTAAAATGATATCCTTCTGGAAAACCAAAGAGAATCAATAAACTACTAGGCTAATAAAAAGGTTATTAAACTGGATGATTTTGAAATAAATAATTCTCTTATAAAAATCAATAGCTTTGTTGGAGTTCAGTGATGATCAATTAGAATGCATCCCAGGAGAAATAGAGCAGTGACATAAAAAATCTGGTAAGAACTAATATAACCAAACTTGTGAAGATACATAGGAAGAAAGCCATGAGGGATATGAATGTATAAATAAATGGAGAAGCAGTATAGATTAATACACAGGCAATGGAACCAAACCACCCAGGAAAAGAATCCTGGCCTAAGCCTATGTGACCACGGCAAGTTATTTAACATCCCCATGCCTCAGTTTCTCTCTCTGTAAAATGAGGATAGCGATAACAACTCCTCTCTCATGAACTGCTTCGAGGCTTAAATGTGGGGAGTGGGGCTTAGAACAAGGCCTGGCACACAATAAGCAGTCAATCATTGTTAGTTGCCGGGATTAATTAATAATTATGACTCTCACTATTATTAAATAGAGTAGCAACTGAGTATTGTAAAGACATCAGTTGTCTTCAAACTAATATTTACTTTTAAAACAATCCCAATAAAAATTCGAATGGGACTTTTTAAGTTAACAAAATAATTCTAAACTTTATATGGAAGAATAAACATTCAAGAATGGCCAAGAAAAATGTGGAAACTTGCCCTAGCCGATTTTTAAGATGTATAAAAGAGCTGCGGTAATTGGTCATTGAAACAATGTGTAACTCGTACCACAAAAGGCAAACTGAGCATTGGAACAGGAAAAACAAAGTCCATAATCAGAGCCCAACACTTATGTGAATTTAATATAAAATAAAGCAACCTTTCAAATCAGCAGGAAAAGAATGGATTATTCCCCCAAAATGGTGTTGAGACAACTGGCTAACCACTTGGAAAAACAATTCAGTGAGATTTCTATCTCACACCTTATTTATCAAAACAAATTCCAGATGAAAAATTTAAATGTGAACATGAAACTATAGAAGTTCTAGAAGGAAACAAAAATAAATATTTATATAATTTTCTAGTAGGGAGAGGCTTTTTAAGCATAACACTGGAGGGAGAAAGAATAAAGGGAAAATTTAATAGTTTGGGTGCATATTTTTTTGTTACCTCCCCCTCAAAATCTTAAAGGGAACAGAAAACTAGCAAAATTATTTAAAAGACATATAACAAAGAGTCAATAACCTTAATGTACAGACTGCTCTTAAAATCTGTAAAAAAAAAAAAAAATGAGCACATCAGTGGATGAAAGCTATGAAAAGGAAATTTACAAGTACAGTAGTGGTCAGCAAACATATGGAAAATGCTTACTGTAACCAAAGACATGCAAATTGAAATAATCTATCAACCTGGCAAAGATTAACAATATGATGCCTGATATTGGCAAAAAATATAGGGGAACAGGTGTTTTCATTCATCATTGGTGGGACACTATTAAATCTTTTAGAAGGCAATTCTTAAAATGGAGCAACTGCTTTTATACATTTTTGACCTAGAATTTCCATTTCGACTTCATCAAAAGGAAATGATTGGGAATATTTACAAGGACTTGGCTATAAGATGTTCATCCTGATGTTGCTTATGATAGCAAAAGAAAAAAGAAAAAGAGGGAGAGAGAGAGAGGAGGAGGAGAAGGAAGGGAAGAAGGGCGGAAGGAGGGAAGGAAGGAAGGAGGAGGGAAGGAGGGAAGGAGGGAAGGAGGGAAGGAAGGAAGGAAGGAAGGAAGGAAACCAAAACATCTAAATGGAAACAATGTAAGTGTTGAACAGTTGGACAGTAGATAATCTGTTATGTAAATGACACTTTATCCCTATGTGATTAATGTTGTGGGAAAGAAGAACAACTGCTGATGTGGGAAAATGTTAATAATATAGTTACAAAAGTTACACACAGTACCTCCACACTATTTGTTTTCTACACGTACTGTTATGCAGAAAGAGACTTGAAAACACATCAAAATGTTAATAGTAGTTACCTCTGAATGAGACCACTATTAATTTTTTCTTCTAAGTTTTCTACAATCTTATGTCTCTTATGTGACAAGGAAAAAAAAACAACAGTTGTTTAAAATTTAATTTTACAATCTTTGTTAATTATTTACTCCTAGCACACATCTTTAGTTTAGCATTTGGTTAGTTCTCCAATCACCAGGCTGAACTCACTCCTGGCCAAGAAGATATCTTGGAAATCTTCACACAAACTTTATTTATTCTGGCTGCACTTTTTCCTAGTCCAGTATTCAACATATTGTGCCAAGAAAAGATCCACTTTCAATTGGAAATCCATTTGCAGAGAGATTAGAATGCTGAAAAGGAAACACTGGGGTATGAGCGGGGAACCGATCCATCTTAAAGAACAGTAAATTAAAAGTGGGCTTTTTATCAATGCAATAATGGAAAACATGCTAGACTATCCTGAGGCTGCATGGCAAGGTAGGAGGTATGACTATAAACAAAGAAACTGATTTTTAACAAACTCACTAAATTCAACTTATAGGCCCTGTGAGAAATCCATTTCCTGGTTTTATAGGCACACTAACTTTTTGATACAAAATGTTATTTCCTGGCTTGATCGCCAATCTTATTCACTAGGCATGGCTCTGGTTTACTTTTTGTTCACTCTCAGAGGACAAAACTTTGCCCCCTTTGAAGATATTCTTTCAAACTGAACATTAGTCATGAAGGCAGTTCTGAGAGTTCCAGAGAGGGGCTCAGCTTCCCAAGGGGACCAGAGATAACAACTCACTTGAATGTAGAAGTTCCAGTGTGTTTGTTTTTAAAAATATGTGCAATTATCCAGAAACTATACTTCATCTTAGAAGACATGTGGGCCCTGGGGCTGCTGCAGGCACCCTAAGGAGATACTGAAATGCATCTATGATGGCAGATGGGGAGGAAAGGCAGAGGGACAAAGGCAAAGTTCCCAAACAAAAGCCTACTGTTTCCTTTCTCACTGGTTAGAGTATTGCATCTTTTGGTCAAAGGTACTTAGTTCAATTTGGATGCATGCCCGGTGGCGGGGGTAGGGGGGGAGTTGATGTCATAAGAAGATGGCGGAAGGTCACTTTTGGCAACTCAGAATGAGAGGCAGAAAGGAGCATCTCCTCTGGTGGTGCCGAGTCAGGCTGCACATCAGATTTTCCAGAGGGCTTCATTTAAGTAATAGCAGCTACTGATTGCTGAGCACCTACCCTGGGCTCTCCCCGTTCTATCTCATTCCATCCTCACAGCACCCCAGTGAGGGACAAATTATTTGTATCCTTTTTTTGCTAAGTAGGAAACTAAAACTCAGAAGTGCCCAAGGTCACCTAGATGGCCGAAGTAGAAGCAATTTGGACCTTGGGTGATCCAAAGGCTTTTGACTACTTCCAAAACAAAGATCCCCACAGATCCTTGGGTCCCCTGATCCCAAATACCCACCTAACGCTGATATATACCTCATTGGGAGGTGCTGATTCCCATGACTCCCCCTCATTTGGTAGACAGGAAACGTCAGCTCAGAGAGATTTGGCTACTTGCCCAAGGTCACAGGGCACATGAGTAGGGAGTCAGGACTTGAACTCGAGTTCAAGAAAAAAAGCCCTCCCAAATTCAAAAAGCCCTGGACCGGGGAAGGAGGAGCCCAGGCTCTAGTGTGTCAGTGTAAGCAGTTGACTGTATGTTCACAGGTAAAGCACCTCTTCCCTGACTGGCCCCTTTCTCTTGAACTTCAGGAGTTTCATGTTATCTGGCAGTGTTTCCCCTTTGCCCTGCTTTCAGAACGAGCTCCGATTTTGCCAGTCATTTCTAAAGTGGCTCCTGCCAAGACTGTGTTAGCGCGTGTCCCCACCATTAAGGCCCAGACAAAAATATCGCAAATGGAAATTTACTGGAGTGTTGCTTGATCAGACGAAAGCCCCAGTAATCTGGGATGGGATGGAAATAAAGGAGGAGTTGCCATCCCAGGGTAACTAGGTGGTAAGGATTTTCATTCTAGGACAAAAGACCTTCTTGCAGGGGTGAGTTGACACAGACCAAAGTTAGCTATGGCAGTGCCTGATGGACTCACCCTTGACCTTGTCCCTGCTCTACCATGCGTGCAGTTGCTCCCAAATGAAAATTCTAAGCGACACATGATCTTAGCACACACTGTGCTCTTTTGAGGCATGGTTGGAGGAGAGCCTTGCTTGTGAACTTCCTGAGACTCTCATTGCCCCACCCCTGCCTGTCCTGATGGGGAAATTTGGACCCCTCTACTTCTGCATTCAATGCCTGGGCTTCCACGAACCCTACTTGTCCTCACGTAACGCTGCTCCTTTGTCACTTCAATAGGATGGTGGAAGAGAAGGGGGCAAACTCAGAGCTGGGCCAGACTTGGGAGAACCCCAGGCAGGCTAACAATCTATGCCACCTGCCCTTCAAACTGGCATTCTTTAAATATTTGCTCAACACCTATTTAGAGGAAAAATTGGAGGCCGCTGAGGGAAATGAAGGAAAAGAATGCTATCTGTGGATCTCTTCTCCGTGCCATTCAGCTCCGGCCCCCAGCGCGCATACTGCAGCAGTCCTATTGCATCCACTGTTACTCAAGAGTGTGCCTGGGTCTCCTTCCCACCTCTTCTCTGAGTCTCTATATTGGTTTGTGTTCTTTTAAAAGCAGTCAGTATTGATCACCCTGATTGTGTGGAAGGCTCTAGCCGTTTTGGTAGCCTTGCCCTTCCATCCCAATTCCAAAGGTAAGACCCTCCCAAACCTAATTGTACACAGCTGCAAGACTTTGTGTGTCAGGCGACACATAGCTTGTGCATGAATCTGCAATCGTCTTCAACCAAGTAGAAACAAAGCTTTGAAAAAAAAAAAAAGAAGAAAAAAAAAGCTTTGAAAAATATATTTATTCTTAGTAGATTACAGCTGTCTTGAGTGCTTTGCTTAGAAGATAATTTGTAAGTTTTATAAATGTCAACTGGTCGAGAATTTTTTTGGTGTAGATTTGTTGAGAGGAGAAAATATTTTGCAAGAGTTTTGGGCCCCATTACCTTCATTTAGTTTTCTTGCAATACCTACACCGTCCCTATTACCTTCAGATAAAGATGAATGCCAAATACCACAACGTTATGTGTGGTATGATTCCAATTATGTAAAAAATAATATGCATAGGAAAAAATTCTGAAATAGTGTAACCTAAAGCATTAACAATGTTTATCACTGGAAGTCAGGATTACCGAGGATTTTCATTTCTTTTTTATATACTTCTCTATTTCAGATTTCTCACTTACTTCTCACACTCACTTTTCTGAGTCTTATATTGCTAAACATGCATTACCTTTGTAATTAATAAAAACAACAGAAATAGGAGCAGAAAATCACTTATATCCTGAGAAATCAAACTAATTGTTCTGAGGACCAGTTCCAGAAGCCAATGAGCCTAAAACCACAAAGGTCACACCATGCGTGGGACTGGGAAACATATATACCCAAAAAAGACAATCCAGAGACCAGTAAGGCTGCTAGACCGCTAGACCTACACTTCTCTGTGAATGGACTCGTGGTCCCTTGTTTTTTCCTTCTTCTCCTGGGGCCCTGATGGAATCTTGATCCTCGGGGACACAATGAGCAGGATAGCACACTTCATTTTCTCCTAAGACTGCACTCAACTCCAAGTCCTATATTGCTGTTTATAGGTAAGGTGTTCTGACTCTACAGCTTTCCTGTCCCCATCAGCTCAGAACCTTGGCAGCACTCTAAGTCCCACTTCTGGAATGCTCCATTTAGTTATAAAGCTCCGCCAAGCATAGTGGTTCAGGTGCTAAGCCTCCTGCCGCCAGGAAAATCTGGACCCACTGAAAGCCCGCATGGAGGCACTCTTCCTTACTCCAGCCAGGAGTCTTGCAATGAACCTCAAGCTGTTCCTCCCACCTCTACTTTATAACACCTCTGGACTTTTCTGAACATTCTACCAATACCTGGGGGCTGCGGACCACCCCGTAGTATCTAAGTATCTAAAGGACCCTCCACAATGGGCAATGTGTATATATAGATATATAGATATATATAGATATAGATATATATAAAGCCTTGATACACGTTTTATCAGGACTTTTTACCTTGATACTATTAACATTCAGGGCCAGATAATTCCTTGTAGAGGGGGAGAAGGATGCCCTGTGCCAGGTAGGATAATATTTAGCCCCATCTCTGATCTCTACTCACTAAACACCAGTAGTACTTCTGTCCCAGTAGGACAGCCAGAACTGTCTCAGACATTGCCAGTTGTCCCCTGAGGGACAAAATCACCCCATCGGAGAACCACGGCACTATATACATGTCCACAGATCCTATTTGGATAGATGACTTTCTTCTTGTCACTCCTATACCATCTAGCCCTGATACAACCTGGTAGATACGTTGCAAGACGTACTCAGTTTGCACACGTGTTCACATCTTGTGTTTTTCAGGTGCCTCAGAGACGATGAAGCTAGCAGTACCCTGCTTTAGTAATAACAGTTGACAAGTCAAGTGCTTATTAAGTGCTGAGCATTTAATCCTATCATCTCATTAAAATTGACATCAACTTATGAAATGAGTATGATTTGCATCTGATAGGCGAGATCTCTGGGTCGCAGATAGGGTTACGTAGCCAGTGGGTGACAGAGCTCACTGTTGCACTCGAGCCCAGGCTCTTAATGAGCTCACTGCTTCTCCATCCTGGCCCACCCATGGCCCAACCTGCCCCCAGAGAGCAGGAAGGGAAACCAAAAGACATATCCTGGATACCTGCAACCTACAGGGACTGGTAAGATGGTTATGTAGAGGCCCAGGGAACTTACCTGGAACCTGTTGGCCAAGTTCATTGCCTGATCTCATAGTTAACTAGGCAATGAGGGCTTCCGAGGAAACCTTGCAACAATTCCAGGCCAGGGAAGGGGTGGGTAGATGTGAGTCATGCCTAAGGAGAAGGATGGTGGCCGGCTTGGCTCTGCGATATTAAAGGCACCCCCTCTGGCTTCAGCTGGGGACGAGAGGACATTACTGCAGACGTGCTGTGTTCTGAGGATTATTCCCAACTTGGTCCCCCCAACCTTTACTTCACTATCATGGCTTCCCATTCTGTTTCGACTCTTGTTTCTCGTTGCTCTGACCTCAGAACCACTGTTCGGCCTTTCCAAGTAGAAACCATTCTCTCCACTTACAAATTCTCTGCTTTGTCCCCTAATGTAGAGTTTAATGTCTTCTATCAGAAAAATCCACAGGCTTGTTATCTCGCCCATTTACGAAAATCTCCCCACCCAGGGCCTGACACATAGTCCATGCCCAAGAAATATTAATTTCCTTCCACTCTAAGCAATGGGCTCCATTTAGCTTTGCAGTAAGATCCCTGTGTTTGTGAATTACCATTGCAGGAGCCCCAGGAGGGCAATCATCTACCTCCTTTCTGGCTGGGGCTCCAGAAAGCTCAACCCAGATGCTTGGAATTTCACTACCTTGGGGTCCGGCTGAATATCATTTTATTTCAGGTTTTTGCACAGCATTTTAAAAGCCGCACTTTTTAAAAAAGCTGATTATTTTTGAAGTTAGAGAGAAGATAGAAACATCCAGTCTAACTCTAGCCTGTCTGTTCTCCCTTCGTTCAGACACATTCCCAAACCAGCTGATAATTTGGTGCTGAACAGTTATGCTTGGCTCAGGGGTGCCCTGAAAATGCTCCCTAGACCCAGTGGAGATTGGGCGAAAGAGCGGGGTGAGCTCATTTGCTCCCTAACCTTCCCTATTCTGTAGCAGTAGGGATGTAAACTCCACTGTGGAGCTTACATCAGCTTTTGGAGGGTTTCAGCACGCTCCCCCAGATAAGACTAAAGGTTTCACTTGTCCTTTTGACCAGAAATAAATATTTACATCAAGAAAAGATTGCCAAGGCTTGAAAAATATTTGAATTATTTAATCAGCCCTATAAAAGGAGTCACTGTGGTTGGTGTTTGAATTAGCTAATGAATGTTAATCCTGGTTTTATCCCAAATCCATTAGCTAGTCACCAACTGCAGGGAAGAACTCTGGGAATTTCTTCAATAGTCTGAAAAGAATTATACTGATCCAAGGTCAAAACCTGGGAATGTACATATTTGAGTGTATGGTTCTGGAACGTGGGTTCATTACAGTAGATTGCTGTCTCTCATAAGGTGCCTGAACCTGACCACAGAGCTTTTCAATCCTGGTCCCTTACCACAGGAGACAGCGTCCCCCAACCCTGCCCACGGAGCATCTTAACCATTTGCCTCCAAAGTGGCCAGCTAAAAAAAGACTCGGCTCCTGGGGTAGGTTGGCCTGTATCACAAAATCAGCTGTGAGATTATAACAATGTGAAATGGTTAACTAGTTTAATTTCATTTAATAGTTTAAGGTACATCTGTAAAAAAAAAAAAAAAAGCTAGCTAGGTTGACCTTGGGCAAATCATTGCAACGAAACCTGGGCTTGAGGTTCAGCTCTGACATGAACGAGTGGTGCAACACTAATTCCATTAACAAACCTCTCTGAGCCACAGTTTCCCAAATTGTAAATGATAAGTAACGGTAATGTCTAACGAGACCATGGGTATATAGTGTCAGACAAAATCAGTATAAACATGTAGATTTAGATGTATATGTGGATACAGACATATGTGAGAAGAGAGATGGATGTGATGTGGGGGTACTCAGCCCCACCCTGTGCCCTATGTACATACCCTCAGGGATGCCCCGTTCTTAAGCCTAGGGTTTCTGGCAATTTGGTGTGATGACACTCACTGATCTCCAAATCCTGGTTTAAATCAAGCTTCTGTTCGATTATCAGATTCTTGTAGACAAATGTTTTAGATTAACCTATGTCGGGTGTATGCACCGAACTCTAAAATAACTTTGGTAAAAGGCAAGGAAATTTATATTTACAGATCCTTTAAAAGTTCCCTTAGCTTCTGGTTTCAAACTCTTGACCCTCCCTAATCTTCTCCCCCTTTGCTAACGAGCCAAGCTCCTGGTCTCCAATCCCCTGCCCACTCAATGCTAACAAGCAGTGACTGCCCAGTGGACAGAGGGACTGGGACTCCATCATCCTCGGAGTGGATTACGGTCCCACAAACATCCCAACACCACTGGCCTTGGCAGAGGCGGCAGCAAGGCTGGCATGGCCCCTGAGCCAAATGTGGCTCAGCCGAGGGGGAAGGCTCTGTGCCCTGCTTCCCAGAGGACGTTCCAGGAAGGAGTCAGATGATGTGAGTTATGGAAACCAAATGGCCCTCCTTTGTTTAGAGAGAGAGAGGGAGAGAAAAAAAAAAAAAGTCACTCATTTTTGTGGTAAAGTGAAGAGTCTCCAAACCAAACAATCCCTCTCCGAGCAGAAAATGCCAGCTCCCCAGAGCGGGCCCACGGCCCCAGAGGCCGATAAACTGATGGAAGGCAGCATTGGGCCGGTGTGATAGCCTCCGCAACGTGTCCTCAGTCCTCCCAGTGAGGTTTTCCTCTGCTTTGCTCCAGAAATATTTGGTCTCTCAGGCAGGAAAAGAAAAAGAAGGGAGGGAAAAGAGAAATGTCTAAGTGACCTAGGCCAATCTTGTCCTCTCACTCCTTTCCAGTTGGGACAGAGGGCCGGGCAGGACCTTTGCAGAGAAGGCCCTAGAAGGTGCGTGGGCCCTAACAGCCACATGGGCAGGCCAGGCCCTGGAGTCTCCCTCGTGTGGCCACAGGGCACTGTCTCTGACTTGGATGCCTCCTTCGAGGTGACCAGCACTTCCCACAGAATGCAGCCAAGAGTCACGAGGTCTCCTGTGGCCACTCTGTGGCTGCCCCGTGGCTCTGTGGGCTGGCTCCGTGGGCAGGCGTCTGCACTCCCAGGTATTGCTAGCTCGCGTACAGCAGGATGAGCCGTGGCCAAGAGAAAATACATACAGTTTCTAGTCAGCCACGCCTATCCTGAGTTCGGTTTTTTCTCTAACACAAGCCTTTCCCGGAATGGAGACGCTGTTGGCAAGGGAGGAATAGTGGAGAATTCAGTTCTAGTCCTGGCTTTGCCTCTCACTTGCTGTGCAACCATGGGTCATTGTCGCCTCTCTGACCCTCCATTTTGCAACTGGAAAATGAGCCCAATGTCTTTGCCTTACCTCAGATCACAGGGTCGTTGTAGAAGGAAGGAAAGCATGGCTCTTACCAAGAGGGGGCAGCCACACTGCCTGGGTGTGCATCCAAGCTCCCCTGTGTAATGTTGGGCAAGTTTCTTCGCCTCTCTAGGTCTCTTCCCCACCTTTAAAAATGAAGGGAGTAATATCCCTCCCTGGTATCATCGCTAGCAGGTTAAATTCGATGATGTGGTTTATGCCAAGCGCACGGAGAGCGCTGACCCACAGCATGCCTTGGGTTGAGTCTCACTGGCATGATCGTCACCATAGGCTGGGAAGTACCTTGAAAATAAAAATGTTCAGCTCGGGCATTGAGTGATCCGCCAATGTCATCATAAGCTTCCTAGTTCCATTCAGCACACCTCCACCGTTCCAGCAATGTTTCATGATCGGCGAATGTGAATTCTACATATGCGGGGGACCTCCAACACTTCTTGTTGTTGTTAGGAAAAATCCCCAAAGCCCCACCATGGCCTACAAGGCCTCGGTCAGCTGGTCCTGCTGCCTTTTCTAGCCTCATCTTGAGCCACTGTCTCACTCAAATTCACCAGCCTCGTTGGCCTTCCTTTAGCTCTCAAAAAGCTCTGGGCTCCTTCCTGCCCCGGAATCTTTGCACGGCCGCCTGTCCCACTCCATGTCCTCTTCACCTGACCGCAGGTCTCAGCTTATATCTCCTTTCCTCAAGAAAGCATTTCCTGACCTTCCTTCTCTTTCCTTGTGCTCACCATGATTATAGTTAAATAGTAATTTGCATCATCTCCAGCATGTCAGCTGCTTGAGTGAGGGCTTTCATCTGTTTTGTTCATTGCAAGGCCTAGCGCAATGCCTGACATGTGAAAGACATTCAAAAGAATAGATTTTTTTAATAAAAATGAAAATGCTTAACAACTGTCTCCCCTACATCTCCTACAAAATCCATGAAATCAGAGACCATGTTTCTGTTCTCAAAGCCTGTCTCTCTAGCTCATAGAGGGCCTTTAATAAATATTTGTGGAATGAATGAATGGTGAATAAATGACTTGGAATAACCTCCCTAACTTTTCGCCACTTGAAGATCTCCCTACACATCAGAGTCTCTTCCATCCATCAGCGCCTTCCATGCAGACATCATGCTTAGCACTCAGACATGTCCTCTAACCCCCACCCCAGGTGGCTTGCTCCTACGATCCAGGCACAGAGGGCACCAGACTTCCTAATCCCCACTCAGGCAAGTGTTTAGTGTCAGCCACAGTCCAATGTCATTAAGAGACATCGGTTTCATAACAAATGCCCACAGCACAATACCATCCTTCAATTATACGCATATTCCTTTCTGTCTTCTAGGGCAAGGCTTTGTAGTCACAGCTTGATTAAAGGAACTCATATTATTCATCTTCATATCACCGGCAGGTCCTACCGCAATGTTTTGTACGGAGCACGCACCCTTAAATGTTGCATCATGAAGGCGTGAATACTGTATATTGACTACAGTTAGTAACTTCTCAGAACCTTGGACACAATGAAGTTTTTAAGGAGCTCGAGATGAAAACTTTCTCAGCTTTCCCCAGTCACCCAGAGAATAAGAGCCAGAACTTCCCACCTCCAGAGTCCCCCCCCCATTCTCATCCATCTTTCACAGCTACCTCTGCTGAAACTCCCAAAATCGTCCCTTCAAGTTTTTTTCCCCCAAAACCTCCAAAGTTCTTTTCATAGCTAATAGACCTATGTCCAATTTCCTAAGTTCTCACACAAAGAATTTAAACCAAACTTCTTCCTATACTGATCTTTTCAAATCCTACTTACCTCCTACCCTAGAATATATCTTCTGTTTGCTCTGCCTTCGCTCATGCCATTTCTCCCACCAGGAGTATGTCTTCCCATCTCTCTGCCAAAGCACATCCCAAGTTTTGTGTTGCCCTGTCTCCTCACCACACCACCTGCCTGAAGGGAACTCTCTGTCTTCTGAAGCCAAATAATATTTTGGCCTAGCTACTTCTTGTATGTATCAGCAAGCTTTTTCTTCTTTAAAAAATTGAGATATAATTGACAAAAAGCATTATATTAGTTTCAGACGTACAACCTAGCGATTCAATATTTGTATGGAAGGCGAAATGATCACCACAATAAATCTAGTTAATGTCCATCACCATACAGAATTACAAATTCTTTTCTTGGGATGAAAACTTTTAAAATTTACTCTCTTAGCAACTTTCAAATATGCAATATGGTATTATGAACTATAGTCGCCACGCTGTAGTGATACCCTCATGACTTACTTGGTAACTGGAGTTTGCACCTTTTGACTAACTCACCCATTTCGCCCCACCCCCACCCCTGGCAACCACCAATCTGTTCTCTGTATCTATGAGTTCATTTTTTTTCTTTTTTAGATTCCACATATAAGTGACATCATATGATATTTATCTTTCTCTGACTTATTTCACTCAGCGTAGTGAATGTCGTCCAGCTCCATGCATGTTGTCACAAATGGCAAGACTTACTTCACATACAACCGAATAATCTATGTTTTGTGTATATATATATATACATATGCCACATTTTCTTGATCTGCTCATCCACGGATGGACACTTAGGTTGCTCGCTCCTGTCTTGGCTATTATAAGTAATGCTGCATCAACGAACTTTCTCCATGAATGTGGCTTCTCTCTCAAACTAGACTCAGACCCGAAGCTCCCTGGGGACCGGTCTGGTATCTTCTGGTTTCCCCTCAGTTATGCCTGGTCAGTGGTAAGAGCTCAGTCTCTATTGTTCACTGATTGACTCAGTTGGATGTATGAGGTCAGAGGCCAGTAGTCTAGCAAAAGAACCTTAAAGTTCATTTGCTCAAGTAGATTTTATGGCTCAAGACCAGTGTCCATTTCAGAGTTACTGTTTTTCTCATGTCTCCCAGGATTTGGTGGATGGTCTGTAGGAGTCACTGAACATGAAATTGGAAAGTTGCTTCACCCTTCTTAATCCAGTGACTTCCTTTTTACAGATGAGAAGCCCTTCACCGTGGAAGACACTTACTTGCTGTGTCCAGCGCCTATCTTAAAGGAAGTTGGCATGTAAGTTTCCACCAGCGATTGAACCTCACAGCCAGGGAGGAGAGAGGAGGTAGAGGGGACAAAGGGCAAAGAGTCTCTCTTCGTTGTTGTCATGCAGCCTTGTCTAGACCTTTCCAAGTAACAACGATGGTGCCAGTGCTTCCGGTGAGCAAGGCACCAGGACAGATGTCTTACAAAGGGTACCTTACCTCATCCTCCCAAGCTCCCAAAGAACCAGACGCCTACGTCATCGCAGTTTTACAGATGTGGAATCTATGAGCGAATTTAAGTAGCTTGCCCAAGGTCACACTGCAGTAGCGGAAGGGTCTAGTTTCCAACAAGGGTATGTCTCGCTGAATCACAGCTGTATTTCCAGAGCTCACACTTCCCAAAGCCCTCCCACACACGTTATCTCGCCCTGGCATCATAATTGCCCTCCTGGATGATTATCCCTCCTTAGAGATAAGGAAACACAGAAAGGAAGCTCAGAGGGGTCAAGTGGGTCCAGAGCTGGTTCAAGACCCCAGATTCAGACCTTCTGAGGCCAAGCTCAGTGCTCCTTCTTCTGTGCCCCTGAAGGGCATCAGGTATCTGTTGGGTGTTTGTCAGAGAACACAAACTCGCTGAAGAGAGAATGGCGGCTTTGAGGAAAAAATACTAAACATGTTCATCTAACTTCTGCTTTCAATCATGTGTTCTAATTACGAAGTCTCCAAGTCTGGTTGCCTAACCCTGGCCTTCAAGTCCACTGATTCCACAAACTAACCCTGTGTCCATACTGCCAAAGACAAGCAAAACAGAGGTTCAGGTTTCAGTGAGTCCCACAGAGATGGAAGGAGGGTGGAAGGTCAGCTGTCCACCTCTGTACCTCCGTGAGTCTGCTGGGATGGTGGCAAAGGCCCTCATCACAATCAGTCACCGAGAGCCCGGTAACGACAGCACATTAAGTTTACAGCTTGACGAGTTTATGCCCACAGACTCGGGCCACGTTTTGGGAACACTTCTTCCTAGGACAATGTGACTGGTAAATTAAATGGTAGCAGGCTTTACCCGTTCAGTGCAATTCGCTGCCACGTAAGGAGGGCTGAACGCAATGCCTTGATACACCAGCCAAGGGTATCCCGACATCTCTCTAGAATGTTAGAGCAGGCGGATGGGCCCTAGAGGGCATCTCCACATTTTACAAAAGAGATGGCTCAGGCCCCCAGGGGAGGAGACCACAGTCCCCGCGGGTAGTTAGGAGCAGAGCCTGCAGGGGACCTAGGCATTGGCTCTCGGCCCCTTGCTCCTCGCACACCACGCTGAGCATCTCTGGCTCCCTTGTCATTGCAGGAAAGCCGCCCTTCAGGTCAGCATGAACGATGGCCTCTCTTTCATCTCCAGTTCTGTCATCATCACCACCACACGCTGTGTAAGTCCTCGCCTTCCCTTTCCTGAAGGCTCTATTGTCATTCACATTTCCCTGGAAGTTTCCGGTTCTGCATTCTGTTCACTGTGTTTTGATCCCAGCCCCGCAGGGCCAGTTATAGGCTAGATCAGGGGCATGCCGGACCCCCAGAGGGTATCGGGAAGGCCTGTGTTGGGTTTCACCAACTGGTCCATTTCTGTGACCGAGGGAGGGTGAGACCTGAAGGCCCCGGCGTTTCCAGATGGTAAGACAGGGCCAGGGTCTATCCGGAGGGACTGGGTCTAGGAGGAAATGTGCAGAAAGAAATTGGACGGCACACCCAGAATGCACATCTTCGGGATTTTCCCGAAAGGGGAAACTTTTCCCTAAAGGGAAGCCAGGCAATAGGGCAGTAACTAAAGGGCGATGTGGAATATAAGGAGAGTCTTATTTAGAATGGCAGAAATTGCAGCTTGTTTATACAATTGTGGAAATAATCCAGGAGAAAATGGAAAATTGGTGTAGCAGGGTGGGGGTGCGGGGTGCTATGCCACAGGGATTGTGAGGCAGGAGTGGGGATTGTATTCCACCAGCCCCTCAGACACCCCCCTCTCTGGGTCCTTAATGGCAGGTAGATTTTATTTCTGGTTACACATAAAATCACCTGGATGACTTTTTAAAAAATGATCATGCCCGAGCCTCGTGCCAGACCAAGTGAAGCGAAGCCGGGAGTGAGCCCTAGCTTTGGTGGCTCCGGGGCCTCCTAGGGAGGCTGTCAGGTGCGGCTCTGGGTGGCAGGCCTTCAGCCAGGGTATGTGCTCCCTCTTGCTGACAGGATCTCAGAGCTCAGCCCATCGGAGGCCTGCCAGGGCTCTGCAGACCTTAGCCCCTAACACGAGCATTTCCAAATTAACCTTTGTCTGAATAATCAGGTGTTCTAACCAAATGCATTTTTTCCATTGGATCATTCTAAAGGCTAATGTGCTTGGCCTAATGGTCAGCTTAGGCGGATACTATGGTCATGTCCGGCCTGGGCTTTGGAGGACATGTCATGAGAGCCCCTCGGTAATGGGGGCTTGTCTCCCTAACACTGTCCCGGGGGAACAAGCGATAGCAGGCATGCACTGAAATCAGACAAAATCAAAATGAGCCATCTCATAAATGAGTAGGAGGTCCAGCCTCATGGTGGACAAGTTTCCCTCTCAACTTGTCCCCCTGCATCAACCCCTCCCCCACACCCCCGCCACACACACACATATTTCCATCCTGTGGTAGGAGCAAACCAGTTTTCTTTCTTTTCTTTTCTTTTCTTTTTTTTTTTTAAAGATTTTATTTATTTATTTGACAGAGAGAGAGATCACAAGCAGGCAGAGAGGCAGGCAGAGGGAGAGGGGGAGGCAGGCTCCCCGCTGAGCAGAGAGCCCGATGTGGGGCTCGATC
>CM052885.1:46494354-46514857 GCA_028534135.1 Potos flavus | reverse complement strand
CTGAGATCATGACCTGAGCCGAAGGCAGAGGCTTTAACCCACTGAGCCACCCAGGGACCCTGCAACCAGTTTTCTTGAAAGCAGGGTAAGCCAGTGCAATGAGTACAGACAACGGAAAAACTGTACTTGACCAAAGTAAGAAAGTAGGGTTGTCACAGAGAAGTGTCACCACTGAGAAAGGTCCATGTCTCAGGCACCCCTAAGTGGAACATCAAATCTGGAGACCAAATATGAAAACCTTTTGGAGAAACGGTGAAATTTCCTTAAGCGTACCCGCCTGATTCTTTTAGAAATTGACCCTTCTGGAAGTTGCCAACCTGCAGGAAATGATTAAAATACCCCAAACCTAACAACTCCATTCCAGATTCCTCCCTGCTTTTGAGTGATCCAGCAGTTCGGGCCTGTATTTCTCATTATATCTGACTGTACCACAGAGAAACAGCCATGCCCTTGACACCACAAGGGCACGGGGAGGAGGAAGGGAAACGTCTCAGGACCAAACTTGTGGTATGGCAGCTACAGGACTAGGACTATGGCTTAAGTCCTGGGCCCGTAAGCCAAGAAGAAAGGATGTCCTTACTATTGTACTGCAGAAAGAAAAGAGCTTAGCGCGAAGTCCCCTGTATCTTTCCAACTCACTCCCGCCTCCATTCACGTCTTATATCTCCCTTACTCGAGAGCTCGTCACTAAGTTTTCTGTTCACTTGACCCTTGAGAAACACCACCTCATCTTCTGAGTTATTGCCCTTTTCACTTGAGAATGGCGTGTGTCTACAACAAAATTATGAACACCCTAAGATTTGAGATCCAGGACCATCCATTCATTTGTTCAGCAAATATCCATTGATCACGTATAATGTGCCAGGCACTGTCCCGGGTCCCTGCGAAACATCAGAGGACACTACGGACAAAGCTCTCTGTCTAGTGGGGAGGGGCAGAGGGAGAGACAAGAAACAGGAAGCATAACAAATGAATTACACACTATGTCAAAAGTAACATGTGCTACAGAAAAAAATAGAGATGAGTAAGAAGACTTGGTACTACTCGAGTGAGTATATCATAAACAGAGATAGGTAGCGCTTGAGTAGAGGCTTTTGAAGTTGACTGTGAGGCTAGTGGAGGAAGAACATACCAACCAGAGGGCCCAGGGCTTAGAACTCAAAACCAGAGACACTCCATGTGTTCCAGGAAGAGCAGGAAGGCTGGTGGCCTGCCGCTGGAAGAGAGCCAGCGAGGCGAGCGGGACATAGTGAGGTCATGGGGATGGAGAGTGGAGGGTCTGGTGAGAACTTTGGCTTTTGCCCAGAGGAGCTGACTTAGATTCGAAAGATCACTCTGGCTGCTGGAACAGCCCGTGGGAAGGCAGGGATGGAAGGACTGTGACTGGTTAGGAGGGTTATGGCAATATTTCAGGCAAAAGATGATGATGGCTTGACTCAGCAGGGAGCTATGGAGATGAGAGAAGCAGTCAGAGTTGGATATACCATGAAGGCAAAGCCGATGGATTTCTCAAAACATTGGATGGAAGGCTTGAGAGGAGAGGTGTCTAGCATGGTCCCATGGTCTTCGGCCTAAGTACCTGAAAGAATGGAGTTGCCCTCAGTGGACGGGGGGGAAGACTGAACGAGCAGATTTGGAGTGGAGGGGGACAATCAGGAGGTCAGTTTTTGTTTTTGTTTTTTTAATTTAATTTTATTTTTTCAGTGTTCCAAGATTCATTGAGGAGGTCAGTTTTGTGGTCAACTAGATGTGTGGCCTTGACCGTGTTTAACCCCTTTGTACATTGGTTTCCTAATCTGTAAAATTAGAATAATAATACTCTATCTCTTTTTGCTGAATTGTGAATATTAAATGGAATGATAGATGGTAAGTGCTTGGTAGAAGGCCCGGTAGGGAGTACGTGTTTCATAAATGTTAGCTGCTACTAT
The DNA here is from genome assembly GCA_028534135.1 of Potos flavus. Lineage (NCBI taxonomy): Eukaryota > Metazoa > Chordata > Mammalia > Carnivora > Procyonidae > Potos > Potos flavus. The sequence continues at coordinate 46,512,929 of CM052885.1, read as the reverse complement.
AGTAGAAGCTTAGTCAAAATTATTGAACTAATTGGAAATTCTTTCCGGAGAGTTGGTTCCCACTTCTGAGGCCTGTTATAGTAGAAGGAGTCTCCTGAGATAAGATGGATCCCTAGGGGTCCATGTCTGTCACTCAGCCAAGCGCACGTGACTGAAAGGAGGCCGACGAGGTGGTCAAAATCATCTAGAGAAAAAAATGGGTCTACAGTCAAACATAAAATGCCAATCCCCAGCAGGACCTTCTACAGAAGCTCAAATTTAAAAGAGTGAAGCGATTGCTGGACAAAATAAAGATGCAGGTGGAATGTGTGGCCATCCAGAATATGAAGTAAGGCCTTGGACTTGCCTTTGTTTCTTCGGCAGCTGGTTTGGAGGACAAGGTTTTTAGATCAGAAGTGATCCCCTGGGTCTGAGTAAAGGGTTAGTCTTGTCGATGCCAGTCACAGCCTGCCCCGCCCATCACCTGGAACCAAAAATAATTTTAAAATATGTAGTTGAGACTTTTCTTTCCTTGCTTTATTTGGTGCCCATTTGGACAACCATGTCATAGTTTTCAAGATCCACAATGAATAACTGTTGTACCTGCCAGGAGCAGAAATTCCATGAAGTTTTACAGGAAAGAGTTTTTTCCATCCAAGAGCTAAAAGATTCCTATACAAATGGTAAACTTTGTGGCGCTCCAGGACTCCAGGACTCTAGAAAATGGTCAAACACCCAAAGTCCTCTTTCACAGCATATGTGAATGCGTCCCATCTCTAGAGTCTCAACTGGCCTACCTTTTCTTCCCCAGCCTCTAGCCATAGGGGAGAAAATCAGGACCACGGTGCTGCCTTAGGGGAAATACTTAAAAGAAGTTTGTCTTTTGTCTTGCAAAGCAAGCAGATATCAACACCTCAAAGAATTTTTCAGGAAAGACGTTCTTCTTTTACATAAATGCCTTCAAATTTTGTAATATCCCAACCAAAGTGTATAAAAATCAGAGAATCTCTCACAAGTATTTCTTGAAGTCCTACTGGGCCATCACTGTTCCATTTACATTTTACAAAGTTGTTACCCCGAAGGAGCTTAAAATCCACATGGAGAAAGGAGCTCAACAAACATATAAAGGCCTATGTAAATAAAGATCGAGAACGTGGGAACCAGGTGTCAATGCTCTAGGATTTCAGAGTGGGGAAGAAGGAGTGAATTCAGGAAGAGACAACAAGGGCTTCACGGAGGAGACAACCCAAGTGGTGATTTGAGAAATGATAATTTCAGGCGAAGAGGCGGAAAGAGGCCGTCCGCTAAAGAGAAAACAACCTGAGGAAGGACTAGATATGCTTGTGAGCCCAGTTAGTTCGTGGTCCCTCCCGGGAACCATAACTTTTTTTTTTTTCTTTTCCTCTCATTTTGTTTGTTTCTGGTGCCTTCTTAATTTGGGGCCATTTCTCAGGTGGCAACTACTCTCCCAAGATAGTAGCTATTATCCTTCATGTAACGATGAGGCCATCTGATTCCCTTCCCTATAAATCATGATGAGCATTTGATTGACACCGGTTTCCAGTGTATTAGAGAATCACCATCTTTGAAAAAAAGGAAAGAGACTTAAAGTTTGACATAAGGTTCTGAACTCAACGTGCAATCAGTGGAGAACCTTTTCTTTCCCCCGACTGCTTTATATGAAAAACAGCCTGGTTACAAGTGGCCGTAAGGTTGAGCAAATTTGAGAAGACCCATGTCAAGTCACTGTTCGAAGAAATTCTTTTTGAATGAAAATGAAAATGCAACAAACTCAGCCCTGAGGCAGGAAAACCAGAACAACGGCTTTATAACTGTAGCACAGTGGAGGAATTAAGAATACAGGACATGAAATCAAAGTCCTAATTTTGAATTTTAGCCCCTCCACTTTGTAGGGTGACCTTGGACATGTTTACCTGAGCCCATCTCTGAGCCTGTCTTGCAAAGATTAAAAGGAAAGTGTATAAGGGGCTTGGGGTACCTGGTGGGCTGCCCAAGAATGACAGCTGCTTACGAGTTTATTGACATTCTTTCTCCTTGCCAAGGAGAAATCCAACGGCCAGCCTCATTAAAAGATTTGGGGCTTGTGCCCGTAGAATATAAACAGGTAATATTTCCCGGATTAAGAGTTAGGATTCCTTTTGAGTCCATGATAAGCTTGTATTCTAGGAAGAGGCTGGGCAAAACTTTGAAGATGTTGCCTGAAGGATAACGAGGGGAAACATCAGTAAATTAGATCTGGTAGAAAGTCAAATAAGATTAGGCAGCAGTTTCTTCACTATTCTTGAAAAAAAGAATTTCTCAGTATATGAATCAAGTAAACAGGAACGTAAGAGGAACACTTAGACTATTTCCAAGAATGAATTAAAACAAGTCAAGTTTATGCATTATTACCACATAGACATTCCTATTATTATTGAAAATGTTCTATCATGCTGAGCACATCTGGAGATCAGAGGAGTACGGTCTCATGCAGAAAAGAAATGCAACTTCAGGAGGGCAGCTCACAACAGACTGGATCTTCCAGTGTCCCCTGAGGTAGCCACACCTCGCCGTGCTTCAGGAGTACGGGGATTGAACCTGTGTTATGGGGATCACTTACTTTCCAAGGATTTTTCTAACCGTTACATCCTTCAGATTTTCATGAATTCAGACTGTTCTTTTCTGAAACTAGTGGTATTTTTCTACTGATACTTGTTTGAAAGAGAGAGAGAGAAAGAGAGACACCAACAATGTACAGGAGAGACACCACCCATGACAGAATTATCTAGTCCAAAATGCCCATCATACCAATTTGAGAAACTCTGAAGAATCAGGATTTCTTGGACGGAGCCCAGGAGTCTGCATTCTTATAAGCTTGCCAGGTAAATCCTAAACACACAAGACTCTTACCATTATGCTTACCTGGACACAAACTGTCCTCCAAAGTTTACAAAAAAGCATTAAAATCTATTCAAGAAAAGTGATTTATTACTGAATGGTGACCAACATATAACATATAAAAAAAATTCTCATTCTCTTGATTCACTCCCAATCTTATTCATTTAGGAACGCCAAGATTTTAAAATCAGGTCCTCTATTTTATGTTTCTTCTTTTGGACAGTATTTTCTGGTATAAAAAATAGGAATTTGCTGAAAATAATTTTAGCCCAAAGTGACCAGTCTAGGGATCTTCTCCCTTTTGTGTTGCTAGGCAAAGACTATAAAACTTTCTCTCCAAATGCCCCTTTTCCATGTTCCAAGTATTCCCTTTGCTTCCACCTCTCACAGTAAGGCTCAGTGAGCCACAGACTTGTGACTCCTTGTTTCAGGAAGAGAGGGCCCAGTGAGCATCAGTATTGTTTTTAACACTTTATGGCTCCCAATGTCTCACAAACGTGTGGGCCTCCAGCTACCATACAGAGATAGGTTATAAGTTGGACGTGATTGGAGACTTGGAGTAAAAAATAACAACACAGATGTTGGAAAGAAAAATTGCCCCCCACGTGCATTGTAGCACATGTACTCCTTGAGGAAAGAACAAAGATTGTGTCTTGTTCACCATTGCAACCCAGCACCTGGCATAATGCCTGCACATAGTATTCAGCAGATGGTAACAGAATGAATGAATGGATGGATGGATGGACTCAGATTATGATGGCACCTGCTGGTAGGAGCCAGAATACGGGAGGATTAGAACAGGGGCCACTGAGCTGGTTGTAAGATAGTCCGCCAAAGATGATGGCCAGCAACCCAATGTACACATCCAAGGAGCATGGGGACCTTGGGCATGATTTAAGAGGGACAAATCTGTTAGCTGAGAAACTACAACCAGTGATCCCAGACAGGGCAATAGTCAAAGACCTCCTCAGAACAGCACCAGCTCCCCCAGGAGCAGACTCTTGCCAGGGATACAGACCTGGGTCTAGAAAGAGCCCATTCAGCTGGATCGAGATTCGGGGAAGGCCACCACTCCATGAGGGTCTACAGCACAAGGCTGGGAGTGAAACAGAATCGTAGCAACTGATAGAGAATGTAGCTAACTATATCTGCTAAGCCCAAAGGACACAAAGATGTAAGACACGGGGAACAGACAAGTCTGGAAGGAATTGCAATCTAATGTGATAAGTTCTTCAACACAGAATTGAGCAATGCCTTGTGAGAGCATGAAGTAGAGTGTCTGGGGAATCCGAGCACAGAAGAGACGATACGTGAACTCGGTTAGGAAGGAAGACTGGCATTTGCTGAGGGTATGGCCTGGTTAGAGGCATGTTTTGGGCCACTGTGGCTGTGATGGGTTGGGATGGGGTATTAGGAGAGCAGGTCAGAGACAAAACAACTGGGACCAGTTGGCAAGGCCTTCCCTATCTGCCACAGTTTGGAGTTTCTTTAATATTTCATGTAAACGTCATACATGATGCAGTTTTCGTGTTAACGTCCAACCTTTCCTCATTCAAGAAATAAACACCTTTTATCTTCAGGGGGGAAACAAAAAGAATCTAAGTCACTGCAGGGAAGTCATGACTTGGGGAGCACTGGCATGGCCTGAGCTCACACTGAAGTGCCAGAAATTTAGGCTGTGGCAGCTCAGCCAGTCTGGTCAGGGCTGGCTCTGAAGGGGGTGTGCTGGCCCTCACAGATGGAGGCCGCAGGGGCTTTACCCAGGAGAGGCGACAGAGGGGGTAAGGACCACCTCCCAGAACTGCCTTCAGAGCTCTGTCCTCGGCACCTTCCCGGGCTCACTTTGTAAGTCAGTTCAATTCTGTCACTAATTTCTTTGTAGTAACTTGGGAAGATGCACATCCAGCCTGGTTTTGTAGTCATAGGGCTATCTAGGTAAACAGACAGTTGGCATGGCTGCCCTTGCCAAAATCGCTTGAATTTCACCAGCCTGGTAGGGAATGAGTCCAGCAGCCTGTGCTGAGTGGCAATCTCGCCTTCCAACATAATAAAGTATTACTGCATGCTCTTCAGAAAAAAAATAGAAATCGGAGAAGACTTTTTTCTTCTATTTCTTTTCCAAGGTCAGCAAAACAGTCCATAAATCACAATAGGTAGCTATCTTTGGGATAGATACTTCATACCAACGGCTGTAAGCATGTGCGTCTCTTGGGTGAGGAAAGATGTGTAGGAAAGAGGTTGTTGGTGGAAAATGGGGCCAAAGATCAGGATCAATGTGTATTAAAACAGTACTCTAGGCAAAATGTTAAGGACTCAGAAAAACCTCCATGCCCTCCAGAACCCACAACATAGGTGCCAAGACATAATATACACTGCAAGTGGTATATATTTTACACTGTGGGGTACAAAAGGCAAATATCACACAGGCGCCCAGAAATTCCTCCATCTGTTCCAAAAACTCACGAACCTCCACACAGGCCTTTGGATAAGTCACTTGACACAAGCACTACACACTTTGAAGAGTGTGTACTTACTGGACCTAGGGGATTATGTCCCAGTTACCCAAAAAGGGGTTCCCCACCCCCCTGCAAGAGAGAGCTGGACAAATCATCTAGAAATTCAGGGAGAACAAGTAGGCAGCTCATGCTTTACTCAGCCCCAAACCTCTATCCTATGAGTTCCCTTTTCCCAACAAGACCCCCCCAAACTGTTTCTCAATTCTAAGCAATGGCCCCTGGAGAAGACAAGTCCTTTCCAAACACCCAGTCGAGAAGGGCAGGACCAGTGCCCACACTCTGACTTTACCCTATAGCTTTCTTCATCCTAACGTTATTCCACTTCCTGTCCGGTTCACTCCCACACCCACTCTCTCCTCGTTCATTTAGTTACTGTGTGTTCACATAGCCTGGAAGAGTCAGAGGAGACTGGACTGGAGGAGAAATAGGAGACTGACCTTGAAGAGGGTTTGAAAGACAGACGGTGGAGTTTGGACCAAGGGAAGTCATTCCAAAAAAGTGCAAAGGAAGATCAATCCATCATTTGTATATTCCAAGTATATTAACAAAATAACATTAATTTGGATGCCACTGATTTATAAATTTGTTCATTTGGAAAGGAAATAGGCTCCACTTTACTTTTACACTATCTAAAGGGAACTTTGTACCCAAAGTGGCCAACCCACAGCCCCGGGGCTACAAGTGACTCATCAGCATTTCATATTTGCCCTGAAAAAGGATGGCCTTTACTTTATTATTGCTGTAATTATAGGTAATATGTCCTTTGAAAGATGTGGCTTAACAAAACACAGGGGAAAGACTAGTTGGAGAAGAAAAGTGGGAATAAACATGGACTCTGGGATCAGATTGACGTAGAGGCTGAAATCCTGGTCCTTAAATAGCTGGCCTGGTACACAGTAGGTATCCAGAGTTAGTTTCCTTACCCTGATGCTGTAAGCGCTTTGAGAATCAGCGCGGTGATGTGGTTTCCGAAAAAGCTCTGGCACCTGAATTAACAGAAGTATTGTATCTATGACTAAAGAAGGGACAGAACCTCTGAACTTGGTGGAGGTAAAATCTCTTTGAGTATTGTATGAAATACCAGGACGCTTCAAGGGAGAACCTAGAGAAGCTGAATGTGTGGAAAGTATTGCCAAATATGATAGGTTACATAGAATCTTCTATGGAGCTGGGACTCTTGGCCTAAGACGAAGACTTGATGGCTGTTTTTAGTATTTGCAGGACTGTCCTGAGACAGGAGTGTCTGCTTTTATTGTACAGATGCAAGGAGTAGAGTAGGCTGCTCACCAGTTTGTGGCTCAATTTTTAAAAAGGTCTACGTAATTGGCTGCTTCAGGGGGCAGTGAGCTCCCTGTTAGGGCTGTATTCAAGCACAGGCGACTTGACAAGTTGGCAGAATTATGTAAATGCCATTCATGCCTCAGACAGGCTATTGGACTTAGCTTTCAGACCTCTTCCAGTGCTGAGAGTCTATAATTCTAAAACTAAAAGTAAGCTGGTGAAGGAGTAAGGGAAACATTAGCAGTCCTATACAGTAGAACAACTGAGTTTGGCTCTTATATTCTGCAAATAAATATGAGATCCTTTTGTTGGGACACCGGAGATGGTTTGTCTTAGTGCAATTCAAGTTGGCCAACCTCTACCCGATACAAAAGCAATTATACTTCAGACCAAAGCATGCTCCTTCTGAGCTCCTTCTGAGAACAACTTGTTTCAAATAACCTCAAAACACACCTCTGATTTACAAACATTTGATATACCAGTCATAAATCATTCTCATCTCTTTATTAGTTAGTTTCAGGAAAGCCATACATAATTCAAGGTCTTTTTCACAATATCTAGTATTTTTTACTATTATTATTTTAACAAGATGACCTGTGTTTTCTCATACTGTCATTAGAAAGGGCAAAAGACCACAGGAATATCAGCATGCAGAATTCGGATATCAAATGTTGTTTGTGAACTGAAATAAAAATAGTTTGCCAACATCTCTATTTTGATAACCCTTGTATGCATAAAAATATCTTTTCAAACATGTTTTGGAGGAGTCTCACTGATTTGTTTTTCTTGGATGTTTGAGCAATTGACTTTCAATATTTTTATCTCAAAAGTATTTTAAAGAATGTATGCCCTAAGTTTGAAATTTCCTTGTCTTGAGAATAAATAAGAAAACTATTTTTTTCTGAATCTAGGCTCTCAAGAAATTCTGTGATAAACACATATAAGATGGCAATATTTATTTTTAGAAATAAGAGTTAAATCCAAATAATCCATAACCAAGATAAATATAAAGGACCAAACTCAGCAGTTAGAAAACACAGAGACAAATTGTTTTTAAAAAATATCACACTGTATGCTGTTTATAATAAGAAATACATTCAATATAATATGAGAAAAGTTAGGGGCGCCTGGGTGGCTCAGTGGGTTAAAGCCTCTGCCTTCGGCTCAGGTCATGATCTCAGGGTCCTGGGATCGAGCCCCGCATCGGGCTCTCTGCTCGGCAGGGAGCCTGCTTCCCCCTCTCCCTCTGCCTGCCTCTCTGCCTACTTGTGATCTCTCTCTCTGTCAAATAAATAAATAAAATCTTTAAATAATAATAATAATAATAATAATATGAGAAAAGTTATATCAGGAAAATACCAACAGAAAGCTAGTATAGCTATCTTAATATTAGATAAAACAAACAAAAAAGTTATTGGTATAAAGAGGACCATTACATAATGTTCAAAGGAGCACTTAACTTGGAGGGTATATTTCTAATCTGAACTTAATGACATATCCTCAGCATATATGAAACAAATATTGACAGAATTACAAAGAGAAATTGATAGATCCACCACCACAAGAGATTTAAATACAATTCTTTCAGTAATTAATAGATTAAGCAGCCCAAGGAAAATTAATAAAATATAAATGATTTGAATAATGCAATTAAGCATGATCTAGTGGGCATACAATGAGGTTACAGCAAAATATTCTAAGAAGGGTCCAAAATTTTTCGGTTGCATTAAATAGGGGTTACACAATTATAAGATTAATTTTAAAATACCATTATTTTATAAATTCTAAGACATACTTTTTGTACACTTTAACATCTCTGAAATTGGGATTTTTCAGGTGGTCAATAATATATCATCATTTAATTGGCCACATTTTCCCTAATGGCTCATCAAATAACCAGTTATCTACAAGGATGCATCTTAAATTCAGTGAAATAGTTCCCATCAGTATGTACTGTGCCAAAAATAAAAGAAACATATGCTGAACAAAACTGATCAGTCACCTCCTTTCCACCATTCACCGCACCCACTGTGGAAAAAGAGAAGTCTAGCCTCTCTTCTTTGGAGAGTGGGGGGAGAGAGGGGGCAGGAGCTGATCACCAACCACATTACAGCCAACTTCATGATAAAGCCAGTGGTGCTACTGCAGGGCTTATCAGAATTGGGAAAATCTCACATTTTTGGAAATATCAAACAAACATCTAAACCTTTTAAAAGTCAAAGCAAAGTCATAATGGAAATTAGGAAATACTTAAAATTAGTCAATTATGAAGATGCTGCATAGCAAAACTTGTGAATGCAGCTAACGTGGCTCTTTGAGGGAAATCTGTAGCCTTGAATGTTTGTATTAGAAAAGAAGGAAGTTGTAGTCAATTAGCCAAGGACTGAACTCAAAACATTAGAGAACAACAGAGTAAACCCCGCTGGAAAAAAAGGACAAAAATAGGAAAATAAAAACAGAATAGAAAATAAGACAAATAGAGAAGTAACAAAGAAACTATTAGTTGGGGGGCAGGGGAGATGAAAAATAGACATGTGTCCGAAGAACTGTGTTATCTCTGGATGGGGGACAGGCCACACTCACTGTTGTCATAGGCGGGGGCTCTGCTGGAGGGAGATCGTTAACCAAGAGAACCAAGAAAACACATGTTGACTAAGCTTATCCCTCACCTACACCTTGGTCTCTATTCCTACGGAAGCCTTTGTACAAAAATGAATGTTGTAAAATAATAAACTAATGTTTACACGTTAGTCTCCGCCATCTTATCGTGAGCTAAAATCATGAGCCATGACCTAATGACGAGACAGATCACTATGAAACCCTTGATTTCGGAGGCTGTTGGCCCTTCCAAACACTACGGTTTTTGAAGTTTATTGTTCTTTTTCTGGCCTCTCACTTCTTGGTATTATAAGTGTGTCTTCTGTTCTAGATGCCCCCTTTCTAATTTGACAGTTTAAGATATCAGATATTAGACAACCAAGCTTCTATAATTTGTATATAAAAGAAGAATTCCTGGTCTCTGAATAAGAACTTGAGAGAAAGTGTATGTCCTAAGTACACAAGCTTTAGTGAATGACCAGTGTGTCCATTCATGCCTACTCCTGGGTTGTTGGAGCTATTCTGGATGTCTGAGTCTTTGGGGTTGAGCATTCTGGATTAGGGAGCCCAGCTGTGAGAGGCACAATTGTAGGAAGAAGTGCACAATTTAAAGTGGGTCCAAAAAGTGTGTATGAGTGGAGAGGGACGAGGGAAAGATGGTGGGGTGGGGGGAGAAAAAAAAGAAGGAAGAGGAGGAAGAAGGGGAGAAGGAGGGCAGAAGTAGAAAAGGAGGCACGAGGGGAAGGATTGATTAACAGTTTGGGAAATTGGGCCAAAAAGAATAGAGAGCTTCAAAGGGTCTCCTTTCTGCCAACACTGAAATAATTGCCAACTCCTTAAAATGGTCCAAAATTGGCAAAATCCGTGGACTAGACTGTCACAGAACTGGAGGAGACAGCAGCCAAACCCAGGCCATGTTGTCCTGGGTGGCAACTTATGGTCACACCTCACCAAATCGCAAGCCGCCCCAGGACAGCTTCTGATCAGGACATTATTTGGGACTGACATGATTTATATTGTTTATACTCTCCAAAAGCCAGCAAGCTCTTCCTTCTGCTTCCTGTGGAATGACAGAGTCCCCCAAGAGCATATAAACACCTTTGCTTTTGCAAAATGACCAGCTTCTCATCTATTCATTAGGAAATTCAGAGGTCAGTGATTTAATTTATATCTCCCTAAAACAAGAGTCCGTCAGCGCCACAAGCAATATATAACTAGCATTCCTTTGCCATTACCGTGGTTGCTAGAACAGATGTTAGTCAGTGCCCAAAGCAGTGGGCTTAATGTTTTGTTTCTTTAAATAAAAAAAAAAAAAAATTAAAAAGCATTTGAATAAGTGACAACTAAAATATTCCTGGGTTTCTTTTACACACAACCCAGTGTCAGGAGAACTGGTTCATTTGCAGGCCAAGGAAATATGAAAAGTGCAGCTAAGGCAATTTCTTTTACCTTATTGCCCGAATGCATGGAATTGGAAAAGGTATCCAAAAGTTCAAGGTTCTGAGAAGGTGTATAAAGGTATAAACTCAACCTAAATGAATATCTAACAAATGCTGCTGCTGATAGAATCCAATCTGGCAACCTCGGTTGAACTTTACCTGCTAGACTTAAAATTTGGGAGTGCATTGATTCCTAATAGATAAAAATTTTGGTGATGATTAAAAATTTGCATTCCATACCTCCTCACTGTAAATAATGTGATGTCCATCCCTACTTCTGTGCCTTTGATCACAGTTCACTTTCCTTCTGGAATGCCCTCTCCTTTTCTCCAACTACCCACATTTCACTGTGGCTGCAAGGCCTGCCAAGTGCTGCCTGGACCTGCCCCAGGGTGCCTCACTGACCTTGGCAAGCCCCTGAACTCCCTCTGCTCTGAGCTCAAGCACTGTGGTTTGTAGCGTCAGTTCAAGTTTAACTCCACATACCCTGTGCTGCTCCTTGAGCGAGCCCTGTGAAATCAGTCCTGACTTTCTAACTGGACAGTGGTGACATCTCTCAGGAGTGGACCCTGACTGTGCTCATCTTTCTGTGTCTCCTGCTGCTCATCGTGTGTTAGAAACTCAACAGAAAATGATTGGTTGGTTTCCAGGTACTCTATAATTCAGTTTAGAGACATAGTTTTGAGCAATCAGTCATCATGGTCACCACTGGTAAGCATCTATGCCTGTGAGGCACCGCCCAAATCATAGGCCTGGCCTCTACCTTTCCAAGTGTATAATCTAAGGCAACAGCTAACAGTATACAGGCAGTATGCTTACTTGCTGATAATAGGTAATAATGATGCTGACTAATTTGGGAGGGATGACCAAGAAAACCAATTAAGCACATACCTTAAATAAAAAGCTACATTAAAGGCAAAGAGACTAGTCCCCGCAATGAAACAAAAAAATGAAAACAAGAAACTAGCCTTTCTCTTCCAGTGTCATCATATTTAAACATTACTAAGGAACTTTCTCTCTAATCCTATTTCAACAGCCCACTCACAGGAACTAAGGCATTTTGAGTACTAATGAGCTGCATCTTGTCTGAATTATTCTCTAAAAACTGGTTTTGATTAACAAGTTCTATGCATTTTATGGAGAGAAAGGAAAGTGCTGAATGAATCCCAGATTTACTTATTATCACCCTTACCATTGTGAGTGAGATGAAGTGTCTCTACTGCCTCAGGGTGACAGGAAGACCCAGATGATGCTGGAAAACCTTGAGATGGAGTGTCCTTCCATGACAAAGGACCTCAGAGCTTGAGTTTGATGGAGTATGGCATCAATCTCCCTTCAATCGCATTCCAATGATGGCTTCTCTAAGTCCTTCTGGTTTTATTTACGTAAGGCCTAAAGTCGTAAGATTTATAGCAAACTAGAATTCGCACATCCAAATGATTGCTAGTCCTTCAAAATATTTACCTTGGAAAGCCATGTACTTTCTCCAACAGCACTGTCACAATGCCAACTATCTTTTGCACTCCTCCTCTGAAATTACCATCACTGCCAAGTCATGGTATTTGAATATCCTCAATAGGGGAATAGGGAAACATTAGCCTTTGATATGAAAACAACCCCTAAAAGTTGTGGGAACCAGGTCTGGTGAATGGTAGTTAATCAAGCTGGGAACCTCCTTGGTGAAAAGCAAAGCATGACTACTAAGGTAGAAGGCTTTCTTTTTGTGGCCTATAAATTGGTTTCAAAAACAGTTCTAAGGGAGGTGTTTCAGGATTGCTTTGAGCAATGGCTGTATCATTGGAGAGTCTCCAGCGTCCAAAGCCACTCAGTTTGGAGGGGATGAGATTCATTTGGATGTGGGGGTTTTGCTATACTCACTACAAGACCAGCCTCATTACTTTATAGCCATACTTTTTCAAGCGGAGTTCCACCAGGGCTTAGGTAATTCTCACCTAATATTTTTTCTATACTGCCTACTTTGTGGGTTAAGGAATCCAGTGTCCTCGGTGTCTATCAATTTTATTGGCAATTCTAGACCAGATTACCTCTCAGGTAGCAGAAATGAATCATAATGTTTGATTATGTTTTACCAACATTAATATTTGATCACCTTTAATGAGGGTGATTGAATTTGCCATTGGAAAGCCCACATGGGTTTCCCTTTCCTTGACACTGGTATGGACATCTGAGGGCCTGTGGTCTCCCAAATACCTAACCTGGGACACCCACTCACACTGTAGCTCCAGCCACAGTTAGCAGGAGACTGTTTACAGAAGTCAAATTTACTCGCCTAGACCAAGCCCAGGCACATCAACAGAAACATGATGTGGGCAACAGAAGCAAGAGGGGATAGAAAGGGAAATCGCATCTACTGAAGGATGGCCATACGCCAGGATCTTTATATCTCTTATCCCATTAAGGATCAAACCAATCCTGAGAAGTAGGAATTATCTCAACTTCATATATGTACAGAAAAGGAAGTTTAAGAGAATTTGAACAACTTATCTAAAGTCTACACATTAGTATTTTAAATCCACATATTAATGGAAGTAGAAAATTTAGGAAGAATAAGTGGAAGAATTAGGATTTAAATATCTTTTCTCGATTCCAAAGTCCAAGCTCTTTGCAGTGAGGTTAGTGAACTATTTCTACTGATGGGGCCTTGGAGGGGGAGGTGAGCAGCCTAGGGAGACATTTGTTCCAGTGCCACCTACTAGCTGTAGAAGGGATTAGGCTGTTAAATCCTGATTTATCTCCATCTAATAAATACTTGAGTGACAAGCCTTTTTATCTTTGAAACACTGTACTATGTCTCCATGTTACAAAGATGGGTAAAGTCAGACTTGTGTCCTCTAGGGGCTTACAGTTCAGTGAGATAGACAGGCCACATAATGATATCATTTCTATAATATACAGTAAATGCTAAGGTAGACATATAAAATGAGAGCACAAATTCAGAGTTAATCAGTAGTGTTTTCTTATCTATGCTCCCCACTCAACTACAAGGTCTGTGATCACAAAGACTATGTCCATCTTTTCTGCCAGTGCTTATAGAGGGCCTAGCACATAGTAGGTGTTCAATTAGTAGGCAAGGTAGGAATGAATCGTGTTTTGCCTGTGCTAAGACTTGAAAGATGAGAAACAGCTACCCAAGCAATGAAAGGACGAAAGGGTGTTTCAGGGAGAAGAACACAAGAGAACAGTACAGCGAAAGAGCACAAAGTGTAAGGAGGGAGGTGGAGAGGAGAGGAGGTTGGAGAAATAAGAGAGGCCTCACTGTGAAGGGCCTTGAGCTGAGGACCCATCATGGATTCTGGGACTTTGATGGATGCCCTGAAACTGTCATCAAAATTTGTGAGCTGGTGTGTAAAGGTAAATGTGTACTTGTGTACTTTTCTGAGCAAAGGGGTGTGTCACTTTCATCAAATTCTCAAGTGTTACGAAATCGTTCAGAGAGGGAGGAGCCGTTAGAGCTATCAGAACAACATTTTAGATGGATGACTCTAGATGCCGCTGTAGAGGATGGAATTTGGGGTAACAAGATAGTGGTGGAGAAACCAGTGAAGAGAAAGATACCACTGTCCAGGAAAGAAATAATAAGGTTCTGACCCTAATCCGCGGTGTAGAGGAGGAGCAGACGGGGACAGGTCCAAGAGGTTTGGTTGGTATGTAGTGCCACTGAATAAGGAGAGGAGAACGAGCAGACTTGAAGGGGAGAATAATGAGCTCAGTTTGAACCACTGACTTGGAAGCATCAGTAAGACCCGCCGGACAGTTGAATGACCCTGACTGCCATGACCCGAACGACCTTGAGGAGAGAGCTAGGCTAGAGATAAAGATGGCAGCCGTCAGTATGGAGAGGAGAGTTTAAACTCTGAAAGGAAATGAGACAGCCCGTGGAGAGTGGCACAAAGACACCAGCACAGACGGAGAGTTCATCCGCGGGCTGCACGACATTGTAGGTATACTGAATTGTACACCTTGAAAAATGGTTCAAATGCACATTTTCTTTGTATATTTTTACCATGATTTTTTGAAGTGAATTTAAAAAGTAGACATGCTTCAAGCAAAATAAACACTACGCACCTTTTCAAAAACAAACAAAAAAATAGATCCGTGGTCCATGCAGATATTTAAAGGACTGAATAGAGGGAGCAGCCCATGGGGAAGGTGGATAAGGGATCATCAGAGAGGAGGAAGAGGCTCAGGAGAGTCCGGTACTCATCACTGAAGCAGGGAGAACAGAATTCCAATAAAATTAAGGGCGGGTTGGGTGGAGAAGTTAGATAATCACTGAAGTTGCTTCCAGAAATAATAGTCAGAATATATAAGCTATGAGGAAGAGAGAGAGAGAGAATCTTGCTCTCTGGGGCTTGCCCATCCAGAACTTCTCAGCAGCAATAAAATGACTAAAATTTCATCTTACAAAATAAAACCTGCCCATGTTCCACCAGTTTTGTCTGGGCAGGAAACAGAGCTCAGACCAGCTGCTGAGCCTGGTTCTGAATTCCACGTCAGAGCCCTGGAATGTGACTCCTCCCAAGTGGCAGCCTGTGCCCTGGGGAGGGAGGAACGCAGCCTAGAGCTGGGGGGGCCGCAACACGGGGTGCAGGGCACCCCCTCGCCTCCACGGGGTCTCTCCTCCAAAGAAGACAAGTCTCTTGATCTCTGCACATTTCCCTCTCCCCCACATGGCCTCCTCGGGCCTTAGAAACAGCCGGCTGCCATGAGATCACAAGGTCATAGACGAGAGCTGCCCCTGGAGAACGGGGCACTTTCCCTCGAGGGCTTCAAACACAACCTCACTCAGTAGCAGAGAGAGAGGGCCCGGGGTCAGGGTGGAGGGAGGAGGTGAAGAGGGGACACTTGGTAGCCTCACGCCGTAGCAAACCCGGCTCGCCATGTCCTGGCATGCCCCGTGGCCTCATCAGTCACCAACTGAATCCAGGGAAATCGCATCCCCCACTTTTAAGAAGCTCGAATGGATCACCAGCTATTTTCTTGCCATATTTTTGGCAGAGTCTGGCTAATAAACCTGCTAATTCATTCTTTCACGTTAAATATGGAAAAGCTAGCCTCGTCTAACCACGTGAAAGGATCTGATATCTTCAGTAATTCAGTGTTAATACTCGGGACCCACAAAACCTGGCGAAGATTGTAGAGCGACAGCGAACGCACCCACCCCGTCAGTGAGGGCTCTCAGAACCCCTCGGTTAATAATCCACGTGTGCTGTCGTCAGACCCCATCGTCACCGTTGCCACGGCCCCTCCTGGGTGATGTGGAAAGAAGAGATGTTGGAGGGGCCGTTCTGGTGGAGGCATAAAGCATAGGAGGCTTTCTTTATACGTCTCACAGAAATGAGATGCCCCCAAAATGATATATGAACCTCACCACTGCCTTTATTATTGTAGGCTAGAGACTGGCTGAGTGTGGCAGCAAATGGGCTGGAAACTGAAGTCCAGAATTAAATAGGTTTACCAGTCTCGTTGTGGGCGTGGGGCCGGTCCAGGGACGACGGAGAGCCAGCAGCAGAGTTCCCCGGCAGCCGAGATTTGAGCTGCAAGGTTGCTTACTTGAATGGGTCCCTCCTAGCCCTCCTAAGGCCCTGGGAGGGGCCCTGTGTCATAATTTTGCATTTATATTTTTATGTTCTTTCTCTTAAAGAGGCTCCCCCAAATTGTATAGGCATAGGCCTCCCGATAACACCAGCTTCGTATCGCAGAAGAGAAGGCCCTGTCTGGGACGGCTCACTTATAAGTTGAGTGGGAGCCAGCCTCCCTGTGGGCTGCTCCTTGGGGGCAGCGTGCCTTAGGAGGGACAGGGAGAACGGATGGTGCTTGGTTCACTCTGGCCTTCTGCATTGAATGAGTAAAGGGGAAGAGAAGGTCTGCACACACAGGGTACCCTCGACATGGAAGGACACACAGGAGTAGGGAAGAATGCTCCCTTCTTAACCAAGACGCTTCACCGCCTACATAATGAGCCATGCGGGGCATGGGGCAGAATCCCAGTCCAAACCCAACAGCAAGATGTGGGATAGCAGTTTCTTTAAGTGAGCTTCCCCCAATCTCCTACTGATTCCTTTTAATGTTATCCTCCTCTCTTTACCATGGCAACCCCCAAAACAGAACAGGAAGGAGGAGCAGTGCTGGACGCTCTATTGTCCCCAGGCCTGCCTCTCTCTCTTTCATTGCAGCGCAAATGGGCCCAGACAAGGTCCCTCCCCCTTGTGCCCTGCATTGGAAATCGAAAATTACCTACAACCTACCAAGTAAGAGATGCTTCATTCATCAAGTTTCCAAGCCTATGTCCTTGAAAACAATGCCTTCTTGTCTTAAAAGAGAGGCCGTCCTTCGGTGAGCTGGGAACAGAAGGAATTAAAGAAAGCTGGGAGGCAGGCATTTGGCCTTTCAAGCCAGGCAGCTTTCAGGGATGGTCACTCTAACAACCA
This sequence comes from Potos flavus, assembly GCA_028534135.1. Classification (NCBI taxonomy): domain Eukaryota; kingdom Metazoa; phylum Chordata; class Mammalia; order Carnivora; family Procyonidae; genus Potos; species Potos flavus. The sequence continues at coordinate 46,495,766 of CM052885.1, read as the reverse complement.
TAACCTGACCGGAGGGAGGGAGCAGGGCTGAGCGCCGCCTGCCCTCAGATTTCAGAAAGCATGAAACTATTCACTGAAGGAAACAGATGATTACTACCCCCTACCCCCCCATCCCCGCTCCCACCCACTGGGAGAGACCCCCACCCCATTCTGCTCGCTTTCCCACCTGCCTTGCAGCTCCAGTCCCATGTCCCAGAGACCCCCACCTCCTGCCAAATATTTTTCTAATTAAAGAGCCATGTTGATTTTTTAAACTTTCTTTTCACTTTTTAAATAAAATAAGAATTGAACTCACATTGATAGTTAGGCTGTCCAAAAAATAACAGTGGTAGGAATCAGTCTCTGGCTATTTATCTGCTGCTTTTTTCCCCTCTGAAATTTGGAGGTTTCTGGAAAATTACGCGCAGAGCCTGAGAGTTTGCTAAGCCAGTCAGCTTCTACTCTCACTTTGGCTCATAAAATCAGGTTCCCCACCTCTGGCTTCCCTTCCCCGGTGAGGACTCTCAGAGAGCTCGGAGTATTCATCTGCGTGAGCCGGGAGGCTGGTGCCTGCTGGAATTATGAGTTCTCAGAAGCCACCTTGCCCCCTGCCATCCCCTAGACGTCCGCGACAGGGCCTGTGAAGGCACAATTCTGTAACTGGGGCCACTGACTTAAATGGCCCCACTCAGCCCTGTGGTGTGAGCAGGCAGGCTGGGGGTCTCTTCGGTCCTGGCCACCCTTTGTTCTGGTGAAGAGGGAGAGCAGAGACGGAGCCCACACACCCATCCTAAGTCAGGCTGAGGGCAACAGTCAGCCCCTGACCTTCCTGGAATTATCCCACAATAAGCTTTGGGATATGGGCCAACAGACAGTGAGCTGGGACCCAGGAGAGCAAGTCGGCCAGAGCCCAAGGAGTCAAGGCAATTGGTACCAGAGTACCAGAGTAAAGGCACGGAGCCAGGTTCTGGGGCACTAGGTTACATAGTGTGGCCTCCAGAACATTCCATGTTCCTCCCAGCCAATGGCAGAGCCTGCTCCTTAGCACCCAACAGGGTTTTTCATTTGGGGACTTGGTAAAGATGCGAAAGAGCTGGTTTAGAATAAGTGCCTAATTTCATGAATGAAGCAAATACCATTTACTAAACAGCGCAGATGTGTGTGTATTTGTAAGCTACATACTGAGACATATTCAGCAGGTTACATGGGGCCATCCTTGCATGAGTTGTCAATCCCACTTCACAAGGTTATTGGTTGAAACTCCAAGCCATGACGATAAGGGGAAGGCGGGCTCTGCTGTTGGTCCTCGTCCCCTTCTGACTTCACTCTGAAATACAGTTTCACCCGTGTGACACACTGATCCACACTGGGCCGCATTGGAGCAGCTGCAGCCATTCCCAATATGGCTCATCTCTCCCTCTCTCACAGCCGCT
>CM052885.1:46470725-46493854 GCA_028534135.1 Potos flavus | reverse complement strand
GGGGGCGACTCTGACTGTCCTTGGAGACACAGCTGTGAAGTAGTTCAACTTGTCTGGTCCTAGACAAGTTATATGATTTTCCCATAGTTATAGGTTTTCCCATCTAAAAAGTTCTTGCCACAGAGAAATTGTTAGGATGAATGAGCATGATAATGAACCTGAAAATAAGTTCATTATTCAAAGCCAGGTGTTTATTGATAATTGTATGCCCACCCACATCAGTGCCTTCAGCACGCAGCCCTCTTCCTCCCAAAGAAACATAGTCTCAAAATCCATGGCAGGTGACTTAGAACTAAACCGTCAGATGAACTACTACATTATTGGATTCCCCCTTAAACTGCCGTTAATTTGGAGAAGTTAGAGACTGTGAGGAATCCTCACTCTGCTGCCAGTTAGAAGAGACTCTCAACCCAGGAAATACCCCTCTTCATTTTTAAAATTGAGCTTTCTTGCTTTTAGTGAGGTCTCGAAAAAGTAACTTTTCTGTCTTCTCTTTATACAGAAGGATCACTGTTGGTTGCTGGAATCTCAAAAAGTCATGCTTTTTTATATTATGTGTTTCGATATTCCCTATTAAAGAGGACCACCAAGAGCTCGTTATAAAGTTGTGTTCATTCTAAGTTTAGCTATTTACATAGCAGATATGTCTCCCTTAGGATATGATGCTTATAGAACTGATGAAAGTTTGGATAATTAATGTTGAACTTGTTCACATATATGGCAGAGCGTTTGACTTCATAGAGCCACTAATTGAGTGTTAGACACTAGGTTAAGCTCTTTGGGGTAAGTCCAAGGTTCGTGTGATATAGATCCCGACCTTCAAGTAGCTAATGATCTTAAACATTGATGTAAAAGAAAAGGTCAATAAAATAACCCTGGAATGCAGAGAAGGGAGAAATGAAAAATTAGTCCCAATGGGAGGAATTCCAGTGTGTTTTGTGGAGATAGTAGCACATGAGCTGTGCCTGAAGGACTGGTGGGATTTGAATGCAAGAAGCTGGAGTAGAGAAGGTTCTAGAAGTCTAGATTCAGACTGTGGTTTTCTGGGCACTGTATAAGACCCTTTGTAGGGCTAAATTACGTTCTCTGTTCTGTAGGATTTCTTTATTTTTTTTTTTTTTCTGCTGAAACATTAGGAAGGAGATTTGGGCTGCTTAACTCATGAGACCAAGGAATTATCAAGGCCAACACACATGCTAAGTGATCAGCGCAGCCTGCAGCCTGCCCCAGCCAGCTTGGAAACGCCTTCAAGTCTAACACAGCCCTCTAGATCTCAAGTATCCCAAGGTTGTCCTTCTCTTTCAGAAACCCGATCTGCCTTCTTCAGTTGAAAGTATGACTTCTCTGGAAATATTGCACGAAACTAGGTGGTGTTGGGTAAATCACACGCCACGGTCTGGTACCTAGGTCCCCTGCTGTATTTTGACCACGGTGGCTGCCAGGTCACCTTCCAAAGGCAAACGCAGAGTCAGCACCAGAAGAAAAGGCAAGAGCTCCTCTAACTGAACATAATGAAGGGAGAGAACATTCTTCACCCCAGGGCAAACAGAGCAACTTCATCAAGCGAAAGATTCCTGCCCTATTTTTCTTTGGGAGTATGAGACAGCTGCACACAGGGGAAACAGCCAAACTGGAACCCGCGGAACTGGCCACGGTGCTTTTCTCTTGAAGGATTAAGAAAAGGCTTTTGTGGATGTAAAGAGGGTTTTTTCCCCTCCCTCCTTTTTGCAAAGCAATCTAATTTCCTCCCTTGATTTCTGGGCAGAAAGTTTGCATTCCAACAATATGTGCTTTAATTGATTGCAGCTATTAAATCCCTTGGCTTATGAGCATATGGTTCAGGATATAACAGACCCATGGAATGTTAAATTCAATCATTCTCTCCCTGTGCAGGAAACTTGACAAAGGCATTGGGAAGAGGAAGGGTGAGGGGGTTGTGCTCAGTTTGCATACAATAGACTTAAGGGGTTGAGGGCAATGAACTTGAATCCTCGTCCCTGTATCTTTCGATCCCACTAAGTTTTCAGACTGTACCCTGGCTTCTAAATTGGGGAGTGATGCATCCAGGGAGGCCTGTTGCTTGGGAGTGATCAGAGGATGAGGAAAGCTCCTGGCCGGATGCTCCTGCCCAGGCATGCTCCTTTTCTTGGTTAGCCTTTAATACCTCCACCAGATTTTACCCCAGGCCATGCTTGCACCAGAACTGCCTACTGGCCAATTTATGGAGGAATCTAAGATGTTTTCTCTTCGTTTAAATGGAGGATTTGAGAGCAAGGTCAGGATATTAGCATATCCATTCCCGACCCCTCACATATTTGTATTACTGCCTGGGAAATCTTTAGGTAACATTATTTTCAATGAAAGAAAAATGGAATACCTCAGCATCAGGCGGTTCCTAGAATCACCAGCTGTGTGGAGAATGTGACAGATTTGCCCTGATCTACATGCACAAAGCATACCTCTCTGCAGAGAAGAGAGAAACCTAAAGTGTGTGTGTTAGAGGAGAAAATTATAAGGGTACAGTAGCTATGTTTGCATCTCAGATTTTATCTTTGCAGGGAGAAAGCCCTCCCAAACCATTCTGTCTGTGGTGGCCAGTTCCATTCAGTTCCTGTTCATCCTTGATTCGCAAAGGACCCGAGACTTCCCTCCCTGCTCCCTGGGCCTGATTTAGCTCTGCTTTGCAGGGACCTGAGTCCCAGGCCGGCCCAGCCAGCTCTCTGCCCCACCTTACCACCCTCTCCATCCAGCTGCTCCCTGCTCTGGTCACTTACCTCACTCTCTTCCGCAGGGGGTGGAGGGACCTCTTTGATAATCTGAAAAGAAAAAAAAAAAACCAAGTTAGTGAAAATCTCCAGCCACCTGCTTTCCAAGAGGCCTGTTCTCCAGAAGGGCCTTGGTGGTATGGCCATAATTACCATCGTGATGGACCCACGCAAGAAAGGCCGGGTCAATGCCATGATGTGTCTTTCTGGGCAAGACAGCTCAGTGAGTTAGAGCCTGATCCAGACTGAGGGTTGCATTTTCAATTGTGTGTGTTTTATATAGAGAAAAAAATGTTCCCCAAGAGATAGTGTCATATCTCTTTACTCATTACCCAGGTAGCTATCTCACAAATTTTTTTGCTCATATGTTCATCCGGTTATTCATGCATCAAATCATTTATCTACTTATCCAAATGTCTACACATGTGACAAAGAACTGTGCACAACGGAAATGACGATGGTCCTGCAGAGATGAGTCAGGTAGGACTGCACTCAAGCTGCTGGCCGTCTTGTTAAATGCCACTGGCCCCAAAGGATAGCTCCCCAAGGAGGTAGGGTGTGATGGTCAGGCAGACCAATCCCTGACAGAGGGCAGCAAAAGAGGGGTAAACAGGGATTTCTTTTGGGGCCCTGACTTTAAAAGGGTACAAAGGTTTACATTACAATATTCTAAGATTGTATGCTGCAACTTCCGCCTCATCAGGGCTGAAGAAGAGAGGTATGTGGCCACTCTGGGCAGGGAAAGCAATCTGGAACCCCTTCTAACCAACGAGAGGAGGACTGACACATGGGAGGAGGACGGTTGGGTGACAGCAGCTCCTCCACCTGCTTGTCCCCGGTTTGCACGCCTCATGCGTAAAAGGAATGCCCTTGCAGTTAATTAGATTTAGAGTCTTTTATAAAGCAGCTTGGCCATTATCTGCTGTGACTGACCCCACCATGTCCCTTGGGGGCGCCCTCCTCTCGCCCCAAGCTTATTAGAATTTTGGGTCCCCTATATGCAGTCTTTTCCTTAGAGAATTCTGCTAAATACAAAGGTCATTATATATATCTCTCTTGATGTCCTAGTGCCAGGGCTGGCCTGGGACCCTTTGAGCTTGGGAGCTCAGGCCCTGCCCACAGGACCAACCAGATGCTTACTCTTCCAGTAGGAGAGCGCACCTGGCTGCTGACCTGGCGGCCTACTAGGTATCAAGGTCTTCCTCACCTCTCCCTCCTGAGCGTGTGTCTCCTTTGATCGGATGACTTGGGGGCCTCATCGGGGCTCTGACCCCCACTGCTGTCACCCACACTACTGTTATCTGTAAGATCATCTCTCTGTGTTGAGACAGGCTACTGTCTGATACAACTGAGGTTGTATTAACACCGGCCAGGGAAAGGAGACTCCAGCCAGCTAAAAGGACAGTATTCAATTAATTAAGAGGCAGAGGTTAAGGCCTCCGGGGCTTTCAAGCTCTCGTTTCATCTGCCCCACTTCCTGGCCGCTGTGGGAAGCCTGCTGAAGGTCTTTGGAAAGCACGAAGCCATGATTTTGCTCACCCACTCAACACTGAATTCCTTAAGGCTCCGAATTCCTTAAGGAAATCTCTGGGGAGGGCCATCGCCAGTCCAATGCCGACTTCCCATCATCCCAGAGGCGGGGATGATTTTAGAACAGGAAATGGCCGGAAACTGGAGGGAGAGGTCGGGAGCTGGGGACAGCAATCTGGCATGCATCTTTTCTCTCAGGGCAGGTTGGGAGGGAAGTGAGAGGGAGAGCAGGATATCGAGGAAACAGACAGATGTTGGCAGAGGTGCTGTGGGCAGTGTGCACGGCAAGGACGCTGGGTATACAGAGGTTCCATGCAAAGTAGCTGGGCTTTTGTCTTCACAGTGCTTCCAGCTTCCTCCCTCACTGCATAGAAGCATAGCGTCGCTGTCCAGTGGGAACCCCAGACCGGTCTTTTTCTTATTGTGAAGATCTGACAAGTCCTTGAACCTCCCTGGGCTCTACTGTTCTAATCGGTTAAATGGGAGTAACGTAACCTTGTGGAGTCATGATGAGCAATAATGTTTGTAAAACATCTGGTATAGAGCACGTGTTCAATAATGGTGCATGCTATTATTATTATTATTATTCTCCTTTGCCTTTCTTTCTTTTCTCCTTTCTCTGTCTCTTGCCTTTATTACCCCTTTAACGAAGGTTTCACGTAACCCCCTGCATATACTGATCTACTAGTGACGATGTGTGGTGGTTTCCATAAAATGAGTAAGGCAGGAGGCTGGTGCTCAGACAGCGGTCAGGGGGCTTGACAGTGGCCAGGGACGTCAGGGTGGTCAGCAGCAGGGTGTCTCACCACATATGTGGGCACGTGACGTGGGCCAGGAAGTGCAGCACCAAGGGGCCTACCACTCAGACCAACCCAACTGTGGTTGCCATTCAGGGCCACTTCCTGAGTATTTGCTGAATTCTACATCCAGCAGTGTCCCCAAGGGGACCCACAAGACAATGTCAAAATACACAGCGTATCAAGTATTCATCAAAGATGGACTAATTTTAAGCCAGGTTTCATGCTGACGCACTGTAAACGGGCACCTGAGCTTCTGGAAGAATGCCACCATGCTCAGATAAATAGGAGGAGGGTCCTCTCATCTGGCCTTCCTGGCTGGGTGCCTGGCCGTATTGAGCAGGAATGAGGAGGAAGTCTTCCTGCTGCTTCAAGCTCCGCCACCACCAGGCCTCCCTTGGGACAGCAGGAGAGCGTTTCAAAGAGTGATCCAGACAGGCGACATTGAAGTCATTGCATGATTATTCCAAGTCATGAAGCTAGACAGGCTGTCTGGGAGTGAGCCAAACGCTGTGCCAAGACCGGCGCACAGGCCACCCAAAGGAATGCTCTGAGCTCCGGGACCCGTCGGCCCTCCCCACCCCAACCCTCAGAGGGCCGGAGCCCAGGCCTAGGAGCGCAGTCGGGTGACATACCGCATCGCTCTCGAGCCTGTGCTACCGCTGCAGCCTGGCTGCGCAGAGGGGCCCGGGACCCACAGGGTAAAATGCCAACTGCCCCACCTCCACGAGGCCTGCGTGATGTGCCCCCACCTTTCCACCTCACCCCTCATCACTCTCCCCGACACTTTCCGCACTTTAGCCTCTTGGTCACCTTCTTGCTCCTTCCATGCACCCTGCTGCTTTTCACTTGTAGCCTAAATGCTTTCTACTCCTCCCTGCTTTGTCCCTGTGCCTGCACGTAACCAGGTTAACACCGACTCATCGACTCATCAACTCAGATAGATCACCAGTAAATACACCTGCCCTTGAGGTCGCCCCTGACCTCAGAGCACAGGCGACTTCCCCTTTATGGGATCTCACAGAACCCGGTGGCTTTTGTAGCACTTTTAATTATAATTAACAGATGAATTCAACAGTTCTTTGCTTCCAACTAGTGTGACTAGAAAGCGTTTATTTCTAACTAGAATGTAAGCTTGAATCAGCGCTGAGCACTGCCAAGCATAGGCTTGATTTGGCCCACTTCCCTTCTTAGAAGGTTCTGGGAGATTTCTCTTGGTTGTGAGTGGGCTTGTCAGATCTTTCCCCAGTAGGAGGGACAAATAGAAGATGGTAAGGTTGAAGAGCTCCTTAGTAAAATGCTTCAAAGGAGAATGCTCAATAAACATATTTATAGGATAACATGGTGCCACTGAATGGCAGTACTGCGGACAAATCTGGGGACGTTTTTCATACTTCTCCTCCAGAGGCCAGTACCACTTCTCCACTTAGCATCTTTAGCTTGGATATTGTGAATGGGCAGAAGGTGACCATTTGCTTCCTTGGAAGAACTGCCCTAGAGATCCTTCTGCATTGTTGGTTGGACTGATGAGGTAGAGGGGATAAGAAAAATGAGACAGAATTTGGACTTCTGTTGAGCAGGGAGCCTGATGTGGGCTTGATCCCAGGACCCTGGGATCATGACCTGAGCTGAAGGCAGACTCCTAACCAACTGAGCCACCCAGATGCCCCTAGAATGTGGACTTCTGAATTTTATTCGTTTTTATCGGATAATTTCTTGATGCTGTCTCTGCTGTGAATTGGGAGCAATGCTGTCTCTCCCCTCTTATCAGTTTTAGTGATGTTTATTTAGATAGACATGAAATAGGGCCAGATTTGACAAAGACTGTTGTATGGGAAAAGGAAAGAAAAGATCGGGTAGAATCTTATGAAACTGAAGCCTTACTGACAGCTTCTCATTGAGTCCAAACAAATTATAGTTTTGCGTATACCCCTTGGTGTGGCTATTGGAACGGTAAGGGTGAAGATGTGGAGACAGAGCTGGGGTGGCATGAACACGGTAGGAAGATCATATACACATATCACCCAGGTCCTCTTTGATACCTGGGAACTTCACTCTGGCTTTATGAGTCAAGTTCACCTGTTTAGGTCTCCGTAAGGCTCTCTCTAAAAATTAATTTTATAGAATGTTAAGCTGAAATAAAGCACCTGTTGAGTTTATTTTGCTTGGTTTTTTTTTTCTCCAGAAGTATTCAAGTTTTGCTCCTCATTTGTATGTTTTGATCTTTGCCACTCTGTTTGCCCTTGCTAACTTCACTGCTACTGTCTTGTGCAGTGGAATGCAGAAGGCAATCTATCCAGTTTTTAACACAGGTACCTCTTCCTTTTTCTGGATGATAGCCACACTGGCTCACTAGATGTTCCATTTATTTATTTTTTGTTTTTATTTTTATATTTTTAAAGATTTTATTTATTTATTTGAGAAAGAGACAGAGAGAGGGGGGGGGAAAGCATGAGCAAGGAGGAGGGGCCGAGGGAGAGGGAGAAGCAGACTCCCAGATGAGCAGGGATCCAGACGGATGTGGGGCTCGATCCCAGGACCCTGAGATCATGACCTGAGCTGAAGGCAGATGCTTACTGGACTGAGCCACCCAGGCACCTCCTATTTTTTATTTTTAAAGATTTTATTTATATATTTGAGGGAGAGCAAGAGAGAGCACAAGCAGGGGGAGTGGCAGAGGGAGAGAGAGAAGCAGACTCCCCACTGGGCAGGGGTCCTGATTCGGGACTCGATCCCACAACCCTGGGAGCATGACCCCAGCCGAAGGCAGACGCTTAACCGACCGAGCCGCCTAGGTGCCCCTAGATGTCCCATTTCAAACTGTGAGGCAGGTCGACATGCTTGTGAGGAGCTGGAGGAGGCAAGGCCTGGCTGTTCCCACCAGGTCACCTGCTGTGTCCCCACCACCACTTCACATTTCTCCTCCTTTTCTTTCCTGTCTCTGCTCTCTGTGACAGCAGTTGGCTATAGGCTAAGCTGTCCGCGCTCATTTTAGACAGATGCTCATCTGAGGGCATGAGAAGTGGGACAAAACAGGGGACTTCTTTTTGGGTTCCCTTTCTCCATAAAGCGTATTTAGTGACTGGGGATCCTTTGCGCGTGAGCTGGATGAAAAGCATCTCCTGCAGCCCCTCCACACTGAGGATGTGGTTCTCATGTTGCAGAGGAGACCCTACCTTGACCCTGAACCCATTGTGTTGTGCAGGCAAAGTTCAAGAGGACGGCTTAAAAATACTAGTCTGTTAACAAAATTCAGCACATGTCCTCTAATTTGAATGAGGTCAGTTTTAAACTTCATGGAGTATCAGAGTGACCTGGAGGGCTTCTTAAAACACAGATTTCTGGGCTGCACCTGGCAGTTTCTCATTAGTAAGTTTGGGGCGAGGGGAGGGCGTCTTTGCATTTCTTTTCTTTTTTTCCTTAAAGATTTTATTTATTTGAGAGAGAGAGAAAAAGACACAAGCAGGGGGAGAGGCAGGCAGAGGGAGAGGGAGAAGCAGATTCCCTGCTGAGCAGGGAGCCCAATGCGGGGTTCGATCCCAGGATCCTGGGATCATGACCTGAGCCGAAGGCAGATACTTAACCAACTAAGCACCCAGGCACCCCTGGGTCTTTGCATTTCCAACGAATTCTCAAATGTTGCTTCTGTTCCTGGTCCATGGACCACACTTTGAGAATTATGAATTAGTTTATTTCTCACAATGCTATCCTCAACTAGATATGCGGGAGGCCATGTTGCTGCTTCAGGTCAGACATTCCTCTTGAGAGCTGCTTATGGCTGATTAGAAACACCAGCTTCGAAAATGTCTCAGTCTAAACATTATGGTGTCCCCTGCTTTACTGTCAGGAACTATAGGATCTCCATAGCCCCTATGTCAGCGTGTTGGGGAAGACAGGGAACGGTTTCTGGAGAAGACTCTCAGCTCTGCTCGCAGGCACTCTCTGGCTTTCTCTAGGGAGCATCTGTGCTCATCTGTGCGCAGAGCTGGTTGCGCCCGTACTCTTGGACCCAGCCTGAAGCGGGCCCAGCCACATAGTTCCCTGGGAGCTAGGGACACAGATCTTAGCTTTCACGGTCTGCACTATCGGCAGTAACGCACTGAACGGTGTTTGCCTCTTTCTTAGCCCCTAGAAGACACGGGAGTACTTGGCCAGCTTTTGTCTGCTGACACGTAGCCCAGGGCTTATTACTCGGTCACTATTTTTGGGAAGAATGGGCGTGCATTCTTATGGAGGAAAATGTAAAGGAAGCATTCCTCATTATTCTAATTTTCCTTGCCTCTCCAACAAGCACTCTGGTGATGCAAGACTCAGGACTGGTCTCTGGTCTCTCAGTCGTCCACATAGATGCTTCTTTAGTAGTTGACATGCCAAGAGTGCCAACCGCTGAGAGTCGGTTGTGACACTTATATGCATCCTGAGGCTCTCATTAGGGTCACAGGTTGGATTTATATTAATTACAGTACTTTGTTGGGCACATCTATACCCCATTCTACCCCCTAACCCCAGCTTCCACGTAAATTCACTTGCGTGTAGTTCAAGAACCCACTTTCTAAGCGTTATGTCCCAAACTAAATTTCTAATAAGGCTTCCCGAAAATTTGAAAGTGACATGTACAGTCCTTTTTGTTACAATACAGGTATGTAATACATGAATTTGTTCATATGTGGTAGGTAAACTGGGCACAGAATCAGTAAACCATGAGATCATGTTACCTCAAAATTTGATTGTTCATGACGTAAAGGAGAAGGTAATATATATACATATCATATATATTAATTTTTTGTGTGGTAAAAAATCACACAACATACCATTAAACTTTTTAAAGTATGAGGGGATTATATTTGGTGCTGCCGAGTAGCATGGGGTGAATGTAAAGATGCTGCCCAGCCACCGTCAGTGACCTGGGAGGGAAACACAAACCCCCACACACCACATCCGGTTTCTCACTTCCATTCACCCTCGTTCAATGCCTGTGTATCTCATGCTTCTGAGCCTCTGTGCTTTTCCTCATGAAAGCATTTACTACAGCATCCTCCACACGAACGTGTGTCCTGGTCACAAGAGTCCAGACACTGAGTGAAGGAGGAGAGGCTTACATGTGTGGAGGAGAAGCTTGTGAGGGGATGAGAGGAGATGAGGCATCGGGAGACCAATGGGAGTAAAGGGGTCCACACTGAGCTTCATTAGAGGCCACACCGAAGAAGAACCGCAAGAAAGGAGAATGGAACTGAATGGGAGCCATCATTTGCTTTGAAGAGGATTAGAGGCACGCGCCACAGATTGAAGAAGAGGCTCTAATGCCACGAGCAGCCGAGTAGCACTTTCATGGCATTCGGTCTTACTTAGAGCCACCCAAATAGTCTTTTTTGTTATGAGAAGAAGGACCTGGCAAAACAACAGAAGCTGGATTCCTATTTTAAGCTGGTGCGGAAGGAATAACAAGACAATGAGTTACAGCCATCCACCTCTGGTGTCGTGACACTTTGTCCTAAGCATGTCCTTCCTTCCGTCCTGTCTCCATCACTCCAAGCCACAGTGCTACATCACACTCACAGGCACCAGGAAGCTTCATGGGTCTGTTTTTATAAATCCAGGCAAAGTGGTATATTTACCGTAGCATAATTTAAATTAGGCACTTACGATACTTATAATGGTGGAATTTTTATTGAAATTATTATTTTAAAGTGGATTGTTTTATTAGACTGCACAGTTTTCAATGTTCTGCTCTGAACTCATGGCCCCCGTTAGTCCTGTTATTTTCGTGGGCCCAAAATCCCATAATGCAGTGATATTTTTAGGAGAACATGTTATAGGAGAAATGATAGTATTTGGAGAACTTTCTTTTCTTTTTCTTTCTTTTTTTTTCTTTTTTTTCTTTTTGGAGAACTTTCGTGTACCGGCTATGTAACAACCATTGCTAACTTTGGAGGGAACGCAGGAACTCCTGACTGGGCCTGACTTCCTTATCCAGTGTCTGGTCTCCATGCTTTCCATATGTACTGGAAAACTTCAAGGAATCTGAGTAATAATATTCCTTTGGTTTTTGGTAATTTTGGATTGTGAGCTCCTGGGTACTTTGCATTTACCTGAGGGAATCCTGTGAGGATTGGGTTGAGGGCTCCACCTGCCAGAGAGGATTCTCAAATTTCCTTCTGCAGATTCCTAAGTACTTCCAAACTGACCACTTTTCTTAGTGTGCGATTTACAGAACCACAAGTAAGATACATTTGAATTCTAAAACTTAGAGGTTATAGTTTTGAATTCTTAGGGACATACACACACACCAAACCCACGGCCCATCCTTTTATATAAGTTCCTAGCTTTAGGCAGAAGACTCCATTCCAACTCTCACACTTTTAAGGGCCTATATAAGGCTACTTTTTTTTTTTTTTTTAAGATTTTATTTATTTGTCAGAGAGAGAGAGAGACAGAGGGAGAGCACAAGCAGGGGAGTGGCAAGCAGAGGGAGAAACAGGCTCCAAGGAGCCTGATGCAGGACTCAATCCCAGACCCTGGGATCATGACCTGAGCTGAAGGCAGATGCTTAACCCACTGAGCCACCCAGGCGTCCCTATATAAGGCTAGTAAAACAAATGTCTAGGTTATTGAGATCAGAAAATCCCCTGCCCCTCCGACTGCCACTGCTTTAAGGTCAGCCAGCTGTCTGATTTCCAGATCCTTCTTTATTTTGGCCCTGAAAATGTCCTCTATTTTCTTATGAGCCTGGATATGTATTTGAAACAACTTTTATTATATTTTTTTCTAGGAGTTTTTTCTTCCTCCTTTGTTATGTAATCCTCACTGTATCACCATCAAGAGCAATTTCTTTTTCACAAATGATTGTTTCTTGCATGCTCAGAGGGGCTGGCTCAAATAAATATTGTATTTTGATGGCTAAAGTTTTTGGGGGCCATATATACATACATATATATACATATATATATTTATTTTATTTTATTTTATTTTATTTTATTTATTTATTTTTTTTGAGTGGGGCCTTAGATTTAAAACACTGCTTATCCTGAGATTTCTGGGTTGGTCTCTTAGCACTAACTCTTCTGCTGCCTCCTGGCCTCCTAGGTTCTGTGTGAGGAAAAGCCATCAGAACAGAGCTGTGTAGAGAAGAAATGTCAGCCGAGCTCCGAATGCCATTTAACAAGGGCTTTAATATCTCAGGTAGAAGGGGACACTTGCTCTCATGCTTTAAATTCTAGACTAACTTTATCATAACTGTTCTCCTCAGTAAAATTTAAAAAAACCAAGGGAAAACGGGCAAGTTGATGTGGAAGACATCCAGGCAGTACGAAATGTTGGCTAATGGCCGTAAGTGGATCTTTCTACTCTACGAACAACATAAATGTCACGGAAACCTCACAGCTGATTGGAGCGGGTCAGTGCTGGCCAAGTACCGCCTGGATCCAGTCATTGGACACTGTAGTTTAGCAAAGGCTTTAGTGCCAAGGGGGTTGATCTAGAATGCAGTACAAGAAATTTTCATAGTAATGAGGTCAACTTTCTTCTTTTTTGCATTTGGGACTCAGATTTCAAATGTTTCTGGCCCTCTTAGCTCATTTCTCTTAAGACTCATCTCTCTAATTTGCCTTAGGGCAAATGCCCCAATAACTAAAATGAGAGTAGTCAGGCATTTTCACATGAGTTGATCAGGCCTACATGGCTCACATGGTAACTTAAAAGAATAACTGCATATTCCCTAGTAGCTGATATGTCACTGTCACTGCAAAACTCTGTTAAGTGAAACTATGAAAAGAAATCCGTGAATTCAGATCCCCTCAGTCTTGGGGGAGGAGCGTCTGGTCTGCCTAGCTTATGGGCAAGATGATTCCAGCCACAGTGCCTATGGGATCCGAGCAGGGCACACAGGGAACAAGGAAGGCTTGACGATGTTCTCAGCATGTCAGGCTGGTTGGCTTTGACGTAGCCTCTCAGCGGGCCAGGAAAGAGGCCGCACCTCAGAGCTCAGGAATCTGCTCTTTCCACTGCTTGACTATGTTTCCCAAACAGTATTTGGTAGAATACTCATGTCTTTCCAGGTATCAATACATTAATAGGTATTTGGAAGGAGTGGGAGGGGGGTGAGAGGGATAGGGATAGGCTAAGGAAGGGATATTCCAGGGTCAAAATAAAGTTTGGACATTCATAACACAAATTACCTTATTAAACACTCTGAGAAGTCCTATAGTGAAGACATTCAATTTAATTTAATGGTGTCTTTCAAACTTATTGCCTAAATATCCCTGTTCTGAAGTATATCTACTCACATCTTGTAGGTACTACTGTTCTGTGGACATAGTTTGGAAATGCTGTCCCCTGATCACATCCATCATAATCCTCAGGTCATTTCGATGTGTAAACAGGTTTGAGAACTGGGGGCCAGGGAATCTCGAAAGGGAGGAGTAGATTCACTTACAGGAGGTAAGAATATAAAGAAACAACTTTATATGTTTAGATTAGATATGTTTAGATATGTTTAGGTTCCAATGTTTAAATTTTACAAGTGAGGAAATTAAGGTGAAGGGATTGCCCGATCCTGTAAGTGAAGAGGAACCTATTGGAACCCAGTTGTCTTTAATGACAGCTCGTCTCTCCTCATTGCACCCAGCCGGCACAGGGATGGTGGCGTCTGGGTTATAAGGCACGTGGCAAGGCCAGCCAGGCAGAGATGAGGGAAGCCACGAAGCGAGGTAGAGATGAGAACAGACTGGGTGTGTGGGGTGTGTGGTGCAGAGCTCCAAAGGGGAGGGCAGGCCATGGCAGAGCTCTGTCAGAAATGCTCTCGTAAGCTGCAGAGCGAGGAGTGTCCAGATGGGAATGGGCGGAGGCGAGAAAGGGATCCAGAAAGCATGATGAGTCCAGGCCTGGGATGCGCGGCTAAGGAACAACTTGCCCCAGTCAGGTTTCTATATAACAAACCATCAGTAAATCCCTCTGCTGATGTTAAGCTTGGCTGTCTGGCCCCACCAATTAAATGTTATGCTTCAAGGTGTGGAAAGCATTGTTTGAAGACTTTATTTTTATTTCAATAAGGCATATCAAGTTCTTGATTAATTTTTGTCCCTTGCAGTTTGTCACTGGAGATGTCGAAGGGACTTAATTTGTGAACTGTTCTTGAAATTCAATAAAGTGAGTTAAACATGATCTTTTATATGCCGCTTTAGCAACTGTTCATAAGATCCCTACAGAGGCATTAAAAACAAGAGGGCAGAATTTTGCTTATGCAGGGAGAAACTCTGGATGCCCGCACACTCTCCTCTCCCTACAAACGGAATAAAAATATTTGCCTTTATTTGAACAGAAACGTAACAATTTGATCTCACCTAAATAGCATGGCTTAATTGGATTTCAGAAGAACTGTAACTTTATAGCAGATCTCTTTTGTTTCCTAATAGTGATAAAGAACACATAACCTAAAACTTATCATCTTAACCATTTTTAAGTGTATAGTTCAGTAGTGTTAAGTTTATTCACATTGTTATGCAATCAAGCTCCAGAATTTTTTCATCTGGCAAAATATGACAAGATCTTTTTACCTGGAGTTCTTGATACATCATTAACCTCCTAATAACATGGGCACATCTCTATGATTTTATTTAAGAAGCAGATATAAATGTATTTTGTTATGCAGTTTGATACATATAAAACATTACATGTAACATCCATGTAATTTATGAAAAATGCAGGACTGCCTGCATTTTCTAGAATAGTTAAGTGCTCTCTATCACTGATTCATTGTTGCCTTTTCTCTCTATACATTCAAGCCATTCAAAACATTTACTCTTCTAATATATTTCAGCTCTTTTTTTTTCATGATCCTCTTATTTTCATTTCCTAATCTTCGTCTTTTTTGAGTTCAGTTGAGAGATTTCAATAATATTGGACCAAACTTATGAGTAGATGGAGCGGCCAGTGCATGACTTACAGGGTACCTTGGTACTCCTTGTCGGACTGAGACAGGGCTTTCTCTCTTTCTGGTAAAACACTGACCCTTGAATTCCTTTTTCGAAAATGCAGATAAGTCTGGATGCACAGGCTGGTGCCTGGCTCTCCCTCAGGGTGGGCGTTTTTGTAGGATGTAGGGTGTGGGATGCAAGATGTAGGACTCTTAGAAACCAAAGTTTTACTTGGGGATCCCGAGGGCCAGGCTGGGGAACACTAAAAGGTTTTGATCCAGGATCTGGCCAATTAGTTCTCTCTTTCCATCAGTCATGACTGATGGATTCCACTCTGCAGTGGGGGCAGTAAGTCACCCCAGGTTCCATCTAGCTGGAAGGTAGGAGGCCAAATGGGAGTAGGGTAGGAAAGGCAAAATGCAGTGGGGAGCACTGGTCACCCTTCACATGTCTTCTTCCAGACAGGGCCGGCAGGAGGCAAGGATGCTGAGGCAGAGGGCAGGCCTGATAGTAACCACTACATCTGGACTGGCCATACTGGTCGTTACGTTTTAAAATGCTCTTTATGATTAGTAAATAGCAACTCGAGTACCTGCCCTTCTACCCCAGGATTTTGTGGACTGCCCCCTACCCCTGCCTCACAGCCAGCCACTAAAGGGTTAGTGTTTGGCTCAGTTGGGGTGGGGAGCCTTATGAGGTTGTTAAATATTTTGTACATCACTCCTGGAGAAAACTTTGCAGCAGAGACGAGCCTCTCGTACTCTACATTTCGCGAGACCCCTCTGCTCCCTGGCTGTTTCCCACCATCACAATGTGGCTTTAGTACCAGGTCACGGGCCATCTCCTGCACTTGAGGCAGGGCAGGGGGAATAGCAGAGGAAGGTTTCAGGACCATCATTCGTGAGGATGCCCTCTGCCAGTCTCAGAACCGTGGGTAGGGGTGCTGTCCCTCAAGGGAGAGAAACGTCCTGTATCCTTGGAACCAGGATCCTAGGATGGGGCGGGGGGCAGGGAGGTGCTGTTTGCCGTCCTTCCTGTGTACTCCCTTTAGAAAACACATGCCTTTGTCCTGTCTCCTCAGACATCATCACTCTTCAAGAAAGCCAGTGGTCAACAAGTAGTTTTTTGGGGGCATACCAAGCATCAGAGCTCTGGCCAGCTTTCAGAAATGGGGATGAGGGCAGTTTTTATAGACATCATAAACAGGAAAACTAATCTCCAAGATATTCCCTTGTAAAGAAATCCTTTGGGACTTACACAATCAGATCACGTTAACACATTTTGGCCACCTTCCAAAACAACATGGACTTAAGCAGAAAAATTCATTGAAAAATATTTTCAATGTTGCAAAAACAATCTGGCCTTGGGTGACACTGCTTCCAGTAATGAAAGACATTAATTCAGAGACATTTCCCTGGAAATTAACCACGATGAAATATCACCTCACACCAGTTAGAAGGGTCGGCTATCATCAAAAGACAAAAGATAACAAACACTGGCGAGGATGTGGAGAAAAGGGAATCCTTGGGCACTGTTGGTGGGAATGTAAATTGGAGCACGGAGGTTCCATGAAAAAATTAAAAATAGAACTACCATATGATCCCACAGTCCCACTTCTGGGTAGATCTCCAAAGGAAATAAAATCATGATCCTGAAGAAGCATCTGCCCTTCCATGTTCATTGCAACATTGCTTACAATAGCCAAGACATGGAAACAACCCAAGTGTCCATCGACAGATGAATGGATAAAGAAACTGTAGTACCCGTATACAATGGAATATTATTCAGCCATAAAAAGAAGGAACTGCTGCCATTTGCAACAACCTGGGCACACCTTAGGGCATTATGCTAAGCGAAGTAAGTCAAATGAAGAAAGACTGTGTGATGTCACTTACATACAGAATCAAAAAAAAAAAAAAAAAAAAAAAAACAAGGGCGCCTGGGTGGCTCAGTTGGTTAAGCATCTGCCTTCAGCTCAGGTCATGATCCCAGGGTCCTGGGATCCAACCCTGCATCAGGCTCCTTGCTCAGCGGGAAGCCTGCTTCTCCCTCTCCCACTCGCCTTGCTTGTGTTCCCTCTCTCTCTCTGTCAAATAAATAAATAAAATCTTTAAAAAAAAAAAACCAACTCCTAGAAACATCATATTCGTGGTTGCCAGAGGTGGGACTGGAGGTGTGGGAGGAGGGGGAATTGGGTGAAAGGGAGATGTTACTGGACCGTAGGGTGACCATGGTTAAGAATACTATATGGTATATTTGATAGTTGCTAAGAACTGCTAAGAGAGTAAATCTTAAAAGTTCTCATCACAAGGAAAAGAATTTGTAACTATGTGAGATGCTGAATGTTAATCAAACTTATTATGGTAAACATTTTGCAATAGATACATGTATCAAATCATTATGTTGTATACCTTAAACTTAGACAATGTTGTTTGTCAATCATATCTCAATAAAACTAGAAAGAAGAGACATTTCCCACCAATATAAATGGAATGCTATGGAAATACAGGAATATATTCCTATTATAGTAAATATTTTTTAATATTGATAATACTGCACAGCATTTACTGGGTGCGGGGTACTGCTCTAAGCAGTATATCCGTGAACTCTTTTAAGCTTCGCCATCTACCCATGAGGCCAGTGCTCTTATGCTCCTCATTATACAATTGAGGAAATTGAGGTACAGAGAGGTTAGGTAACTTGCCCAAGATCACACAGCTAGTAAGTGATGGCGCACTGCTAGCTGTACTATTGGTCCTAGCTGTCCTCACCCAAGAGTAGGTGTTTTTGAGAATGAAGGGGACTGGGGTGACACCTACTACAATAGGAACCCTGCTGTTCACGGCCGGCCAGTGGCCACCATTACCGCCACTCCCGGCCACCCCTTTCTTTAAGAGCCTGCTGCAAAGATTTGTTGGCTTTTTTTTTTTCCGCTCAGAATTTCAGACTTGAAAATGTGCTTGTTTTTGAGTCACCATGGAAAGCACCTTGGCTGACTCATGGGTTGTTTTTTTTTTAACCCTCAAAATAAAACCGTTGTGCAGCCTTAAGTACTGAAAACACCATTTAACTTTCGGGGCTGCTGTTGGAAGAATGTGTGTGGAGTCTGGGTGAATCGGTCGGGTCTGGCTTGCACTAGCCGACCCGAGGCTTGCGCCTGTCCTGGGTCCCCCTCCCCTGCACACACATGTTCTGATCCACTGGAAGTCGTCTCTTCCCCTCAACACCCAGGGCCTCTGCTGGTGCAAGAGCCTCTTTTCTTTCCAGAAGTCCCTGCCACATGGATCCACATCCTGGTGAAGCTTCTCATCTCCTTCCTTTACCACCTCTTCAAAATGTCACTGGAAGCCCTCTCCCCACCTTTTCTTGACCAGCGCTCTAGGAGCTTCTGGCCCTCGCTCAGCTCGGTTGCACACACAGACGTGAGGTCCCTCGCACTGTGGACTCAATGCTCAGAGAGAAAATGAAGACAAGTTCTTGCCTGGAGAGGCTCACTGTCTCCCCCGCGGGACCCTCCGTGGAAGAACTAAGATACAAGGAACGGAAGATGCTGGGCAGCAAAACAGTGCTCATTTCAAACTCACCTGGGCTTTACCGCGCATGCTCTGATTTACAGAAAGGGTGTGGGCTGGAAGTAGGCATGTGAAAGCGATTTTTTTTTTCCCACTTGGATATGACTTTGTTTGGACTTTTCCTAGCCTAGCGGCCAGGGAACACAAATTGATAAAGAGGCACATTTCATCTGGGTGCCGCGGGTGACAGCCGGTTATTCTAGGCCCGAAGCTCTCCGGGGAGATATTGGCCAGAGCCATGTGGTGGCTCCTGATGGCGATGATGGGGAGGAGATGGATTTTTATTGATCTTGTAGCCGAAGTGCTTACACTAGTGCTGGGCACACAGTAGAGGCGTCCTATAAATGTTAGCTAAAAATAATGAAATAAAGGCGGGTGCCGCTCACGCTTGTTAAAAATAGGCCACAGGCACGCTCTCGGTTGGGCAGACCAGCTGCTGAGGCCAGCATGGCCTTCCTCGAAAGAGTATCAGCCGTGCAACTCAACACGCGTGTATGCGTGTGTGTGCACGCACGTGTGTGTGATACGTGTCAGATAACACTCATCACTTACAGTATTCTGTGGGTCCCTCCAAGCACCGGAAGCAGAGCGGCCCCCTCGGCTGCGACCTACAGGCTAAATCTCACTCCCTAACCCATCCTGATTCCGAATGACTTGTGGTTCCACTGAGCAAAGTCAGTTTAGGCCAACTTTGTATAAATAATGCAAAATTTTCCTTCATCTTTAAAGTTTTTTTTGTCAACCTCCCCTCGTCACGGTCCCTTGAACCTGGCGTCGCCTTGTGTGGGAGGCCTGAGGTGGGGGGGACGAGCTGGGGGCACTCACCACGGTGCAGCAGAGCGGCCAGAACCACCAGAGGAGAGCCAGGGCCAGCAGCAGGAACAGGATCAGCAGGGCGATGGCCAGGATGGAGCCGTCGGACTGTGGGGCCAAGAAAGAAGACGGTCAGCGGTGCGGCGGGCCACGCGAGCGACCAGTGACACCCGGAGCCTCCCCCTCCCCGCCCTCCCATCACCAATATGCCGATTTGAGGCCCTGAGAAGAGCACGGTTTGCCAAACGAGTAGTTGAAACTCTGCCCAGCGTTCTGGGGAACACGCTCCATGCAGCCAATTCTCAGGAGACGTGGATTTGTCTTTTCAGAAGCACTCGCTCTTCTCTTTGGACCACATGCTGGGGGACCAGCCCTGCGAGAGCCAGACGGGGCGCTTGCCCATGCAACTGGACGTTGAGGTGAGAGGCTCCTTGCCTCTGGCCCTGTCACCCTCTGCCTGGTGACACCCTCCTAATCTCTGGCCCTGCTGTTCCTGCCACCGCCCGCACTGCCCTCACGACCCTCCTACTCCGGGTTCAGCCTGCTCCCCGGGACTCCTTCACGGAGAGGCCCGGGACCGCTTCGTGAGGCAGAGTCAAGAGCCAGCTGACCCGATCGGATAAAGGGCTGATGGATTCTAGGGAGGGAGGGGGAGCAGCTGATGCAGAACCTGGGAGGCAAGGGGAGCAGTGGCTGAGTCAACACTGCCGTCAGATCAAGTGGCTGTCAAGTTGGGGCCGGGGGTGAGGCAGGCGCCCGAGACAAATTTTGCCCATTTCGAAACGTGCCGAGGCCGGTCCTGAACATAGTCACGGGCTGCCGCGGCCTGCGATGGAGGTTAACTTTTAGTAAACAGAGATCCCGCTCCATGTCGGTGTTGTAGGGCTGCGGGCTCGGGGAAGCGGATTTAAGTCTCCTCCACCTGCCCTCGCTCCCAGCTGCTGGGCGTGGAAATGGGCACAACTTTTGAGGGGCGGGGAGGTGGGCAGGTTGAGGAACAAATTGTCACAGGTATTAATTGTCATGGTACTCTTTCTGAGCAAAGCTGGAAATTCCACTTTTAGCCCCCCAAAATTACCAGGTATGTTTGGTCCTAAATGTTGTTTTCAATTAAGGAGTGGCTAATAATGCATTATAGAACTGCCGTGCCATTGATTACTGTGTAGATGTTGTTTTCAAATAATATTTATTACTTATTTTTATTTATTATTTTTAAAATTGTGTTGTTAGTCACCATACAATACATCATTAGTTTTTGATGTAGTGTTCCAAGATTCATTCTTTACATATAATACCTAGTGCTCCATGCAATTCTTGCCCTCCTTATATTTCTTTACTTTTTTAAAAAGATTTTATTTATTTATTTGACAGAGAGAGAGCACAAGTAGGCAGAGCAGCAGAAGGGAGAGGGAGAGGGAGAAGCAGGCTCCCTACTGAGGACAGAGCCCAATGCAGGGCTCGATCCCAGGACCCAGAGATCATGACCTTGGCTGAGGGCAGACGCTTAACCAACTGAGCCACCCAGGTGCCCCTCAAGTAATATTTAAATGACATGAGAAAACATTCCTGATACAATGAGTGGATTTATGTATATATGTCAGGAGTGAGAAAGACTGAGGGATATTTACTAAAATATAAATAGCAGCTTGGCAGAGAGTGGGTTTACGGTAATTTTCTTTTTAAAAAAATCTGTTGTTTTTTTTTTTAACAATTTGTAGTAAGAAGATAAACTCCTGGAGGTGCTCTTTAAAACTCTGTCCTTGGGGCTCCCCACTTTGGTGTCTGAGTTCGCCTGGCCCAGAGGTTCTTACCCAGGGCCAGAGGACCTACGGGGTACCCAGAGGGGCTCAAGGGGGTAGAAACCTGTGACCCTCTCCAAAGCACACCCATGATCGTCATGACCTGTGTCTTCAGGGGAGACCGCTGACCGCATGATCAGATTCTCAGATCTCACGCCCCAGCCCATCCACGAGGAGCTTCGAGGTTGGGCGGTCTGCTCAGGGGAGTGCAGCCAGTTAATGGCAGCGCTGGGACTTGACTCACTCCCACTCTGAGTGCTCGCCGGGGCTCCTGGAAGCTGTTTAAAGGTAGCTCTTACTCCCTGGAATGTCTTTGACCAATAAGCCAGGGAACTAAACACCCTGGTCCAACCCAGCCAAGGCCTGGGGAAGCAGAGTGCCCCTGGGGGAGGTGCGGCCTCACGAAGGCAGGTGCAGGGCTGGGCCGCGGGTGGGGACGGGGCACAGAGGCCGGAGGAGGGACCCACAACACTGATGCCTGAACTACGGCTGAGAGGGATGCTCTCGGCAAGGACAGAAAGAAGTCACGAGTGTTTCCCAAACTTATTGTTAGTCAAGGATGACTCTTAACCCCTCAGTCTCTGCATTCCCCAGCCATAAATGGAGACACCCGACCTCAGCTGCTCCCCTGCGCTGACGTGGGACAAAGGACACCTGAGGTACATGCAGACGTGGGCGGGCGGCCGGCAGGAAGGCTTTCACGTCAAACCCTGCGCTGTACCTCACTCTCCCTGCATGTCCTCACCACGGCAGACACGGGGGGCGTTGCAGACCATAAATCTGCTTGCACTTAGAATAATAAATAGTTTTGGTTACTGAGAGGCTCATAAAACAGCAGTCTTTTAGTACTGAGTTATAATTTAGTGAAGCCTACAGACTACATTTATTCCCATTACACTCAGTCTCCCGGGTCCTGATTTTGTTTTTCACTTCAGATAGAGGAACTGAAGCAGAAAGGCTCAGCTATTGTGGGGAGAAGTTTTTACTTCCTTCTGGGAGGAGAAGGTTTCCTGTGAAGCAGGGAGGGAGAAGGACCTGGCCTGCAAGGGGAGAGAGGAGGCTTCTGCCCCCGGGGAAGACTTGCTGGGTTGAGACACACCGATGTCTGGCTTTCCTCCAGCCAGGCTGGGTCTGCCCCTTACAAGCCACAGCTCTCCTGGGCCGCAGTGGAGGAGAAGGAGGGGAAGGGGAGGAGGAAGAGGAGGGGCGATATGGCGCCCAGCGCATTGCCTGCTTTTCAAGAACATTCCACAATCATTACATATAAACCCGGTGCAAAAGAGTCGCCATCAAACACGGGGCAGGAATTCTGGATAAACTTAGACCTGAAGCCAGTGTTTTCCTTGGAGAGAACATGTACCCCAGAGGGTCCTTCACATATTCATTTAGCAAATGTTTATGGACCATCTGTTCTGTGCCCATTCAGCAGACCGATGCAGGATCAATTAGACAGAAACCAAGGTGCTCGCTGTCTGCTGAGGAAAGTCGTATAAACAATGAACCAGGTTCAGGGGCTGCGGGTCAGTCAACAGCGGTATACTTAGCACTTTTATGTTTCAGGTAGTGAACAATATAGACGGCCTCTATTCTTAAAGAATTTACATTCTGGTGGAATAAGGATGACGATGACGACGATGATAATTGTTATTAGTACAGCTAATATATATTAAACACTTTCTGCGTGCCAAGGACTGTTCTTGCTATGGACTGACCGGCTTTCCCTATGCTAGCTCATGGAATTTTCGTTAACCAACAGATTAATTTAATAATATTATTTCTCTTATAGGTATCTCATACCTATATGAGATGATATATAGATATGTCATCTTATAGATAAAAATCCCGAGGCAAGGACCGGTGAAGAAACTTGCCCTGGGTCACAGGAAGAAACCAGAATTTAACCTGGACTGTTCGGTTGCGCACCTTGAGGTTTAACCGTCCA
>CM052885.1:46444528-46470225 GCA_028534135.1 Potos flavus | reverse complement strand
AATGGCTTAGCATGCTTGTTTGCGTCAAACAAAACCCTAACTTGCTGGGTTTGCAAGACTTCTGGCTAAGCACACGGAGTTCGGGATGGGGACTGGCCAGAAAGGCAAAGTCACAGCTCACCCGGTAGAAAACCAGGAAGGGCAGGCAGATACCCTGCCCTTTCAGATAATTTCTGAAATTCTCACCGTGTCCACAAAATACAAATGGCTGGAGGCCTCAGGGCCTGTAGGAAGTCACGTCATTCGGTTCCTCACAAGTGCCTTCCAGGCCAGTCCCCTAGACTAGTGCGGTCCAGTAGAAACGAGACGCAAACCACATGGGTAGTTTTTAGTTCTCTGGTAGCCACGTGTGTGAAAAGTGAAAAGAAACAGGAGAAGTGCATCTTAATAATACAGCTCACTTAATCTAATATGTCCAGAAAGTTATCATTTCGACATGTAATCCATATAAAAATTACTGAAAAGGTATTTTGTATTCTTTTTTTCATACTACATCTTTGAAAATCCACCATTTATTTTTCACTTCCTAAGTTTCGTTTCATTTCTGACCAGACACATTTCGAGTGCTTGATAGCCACATGTGACTAGTGGCTACCTTACAGGACAGTACAGCTCTAGACTACATTTGAGGTGTTTATGACCTAAAAACATCTTTTGCTACTTGTGGGAGTGAAAGGGGGGGTCACAAATAATTTTTAAAAATAGGACTCCATTTTTCATCCCACCCAGTTGCTTAATGTTGTGTCACACATGGACAAAGGCCCCGGTCTACTCTTCCATGACCGTGAAGAGCCTAAAGGAAAATTCTTTAGTTTAAATTCCTGTCATGGAGACACTTTCTGTCTTCTGATCTCCATGGACTTTTAAAGGCATGTAAAGCTGTATTTAAAACTGCATCTGTCTGTCTATCATCTCTGCATTTATCTGTCTTCTGGAAGTGACAGTTGGGAAGATTACTCGTTTAAAATCAAGTCATGTTTCTCTCTTCTAACTCTGGTGTTTCTGGGGAAGATTTATGAGAAGTTGTGTTTCTTCAGGGAGGGACAGTTTGTTCTATGGTTTACAAAGCTAGAGAATTTCAATGATCAAATTGTTGCCATTAAAAACAAAAGAAGTCAGTTTGGAGATGGATTAGGACTAAACATGTCCTCAAAAGAACGGGCTGGAGAGAGCAAGAAAATTATTACAGAATAAAGTTATCCAAAGATTGTTGTTCTTAGACACATAAGTCTATTATATTGTCTTGGACTGCTGGACATGGATTGGGTGAATTTTATAAGGGATAGGCATCAAAACCTGGCCATTGATGATCCTCCGAGGGGCAGAACATTCCTTCTTGCATTAGAGTCTATAGCAGGCTGAGAGGACAGCTGTGCTGCTGGATGAGACTGGAATTTTCTCATGGGCAGGTTAAACCTTTTGGAAGCCTCCAATCATGTTGCTTATGAGTGGCCTGATGTGGACTGCAGACACATGGGTTGTTGGCTTGATGCTAATTACCTCTAAGGTCCAGTTTTGCCAAGAGATGAGGTTTTGATCCATGAGCAAACATATCTGCAACATCAGGCCTCCCACAGAGGATGTGGCGTGGGACAACCTAGTGTTGCTGATGGGGCGCAGTGGGGACTGTGGGCTACGGGGAGCTCTCATGGAATTATTCCTCATTTAGAGGGAGGCTTACTGTTTACAGGCACGGAAGGTGGCCTCAGTTCTGCAGATGCCTTGGCTCTCTTTGGAGAACCACATAGCACCCCTAGGTCTACGGACATGGTGGGGTCATTGAGGCAATGGCTTCAGAGGCTCTGGTCAGCTTGCTTCTACCACCAAAGGATAAGACAAGACACTCAGTCTCCTTTCTCTCTCTCTACCTCCATGTCTAAGGAACTCCACCTTTCTTAATCAGAACTACTTGCCTTGCTAGAAAGAGAAAGAAGGGGTACTCTGTCTTGTGCAACAACAGGGATGATCCCACCGTGGAATTTCCAGTGGACTCACTTTTATTAGTGGTACCACTAAAGGTGAATGGATGTCTGTTATGATGTCCCATTTTCCATACGCTGTGACATTTAGGAATTTGCCATTCCACATCACCTTCAGTGAGCAGTAGAGAATATGGAAAAGCTTATTCAAGATTCACTCCCATTTAGAGCTTGTGTTCAAGTCAGAGGCCTTGAAAAGTCGATATGCCTATGACCACGGCCAATGCCTGGGCATCAGCCTCTGAGGCCACGCTCTTCAATGGGGCAACCTATCCAGATGTTGGGAGGAAGCTCGAGAAGGCAGAGAGGTGCCGAATGCTAGAGGAGTAAGCATCCCCGGAGCCAACTCGGCTAGCATCGTGGATTCTGAACACGACTGTGCTCTCCACGGTATTAGCCAAAAAGAAAAAATGGAAAAACGTGGAGACGTTAAGCAAATATAAGAAATGAATTTGTAGAGTGAGATTAGTAAAGTCAGAGAGTTGTTTTTCTCCTCAAAGGTATTAATAAATGGCGGTGACAAAAAGTATGAATGCAGTTGTAATGAAATTCTAATGTTTTAATAACCCTTATTAAGCCTCATCTTACTGGAAGATGCTTCTAGAAGACAGTATGAACTCTCTCTCTTCATTAAAAGGCAGAGGGTTTATTGAAACATCTTTGCCCACTAGGAAAATGCAAATGCTGGTGCCTACATAGGGAACATCATAGAAGTTTACAAACAGCTGTGACTACCTGGGGTTGGGGGTTGCAGAGAGTGACAATTCCTGGGACAAGAAGGCGAATTGAGCCACGTCCTCTGGGCTATGAGAGAAAATGGGAAAAAAAAAAAAAAAAAAAAAAAAGCTGCGGTCTCTTTCCTAAAATCACAGCTTATTCAGGAAGGAAAATCAGTATATATATATATTTTTTAAGATTTTATTTCTTTATTTGACAGAGAGATCACAAGTAGGCAGAGAGGCAGGTAGAGAGAGAGAGGGGGAAGCAGGCTCCCTGCTGAGCAGAGAGCCCGATGTGGGGTTTGATCCCAGGACCCTGAGATCATGACCTGAGCCGAAGGCAGAGGCTTTAACCCACTGAGCCACCCGGGTGCCCCAGGAAAGTCAGTATTGACTTTAAGCTCAGAAGGAGCTGAACTTCCTGGCAGTAGCTGTGAGCACAGTGGAAGGAGTGGTCAGACAATGAGCTGGGACTGGGGGAGCCTCTTGGAGAAAGTGGGGCTGCAGCCCAGTGCTGAGCACACAAAAGATGGGAGCAAACAGAAGGGTGGAGAAGCCAGAGCCAGGAGCGAGGTAAGACTTCTCCTTCCTCTCTCCAAGGTCAGCCTGGGCCTCCTCTTTCTCTTCCTCTCCTACCTGGGGCTTCACACATGCTGTTCCTCCCAACCAGAAGGGCTCATCCCTTCCTTCAAACCGGGAGAGCTCTGTCAAATGGTCTCTGCTTTTTTAAGTCTTCCCTGAGCCTCTAGCCTGGGTTACAGCTCCTCGCTCTATGCTCCCACGGAATCCCACATGCCCCCCTTCCATACCACATATCACATCGAGTACGACTCAGGGCTTTCCTGACTACTCGGACGCGCACCCCACAAGGGCAGGGACCCCGCCTCATTCATGCTAATCCCTGCTACCAGCTTGGTGCCGGTTATAGAGAAGGAGCTCAAGACCTGATAGGGGAATGAGCGGGCGTGCTCTGTCCTGCGCACGATGTTGGGGGCTAAGGGGAGGCAGGGAGAGGTAGAATCAGGAAGGGCAAAGAGCATGAAGTACAGCACCCTGCGGGAGAGCGGGCCAGTGTGGGAGGACATTACTGGTTATGTCACCTTGCGCAGGATATATGGAAAGGTGTTGGGAGGTGGGAGAGGTAGGAGGACAAAAAGGCAAGTGGTTGGGTGACAGGGACTTGCTCTGCTTTTTGAAAATGGGTCTTATCCTACCTTCTCTTCGAGAGACCGAGCCCATTCACGATCCCCATCCTCTGCTCCCAGCCCGGGGTGAGGATGGAAGAGCAGCCAGGCAGCGTAGGGCGGGTAGGGTCTCGTCTCGCCATTTCCACTAATTCCCTTTGTGACCCTGAACAGAGCAAGGATCTTATTATCCAAGCCTCATCTTCCCCAGATGCGAAAAGGAGAGAAAGTAAGGTGGTGCTAGGGAGGAAATAAGAAAACGTATTTGGGAGTGCTGGATATCCTACAGGAGGCTGGCTCGTCTCCACACTGCGAATTCTGGAAGGCTATCTCCTAGGTCAGCTTTTGCCATCTATGATTCAACTCACACTTCTGGCCAGAAGAGAACTCCCCACCAGCTGGGGTTAGGAGGATTCTTGACCGAGGTCTATCTCAGAGTCGCAGACTGTCCCTGGAGATGATCTTTCCCAACGTCCCCAGATGGAGGGACAGGCTGGTGGCAGCTGAGTGACTAGACCTAAACATCGTGTTTGAACAAAGTAGCGAACTTCCTAAAATGTTATGTGCTTGGGTGCAATTCTGATTCTAGAACCAACCCTTGCTTCGCTCAATCCTGATTCTGTTTGGAAGGAAAAAATGAGGTCAGGGAATTTGAACAGAGGTGTCTTTATCAGCCGGCCCTGTCTTGTTCAGCCTCTAGTATTTATTTCTCTGTTTGCTATTTGCAACTTGATACCAGGACTTGACCTTCTCTTGCTGCAGCTGTTTGGGGGATGAGGCAATTCCAACGTGAAAGTCCTAAGAGAAGCTGTAAAACGATGATGCTGATGACGATGACGACGATGGGTGTGTGAGTGTGTACGCGTGTGCAGAAAGGGGGGACTGGAAGAGAGAGGCAGAGGGAGCGGAGGGGGGGGGAGAGCCCTTAACCACATCAGCTGTCTGCACCTCCATTTATTTAGAGAGACCTCCGACTGTGAGGAAGGAAGTTGGTACAAAAAACAAAACAAAACAAAAACCAACAAAAAAACTCAGGATGGTATATTTTGCAGCATCAACTTTGGGCTTGACTTCTCTCTGAAAACCGTCAACTTCGTAGGTTTTGGGTACAGTTTGGTTTTCGCTGGGGACATAGGGTGTCTTGAACTTTTTCTTTTTTAAATTCAGGAAAGTAAGCCAAGAATTCTAAGTACTCATGTCCCTCTCCAATGAGACAGCGAAGGAAAGATTTCCAAGGGTGAGAACTGAATAAATACTACTGAGAATTCAAATATCCAAGGAAGATACTCTGCCAAAATAAATCACACCCTCTAGGAACATTTCCTATAATTTGCTTTTCTTTTCTTTTTCTTAAATGATCTACTCTTACAAAAGGCCAGGAGGGTCAGGAGTCAGTGTCCAGCAAGTTGGACTTTCTCTCCAGATTTGCCGGGCACTTCCAGGCTGGTGTTAGAAACAGAGAGAAATTTTGAAGGTCCTCAATGTAAACAGCCAATATAAAATCACTGTTTATTGGGCAAGAAAAGATTGACCTTCACAAAAAGACTTCAATTTGTAGATCACTTGGTTCTCTTACGTCAATGCTAATTTAAACATAAGAGACTAATTCGGAGAAGTTTTTATTCTTGCTGAGATGTAACTAACTTCTCTGAAATCGGCTGCAATTTTCTGGGGGAAGGAAGGGAAGCAGATGAACTCCCATCTGCTTGAATTATTTACATTTGTCATTTTATGGAATCCTGACAACACCTAAAGAAGTAGGGATTAGTAGATCACTTTTGTGCACGAGGAAAGTGAAGCTCGGTGAGTCTCAGAAACTTAGCTGAGGCCACAAGGTAGCGCTGGGGTCTAACTTGGGCCTTCCGATGCCAAAACCATTGATCTCTTTCCCCACACAATGCTGCTGCCAGTTTCAGATAGAGCAATCTGTCTTTTCCTTCCCTGTGTCACCATTTAAATTCAAGCCTCCCCATCCATGCACAGGTCAGTGCAGCAGCCTTTTAACTGGTTCCCAACACATTAGACCCATAGTTCCTGAGCTTTGGTCGAACAACTGCCATCTGGCTGCTCTCTAAGGCAAGACCTCTGTGGCCCAATTGTGCATATACATTAAAAACGCTATTACTATCTGGTCAAACTTGTATTAGATAAAATTTCTTAAAATACAATATACTTTGGAACCATAATGTTTATCCCAGATGAATATTAGCTTGCAGTGGTTATAGAATTAGTTGCACACTTTTTAGTCTAACCATCAAGGTGGTGAAATGTCATTCATGTGCACCTTGCAGCCGTCAGGGGGGACCGCATACGCCCTCCCCTCCAGCCTGGGATGCGTTCTCACTGTTGTTGGCCACAGACACTGAGTGGACTGCATTGTGGCTCTGGGACACCAGCTACCTCAGCCCTTCCACACCCTGACTGCTTGACTAAGTCCCAACTCGCCTCCACCACCCAGGGCAAGTCCTACCTGTCCCTGGGGAGGCCTCCTGTCCCCTCAAACTGCCAGTGATGGCCCTTTCTCCGCTGCTCTCTGTCCCTTCAGCTCTCTCTGTCCAGGGAGTGACCTCGACGACCATCTGTTCTGTCTCCTGAGCCAGTCTGTCCATTCTCTGATGTCGCGACCACGTCCCATGCTTGTCTGCCTTTCCCACAGAGCCCTTCATGGCACCCCAGCAGCCGTTTGCTGACGGGGATCATGCCTAGAGAACGGGGTAGACATTTCCAGCTCTTGGGTTTGCTCTGGTCATTTTATTTTTGACAATCAGTGTTGTCAGAACAGAGGAGTTTACTAGAGACACGATGAAGCAACTTCAGAGGAAAACTGAAGTTGGGAGTTTCAAATGCAAAAGCCTTCTCTCTGAAAGGGAAATGACTGGTAAGAACTGCAGGATCGCGGCGCCTGGCTGGCCCAGTCAGTGGAGCATGCAGCTCCTTGATCTTGGGGTTGTGAGTTCGAGCCCCACGGTGGGTGTAGAGGTTACTTAATAATAAAATCTTAAAAAAAAAAAAAAAAAGAACCGCAGAATCTAGGTGAACTTCCCATAGAATGTCAACCAACCTTTTTATTCTGGATGCCCACGTTATTCATTTTCCCCAGGTTGTTTGGGTGTGTGTTAGAAATTGGACGTGCTGGCACTTAAGCTGGTTCGATCTGTTGTTTCACCAATGAGCAGTTAAAGTGGGAATGTTTATTTCTGTATACAGACACGCATCTGCTTTAAAGTTGCCAATATGCAGGAAGGAATGTCTTACTATATAAATATATGTCTTACATATAAAACAGTGATTTTTAATTATCCTAATTGCCTAGGAACCCAAGTGATTTAAAAAATTGTTCCCCCCCTATGCTTATAGGATTAAATTAAATGAAAGAATTCAATACTAAATCACATACAGTATGATCACAACTTAATAAAGAAAAGATATGGGGTGCCTGGGTGGCTCGGTTGTTAAGCATCTGCCTTCGGCTCAGATCATGATCCCAGGGTCCTGGGATCGAGCCCCGCATCAGGCTCCCTGCTCAGCAGGAAGCCTGCTTCTCCCTCTCCCACTCGCCCTTCTTGTGTTCCCTTTCTCGCTGTGTCCCTATCTGTCAAATAAATAAATAAAATCTTAAAAAAAGAGAGAGAGAAGAAAAGATAAGGGCAGAAACTCTATTAACTAACCAAACACATTTTTGGTG
Source organism: Potos flavus (assembly GCA_028534135.1). Taxonomy (NCBI): domain Eukaryota; kingdom Metazoa; phylum Chordata; class Mammalia; order Carnivora; family Procyonidae; genus Potos; species Potos flavus. Next base: position 46,462,658 of record CM052885.1, on the reverse strand, counting down.
AGCACGAGAAATGGTGAAAGAATGTCACGGAGGATGATCACAGAGGGAGAGCCCACTGGACTGAGCAGTATTTTCCAAAGTACATCTAAAGCAGTGCTTGGGAGGAAATTAATTGCTTTCTGTTTTCAAATGATGGGGGCCACCGCGAGCCCACACAGTTTCAACTCCAGTGCTCCCACCGCTACTGCTTCGGCTCTCCCCTCCCGTTTTCCACCAAGCTTCCCTCCTGCCCCCATCATTCCTCTGAACCTCGGTCACCAAGGTCACCATAACCTTCTTAGTGCTAATCTAATTATAGGACTGGTGCCAACTTGCATCTAAATTTTGTATTGCTCGACCCTGTTAACTCCACGCTCCTCAGTGATATATCTTCTCTCGGTTTCCACAACCCCAGCCTCTCCCGTTGCGCCTTTTTGTTCTCTGGCTGGTCTTTGTTAGTTTCCTTCTTGGTCCCTTTTTCTTTCCCCACCACGACTTGAAGGACATGACCATCGGGGTTCACTGCTTAACCTATTTCTCTTCCCTGTCTACACAGGCTCCCTGGTTCCCGTCTTCCCTCTCCAAGCTCTCCTCTTCCTGCCCTCATCCTGGTGACATCACTGCCAGCTCATGCCAAACTCTGGAGGTCCTTCCTGACACTTCCCTCTCTCTCATCCTCCTCTACACCCAGTCACCAAACCCAGTCGTTGTGTTTCCTCAGCCCCTCTGGAATCCAGACTCTCCCCCTTGCCTGCCACTGCTTCGGCTCACCCCCTCTCCTCGCCACCCCCTCCGCGCCATAGCTGGTGGGACGGCTCTAAAACTCAGATCTGATCACACCCCTGCTTCAGACACTTGCTCTCATTCTCCACTGTCCTCAGAGTGGGCTCCCATGACCAACACCCCATGTGGCCTCCTCTCAGCTGCCTCACATTCTGTCCTCCACCGCATCCCACTCCTCATGTGTCCTGGAAGGAGCCATAAGCCCAGCCTGGGGGCCTTGCTCAAGCTTCCTTCTCTCTAGGCTCTCCTCCCTTCTCAAGTCTCCTTCTGCCCTCAGCTTAAATGTCACTCCTAGAAGCTGGTTTTTACTCCAGTCCGGCAACATGCCCTTTCTGGGCGTATCCCTCATGCCTCCTGTGCTTGCCCCCTCACACAGCCTTTCACGTGGGCAATGTTCGGAGACTTGACTGTTGGCCCTCCTCTTCCAGGGCGAGGACGCTGCTTGTTAGTCAGTGAATAGCCAGCACAAAGCCCGTGCTCATCTTACAGAGACGCTCAACAAGTGTCTGCTGAATGCACTGGAATCCCAGTATCCGACAGTCCTGGATTCAAGCCTCCGCTCTGCCCCTTACTGTTAGGGTTAGCCGGACACTTGGGTAGTCGGAGCCCGGGTCCCCAACAAGAAAACAGGGAGCCAGGATGCGAAGATGAAACCGCACCGGCATCCTGTTTTACAGCTCAGACAAGGCCACGAGAGCTTCCTGTCTGGCAGCCTCTGCAGAATTGACTTTTGCAAGACATCCTGAGACAAGACAATTAACCATAACACATTGGTCACTGTCACAGGTCGAGGCAGTTCATCTCCACATGTCAGCCCCCAAAGACCATCAACACGTGAACAGGAAGCCAGTAGGTAGACAGGTGCATGATCAAAGCCCTAATTGGCACACAGTGACAGCCAATCCACAGGGGACCCCCACTTGGCTTGCTCAAGATAGTTCTGTAAAAGAGCTTATAAAAACCCCTAGATTTAAACGCCCAAACAGCAACCCTCTCAGGTCCCCTCCCTCTCCGGGAGCTTTGTGCTATCACTCGATACACTTGGCCTTCCTGCCCACCACTCTTGGTATGGTCCACCTCTTGATTCTTTGAAGTGGCATGACCAAGAACCGCAGGCACTAAGGGACTAAATCCTGCAGCCTTACCAGCAGTGTGCCCTCGGCAAAGTTAATAACCTCCCCTAAGCCTCAGTCAGTGCTCTGTAAATAGAGATCATCGTCATTCCCCGAATGTGAATGGGTTTGTGCTTCCAGAACCATCTGCGGTCAATATAATGCCTGACCCTCTCTTCTCCTCCAAGTCCTACACTCAATTCCGGGAAACCAAAATTCAGTCCTATTCTAATCAGCATCCCTAGTGCCCGGCCCCATGATGGGTTCTTAGTGGGAGCTTAATAGATGTTTGATCAAAGAGTGCTTGAGGGAAGGCAGCCAAGTTAAAGACGGAAGAAGAGGTAATACAGGGAATGTGGACAGTGGGGAAAAGAGAGAGGCACAGCACAGACACGTTCTCTGAGTTGCTGACGTTACAGGAATCTCATCTGCTTTCGAAGGACTGGGCTGAGCATATGCTCTGCCCTCTGAGATAACCTGCCCGGGCTCACTCTGGCCTCGGCCCCAGTAGGGAGGCTCGGTGCCCATGTGACCGGCCTCGCTCCCTTATTGGAAACAGCTGCACAGACAGGAGAGGATTTCACAACCTCTGGGGCTGAGCTTCAGATAAGTTTCTAACATTGTTTATGTACATTTACGTGTGTTTCCCCGGGTCTCTTCCGATGGCAAGGAGGCTCAGCCTTGCCAGACAGGCTCAGGGTGTGCCTGAGTTTTTTGTTCTTGCTGATAGTAATGGAATGTACCGGCCTCCTGCTGTCAGATCTGGGAGAGACAGAAGAGCTGAAAACAAAGAAGACAGCCAGTTCTAGTGGGTCCCTCCCAGAGCACGTGAAGGGGGATGGCCCAAGCAGAGGTAAAAACAACTGGGGAGGGTTTAGACTGGTCAATATATTGATTGAATTCCATCCAGAAAAAACCATATGAGGCAGAGTTATATTTCCTTTTTTCCATCCTTTTCCCCTAAGCAGTAACAATAAGATAGTGGCTCAAATCGATGTTAATCTTCCCAGTAGGAAAGGACCCAGTGAAAGCCCATGAAAATAGTCATCATCCATCTCCCTTATGCCTGTGAGACACAGGCACAGGGTTCTGAAAGAGCGTGGAGAGTTGCCTTTAAATTGATGGAGAAGGAAAGAGAAGATGCTATCTCGGATGAGAAATAGGGAATTGGACCAGATCAACCCTGGTTGCCGTTAAAACACCTGGGGAGCTTCTAAAATCCCAGTGTCCAGACCTTATCCCAGATCAATGAAACAAAACCTTTGGGGTGGGATCCAGGGGTCAGTGTTTTTTTTTTTTTTTTTTTTTTTTTAAAGATTTATTTATTTTACAGAGAAAGAGTGAGTGCGGGCGCAGAGAGAGACAGAGGGAGAGAGTGAATGAGAATCTTCAGCAAACTCCCCGCTGAGCACAGAGCCTGATTCGGGGCTTGATCCCACCACCCTCAGATCACATCCTGAGCCAAAACCAGGAGTGGGATGCTCAATCGACTGAGTCATCCAGCCCCCCCATCAAGCCCCCCACAATGTGTCAGTGTTTTAAAGCTCCCCAGGTGATCACAATGTGCAACCAGGTTGAAAACCACTGGATTCCATGAAACCTGATCTCTGAAGTTCCCTTATATCCCTGTGTTTAAAATTAGGGGGTTCTTTCTAAATCAAGCTATTTTGGGGGGGTTTCCTGGTCTTTGCAAGTCTGAAGTCTCAGAATGTCACGTTGAGATATGTGTTTTAGAAAAAGCATAGCACAGCTATAAACTGGAGGCAAGGGGATGGTTTTAGCAAAGGGTATCTTATGCTTAGTGAACTCTTTACATTTTAGGATCAGATGTGTTGCTGGTTTGCTACTTAAGTGGTTTCTTCTGGCACGTTCTCTTGTATATTGGCCCAGGGCTTTCCTGGTGGGTACCAAGGAACAATAGGACTGTGAGCCCACCCCAGGAAGAAAAAGGAAGGGGGAGGGGTGGCAGACTGGAAGCTCACGTCTTCTGCTATGGTCCCATTCGTGTATTCCCTGACCTGGGGCTTGGACGGCTCTGAGGTGGTGGGCGCCAGGCCTGGGGAAGGGTGTGGGTCTGGGCTCGGGCCTGCATAGCCGTCAGCTCTGCGGTGGAGGTTGGAGGCTCTCAGCCCCTTGGGCAGGCAGCCTCAAAGGCTCTGTTGGTGGGCCCCTGTCTGCCTCTGCAGGGCTGGAGTGGGTTAACTGTGGGGAGGATGGGGCAGACAGGAACAGAGAAGGAAGAACTGCCAGGTTTCTGTGAGGTCAACATGTGTTTGAAACAATTCAGAATGCAACGGAGAATGTAATTAGGTGATTTTTGTTTTTGTTTTTGTTTTAAAGGAAAAATTCAGAACCTGTGACTCTTGTTCACGAGCACATGCCTGGATGTAGTCATTTCAAGTTTATGGAAAATGTGGTCAGCCCCATAAATCAGGGCTGAGGAATTCTTACAGAGTCATCACCGTGTAAGTGATGCAGATCTGTAGTGAGTCTCCTGAAGTTATGCAAAACAAAAAAGAATTAGCATGTAGACAAAGCTACAACATCGTCCTCCCTCCCCTGGAACTCCTTCCCGAGTTGCCACAAGGCAGCTTTGGTGCCCTTCCTACCTATTCTGTGACTTTCCTCGTGTAACTCCATGCACACATCAAGATGTCTGGGGCCATCGTCATGATTACAAGGACACAATTCTCGGCATCTGTTTCTCCCATGCGTCTTAAAATTTTATCAGGATTTCTATAAAGAAAGCCCATTTAAAAGTAGGCGGGACAGTAATCCATTTGGGACAGCGTTTGAGAATACGGTCAATTGTATCCTAGTTCTTAGACCTTCTGTACTTCAAATCTATTACTTTGTGTGATCAGAGAATGAAAACTCAAGGCGGTATTGTGTTTCTCAAAAGTGTAAAGCACATCTGCAAATGTTAACACAAACTTTCATTCAAAATTCGCAAATAGGAGATTCAGTCTAGGTGTGATTCATTAGAGGACATTCCATTGTTGTTGGATTTATCCTTTTGGCCTTTTCATGCCAAACACTGTTGGTTCCTGTATCTTATCCATGACACCATCCCCTATGACTTCTCAGGTTGACTCAGCTTATGAATTTGTTTCTGCCAAACCGGTCAGTGGGGGATGGAAGGTTAACAAATCTTAGCAGAGATGTTTCTTGAAAATGGGCTTGTACACTTGACCAGTGTATTCTGTCACAAAATATAGTACCGCCGAACCTGAGTTTAGGTATCTAATTGTTTTCTTTCTTCATCTGTTAGATGAGTCTCATGCGTGCTGAAAAAACCTTAATTTCCCACAGAAACCAGATGTATAAGGCCAAACAGCACCCCAAGATTACCGAGTTTATGGCCTAGGGTCATTTCTGTTAACCGTAGACTTCGTACTTTAAAATTTGCCATATCAGTGTGTTCTTATGGCCTTTCATAGACAAACTACGAATTCCATATGGCATGAGAGCCACGTCAGGTCTGCATTTATATGACCTGGTTTCTTTCACGTCATACTTGCCTGCTGTCCCTGCCACAACCTGGAGGCAGGAAGAGCTAAATTGCACAAGCTAGGAAACTTTAGACCAAATCTCCTCAGCCACAGGCCACCCACTGTCACCAGGTGCATAGGAAGAGGGGAGGGGCCTGCCTGGTCGGCTGTGCTCTTGCGTTTTGTGAGTTGTCCCATGTTGAGGAGTGAGCAGGGTAAACAAGCGGACATGCCTGATAGACATCAATTGGAATACACTTCGAATTTATGCATCAGCCCTTCACAGATGGTAAAAAAAGCACGAAGTAAATAATCACAATTATATTTGCCATTGATTGAGCATGACTGTGTGTTCACCACTGGACCAAATTCTTTACAAACATTACCTTCTCCGACCAACTGCAAGCATCATCTACTTTATAAAGCTGAAGTTCAGAGAGGTTAAGTAACTTGCCTGGAGTTTTCCCACCAAGAAGGAAGTTCTTTATCTGATTTGGAAGGAGTTCCAAGGCAGACACCTTTATTTTGCTTTTGGGTTAATGTGTCTGACTCCCAGAGAAGTGGATGGAAGATGTAGTTTGCTGAGAGTTGAGGGAGAATTTGGTCCCAAGCTTTGTTTTATAAAGTTTAGGGACGAGAGCCGACAGAACTGGAGTTGTTTCTAGTATCGTTGCTATGTGAACACAACAAGTTACTCCGCTTCTCTTGTCCTCCATTTTCTCATTGACAGAATGAAGATGGGCCACATGGTCTCTAAGGGTCTCAGCTGGCTTCTCCCTTTCTGCCTCCTTTTAGTTGGAGACACTCCACGCTTGGCCCTTACTGTTTTGGGGCAAATCCTCGCCAGGGCAGAAGGCCCTCCTGAGGTCTTGGACCAGTTGGGCCCAATACCTGCTGGAATATGGTGGGAGTTTGCTGTGGCCCCCATTTCCTTGCCCCATCTTGTGGCTCTGGCATCTTGTTGGTCACCACTGGCCACTGCTCTGGGGAGCAGCAAGCCTCTTTCCTAGCACAGCCTAGGCAAGTGCCAGCCTTGCCTCCTTCACTCACTATACCTATAAATTAAGAAGCTCAAGTCCTAGGAAGTTTAACTTGACTTATTTCTGTCAAAATCCTTTCCAGAAAAAACAACACTCAACACTCTTATAGAAACCAGAATTTTGATAATTAGTATCTGATTTCTCACAACATAAAATAACAGCTGGATATATCTGGAGTTATTCTAGTTCAATGAAGTCAGAGGGTGAGAGAAAAACAATGTGTGTGTGACACCATTAATGAATCCTACCGTGTCTCCTGGCTGTGGACGCATCACAGACACACGATCATATCCTTTCCTTAGTAGGACCCACAAGGCATCCAGTTTTCCCTGAAAAAGGCAAAAACAAAAACAAATGTACCCAGGTTACAAATGAAACCAGAGCAATGGCCAGCACAGACACGTAGAACTTTCCATGCTTCTTCAGTCATGTGAACAACACACCACTGGCAATGTGGTCGTGACCACAGGCTAAGTGACTCTCTAGGCCCTAAGTTCAGGGGCCTGCAGGAACATAGGAGGAGAAGAGACTCATAACAGAAGGCTCTGTGCTCATGAGGGTACACCCGAGACTTGGGGGCAACCCCAAATTTGCAAAGACAGAGAAGCTCATTCAGGCTCTCAGCTTTTGCTTTTACCATATTTCTGGGCATATCCTCACACCACAGGGTCTATCTTTCCAACTTCCACTGAAGTTTCTTCTTCCTACTTAATGTCCAGAGTTCACGAATGAAGCAATGATGATAAAATTCAGGAACATTACTAAACAGAAATGTCAGTGGAGCAAGACCAATGAAAGGCCCCCCGGGATGCAGATCCTTGCTTGTCCCCTAGGCTCACTCAGCATCTGTGACTTGCTCAGGAATCCCAGGCTCGAGGGACAGATGACCAAATATCCCAGATTGCTCCAAATCACAACCCCTTTGGAGTTGTAGGTAATGGGTTGAATCTGGGAAGAGTGGGTCCATGAGTGCTGAAGTTTTCAGTGTGTGATGAAGGGAGTCTACTGCCTCTGGCCATTCTTGTTTCCCAGCCATGCTGAATGAGGCCGATTTCCCCTGCTGCAATTACTAAAAGGAAACAATGACATTTATATAGCTTTGCTCTATTAACCCTTAATATGTTATCTTCCAGGGCAGAAAGGACTTTTGCAAATGTGACTAAGTTAAGGATCTCGAGATGGGGAGGTTATCCTGGATTATGCAGGTGGACCCAGTGTAACCATGTGGGTCCTTAGTAGAACAGGAGGGTCAGGGTCAGAGAAGTTGTGCCAACAGATGGAGAGTCAGAGTGATACCTGTGAGAAAGCTTCAACTCACGGTTGCTTTGGAGAGAGAGAAGGGGGCCAGAAACCAATGAGTGTGGGCAGCCTCTAGACTCTAGAAAAGACAAGGAGATGGATTCTCTCCTGGAGCCTCCAAAAGAGATGCAGCCCTGGCCTCACCTTGATTTTAGCCCAGTGAGACCTATTTTGGGCTTCCGATCTCCAGAACTGTAAAATGATACATTTGGGTTAAGTCACTAAGTTAGTGATAGCTTATTACAGCAGCAATAGGAAACTGATATAGCCCTTATTAATCCCTGACATATTCTATGTTTATTTGCCTATCATCTGTCTCTGCCAACTGGAATGTCAACTCCAGGAGAGCAGAGGTGTCACTGGGTTTATAAATTGCTGCCCTTCCAGCCCTGGGGGAGCGTTGGGCGCTCGGTAAATATTAGTTGGATGAATGAATGAATTCAGTGCTTCTAATTGCTGGGCTAGGTGCTTTCACAGGGGTCTTCTGGCAAAGTCCAAAAGGATTAAGGAAAGGAAACGGAAGGTCAGACTAACAACTAATTTGCCTAGGCACACAGCTTGTAAATTGGAGAGATGCGATTGGACCTCATGGCTGCATAATTCTGAAGCTTGCATACTTTCTATTATACCATGTAGATTCTTCCTCGTGCGCATCTTCTGGCTGGAGTACTTGAACTTAGATCCTTTAGAATAGGGTTTCTAATACCTCGGTTGCAACTCTTCAAGCCCTCATGAAATAATTTTGTGTATTAGGACCCAAATGTTTAAGAAATAAAATAGAAGAGGAAGGAAAATACTTGAGTCGCTTGTCCATGGTGAAGATAACTATCATTTTGTGACAAATTCTTATCAGTTAAATGTGTCTGGGCATGTGTATGGTGGGTGTTTGCGTGCACACACAACATACACATAGGTATATACTGGGCCAAACTGTGCTTCCTACTGGGGTCTCAGCGAGCCATGTTTGAAGGCCGTCAGCTGGAAGAGGTTTCTACAGGATGATGCTGAGAGGTTGGGGAAGTCCAGAGCCCTTCGAGTTACTTGACACAAAGCTTTTGTAGCAGAAGCACCAATTTTAAGAATATCATCCTGAAGACTTCATCCTCTGACCTTGTTTTCTGGTCGGTTATATTCAAATACAAAAAGGTCTGCTCTTGAACCTCTATCAACTCTTGCTCAAGTTCTTGTGGGTTAAACTTTGTCTTGGTAAGTGTCATGTTTCTCATCTCCTTTGGCAAAGTATTTACAAAAGCCTCTAAAAATATTTTAAAAGCTGGATGGAACTGCTGCTGTGTTCAGCATGGTTTTTTGCATTAAACCATTTCAATCATCAGTTAAATGTTTTCCTTTAAGGTTCCTTGGGATAAGCATTTATATTTTAGGATAAAACCAGGTGGGTTTCCTGGACGAATGCCTCTTTTCTTTCCCTATTTTGGGGGTTGCCCAGCATTTGTCCTTGTAAATCAGCCCACCCACAGCATTCTGTGTGCTAATTACCCAACAGCTTCACACCCGAGGAGCAATAAGGCAGGGCTGGAAGATTATTTGCAGAAATTTAAAGCTGAAGCTACACCCGGAGCAAAAGAGTGGAGACCCCCCTAGATGTGTCACACCACGAGAATCAGTAGTAAGTCGGGTTTTCTGGTGGCAGCGGGTCTTAGTGTGATACTTAAGCACAAAGGGATGATTCAGACAGCCCGAGTTTGTTTTCTGGGCCTGCCCCTCCCAGGTCTGCGGCCTCGGGCAAGCTGGTTCGGCTCCCTAAGCCTCACCTTTTTCATCTTTAAAATGGACCAAAATGGTACCATCCACCCTATAGACTTGTTATAAGGCCTACAATTACATATTGGAGTTAGATACTTATCTCATAGAAAGTATTCATTAAATGTTATCTATGATCATGAGAAAGTCATTAAATGATCATCTGGGAGGCTCTGCAGAAAGATGGAAAAGAACATAATGCAGAGCGTCCAATAACGTGAACTTTACCAGTCCTCCAATCTGTGCTCCTCCAAACCCCTTCCCCCCCTTCACTCGGGCCACACTTCTCTTCGCCCACTAGCCCGCTGTGGTGTGGCCTCTCCGGCAGTGCTTGGACAATAACAAAGCTGCACCTGCTCAGGCCACCCACGGATCCCAAGTGCCCAATGCCTTGACCACAGCTGGGCCTCATTTTACTCGATTCTGAGATCTGATGCACTGGGCCTCTCCTTTCTGCACACTCTCCCTTGGCCTCAGTGCCTCCAGCCTCTGCCCACTCCTTCCTACCTCTTGGCTTAGTCCTTTTCAGCCTGTACCTGGTGTTCCCCTCAGCCCTCCTCCAGCCTCTCCCTCAGGCTGAGTGCTCCCCGTGGGGGGCTCTCTCCAACTCTCTGGGGTCAGCCTCCATCTGTCTGCAGAAGGCTCACAAATTCTATCTTTAGCTTAGTCCCCGGATCTGAACTCCAGATCCGGTTACCTACCAAATCTTAGTTGTAATGCAGATGTAGCACGGGTATTGAAGACTGAACCATCTTTCCCCAAACTGCTCCCCCTTTTGCATACCCTGCTTGGTTCCTGTTACCTTCGACATGTCCCCCGGCAAGCCGGACACCAGAGAATCACTGTCACGCCCTCTCCCTTGGCCAGCTCCTCCTATTCAACTTCAGCCGTGTCTCGCGGACATTCTCTGTGTCACAGCTCTCCTGTCACTGCTTCCTGTCCACCTTGCCCCACTGTCTCCATGGCGACTGCCTTGGCCCAGGCCCTCAGCACCTGTCACTCATCCTGTGAACAGTTTCCCGATTGGTCTTTTACCTCCAGGCTCTCAGACCTCTCTCCTGTTTGATTAATGACGGATTTCATTGCTCTCTTGAATGGATGCTTTGCCGTTAATAAAACAAGCCAAGAAATATTTTACTAGCCGTTTGAATTTAGGCAAGTTATCTAACCTCTCTGTGCCTTAGTTTTTTCCCCTCTATAATGGAAGTAGTAGGAATTTCTAGTTCTGAGAGTTGATATGAGAAATAAAGGAGCGAGTGCATGGAAAGCCTTTGGAATTGGGCCCGACTTACAGTATGTGTCTCGCCCAGGGGAGGGCTTCGTCTGGGTGAGCTGTTGTCCTTTGGCTCTTCTGGCCAAGGTGAGACTAGTTAGTTAGTCCTAGTCGTACTCTCCGGGTTCTGAGTTCTCACAGTGCCACAGATGAGCCCAAAGTCCCTCTCTGGGGCACGGGAAACAATCTGGGTAATTGACATTTCCAACACCTCGTTCTGCTCCCACGGCAGGTAGCTTTCTTTGCAAGAGCTGGAGTGAGTTTTAGAATAAGTGTGTTTATAACCAAGAAGAGGATCAAAAATTACTCTCCAAGGTCAAGGACAAGTGCGTAACAAAGGCTGTTGGAACCTTTGTTTTTCTGAATGTGGGCAGAAGCCTATCATTTCAAGACAGCAGTTCATGAGGTTATTAACAATAGCCCTTTGGGGCATGAAAAGCCTCGGGAGATTTTTCCAACCAGTCCCTGGGCCTGCCCCTCCCAGGTCTGCGGCCTCAGGCAAGCTGGTTAAATGATCATCTGGGCTTTATCCAAATGGGCTTTATCCAAAGTCTGGGGAGGAAGGGGCCTTTGAGTTGACTCCACTGTTTATCTCGGATTTGAGTGTCCATCCTACACAGGCCTGTCCATAGGACGCATTTCAAGACACTGGTCCCGCCCCGGGAGAAACGCCCAACGGCTGCTGGGAAGCTGAGACAGAGATTTTCCCATTACCCTCAGGACCCTCTGTCAGAACATATGAGCTGACATTTAAGTATAACTTCCTCTCCTAGGAAGTTGACATATTTTGACTACAGAATGAGAAATTTACCAATTCCAGGCTCCCAAACTCTACCTCAGGCTCAGATAAGCTTCGAATCCACAAAGACAGGCAAACTGGGAGCTCCATGTCAACTCTAGTTTTTGTTTCTTCCCAAACAATAAGACAGGGCTGGGAATGTTTATGCGGCCATCATTCAAAGCATCCTGGTGCCTGAGGTTTGTGGCTGAGCTTCCTTTTCTCTCCTTTTTAAAATTTTGGCCAGGCAACAGCTGTGTCTTCTCTTCTGGTTTGTCTGCCTTCACTGCTGGGAAGTTAGTCAGAGGTTGAGGATTCTGAGGGTAGCTCAGCGATAGGGCTGTTACAGACTAAAGCCGGAATTTTTACACCTTAAAATATATGGTAACTACTGCCGCCCATGCTTCTCTTCAAATGAAATAAATGAATGAATGATGTTGGAAACACACTCTCTCACACACATGCACGCACATTTGCGCGCGCGCGGACATGCGCGCGCGCGCGCACACACACACACACACGGGATACTTTTCGCTTTGCTCTTTTTGAGTTTTGGTCATTGTTTAAAAAAGCTTGGAGCTATTATAAAAAGGAGCCAGAGAGGGACAAAAAAAGTCTGCTCAACATCAGCAGCCCATCTGACAACACTTGAGGCTTTGGTGTGTCTCTCTGGGATGCATACAGCTCCAACCAGCACAGTTTCATGGCTAAATGCTGCTTGATTACAAGGTCAAGGTGCTTTAGGCCAGGGATGAAGTCCGGCCTGACGGAAAACCACCCCTTCCCTGGCCCCGCGAGGAGTACAGGCTGACTCTGCCCCTTCACCGTCTGGCTCTCTTGCAAAGAACCGCCGGTCTGCCTGGCCATCAGGGTCTGGCTTTTGTCCTTCGGCTGCCATTTCTGTCATTTCCAGTCATGTGGAGGAGCTACTGGAAAGGGAGAAAATGGTTTCTCTAAAGGCTGCAAGCCTTCCAGCAAACCTGAAAACAGTGCTGGTTTTAATCTGTCTGGAGGCCATCTATCTGGGCATTACTTAACTTGTCTGAAATGGTCGGTCCCAACTTAACGAGAAGCATGGGGTGCTGTCAATCCGGGGGGTGAAAACTGAGCAAAGGCAAATTAAGGCCAAATATCGGAAAATCTCCTGGTCATGAGCCTGGAATGAGGAAAGGGTGAAGTGTGGCTGCTGTGGTCAGTGCCCTAAATTAGACCGGGGAATGGTGGAGAGAAGCCCATTGTCGACTCCTTCTTGTGATGAATCCCCACTGGGTTCGCTTAGCACATGCACTCACCTGCTTCTCAGCTCCTCGTATCTATTTCATAAAATGCATGATAGAAGTGAGTCGAATGCAATACATTTAAAGATGTATATGATTCTGACCACTTTCATCGGGGGGCTTTCCTAAGAGTCTTCCCAGTGTCTCTTAAAAGTTTTGCACTAGGTGGGAGTATTGTCCCTATTTGTAGTGGGGGCAGAGAGTGGACTGGTCATTCTCCATGAGCTGCCTGCCCCATCCACTCTGTGCCTTTCTCTGCCTTCCTAGCTCTAGGCCCGAGAAGGCTGACCTCTGCAGATAATACCATCCGGTTTCCCTTTGGTTTGGCCAATAAGTGGTACCAGAGGAGAGGAGGGCAAGATGAGGGAGAGGTCAGGGCATTCGTTCCTTCTGTTCCCTCCCTGACCCCCTGCCTTCTTGAGTGGCTGCATTCTTATAGGATAGGGATCTGCAAACATTTTCTGTAAAGGGCCAAGGAGTAAATGTTTTAGGCTTTGTAGCTCAAGAGATAAACTCTAGGATATTATATAGGAACTTACATAACCATTTAAAAATAAGGAAAACCACTCTTAGTTTGTGGACCATCTAGAATAGGAGGTAGGGAAGATTTAGATTGCTGATTCCCTCTCTACGGCTACAGCTCCCAAAGGGTGGCCTCTTCTCCTGGCCACTGGTGCCAGTGACACCACCTCCCCTCCTTGTGCTTTAGGCCCAGGGGTGCAACAGCTCCCACTATTGCTGGTCCCTGTGTGCCCGGCCGTCTCTGTGAGTGCCCTCAACCCTGCCGTCACCAAAAGTTCAGCCCTCTTGAGCGTGCTTCTGTTTCCCACCAAGACCATGACAAATCCAGTGAGAGGGCTCAGGAAAGGGAAGCAGAGTTTATGGTACTACATGAGGCTAAATGTTTTTCCAAGGCCCAGTGAGGTCCACGGGCGCTGTGGCTAAGATGGGGCTCATCACAGAGTATGAAACTTGTTCAACGGTATGAACGTGGAAGTCGTGCCCTTCTTCTGGAGAGACAGACGATATTACTTTTGAATTCCTTTCTGGGCTTCTATTCTGAAACGTCCTTGTTTCTAGCCTTCCCTCAACCACCCAGCCTATAAGCACATAAGATGACCTCTTTTTCTCGCCTCTCCTCAAAGAGATGGCGAGAAGAATGTCACCTTCTTCGTACTGATGCAGTGCCAAAGTGATCTGTGTGCGTCCCGAGAGGTGGTCTAACCAGCAGCATACTCCGGGGGTGGTTTCATAATTAGTTCTAGGTGCCAGCTCTTTAACAAGAGAGGCTGGAGTCCCTATGCTGGGCCAGGCACCGTGCTGTCTATCGCAGGCTAAAGATGAGGGAAGCGTAACTGCTGTCTCCAGGGGGTCCGGTCTGGCGGGGAGAAGACTCCAGCACGAGCAGTCGTGCCAGCGGGCTATTATATAGAGTGAGTTGAGCAGGCGTTGGCTTGAGCCGCCCCACCAGCAGGACGCAGTCGCCTTTCCCAGGTCAGAGCAAGGCAGTCCTGTTGAGGGCCCAGGCCCGTCCACCAGCATCCCAGGTCTTTTCCATCTGGTTCTTTGGGGTTTCCTTCACACTCACTTTCTCAACCACTTCACACGACTACAGCAGTTGTGTCTGTGGTAAAAAGGGGCCGCGAACTCTAACTTGGGCCTGCTTGCTGAAGCTTCTGGCAAATCGCTGAGGTGTGGTCATGGTCTCTTGGCCAAGTGCCAAGGTGCCGGCCCGCAGGGAGCCAGCCTCCTATGGAAGCCCGGCTGGAACCTTCGGTGACAATTTCTTAACCGGGCTTGTTCAATCCCAGCTTGCTGGGCCCCACCCCCAGAGTCGTTGATTTAGTAGATGTGGGTTGGGCCTGAGAATGTGCATTTCCAGTAAGTTCCTGCTGCCGCTGGTCCAGGGACCACACTGTGAGAACGAGCGGTCGAACACAATGACTAAGGAGGAGGCACAAGAGCAGGGGCTGTGGCGGGAAGAGTAATTGGGGGCCACAGAGGGGTATGGTTCAGGGAGTCTGGATGTTAACAACGGGGCACGGGGTAGGGGAGAAAGGAGTTTCACTGGATGAGAAAAAGTGAGCGAGTGCCGATGACCTGTGTGCCTTTGAAAGTCTTTTGTGAGACGCTAAGTCATTAAGCCTGGGAATCTGTATTTTTAAAGCTCTCAGGATAATTCCAATACCCGGGTTTGAGGACGTCTGTATGCTTAATATCTGGCAGCACCCAGCACGACAAATACTTGCTGAATTGATACTAATTCCAAGTGGGTGTTGGGCATCTTTTTAGCTTTCTAAATCTAGTCTCTCTCTATTCCTATTTCTTTCTTAAAACTCAGTCCTAAACCACCAGTTAGCAGAGGAATAACAAGCTCTCGAGAAGAAACTGGATTCCTCAAAGAGAATTAATGTTCTTTCCAAATCCGAGATTACAGAAATGAAAACCTGGCTATGACCAAGTATGTTGTGTTAGTCACAAGGTACGGATTCCTAAAAACGACATAATAGAAAATTCCCTTTCTTGTTCATCTCGGAGACTCTGCTTGGCTCCTTCCTGTCTGCACACGCATGCACGCCATTGCATGTTCTGCATGAGAAAATAATTAGAAGCAAACAGCTGTTAGGCAAGCAAGCTAGTTTCCCCCACATCTTTCCAGAGTTCAAGCCATTGCCCCGGGGGGGGGGGGGCCGGGTGGGGGAAGCAGGGGGAGGGACTTATCTTAAAAAAGAATCTCCTTGCTTTAAACACAGCAAACCAAAATGAAAATACAGTGCTGTTAGCATGAGCATGAGCTAGCTTGGCTGAGAAGAGACGACTACCAGTGACATTTCACTCCCTTGTTTAAAATGGTTATTTCCTTTGATTTCATAGGACAAGGGCTGCTCTAAGATTAGCAAATAACTTAGTGAATGATGAATATTATTTTCGCTCTCATTGGAAAAGGGGTAAGGCCACGTGGGGGTGCATGATGAGAGCTGTCTCTCACACGGGGTCTTTCACTTGTGGCCTTGGACTTGGCCCAGTTTCTGTTTGCCCTATAGAAATAGAAGAAGAACAAGAGGAAGAGAAAAGAAGCCTGCAGGAAGCATTGACTACCTTCTGGGGCTTACACTTCCTAAGAAGCCAAAGAGGATTACTTTCTGGAGCTGTGCAGGGGAAGAGAGAGATAGTGGAGAAAAAAAGGGGTTTTGCTCACAGCCAGGAAGAGTACTCACTCTAGCTCCATGGCCAACACCTGAAAGGCTGCCAGGAGGCTTGGATAAAGGGGAATGGGCTTGTGTTATGGCAAGAGGAAGAGAAAGAAGGCATCAAGGGGAATGCTGCCATTTTTGTTAGTGGAACTGCTGCTACCCATGATGTCATGAGCTAGTAGAGAAATGTATAGTCATCTTCTGGGGTAACTACCCCAGTCTCCTGACTCCTAGTCCGCTTGCATTCCACTAGTTTGCCACGGTGGCTTTAAAAAGCGTAGTCTCAACTTTGATACTGTCGAAATAGAAGAAGTAAGTACCTGTACTTTTGAGTCCATGATTCTAGAAATGTGTTCCTTTGTGATACTCTGGAATTTGGTTGGCTATTTTATCATGTCAAGAGTCTGATTCTGCCTCTGTAAGTGTCTTAGCAGGAGTGATGATGATTGCTGAGTAGAGAGAGACATACCTTGATCGGGGAGTACCACTTCCGGGGGGAAGAGGGCCGCCGCATGTTGTTGTTGAGATTTCGAGGCTCGGGGAATTCGTATTCCTGCTCCGGCATCTTGACTCTGGCATTCTTTGCCTTTTCCAACTTAGCACCTTCTTCTGTGGAACCCTTTTCTCCCCAACGAACCTAAAATAAACAACATATAGTAAAATAAAATGACAAGATGAAGTATGACGTCCCTGGAGAACGGGCATCGTACATACATGGGCGACACGCAGTGCGAGTGCTACCCACTCCCCAGTTCCTTTGGGTTTTGAGGGCCAGGGAAGAGGGGGTATGGAAAAAGGGAAAGAGGAAGGGTTGAAGGGGCAGAGAGAGCAAGCTGGTCAGATGGATGTTTAGAGGAGGAACTGTCCAGGCTGTGGGGACAGCATGTACAAAGGCCCCGCAGACCCAGGTAAGAACTTTGGATTTTATTCCAGTGAAAGAGGAAACCGCCGAGGGGTTTGCGCAGATGAGTGAAAACTACTCTGACTCAATGGTGGGCAAGACAGGGGGGTGTGCCGTGAAAGGGTATACCTGCCATCTCTCCATCCGATGCCGTATATAATCCACATCCCCACCAGACCTCAAGTATGAGTTGTCACCAGTTTTCTCTGGTGGCTGGCTGGCACACAGATGTGACTACATGAAGCTGTGTTCTTACCTCCATCCTTTTAATGCCTCCAACACCTCGCCCGCCATAGTAAGAGGCATCTACGGTAGGCCACTTTTTCTTGGGCAGACCGTCATCATCTTCTTCCTGCAGAGAGATTGTCATACATGAAGGAAGCAAAGCACAACTTCTCTATGTACATGTCCACTTTGGCAAAGTGGATGGGAGTCGACTGCCTGGGTTAAACCCCAGAGCTTCCTGGGGCCTCCCTTGGAGCAAGTCACTTTACTTCCTTATCTGTAAAGTGGGGGTAAAAGCAGAATGACCTGGTTAGGTGCTGGCTCAATCCTGGGACCCGTTCCCTTGTGCATCTCTACCCCTGTATAGGGTATTTCATCTACTTCCATCTACGTGCTGACGACTTGTGTGTTTATATCTTCATCCCTGGCTCCTCTGAACCCAAATATTGACTTGACATTGACGTCTCCTCTCAGGGGACTAATAACCATCTCACGAACACCACATCAAAGAGGAGTCTCCCCACATCCTCACTTTAACCCTGCTCCTCCTCTAGTCTCCCCCACTGCCTGGAGCCACTCTTGAATCCTCTCTCTCCCCCACCGTCCTTCCCCCAACTCATCTCAGTTTGCCAGCAAATTCTGTTGACCTTACTTCTAAAAGATCCCAAATCTGTGACTTCTCTACCTTCACCTCCACACCTCACCCCACCCCACTGGTCCAAATTCCCCTACACTTTCTCCACCTATGATGCTTAATGGGCATCCCTGCCGTGCTCCTTGCCTACAGTCCATTCTGCAAGGGGCAGCAGAGAAGAATCCCGACCCCGGGTCTGCCCTGCAAGCTCCAGCCTTAGCTCATCTCTCCAGCCTTTTTCCTTACCACGCTCCGTCTCCCTGTACTGCAGCCCACTTGCCCTCTCTCTGTCGCTCAGAGACTGAGCACATTCCTGTCTTGAGGGCTGTGCACAAGCTGTCCCCTTCTTTGACCAGGAATGCTTCCTCCCCACCGCCCCCCCC
>CM052885.1:46407174-46444028 GCA_028534135.1 Potos flavus | reverse complement strand
CATTGTTTTGCTATGTTAATTCATTGTCCTGCCTGGCGCTTAGTCTCGTAAGTGCCCTTCTCGACCTTCAGAAACACATCCATGATGAATAATGAGGCCCCACTATATTCCAGAATCACTTCAGTGATTCATTTCGCGGCTAGCAGGAGAATGAGTCACTTGCACACTCACTTGGCCTGCTACCACTGGGAGGCTGAAGGGCAGAAGAAAGTAATGTCCTGTATGCCAGTCACCAGCAAAGGCGCCAGGCACCCCGGGGCCCAGCACAGGACAGGCACTCCTGAGTAGGGGACAGAGAGGAGGGGGAAGGGAAATCATATTTAAGAACCAGGTGGTGTGTCATAAAGTGATTATTTGCTGCTGATAGTAAGACGGAGAAGAGCGAGATCGTGGGTGGAGTGGGCAAGCCGGAGGCCAGGGTTGGTCCGAAAAGACTGCAGAGAAGAGGCAGGACTTCTGCTTTTCCTTAAAGGATACTCAGGCTTTGGCTAAACAAGGAAAAGCAGGGAGGAGATGAGATCCAAGAGAGCTGTCCGTCAGCAAAAGTTTACATGTGCGTGCATATGTGTATATGTAACTCCTCTGGCCAGTGAAAACCTTTTCTTGGCATGTGCATTGAGCTTTCATTAATACCCAAGGGCAATAAATGCTCTCAGTGGTGAGGAATGAAAACTCGCCCTTCTTCACCTACCAACACAGCCAGTCTCTTCCCAGGAAAACAGAGGGGGGGATCAACCTCGGTAGCAGGTGTTTGGCACATCTGCGGACACGCCACACCCACCTCTCAGATGACAGGGGAGTTTTTAATTCCTTCACTGCAATGAACTTCACTCCCTCTGAAACCTTCATGGCTCCCACTGCCTGCCCACACAAGGTGTGTTTTGCTGAATGCTTATTCCACAACTGCTCGCAGGAACAAATAAATTTGGAAAATGTTAAGCAGGGTTTTTTTTTTCTCTGTAGGACTTCAAAGATTTTTTAATAAACCAGTGTTCGTTATTATCATGCGGGATTTCTCAAGCTTATGAATGCCTGATCTGGTTTTCAAAATTTTTTACTTAAATTCAATTTAGTGGGGCGCCTGGGTGGTTCAGTGGGTTAAAGCCTCTGCCTTCGGCTCAGGTCAGGATCTCAGGGTCCTGGGATCGAGCCCCACATCGGGCTCTCTGGTCAGCAGGAAGCCTGCTTCTCTCTCTCTCTGCCTGCCTCTGCCTACTTGTGATCTCTCTCTCTCTGTCAAATAAATAAATAAAATCTTAAAAAAAAAAATAAATTCAATTTAGTTAACTGACCTGTTTTTAGAGTGCAGCGTTTGGGATTAGTGTCCTATAGAAGGCACTCTGGGAAATGCTGGGCTAATCAGCATCTCATCCATCACCCTCCACAGTGAGTCAGACCCTCCCTGCTCCTCCACAAGTCCTGACAAAACAGACTGCCCTCTGAGGCACTGTTTCAGCTGACGTGCCTTACGTATCCCTATCTCCAGAGCTTCGCTGGTGCTGTGTGCTGGCCCACATTATCCTGACCCGTCTCCTCCTCTGCTTGTCAGTCAGCCCAAGTCTTATCTTCTCCAGAGAGCTTGGCTGGTTCCTTCCAGGACTCCGAGCTCCCTCCTACCTGTGAACCATCATCACATTGCTTCGTGTCCCACTCATATAGCATTTCATAACTGGTTTCTATCCCTTTCTATCCCTAGAACTTTGCACATGCTAGATATTAAAGAAGAGGAGAGGCAGGAAGGAGCTAGAGGAAGAGGAGAAGCACAAGGAAAGGGGTCGGGGAGGAGGAGGATGGGAAGAAGGAGGGAGAGAAGAGCAGAGAAGAGCACAGAGGTGACAAAGGGAAAGAGAATTCCATAGGATCTTAGACATCATAGATCTTAGAATTCCATACACTTCCAGTGAGTGCAGGTGGGAGGGACTACTTCGGGGAAAAGAAGATCCATAAAGTTCTCCTTCTATGACCCAGGGGAGTGGATCTGGCCCCCGGCCCACTTTGCTGAAGGCGAGGGCCCACCTGTAGGTCATCCGCTCTAACCGGAGGTGCCATATCTGAGAATGGCATCCACGGTGGTCTCTTAACCAACCTGTGTTCTAGAATAATAATTTTTATTATTACAT
This sequence comes from Potos flavus, assembly GCA_028534135.1. Classification (NCBI taxonomy): domain Eukaryota; kingdom Metazoa; phylum Chordata; class Mammalia; order Carnivora; family Procyonidae; genus Potos; species Potos flavus. The sequence goes on along the minus strand of CM052885.1, from coordinate 46,441,908 downwards.
ATATAATTGCACAATTAAGAAAAGTGTATCCCTTCCTTCGTTGTTTCTGTAAACAACATCGTACAGTATACACAATACTAAATATTCAACCAAATAGATAACATGCAAAGATTATATAATCCTGAAGCTATTGCTTCTAAAGCCGGTGCTTCCTTTTACACAGGAGAGCCTAAAACCTGAAGAGTGGGGCTTAACCACTGAATTTGCAGCCCAGCACACTCACTACGTAGACCGTTTTAAGCTCTGCTTCCCATGGCTAGAGAGTGTGTGATCTCTCTCTTGGCCAAATGGCCACCTGCCTGAGATCGAGACTAAGAAACACTCCCATGTCTGCCTCGTGCTTCTAACCCACGCAGAAATGGCCACCCATGTAGCAAACCTGCTTTCCTAAACCAGACGTTCTCTTCTTCACCTCTATATATGTAGAAAATGCCAAACAAGATGGCATTTGTTGTAAATAAGGTTAAATGGACATCTTCTGAAAGAGCCCATTCTTGGCAAGTCGTCCGTCTGTTTCCATTAACTTAGTTACCTTCTACAAAGGCCAGTGGCCTTGCCAGAGGCCCGCCCTGGAAAAGCTCATCCTATGGAAGCATAGCTTGGCGGGGTTGTCGGACCTTGTCTCCAACACTCTGTTAAATTCCCAGATATATTTCTTTTATGCTTGTGCATAAATTCCGTTTCAGAGTGTCAAGGCAACACCTAAATCAGTCTCCCGAACTGTGGTTTGTGGAAAAAGCCTGAATGCCAAGAGGCCTGGGTTCCAGTCAACATTTCCTCTGACTTTTACAAGTTGTGAGCAGATGACCATGGCCCAGGTGCCAGCAGCCATGGGACGTGGGCAGGGGCACTGAACCCCAAGCATAGTGGGCCAGCGTGGGGCGTGGGAGAGTGGTCAGGCCAGCTCCTCTGGTCCCTCTGCTGGCCCCCAGAGGACCCACAATCAGGCGGGGCTCAAGTGGGGCAGGCCCGAGGCCAGAGCGAGAGCCGTCTCCCCACACTAATTCATAGGCAGTCATGGAGGAGGAGAGTTGAGTGTGTGTGAGGAACCGAGTGTAAGAGCCTCGTCCCAGAGAGCATTTCTGTGCTGTGAGGAGGAAGAAGGAAAAAGGAGGCTGGAGTGCCCGGGTCCAGGGAAAGCAAGCCATCCCCGCCCTGAGGATTAGATTAGCTCCTTGTTCCCAGCACCACGTCACTGGGATTCTCTCCTTCTGAGCCCTGCTACCCCGGTATGTGGAACAATAAGATTTGTAACATGATCAAAGTAAGACTTTGCTTTCTGTTTCCCTCCACCCCTTGAACACTCTATTCACGGAGAGCTTTTTCCCCAGCCACCCGATACAAACTGGGCGAGCGCCATAACTGTTCGGCCCGTTCTTAGGTTTCCGGCGGGTCGACAATCAAAAACACACTTTAAATTCAGTAGTTGGAAAGTCCAATCTGAGATTAATCAAGCCCTCAAACCTGACTTAGCATTCAGTCTTCCCTCCTCCCCCAGCTGGGCCGGACTCCCCAGGAAGAGGAGGGCTGTGTGTGTTCTGTGTTTCTCCACTTTGCTCTTCTCCTCCCAGCCCCCGCCCCAGCTCGTTGGCCACTTTCTCACATCTCCTAGGCAGGGATAGGTGAGCAGAGGTAAGGGAAAACTAGGTCCTCCTTGAACTAGGACCATTAAGCTGGCTTTGCCCTCTCTGGGCCCAGCCCAGGTTTAATGCTGACTTGTTTCTCCCGTGGGATGTTCTTTGGAGCTTCCTTCTGGATCCTCTCTCCTGCAGTTCCTTGACATGGGCAGACGTCTCTTTATTCCCAGTGTTTGCCCAACCTCTGGAGCTGGCAGTCGCCTCCATCCTCTTGCTGCTGAAGTCCCTCTATCCCACGGACGGCCTTAGACAGGACCCGAGAGAACCCCCACATTGGGCCTGCTTCCACACGGCCACCTCGGCTCCACGGGAGACACACACACCACATGTGGCCAGGCCAACCCTACCACAGCAGTCTCTACCCCGTTGTCATAGGCTGCCCCCACTTTCTCAGACACGAGAGCTCTGTGTTCCCTCTGGGTTCCGCCTCATTCAGCTCACTAGGCTTGAGGGGAAAGCCATGGACGCCTGCCCTCCCCATGCTCCTCTACCTGGTGGGAGGGCCGCTGGGGACTCACAGCACAGCAGCAGCTCTCTCCAAGAAATACCTCTACTAATCCTCCCCGCCCTGACCCCTTTTAATATCTTTCCTCTGGCTGAGGGGTCCAAGAGTCATGGGGCCAGTTTACAGATGCTGCCTTGGAAATCTGCTTTGGGTGATTAGCTACCTCATCAGAATCACTTACACCTTGGAGCCTAGTCAAAACTTCCATTTTAACATGCATTGGACACTTATGTCAGATTTTAATTATGTACTCGTTTAAATATAAGCCCCACGGGGACATGAACTTCATCTGGTTGATTCGCTGCTGTATAATAGGCACTTAATGAATAATTGTTGAATTAATAAATTAACTTTTAAGTAAAATTGGCCACCTCCCCCCAGACTGTTAAGTTTTATGAGCATAGGGACAATTATTTTTACTCAATATTTACCACCCTGTGTCTAGTAGCGCACCACCCAGTAGTAGTAGATGATTTAAAAAATAGTCTTAGATGAATGAACGAACCTGGTGAAAGCCTGTATTTCTCCAAACAAGATTCATGCGGGCTCCACTGGCCCAAAGCATCTCTCCCTCCTTTCCTCAAATTCTTCACATGGCCACATGGCATCAAACTCTATCAATCAGAGATCCTGTCTGCCACCCGAGTCTTTGTTAACAATGCACCAGCGGAACGGAAGCCATCAGTCATTTACACTTAAGAAGGCAATTTGCTTCAAGGAACTTCCAGAAACCTAGTTGTTGGGGACCTGAGAGGGTACTAGGAGGAAGCACTCTAGAGAAGAGATGCCAGCCTTGAAGTGGGGACTCTTGTAGAGATTTGCCAGGGAGACTGAGGACTAGGAGGGGAAAGGCAGATGGGAAATTGAGCCAATGGTGTTTTTGGAGACTGCCTTTAACACTCCCTCCTCTAGTACTGTTTTTAAGAACCACTTAATTTTTAGCACTAATAGGGATCTTAGATAGCATCAGAGTCTGCAGTTTTCAGCCATTTTTTTAGCCAAAAAGAGAAGTCCTTCTTTAAATGAAATCTTACCAGAAGCCCAGATACGAAAAACAGGTAAGGTAGACGATCTGGTTCTAGATGGGCAGTGGGCTGGAAACCAAACACTCACACGCAGTTTTCCCCCAGTAGTCTTGCCGGCTCCACCTCAGAATTCCTCAGCACTCAGGAAACACGGAGTGTCCTAACATGGTGCGAGACCTGCGTTTTCCCCGGATCAGGACCATGTCTGCGAGGCCAGGCTCCAGAGGCCAAAATTAAAGGACAGCACTTGACCCAACTTCTGCTTCCCTTTGTCAAGGATCAGACCTCTCGCTCCCTCCACCTCCCAAACTCCTCATCTACTCTGTAAATGTTTGCTAAACCAAAGAAAGAGCCCTTTCATGGGGCCACTAAAGACCTCCCCAGGAGTTTAATATGACCAACAAATATTTACTAAGTGCTTGCTATATCCTTGACCCTGTGTTTGGCCCTCAGAACAAATGACCATTGTCACTGCTACACTAATCAACACTCCTGTTGCTGTTTGTTCGACCTTTTCTGAACCATCTAAATGGCAACTAAACAGCCAACCCACATCTGTCCATCTTTTCTCTAAAGTGCTGGGAGGCAGCGTGTGAAATGATTTGCTGAAATGCAGAGAAACTCCATCTGTCAGCCCCCATCCATGAATCGAGTAGGACTTGCAAAAAAAATGAGGTTTGGCACGATTCGCTCTCTGCAAACCTTTGCTCACAGGGATGACCGCCGTTTCCTGTCTTTGGAACGTATAAGCCATCTGTTTAATAATCTGTTCTAGCTTCCTGCCAAGGCTTGACGTCCCTCTCATCAGTCAGCAGCTCCCACCAAAAGTGCTCAGGGCCTCAGGGCCTCCCATCCCTGCTGCTGGCCAATGGCCAGGTCACCGAAATGGCTCCGTTGTCCTTCTTCACGTAACAAGACTATAATGTGTGGAGAGTTCAAGGTAGTGGCATTATTTCTGCATCGGCCACACCGATTCAGGGCTCGGGATCACTCAGCTGAGAGCCTAAGAACACGCTTCACAACGAAGCATGCTAGCTTTGCAATCCAGCTCTACCACGCATGGTGCGGTTTCGGCTCCTTACCCTCTCCAAACCTGCAAAATGAACTCACGAGAAGGTTGGAGGGTTAAAGGCACTATCCTACATGAAGTGCTTAGCACAGTGGTTGGCACATATCCTTATTGTCACCAGAAGAAAAATGACCTTATCACAGGTCAGGGATGGAGACCAGGCAAGGATCGGGCCCAGAAGGAGGGCCTGTGTGGGAGGGGTATATTCATAGGGGTGTATTCCTACAATGCGCGTTATTTTTCTAGGCACTAGGAAGTACACAGGAAGGACCCTCTTCTCTATAAAGCTTGGAGTCTCCTAGAGGACAAATGATGAAAACATCATGTTTAGTCACATGGTTGTGAATTTGCTGTTTGAGTCAGACAGAAGTTCTAGAAGTTCTAGAAGTTCCTGGCCCCGGGCTAGTTCCTGGAGCTGCTTCTCAGAAGAGCACACAGATTGTCTCAGGGACAAGTTCTTCAGGTGGCTCCGAAAGCCCCAGAGAACTCAGTACGAGGGATTCAGTGTCTTTGAGCACTCCCAAGAAGACACCGAGGAACAGGGCGGTAGACCCCTCAAGAATGTCAACCCAAGAGGGAAAAGCTATCATGGGTCCGTGCTCCCAACCCTCCTGGGAAACTTGCAGAAGAATCACTCCATGCCTTTGTTGATTGCAATTAAATTGGCAGGACTCAGCTGCAGTGGATTTGAGACCTTCTGGATCAATTTCTAAAGCTCATTTACCTTAAAAGTACTTGAACTGAAGGCAAAAGTAATAGATGACAGCTGAGAATTTGTAAGTTTTATTTTCAGTTCTGAAAAAAAAAGAGGGTTGGGTATCCATTTATATTTTCATACTAAGGATAAGTCAGTAAGGGAGATTTCATTGTGTGTGTCAGTCTAAAAAATAATCAATTCGATGTGCCATAGTCATGGATTCAAACTGCTTAGAAAGCCCAAGAGAAGCAGCCCTCCTCATGGGGCGGCATGAAAGTGGCCTGGGTAGGTTAGGAACAGCAGCTGCTGGAAAGGGAGCCTGGAGCGCTACTAGGAGGGGTGGTCCCTCCGGCCTTGACTGTGACCCAACTTTGAGCAGGCGTCAGAAATCACAATAGGAACAAAACCACGATGGCCAGGAACCCAGCACCAACAGGGAAGCCCAGCCTGGCTTACAGCAGGAATGAAAGGCTAGCAGAAAAACCAGCCCTGGGCCCACCCAGACTCGCCCCCTAAGTGGGGAGGGGGCTCTCGGGGCAGAAGGGACATAAATGGTTCCCGAGGCTGGAGAGCTTGGTGTAAAGGGCCCAGGTCCAATTAAAACAAACCAGGAGCCTTAACAGCTGCCCTATTTTGACATCAGGAAGCCCATTTTTAGTTCTGCTAATGGCTGTAACGTACAAAGTTTATGTTTTCATTTCATGGACATAATTAATGCTTAAAAAAATTAAACCAGTAAGGCCCAAGACCACAACTTCCTCATCCACCAGGGATGGGCTACTTTTCCCAGAGCCTGCCTCTTACTGAGAAGTCCCCAGATTCTTTATCGGTGTTGCCAGAGTCCCACTATTAGATTTGACCTATAGTCAGAGCTTGTGTAAGCAAAATAGGCTGTAGGCCTCTGCCGTGATCAGAAAACTTCTCTGCGCATATGTATCTCCTCAAACTACCTACCAGAAATTCTCCAAAGGATCTCTTTGATTGAAGGTCTGGAGCCTAGTTAACATCCCAGTGTCCACCAGCAGGAGAAAACACACACACACACACACACACACGCACGCACGCACGCACGCACGCACACACGCATGCGCACCACAAACCACACACCACTGAGGGAAATTAGGGCATCAGTTAGTCTCCCTTAACTACCTGGCAGAGTCAATCTTGTTCCTTTATTCGTTTGCGATTTTTTATATTGCTAATAACTGGACCCTTTACCATGAACCAGGCCCTATGCATACATATGCTTACCAAATTCATGATCTTCACATATCATAAGACTTTCTGACTACTTTCAGAGTACACCGAGATGACAGATTCCCTTGGTGATTCTGACTCAGTAGGTCCACGGTCAGGTTTTGGCATCTGTGTTTTTAACAAGGAGCCCAGGTAATGCTTATGATCCAGGAGCTCTCCTGGGAATCTTCTCAGTTTGTCCAACTTGCCTTCTTGACAGATGGGCCCCCAGTTTCCCAGCAGGTGCAATCTCATCACCACAGAGCAAAATAAAGCATGCTGGTCACCTCCAGGAGGGGCGCTGGCCTCCCAGTGTGGCCTAGAGATTTCCTTGGGCAGTCACACAGCAGCCTCGTGTTGACCAGACGGTCCGAAACCCCCAGATCTTCTTCACCCTCTGAAGGTGAAGGGCTGGGAGTCCCTCATCACAGTATCGATTTGCTTTGAGTGGTAGACCTGGCTTTTAACCCTAAATAAGGAGTAGTCTTGTTTAATATAACCTCTGGTTCCAGCTTGTCCAGTTCTCTTCAGCACCCTGACTCCCTTCTCCCAAGCATCAGGCTCCCCTCACCGCCAGCATCGTCAGTACCTGTGGTGGAAAATGCTCGTGGACCATACTGTCCACCTGAGGCAGGAGCTGAACTTGGCCACAGCCACCTCCCCTAGCAGAAGCTGGTCCAAAAGCTATCCTTTCTGTGTATTTTTTTAATAAGCTCTTAGCTTTGAAAACCGAAGTAGGACTCTGTGAGGAAATTGGAGAGAAACTGTCCCAAACTCTACATGGTGCATCTTAATAAATTTTCACCATTAGAGCCATGATTTAAAGAAATGGGAGGCCAACTGACTTGAAGTCTGTTTTGGTTAACATTTATGTTGTTGATGGTCCCACCTATCAAAAAGGCAAAGCTATTTAACAGAAATGTCCACGAAGGGAGCCAAGACAGTCTCATGGCTGCAAAGAAACCTTGGACCTGTGCCCTAACCCTCCTCACCATGGCTCAGGTTTTCCAGCCATGTGAGGGAGTGATGACTCCTGCTCCCTCCTCCTCAGGAAGGGCTCCTGGACAAGGCCGCGCAGGACTTTGAATTTCTGAGGCAAAATTAAACGTTCCCATTGTAGTATGGTTCCCCGAAACTGGGTTTCTTCATCCACCAAGTCTTACCACTGGTGCCTGGAATGATGAGTAATGCCTCCACGTAGGTAAACAGACAATGGAAGGGGAGTTTTCCCCCGTGATGAAGGAGCAACAAGTCATTGGGTCTGAAATCTCTAGGTCTGAGACACTAGGAAAATTACAGTTCGTATATACAACAGAAAAGGCCTCCTTGAATTATATCATATTTACAAATTATAATAATTGCTCTTAAAGCAAGTCTGTGTATCTCGTTCTTTGTTTCTTTAAAACAACTTTTCAACATGCCTCAGCTTCCGTTGAATGTACTGCTTGGAATGAATTTATGTAGCAAGCAGTTGGATCCACTCTAATGGACCCCTGGAGGTTCCTACACTCCAATGACTCCTCTCCCCTGTACCAAATTTGTTGGGAGCCTCTTAAAGAGACCATCATTACCTCAAATGCAACAAGTGATTTTATTTGGTATTTCCTGGGAATACAGCTTAAATGAACTGTCATAACAAAATGAAGATCCATTAAATAAAATGCCATTCAAGGAATAGAGAAGATGGATGGAATGCCACAGAAAAGACTTAAACAATATTTATTCATTTATACACTGAGAAGGGGAACCACCTGGAAAGGCACAGTGTGTAGCTCTTAAATGACACCACATGTTTATAACAGCTACTTGTTGACTAAGAGCTATAAAGAAACTCCCCAATTATAGAAGACCCAAAGCCAGTGGATGCTCTCCCCACAACAGTCACTTCCCATTGAGACCTACTTAAGGCACCTTTCCAAAAGTATCTATACAATTTCATGTATAAAATATATGTATAAAATACAGTAAAATCTCACATGTGGAGATATCAGAGTCTAGGGGTCTTATTAGCCCACACACCCAAATGAAAGATTATTTCTTTTAAAGCCCCACCTTGTTCCTATATCATAATTCAACTTTTAATGTGAATGAGAGTAAAAAGGGGACCTAAAAATAAAGTAAAAAGCATTCAGTGGGGTCTCAGTTCTAATCCCAGGACAGCTCATCCAGGAGAGACTGTCAGTGAGTCAATTAAATTTTGCCTGGACTCAGTTTCCCACCTAAAAGAAGAAGGAGGAGGAGGAGGAGGAGGAGGAGGAGGAGGAGAAGAAGAGGGAGAGGGGGGAAAAGGAAGAAGAAGAGGAGGAAGAAGGGGAAAAACAAGAAGGGGAAGAAGGAGAGGAAGAGGAAGGGGACGAGAGGAGGAAGAAGATGAAGATCATCCTTGGTTCCTGTTCCATCACTCAAAGTTAGGGGATCCACTGAAATGTGAAAATGGTGAAATGTGGAAACAGATAAATATATAGCCCCCAAATATTAATAGTCATCATGTTGGAATAGTGAGCCTGGGGTTTTCTTTTAAAAATTTTAGTGCCCTTAATTGCTTTTATTTAGTGAGAAAAGTGATAACTGAAGAAAAGACAGAGAAAGAAGCAGATGTGAGCTTCCAAGGATGACTGTAGAGCTTGATCTCTGAGGTCTCAGCTAGACTCCCCAGTGGGCAGAAAAATGTTCCAGTTGATTACATCAGAGTGAGGAGGTGTGAGTGGTTGGTCACCCCAGGACACTGTGGTTCTCTGCTGTGGTCACCTCTGCTCCTAGTACACCCAGCATCCAGCATTACCGTCACTTCCATGGCCCAGGTCTCCCGGGACACTCATTTGCAAGATCACCATCATTAAAACTCACCCTCTGCTCTTCTTGTCACTCTCTTTGTCTAGTGGTCCCCCAAGGTTTTTGGACGCAGAGCTCTGGTATGAAATTCAATCTTCATTTAGTTCATAATTTTTTTTCTTTACCCAGTGACAGAGTATGATGAGGTCATGTTTTCTGGCATGCTGGCCCAAGATCTGAACCCTTAAAACTGAAAATATTGAGTGCTTAAAAAGCTAGTGTTCAGCATTCTCTCAGTGGTCTTTTTTTTTTTTTAATTTATTTGACAGAGAGAGAGAGATCACAAGTAGGCAGAGAGGCAGGCAGAGAGAGCGGGGGAAGCAGGCTCCCTGCTGAGCAGAGAGCCCGATGCGGGGCTCGATCCCAGGACCCTGAGATCATGACCTGAGCCGAAGGCAGAGGCTTAACCCACTGAGCCTCTCAGGCGCCCCTCTCTCAGTGGTCTTGAGTGGACAGTGATGTTTTCCCAGATGTTAATTCCAGAGTGACAGAACCGTCATTGTCCCCATCTGTCCCCACTACAAAATTGTAATCATTCTCTGTAACAGTAGCAATGAACTCTAGTAATGAACAAACAACCCAAGAAAACTGTCTTTTCCCTGGGAGCCTATTTAGTAGTCTACTCTAATTAGTCAGCACAACAGCTGGCTAGAAGGGAGTAGGGAACAACCCTGAAATCACTTGGATGGTGAGGAAGAGGATGAAGAGTGAAAACGTGCCTATGTAGGCCAGTAAATGCCCTCCTTCAAAGTTTCAGAAAATGGACTTGCATTCCACGCTTCTAGAAAGTGCCTACAAGGCCCCACCATTAACTTATGTACTCTCTTCCCAAGAATGTAAAGATCGTCAGATGTCCTGGCACAATCCTCCACAGCAATCTTCAGACGTATGCATCTCTTGGTTCAGATTCCACTCTTCCTTCCCAAAACACATAGCTCTGACAACTTTGAAAGTGTCATTTTCCTCTGAAAAATGACACAAGGGGACAGAGGAGCTCAACCCTAATCCCTTTTGTGAAAGTCTTCCTAAAATATTAACGACTTTGTAACTAGTCCACATTATACCGTGTGACTGACATATGAACAGAACTCTCCTTGATTAAACCAGTCTCTCTTGGGTCTTTGAACAAATTTGGGAAGGTAAGCTCTAGGTCCAAAAGACGCACGGACAGCTCTTTGGTGCCACCTTCCCTCCTTTGTCTGTGATTCTCCCGTATGAGGTGGATGAGCTTCTGGGCTAACCTCCTCTTTAAGTGCTTTGCTGCACACGTTCATCCTTTGCCTCCCCCCATTCCCATCCACTCTGTCCCCTTCTGCCCCACCCCCAGATTTAACGATTCTGAGTGCCCTTTCCATGGCCTCAAAAGGACAGATCATTGCACTACGTGCCAGCATTGAAGGGGTATCCCCCCCAGGTAACACACTGGCATTTCAAGAGGGATCTCATGAGATGTCCACAGAGAGCCCTTAATGTTGAGAATGGCAGACCCAGTGGTAGGCTGGACATGTCTGGGGTGGAGGGTAGGAAGAGGATGTCTCAAGGCAGACAGGTTTTGGAGTTCTGTTCAGCCCACTCCGAAGGGTATCCACATCATAGAAGGGGAAAGCAAAAGGGAGAGGCTGAGGGGGAGAGATGAGCTGAGCAAGAACAATGAGTTGAAAGAAACTAACAACACAGTCCTCAGCTCCCTCTCCCAACTTTGCAATGTGGTCTGTAACCCCATCAGACAGCTTATTTATCAAACACCTAACAAGTGTCTGATGCTATTCCAGAAACTTCTTTCAGATCAAATAATATGACAAAGTCCCAGCCCTCAAAGAAAGAAGGCCGGAAAACATGGAAGGACCAGGTAGAAATCATGATGGCCGAAAAGAGAACAAGGAGTATTGCAATTGCTATTGGGCTTTGTGCTTACTCCTTATTTTATCACTTCGCAGCTGAAGCTCCCAGAAGAGCAGATAAGCCATGGAGAACTGTGGCGTGTCTCCACACTGCCTCACCACTGCATTCCTCTGCCTCAGCCCCAGCCCCATCTCTCAGCCTCAAGAATCCTCTTCCTCAGTGAACTGGGAGGGGGTGGTAAGCATGGCAGCAGAAGGGGGAGTAAAGCCAAACCACTAGCACCCCCCACACACACACACTGCAGGGTCTTTGGAGACAGAACAAAGGTGTCTCTTACTCAGCATGAGGTCACCTATCTTTCCTCTGGACTGTCTGGCTTCACAGGGTTTATTTGGGTGCTCTGCCTGAATTCACTTCAGAGCTGATTTCTGTGAGCAGGCCAGGGGCTCAGCTAGGAGACACGCCTCCAGGTAGACACACACACACACACACACACACACACACACACACACACACACACACAATCAGTAACCTAGAGGCTAGGGAAATACCAAGGGACACAGTGCAGAGGCAGCAGCCTTGAGGGGAAAGCATGGAAGGCTCAGATTCAGACCAACCTAGATCGAATCCTGTCTCCTCTATGCACTATTTGTGTGGCCCTGGGCTCAGCCTTCAAGAACCTCCATTTCTCTGTCTTTGAAATGGGGATAGTAATACCTTCCAAGGTTGTAATACCTTCCAAGGTTCCAAGGTTGTAGCGAAGTTTCAGGATAACATAGATAGGGCTTGAATAAATCATGGCTGTTAAAGTTATAACAACGACCACACTGTGCCCATTCGATAGGCCTTTATGCTTGTTCATGGGATACAAACAGGATCATAACATTCCCAGGGATTAACGCAGCATTTGACAAATGTTGCCCCACGTTCCTGGGAAGCAGGGTCTGCTTCTTCATTCCTTTATTTTACCAATACTTTGGCAGCCCTCTGTGTGCCGGGCCCTGGGTAGTGAAGGAAATTCAGTGGTTGCCAGAGAGCTTGCAGTATCGCAGCAAAGAGAAAGACAAATACACAAATAGATGATGACAAAGGTTGAAGAGGAGAAGGCCAAGAGGCCATGAGAGAGATACGCAGGCAGGCCCGAGTGAGGTAGGACATGGGCAGGCAAACCTCCCTGAGGAAGAGGCTACACTGAGACCTGAGTTATGAGTATAATTTAGCACACCGGCAGATGGATTTATTTACACGGTATAGCCTTCTGAGTTAGATTTAAATGAAAATAAGAGAAGAGGGGGCACAAGGCACATTAACCAAAGCCTGGCTTGTCCATCTCTCCGAGGCAGCTTATTCCTGTCAGGCTAATGTAAGCACCTGCTCCAGCCCATCCCCGCTCCCTGCCGAGCAGGTCCTGTGAAAGGCCTGTTGATCACGGAAGACACGGGGTAGGTCATAAAGCCAGGGGGCACAAAGCTAGAGCTGGCCTCAAGGGTCTCATCAATGCGCAGGAATGGCAAAGCCCGGGGGCCAAAACAATGTTCAAGAAGTGAGAAATGCTACTAGCCAGAGCAGCAATGGAACTCGCGGGGGCGACTTTTTGCTATCCTGGTAAGGGCTTTGCAACCAGGAGGGAGCATTTAAATAGACAGAAGCGAAGCGGGGGCTGCCATTCACGGTCTCTCCAAGCGGAGGTCTCTGCCGAGTCCACTCTTACTGAACAAATAAGATTAACTGGCTGTTAACAACATCTTTTTTTATATTTAAGGTGCTGAGATCCCCACAAGCTTTGCTATATTTCATAGCCTGCCTCTTTCCAGAGGATTCGAGGTGTATTTTTTTTCTTTTTAAGGATTCCTCCTATGCTCTCACTAAATATCGGTTTAACAAACCACTTCTTTCAGACCCTACAGAACATAGGCTCAGCCCAGCCTGGGGAGAATTATCGCAAATATTTCATTAGTGCAGCTGAATTCGTGAGGTATTTCCAAAATGGAAAGGAGGCATTTTGATACTGGGTCCTAGTCTCATTTCAGATCCAACTCTACATGGTCTTGCAATTAGGAAGAATATTGGGTCCCAGTGGAGGCCTGAAACCAATTTTGTGGTTGGATAACTTAAAATTAATGCGTTTCACTCTTAAATGAAACCCAGATTTTCTGTGCTATAAATTTTCCATTTCTGTGTCTGGCCGATCGCAAACATCAGCCATATTTTAGGGTTTTGACTACTGTCTTCCTTTGGTTTCGATTTGAGAGGCGCTCTAGCAGGATCATGCCAGCCCCTACGTGAAGAGCAGATGAGCCCAGGAAAATTGAGGGCGCTCCTCTGAGCCAGCTGGGTAGAGATCAGCCTATGGCAATTTGGAGCAGGTACCCAACTACATGGTCAAAATTTAAGAGGCATGCCAAGGCCTAGCTTGCTCCTGAAGATCACCAGGACAGCACCCCAGATGCCCAGTACTGGGGTAACTCCTTCAGAATTACACACTGTTTTCAGGGGGTTCCTTTTAGGAGTAATATAATTTAGGTTAGAGGTTCAGCTGATCTAGAAAAGTCTCAAAATAATATAGGTTTAAACAGGATAGAGCCCTTTTCCTCCCCTCTGGGGAGAAGCTGTCCAGGGTCAGAATGGTGGCTTCGTGCTATCGGGCACCTAGGCTTCTTCTCATGTTTCTTCATCCCTAGAGTGTGGCTCTCATCTGCAGAGTCCAAAAAGGGAAAAAGAGAGGGTATGCCCCTTCCTCTTAAGGCACAGCCTAGAATATGTACATGTCACTTCTGCTAACATCCAACCGGTCAGAATATAGGTTACATCGCCACGCCTCAATGCAAAGGAGGCCACCCCCATCTGCAAATTCACGCACCACAGTGGGTCAGGCCTTTCAGCAGCATTCACCACCTCTTGAACTGATTTATGCAAGGGAGGCTGGCAAATGTAGTCAATGCGAGATGGTCCCATGCCCAGTGAAATTCAGCAGTTCTCCTTCTGAAGGAAGAACGTGAACATGGATATGGAAGATAATTAGCCACCTTTATTAGAGTTTATATTTGTGTCCATGGAAAGAAAGTACCTATTAAGGAATAAATCTTCATAGTGGACCCAGCACGTGGATCAGATTAGAGATAGGTCACATAGAAAGCACCGAGAAGGACTGAAAGGGGAGGCGCACGGGACAAGCAAGTTTTGACTGGAAGGAAGACCAGGGAGACGGGGCCCTTCTCCAGAAGTGCAGCTAAAGGGCATTGCAATTCCAAGGAAGGAACAAGTAGAGACATGGAAAGCTAGAAGAAAGTGGTACAGCAGGGATGTACTGGGACCCAAAGCAAATTCTCAAATGTACAATATTACTGGTGGCTTAACTCTACGAAGTAGCTATACCTGTTGATACATTGTGTCCTAGATTCAGTCCAGTCTAAAAGCACACATTGCTTAAAAGAAAGAGCTGAGAGGGGGCACCTGAGTGACTCAGTCGGTTAAGGGTCTGCCTTCAGCTCAGGTCATGATCCCAGGGTCCTAGGATCAAGCCCCAAGTCAGGTTCCCTGCTCAGCAGGGATTCTCCCTCTTCCTTTGTTCCTCCCCACCCCCTCTCCTGCTCTCTCTCACACACTCTCTCCCCCTCTCAAATAAATAAATAATCTTAAGGAAGGGAGGAAGGAAGAGTTGAGAGTCAAACAGACATGGATTCAAATTTCTACTCTTGTCATTTACTGGCAGAAAGACCCCGGGCAAATTCCTTTCTGTTCCAAGCCTGTTTCTCCATTTTTGAATCCAGGTACTAATACCAACCACTCGTGCTATTAAGAGTGCAAAATGAGACGATGTCTATAAAAGAACTAGTACCCAGCCTGGCACAGTAGAAGCACTCAGTGAAAGGTAGAGGTGGTCAGCATGAAACTTTTCCCTTCATCGCAAGCACCGGTCCCACCGATAGGGAGCTTAGCCATTCGGACAGGGTCGTGGAGAGGAAGATGGTACATGTGGGAGGTGCTGAGAACCTAGGGAACACATACCCATTTAGGATGCCACTCGCCGACACACTGTTGTCATCGTAAAAGTATTGTTCTCGTGTGAAATCAATATTCCCTCCAGTCTGGGGAAAGCACTTTGGCCGCTACCAGGCAGAGGAAAAGAACTCAATCTAAATGTGGGATTCCTCACATCGTACCAAAGAAGAAAACAAACCTTCATGCATAAGCTTCCATAAACGGAGCAGGATAAGGCTGGAGCGACGCAACAGAGGAATAAGAATTTCATAATTTTACATTTTGACAGCCAAGCTAAATAATGCTGCTGGCCAAGCCATCTCTGTCAGCTTATCTTCCGGCACCACTTTTTTAAGGCAAATACCTCGATGTAAATAAAATAATGATTATATTAATGACCGTTCTAAGTAGAGAGAACCATTTAACTAAGGACATGGGCAGGGCCGTGAAAATGTTCTCAAGACTGTTAACCGGGAGAGAAGCTTCAGAATAAAATCAGTTCATCCTGGGTCAGACTTTCACTCACTCAGCAGGACCTTGCCACAGTGTTTTTTTCTTAAATCTTAAAAAAAGTACATTAAAGCACCATTATTGCTGACCCTCATCCAAAAGGTCAAGTAAAGCCAGGCTCTTTGGAGAAGTCACTGCCACATGGCTTAGCAGGACCCCTGGTGCATACAGTGGACTTGGTGAACCAAGGAAGAGGGGATGGTCAATACCCATGGCTGGTTTTTTTTTTTAAAGCAAAATTAAGAAACATTAGAGTATGCTACCCTGGGTCAGACCTTTCAGACCTACTTCCTCTTGAGCCAACAAATACTTTCAACTAATTCCACCTCTAAAATGTACTCTCTGTGGTATTTCCACACACGTCTTCGTCTTGCTATCTTCAAATTCGGTCTGAATTTTTAGAGCCAGTCCCCACTAACAACACTTCGGCCACCTCATCACTCTCCCTGGATCTCCTTTCTCAAATTCTATTTTGTCTTTTTTTTTTTTTTTTTTTTTAATTTGTCAGAACTAGACAGATGCGGACGACCATGCCATGGTTTTATATATAATGATGATACTTGAAAGAGGGTATTTAAACATCAAATGTGAAGGTTCATTGGTAAAACAATTCCTTATGGCACCATGTGGATTTCTGTCTTTGCTGCCTGCAATGGTTTGTCAAAATTTAAGACTGTCATGTCAGAACAGCAATTTGAACACACGTGTTTCACTTAAATGCAGAATCGGGGGAGACTTTCCAGCCGGGAGCCACCCACTGGCAGCCTGGGAGGAGGTGATAGGGTGTCTCAGGCCCAACTCACACGAGGAGACTTGCCAAGTGTGTAATTGAGAAGGCAGCGTCTTATTGCAACATCTTTCCCAGTCCTCTCCCAGTTCGGCCTTTGCTCATGATCATAACAGCCTACATTTCATAATTAATAGTGCAGAGTGACATCAAGAAACAGAAAGGGAAATGTGTGATGGTTGCCTTTGGGGTCATATCTTTGTCTCATCCAGGGATCTCATCTTTCTCCAGGGGGCCCCTGGATTCTAGCGATATGAAGTTCTAGCCAAGCAGGCAATAAGTACAGCACAGATCTGGATCTTTACCAGACAACTTTGGGAAGGGTGCCAAGTTAAGAGTCCAAAAAACAGGGGAAACCTACAACAACCACCATTTTCAGGTCTACAAACCAGGAACGACCTGCCTGGACAAAGAGATGAGTTGCTGCTCATTTCGGTATTGCTCGTAACAAACCACTCCAAAACACAGTGGCTTCGAACAACAATTTGCTGTTTTCTCTTATAGTTCTATGGGTTGACCAGGATCAGCTGTTTAATTCTCACTTGGCATCTCTGATGAAGTTGCTGCCAGAAAGTGGCTAGGGCTGCAGTCATCAGGAGGTTGACTGGGCTAGACATTCAAGAAGGTTGCTTCTCTCACTTGTCTGTCCTCCACCATCCTCCACATGGAGTAGAGGAGAGTAGGGCAGAGGACAATGGAGTAGCCTGGACTTCTTACATGGAGGCTCACTGCCCCAAAACCAAAACTTCCGTTCCAGGCATCTTAATATCTGGCTCAAAGCTAGCACAACATCACCTCCATCAGATTACATTATTCAAAATTGTTACAAGCCAACCCGGCATGGAGGGAGTGGAGAAATAGACTCCTCCTCCCCATGGGGGTGTGGCCTCTGCACCCGAGAGAGAAGGAATTAATGGCAGACATCTTTCCAAACAAGCTACCACCAAACAAGAAGAGAGAATTTTTTAGAACAAAAGAAATTCTCTCTGCCTTGACCGCTCTGAGGAAGACCACTCCCTACTGCTCTTGAGTGGCCCAATGACTAAGCAGCAAAGTAAAATTTGAGCAAATATAATTGCTTAAAATATCAAGGGGGAATAGTTAATAAACCCACACCACCCTTAGACTTCAGTAGAGCAAGCAGATTAAACAAACAAGTAATATAGAGGCTTTAATCTAATAAAAAATGACTAGTGAATATTTATCTAACAGTGCAACCATCGAATTGAGAATTCACATTACTTTTAAAACCTCTAAAAATTAACTATAACTTAGGCAAGAAAGAAAACCTGAAAAAAGAGAAAGTATAATTTTTTTTTTTTTAAGATTTTATTTATTTGACAGAGAGAGACACAGTGGCGAGAGAGGGAACACAAGTAGAGGGGAGTGGGAGAGGGAGAAGCAGGCCTCCCGCAGAGCAGGAAGCCCAATGCGGGGCTCGATCCCAGGACCCTGGGATCATGACCTGAGCCGAAGGCAGACGCTTAACGACTGAGCCACCCAGGCGCCCCGAGAAAGTATAATTTTTACAGGCCACAAGCAAGCAAGCAAGCAAGCAAGCTGGAAGTTAATAAGGGATTAAACATTTTTTTAAAAGCATCTAGAAGTTTTAAAACACTCATAAATTACTGTTGAGGCTAAGAGGAAATCAAAACTACAAATATGGGATTTTAGAAAATAATGACAATTAGAACACCACAGTAAAAACTCACTTTTTTTGGGATTTGGAAAACTCATAGCCTTAAATTTTTTATTATTAAACAAGAAAAATGAAAATAAATGAGCTAAGTATTCAGTTAAAACTTAGAAAAGAATATGAAACAAATCTACAGAAAGCAGAAACAAGGAATCTATGAATATAAGAACAAATTAATGAAAATAAAGCAAAACCAGTAGAACTGAGAAATAAGTCTTAAGATTTTTTGGAAATGCTAATATCATTGGCAAATCTTTGAAAGTCAAAAAAAGTCAAAATGTGCAAATACGTATAATATTAATGATTACAAAAGAGATATCACCACAAATAGAATTAACTATGAGAATTTCCTTTGTGCCAAGCACAAACCTACACAAATGCTTAAAAATGTTGATAAAATGAATGGTTTTCTAAGAAAGGATAAATTATGGAAATGAACTCACAAAGAGTACAAAACCTGAATAGGTCAATACCTGCCGCAAAAACTTTTAAGGTCATCAAAGAACTGCATTCTAGAAAAACAGCATGTCTGGAAAGATTTAGGGAGAATTTTCTCATGCTTTCAATGAGCAAATAACTCTTACGCTATTTCAAAAATATAGAATATATTAAGAAATGAAAATCTTCCCCATTTCTTTTGTGAAGTTAACATAATCTTGAAGACAAAAATAACACACAACAAAAGAAAAGTGGCCAATCTCACATAGGAAGTTGGATACAGAAATCCCAAGTCAAAGATTAACCATTGATTCTAGAACTTCCCAGTTTATTGAAGACATGTTAGGGAAAATTGGAAGTTAGATGGACTTTTAATGCCCAATAAACAATTTAATAACTGCATTTGGTGCTTCCATGTGATAGAAGATTATGCAATTATTGCAAATCATACCGAAAATGGCAGGGGAGAAATGGTCACAGCATATCATTTAAAAACTTTTATACAGAACGATTTCCATTTTTCTAAATTCATGCACCACTGTGTGTGTGTGTGTGTGTGTGTGTGTGGTCTGAAAGAATAAGCACAACATGGTAACACTCTAAGGGTTAGAACTTACAATCCTTCTCTTCTTCTCTTCTTTTTCGTTCTTTTGTACATTTTCCAAATTTTCCACAAAGAAAATGTAGACATTTGTAATCAGATGAAAAAAAGGGAATTTTAATTTTTAAAAAAGATTTTTTTATTTATTCATTGAGAGAGAGCCTGAGCAGGGGGGAGGGTCAGAGGGAGAGAGAAAAGCAGACTCCTTGCTGGGGAGGGAGCCCAACACGGGAGGCTTGATCCTAGGACCCCAGGATCACGACCTGAGCCAAAGGCAGATGCTTAACCAACAGAACCACGCAGGCACCCTGAATTTTATTCTTAAATAAATCATAGCTCAGTAGTAATCCTTCAGAAGTCCTGTGCCTGCACCTGTCCCACTAAGGATAAGCCATTTTTATTTCTGCCCTTTCATTTTCTTAGTTTCCTCTTGTTACCAAATATTTCCTTTCTGCTTTCATCTTACCCTCAGTTTTAGCCTCCAAAGAAGTTATTACGGAAAGCGTGCCAGCACGTGTGTCAGCAAAAGGAATCAAACAACTGAAAGAGTTGACCTTGGATCCTTTCACATGAACAGCACATAAAAGGCAGGCTGCTGTGTGAGATTTATGGGAAGGGCAAGTTTGAGGTGGAGGGAAGGCAATCAAGAGGGACTCTAGCACCACCACTCACAGCACACCCTTCCTGTTGCCCCGGGCTCCGACTCTGAGGAAGGGGAAAGAAGCAAGACACGTATCTCTATGCCATTTTGTCCCTGTCATGGAACTGGGCCTATGAATGAATGCTGTCAAAGAGCCAGAGTATGGGGGTTTCCTTTCAAATATGGACAAAGCTGAAGTGTAGGGTTCAAAGAAAGAGGAGGAAATGGGATGGCAGAAAGAAACAAAGGGAGCAGGGGCCTGTGCGTGCTAAGGAACTTGGGTATTTTCCTACGGAAGGTGGGGAGGCATTGAAGAGTTTAAGGAGGAAGACAACTTTTAATGTGTGTCTATGTGTATATAAAATTTTACAAATATATGCATATATACATCTTGTTATGTGTACAAACATCCGCGTATATATGTACATACATACAGATTTTCATTTATGTGTGTATGTGTATAAATTTCATCTGGGAACCAAAACATAACTGGAAAAGAGAGAGGCTAAAAACAGGAAAGCTAGTTTACTTACTGGCCCAAGTTATAGAAGACTGAGTGACAGTGAGGGTAAGGAGGAGTGAATGGATATGAAAGATCTTTTAGAGATGGAATCAGAACTCTGCTTCTTCCTGATTTTGCAGAAAATAGCCACCCCCAGTTCCCACTTTGATCCCCTCTATTCAAAGGATCAACCCTAACTGACTGCCTCAGTTAGTAACTCAGTTGTAATTCCAAATTCGGAGAAGAGAGAATCTGATTGGCCTAGCTCAGTTTAGGTGCCCACCTCAGGTCCAATCAACTATGGTCAAGGCCAGAGTCATGGAACTCACATTTGTTATGGGCCATTTGTTTGTGGGATTAATTGACTGATATCTCTCTCCACCTGTGGACTATATTTTTCAAGAGAGCAGGGGCTGTTTTTGGCTGCTCATCACCAAATTCAGTACCTTACAAGGTGTCCAGAACATAGCCAGCGCTCAAAAACCATTTGTCAAAAGGATGAATATACACATAACGAATGGAGAGAAACACACATGGGATAGGAGGCATTATTAAGTCACCTAATCCAGCCCTCCATCCATTCATTCCTCATGTGTCTCATTTATCACTAGAGCACCAACTTCAGCAGGATTATGTCAATTGCCTTCAATACCCCAGTGAGATTTTGCGGTCTAGCCTAAGAACCAACCCCCATTTATAAGAGTGACTTAAGTGAGAAACTATGCTCCTAATTCTAAACAACTGACTTGAAACAAACTTTGGAAACGCCATCCATTTGTAACTTGAAAAATACCTCCAAACGAGACAATCAATGGAAGAACCGGGCTAGAGAGAAAAGGTATTTGTCAGAAGAAACTTGGCATACATGTTATACTTTTTCCATCTGATTATTTTAGTCTTCTTCCTGTGAAATCCAATTTCCTTAAGTGACCTCTGTTCATAGGAAACTATTTGGTTTAATCTCTGGGAGCCATGGCATATTTTTAACCATCTCCAAAGGCCAGCTCCCTCTCCAATGAGCGTGCCTGATACCCAAACAGATGTTTTATAACACTCAGCACACATGAGCTCACCACTGGCAAGTCTTTCGCACACAATCAGCCCACAGCTCTTCTCACATCTCCCCCGTCATGCCACAGACCCAAATGCAGGAGTCAGAGGCAAGCTTGAGTTCTTACCACGGTAACCAAAGAGCAGAAGATGGAGAGTCCAATTTTGAATTTTCAACTTATTAATATTTTATAAATCTAATGATGAACCCAAAACTATGCAATACAAAGAGTTAGCCAAATTCAGTAGTATAAAAAGACTTGCAAACTGGCTGTCCCCCAAAGAATTCAGATTACAGTATCTGAGCAAAAGGTTCAAAAGCAACTCAAATTTTGATGGAGTTATAAAACATTAGGGCTAAAAGGCCCCATGGATGTCGTCAAACTAGTGCAACAACTTTATTTTATATATGAAGACACTTAGGCCCATAGAGAGAAAGGGACTTACTCAAGGTTTTACAATGAGTGTGTGAGTTGTAGAATTGGTGGTAGAACTCTGTCTCCCAGCCCTGACCCACAGAACTGAAGAGTTTTGTTGAAGAACAGTTTCATCTGAAAAATCAATCAAAAGTAACCCAAAAAAAGTATTCTTAGAGGTAACGTGTTAACATTTCTAGTGTGGAAATCAAGGGGAGCACATAGCATTCTTCCCTTCCCCAAGAGCCTAGAAGATAGCCCAGAGAGACCATGAGGGGGTGACAAGACCTAAACTCACAACTGTAAGCTCATGGACCTTTGATCCTTTGAGAACCTAAACTTTCAGGAAGAAACCTGAGCTTTCCAAGGTTTGCTCCACCTCAGAAACCCTTGGGATATAAGCAGTACTTGTTGAGCACCAACTTAAATTTGAACTTATAAATATCTCAAGAGGAGACGACCCAGAGGCCACCTCAGAGACACTCACCCACCAGTTGGGAACAACATCGACAGAGAAGAATACCAATGGCATGTTATCTTCTTTCATTGAACAAATTTTTGCAGAGGGCTTCGGGTGGCCAAGCTGAACATCCTGCAATAAAAAAACAGAAAATTAATTGAAATATGTAAGCAAGGACCAAATCACAAAGAGCTGTACATGCCATCAGGGGTATTTGGATTTTATTCTAAAGATAATGGGGAGCCACTGAAGGATTTTGAGCTGGGCATTGAATTGACCAAACTTGTGTTCTGGAAAGATCTCTTGACAGCTACATCAAGAGTTGATGGATTGTGGCAAAGAGCTACATTGTGTGATACCATCTACAAGTGATTCAAGAAAATATTTGCATTTTTAGTCTAGATTCAGGATAATAGAGGGAAAAAGGACAGGCGCCTAAGGCAAGCAGAGCTGGTTTTAATCCCACTTCTACCATTTACCGCTTTGTCATCTTGGGCGCCATATTTAAATAAGCCTGTGCCCTCAGTCTCCTTTCTGTACAGTGAAAATAATGAGTAAAAACGATGTGCCTAGACATTTCTAATAATTCTCTCAACACCATTAGATTCAGTCAAATCAAAATGGCGCTTTCCAGCCTAGGAGAAAAGTCACCTAGCATCCTGCTAAGACGCCACTTAGCAGGAGATATTGTTGCATTTTCTTCTTAGAATTTAACCAGAGTATTTTGTTGCTAATGTGTGAAAATAATTGGCACTCGTACTTTGTAAATGAGCAAGCCGAGGTAAACTGAGGTCAAAGCCAAACGTTGGATCAAATCAAACCTCCCAAAAACGATCCTGCAAAGAATTTAACTGGGTTACAAAGACCAGTGTATGAACTGAGAGCTCCGGTCGTCCTAGCAACCTTTTAAGCAAACACTAGTGCAGATTTGCTGGCATATATGACACTGAGAACATCTGGCCTGTCTATTATCCTCTCACAAGCAAAAAATGATGTCGTGTAAACTGATCTTTAGGCCAATTATATGGTCTAAGTGTTACAGTGTTTGTGTTGGCTCCTCCGGTTCCAGGTTTTAAGAACTTAATTTGTAGCCACACCCCTCCCTGAAGTCCTAATTGCATCTTACTGTAACTGACCCCAGGGATTTGTTTATGCCAAGTCTGCACCTTTCTTCAGGACGATAAATATGTGTAGATGCATCATCAGTCAACTGTGTGTGCAAAGCATGGTGGGAGGTCCTATAAGAATCAGTTACAGGAGTTTCGTGCCACAGGAAGGTAGAGGGGATAAGACAGTGGGCTCTGGGGACGGCTCTGGTCACATGTTCAGTGCTACATTCCCCCCACACACCAGCTTTGTTATGGAAGCCAGGTGCGGACTGTGGAGGCTCTAGTCTGCAGCTCACTTAGAAGGCACTAAATTAGGAGTCAGAAAATCTGATCCTACCTCCAACTTGCCTTCCTACCCTAGACAAGGTCATTATTGTGTCTGAGCATCAATTTCATTTACAAACTCTATGTGGCAGGCACTGTTCCAGGGCCTTCATCAACATTGATTAAGCTAATCCTCATAATGACTCTAAGTGGCAGGCAGCATTATTATCCCCACCCCATGTCACGCAGTGGAACATGGAGGAGACTGTGAGCTGGCCCCCCACCCCATCTTGGCTGCTTACTAAGAGCTCTGGGCTGCTGTGCTCAGCTCCAATGGGCTGGGGTATCTAATGAACCATAGCCTAGTGCTCTGGAGCAGGAGACCCATGAGTGCCCCTGGACTATTACTGACCACAGGAAAGGGGCTTCTTGCCTCTCTCCCTCTCCACCCTGCCCCATCCTTCTGTTGCTTTGGCCAAGAGGTCACAATGGCAGCTGGAGGAACTGACCTAAGGAGGTCTTTCTCCCATCTCACTCCCAACCTCCACCTCCACAGCTGACAGATAGATGTGAGAGAATATCTTTTATTCTGTGGATCCTTTCACACTTTCTTGAAGACATCTGGGCATCCTAATCTGGGTTATGAACAGATGTATTGGTAGAAGAAGGCTGGGAGCTCCTGATCTTGTCTCTGGACAAAATAGCCTCTGGTAAAAATATTAGCATTACGGTGTGTGAAATAAGTAAACAGGCCTCTGAATTAGCATGCCTCCTCTCTCTACTGCAGCCCCCCACCCCACCCCAGGGAGGGAGCCGTGGGATGGCCATCCCTCAGGGAAATCTGAAGCCATATGGGGACTTGACCCCAGGCACCAGCAACTCCATCTTCAGGACCAGAATTCTCCTTCATCTTCAGAGGAAATGAATCCTTTGAGTCTCTTTGTCTGACTTGGCCTGTCTAGGAACAAAGGGCAGAATATGTAGTACAGTAAATCCCAACTCTGAGTTGTCCATTACAGGAATTTATCACAGATGGTAATCATTAGGACTTTAACATTCTTGAAGGAAAGAGCTTTATCCAGAATTATAAATAAACTATTCCCAAGGCTTAGATTTATAAAGCTGTGCTAAAAAACAAAATTCAACTGAATAAAATTTAAAGATCTTATTGGCTTTATTCAACAATTCATGAATCAGGCTACATCCCAGCTAGGAAATAGAAAGGAGCTCCAAGGAGCTGTACAAAATGGGAGACTTTTATAGGCAGAAGGGGCCAGGGACAGGAAAGAGTGGGTTACCTCATCTTTCTTTGAGGGATGGAAGGGGCCTATCAGGCAGATTACCTCACTAATGCTGACCAGGAAATTCTAGATTGACGGGTTTAAGATTACACTTCTGGGAAAGTTTGAAATTGCAATTAAGTTAGATATCGAGTCTTGATTTGCTGACGTGGGGATTAGCACAGGTGACTCCATTTTAGGCCTGTTGTCTCTCTTTTTTTAATAGCTGTAAAAAAGGACTGCTTAGGGGGTGCCTGGGTGGCTCAGTCAGTTAAGCATCTGCCTTCGGTTCAGGTCATGATCCCGGGGTCCTGGGATGGAGCCCTGCATTGGGCTCCCTGCTCAGAAGGGAGTCTTGATTCTCTCTCTGTCCCTCCCCATCCCCCTGCTCCTTCTCTCTCTCCCTCCCTCCCTTTCTCTCTCAAATAAATAAATAAAATCTTTAACCAAAAAAAAAAAAGAGGGCTGCTTTTTTTGGGAACTGGGAACTTACACGGGTTACTAAGTCAACCTAACCTGTGAGAGCTTCGCTTTGACCTGGGAGTTCTGGGCAATGCCATGACGAGATGGGAACTTATTTCTGCAGTTAGTGGGCCCCTGGTCAGAACCTAACAAGGTTAAGCCCTGTTCTAATCTCATGAAATGCAAGCTCAGAGGAATGGGGTGCTGGCACCTAAATATGGCATTGTAATTCCCAAACCAACAGTGGAGCAGCAGAGTGCAAAACAAGGCTGCTGCCTTCCGGAAGTTTCTCATCTGGTCAGGGAGGCAAGGCATTCACCAATCAAACAACTAGAGACTATAGTTTGCAGGCTTCTGTGCATGGCATAGACTGTAACTAGAGAACTCAGGGAGGGAAGCAAAGGCTACATGGAGGCTGGAGTCATCAGAGAAAATGTGGGGTGGGGGAGAAGGGACTGACGTAGGACTTGGATGAGTGGGGTGTGTGCATGTGAGGCCAGGTTGGCTCAGCCTCCACTGTCTCCCACAATGCATCGTGTCCCTGCTATGACTCTCGGCCCAAGCCACGTCTCAAATCACACGCTTGTATCTCCTTAAATTCCACAAACTGGCCCTCTTCATTCCCCCTCGGCCCCTTCCTCCAAAGGCCTGTAATGGGAAATTCTGGCCTCTCTGGACATATCCCACCCAGGGCAGATGCCCCAGGCTGGGCGTCCATCCTGGAGGGTGAAGCTGGGAAAAACCCACACACCAGCTCCAGCCCTGGTGTAGCGCTGTATCGGGTTAGGATGAGCAGGAGAGGAAGAAAGGGGCAGGGCAGCCCCCAAGGCATGTGCCCCCACCCCTTCCTTGCAGGGGAGATTCTGCAGGCATCCCAGGACACACAGTAGAGGGGACAACAAGGTGCCCTGCAGGCCCAGGGCCTTTGGAGGAAGGGTAGGACCCCACAAGGGTGGGTCCACATCCTGCCCAGGCAAGGCAGGAGGGTCTGATGGCAAAAGCTAAGGGAGCACAGGCACCGGAAGAATGTCATCTTTTGAGGGGGGAGGGTGGCAGGGCAGGCAGGACTGACTTTGAAGAGCTGAGAGGTGACACCACAAAGGAGAGAGGGCTACGTAGGGCTGGCTGCAGATTCTGGACTTTCTAGAGGCTGCTGTAGGGCCTCTAGGCATCTGCTCTGCCTTGTCCAGTGAGGTCCCCACGAAAGATGGCGATTCAGGGCAGATGTCTGCTTTGCAATGAAATATCCGCAGGTTCTATTTCTTAAGAACCTAAGCATACTTGAGCAGGTGCAGCAGCATCTGGAAGAAGCGAGACTGCCCCAACCAGATCAAGGGCAGGATAAATTGTTCCTGACAGAGCTTCAGGGACAGCAGGGGCGAGGAGGGGGAAGCTGTATGGACTGGAGTCTTGTTCACAGCAGGAGGGGGAGCTGCCTCCTAAGTCACCCTTCAGCGCCAATGGCTGAAGGGGCAGAAGCTGATGGGGAGAGGCAAATGCATGGGCGCCTCTGACAGTCACCCCGGTTTGCCACCTTCACCACAGAGCAGATCACAGACTGACTGAGCTCGAATTACAGTCAAGGAGAAGCTCATGGTGTCAGCCTGCTACTGCCTCCAGGAGTATCACCGAAATCAGTTGAAACAAGTTCCCTTTGTTTAAAAAATGTGGAGTCCCCCCCTCCTTAGAAGACATGACAGTTTGGTAGCAAGAAGAGAGGTTCTGGAGCCTCTTTGGGATTCGAATCACCAACCCCCACCTCTTCCTGGTTGTGTGGCCTTGGGAAAGAGCTGTAATGTTTTTGAGCCTCAGTTTCCCCACCTATGAACTAGAACATTTGATAACAGTTCCTGGCTGGCAAAGCTGTGGAGATGAAATCTGATGACCTCTGTACACAGCTTGACCCCACGCATCCAGTTAAGGTCAGTCCCCTCTTCTTCCTCCCCTTTGCAAGAGAGCCTCCAGGAAAATGAATTGTAACAAATAATTTTACAACACGGTAAGCCCAGAAAAAAAAGAAATGGGGAGTTTATTTGTTGTCAAGTTCTACTGCATGCCAGGAGAGGACTGTCACAAACATCACGTCTGCTTTCTACATGTTTCTTTCACGCTGCCCACCGCGCCTCCCACCTGCCCTGCTGTAACCAGCAATCAGCTCACAGGTCTTCTCTCTGATTCTCTTACAGGGGCGCTGTATCAACTTCACCAGAGTCAAGAACAATCAGCCCGCCAAGTACCCCCTCAACAATGCCTACCACACCACCTCACCGCCTCCTGCCCCCATTTACACCCCCCCGCCCCCTGCTCCCCATTGCCCTCCCCCACCCCCCAGTGCTCCCACCCCTCCAATTCCATCCCCACCTTCCACCCTTCCCCCTCCTCCTCAGGCTCCACCTCCCAACAGGGCGCCACCCCCCTCCCGACCCCCTCCTAGGCCTTCTGTCTAGAACCCAAAGTTCATGCTCTGGGCTCTTAGAAACTTTGGGGAGGAGGCTCCTCTGTGGTGTTAGAATAAGTCTTTCCAGTTAGGGGAGGCTTCTGCTTTGGAAATGAGTGGTGATAAAGCCCACCGACCTTCACACGCCTTAAAAATTGGTATGTAATGCCAATACATCGACAATCGTGATCAGCAGAAAGAAACAGAAATTTTGAAATGCCTGAAAACACATGATGAGGCACCTACAGTCACAATTATAGCCAGCCAGCCATCACCGCTAGAAGGTTCCAGAGACAGTGAAACTGCTGAGATGCTCTTAAATGGGATTGTGTCTCATGGAGACCAATTAAGAAAATCATTTCTCTGAGGGTGAAACGCAGAGTCGGATGGATGAGAAATAACATTGCTGGGTTTCTAAATGCTGCCTTCCCTCCTCCACTCCACTGCCATCACTTGACCCGGGACCCTTGGCCTAGGAACCAAGGAATATTCACCCAAGAAGGTGAAAACCCTCTGCCTACAACTTTGGGAAAAGCTTGGGGTCCCCATTGTGGCAAGAAACTCAACATCAGACAGGTATCCAAAAGCATGTTCGCCTGGAATTTGCAAAGGAGTAAAAACATATGCCTTGTTTTCCTTTCAAATTCTCCCAGTTTCCAAGTGAGAAAGAGAGCAGGTGTTCACAGATGGAAAAGGTATGTTGCCACGTTGCTGTGTAAGTGAAATCAGGTGTGTGCATTGACTGGCGAGTACTGATGAGAGCATCAGACAGTTTCTAAAACCCACAGGCCACCAGCAGCTAGCGGTGGCTGGCTTTGGCCCGACATGGTCCACTAATCAACAGACAACGGCATTGTTGAAGAGCAACCTGTTAATGATTCATGTTAAAAATCAAGATCAGGCTTCAGTTTAAATCACTTAAGATATGAAAAAGTGACTGATCCCATTTTTCAGAGACAAACGTGAGTTGATCTTCCCAAAATGGCATCACTAGCACCTACCATATGATCTCACTGGTTTCTTTCTTTCTTTCTTTTTTCTCGGTAAAGTTGTATACCAGAGATTTCTAGGTAGAGTTGAGAGACAATGGTCCTAACATATATGGAAACCATCTCCAGGTTCTTTAGTTAACCACAAAAAAAGCCATGTATGTGTAGATGCAAATATATTTCTCCTTGGCTTTTCAACATACTCATAAATATAAGCTGTCAACCCAGGAGGAATATACTAGATGTTCTGCCTGAAATTCCCACCAGGCCTGGGATCTACCCCATTCCTCCAAGTCTTTCTAAATCTGTTGTCATCAGTAAGCCCTATAATTGCTTTCTAAACACTGGGCTTCGTCATCCAGGGTGAAAACAGAGGGCCTCCAGCACCACCCTATTCAAAATTATCTCCGCCCTCCAGCTTTCCGCAGGTCTTAAAATTCCTCTCCCAAACTGCTCAAAGACTTAAGTCTTTTCTGGAACAAAGCAGAATATAAAATAACTATAAACTTAGTGCTTTGGGCTATGGTCTCCAAAGATCCTTCAAGAACCCATCAAGCCAGCCTGATTCTTATACCTTACTTAGAACAGAGACAGAAGGACCTGGCATGCATTCCATCAACACCAATTCTTGTAGCCATGGCAGACATTGCTCATCAGTCACAGCACTATCCATGGAGCCCAACAATTTCTTCGCAATCCTCACAGCACTTCAAGGAGCCACCATTCATCAGTCAGAATTTGAGAGAGAAATGAGCCCTATTTTCTATCCCCACTTTAGAAAGCAGAAACGAACAGGAATTGCATGGAGGAATGGGAAATCCTTGGGCATAAAAGTACAGTCAGGGGAACACAGATCTCGGCAGAGTGCCGTAGGGGGGGACCACAGGCACTAAATCCACAGCACCAATGCCAAACTGACACATCTCTAAGTGTACCTCAGACCCAGCCTTTCTCCCAGCCTGCCACTTCCAAACGCCCCGCCTTCTCATAGAGCTAAAATCAGAGATGGTTTCCAGGACTTATGAAAGCAACCTCCCTTTGCCACCCCCTCAACCTGGCCTGTATTGTCTATTCTTACAACACAAGGCTTCTTCTTTAGTATAGTCCCTCACGAAGCAGGGGCCGCAATGTCTCAGCCGCCTGCAGTGACATTGCTGGACTCCAGCAAACCATTCCGTAGGAGAATGGGCTCCCCGGGCTCGCAGCATAGAGACGTTGAGCCCATGGCAACTGTTTTGACTGCTGGCAGTACAGAACAGTCCACCCCACACCACTGCCGCCTGACTCGCTGCGGCCGTAAGAAAGTTCAAGCCAAGATGCAGACGTTGTACAAGATGGCGGGCACCATTCAGGATCTCAACAGCACATCAATGAGAAGCCCTGTGCAGTTTCCACGATATCTTGGTGAACTTTCGGATGAATAGGGAACTGCAAAGATATGCTGATTTCCAAAAGGATTAGCAGGGTTTGTCCTTAAAACAGACTCATCATGTCATCCCTAGTCATTTAGAATTATATTTGAGAAGGTGAAACTTCTAGACTATACGAATAAGGCAACAGTAGGCTCGTACAGACAAAATTCTTTAACTGATTTATAAATCTATCAGTACTTGTATCATTCCCCGTAAAAGGCAGCAGACATATGATTGTCATCAGGAAACTGCACAAAATTATATTTTCCACCCCCATTTTATTGTCCTTGTGAAGTTTTTTTTTTAATAAAAGCCAACTTTTTGTTGTATATATTCGTATTCCATGTGTTAGATGGAAGCATCTCCTATCCAGTGTGAATAAAAAGAACGGTTGTAGTAAATTATTATAAAGCCAATGATATTTCATGGCAGGTTATTCTACCAAGCTGTGCTTGTTGGTTTTCCCATGACTGTATTGCTTTTCTAAATGTACAAATAGTTACCAAAATGACGAGACCCCTGTTTGCACAGCATTAATAAGAACGTTGAGTTCTGTGGTCCTCTCCCTTGAAGACCAGCTCACAAACAGTTTCTGGCCTGGAGCTTTGCACATACTCCAGCGAGACTGTAAAAGTTCTCTCTTTGACCAAAGTCAAGAAGAGAGCATGTGGGCAAATTAATGAATAGACTTGGATATCTGGCCATGGGTCACCTCATTGTAAATAGCACTATAATGGGCCGAGATGATTCTGATGTCTCATAGTCACTAGAGTCCAAACACTGTCAAATGAGAAAAATCCACCAAAGAACTAGAAAAAATAATAATAATCATGAGATAGTAAGTTTCAGCCCAATGCCAACTCAAAAGAAACAATTAATGCTGTGTAAAATGGGTTGAATTAGCTTGCAAATTATATAAAGATATACGCAGTGAAAAGCCTATTAATGCACACCAGACGGGAATGGGGTCTTCTAGTCAATTGCCTTTTCTAGTTATCTGAGCTCTACTATATTATCGTACTTGGATAACCAACTTAAAAGAATTAGAATATGATTTTTTTAAATACACTTAGCAATAAACTCTTCTTCTAGTCCTTTCTTCTTTCTGAGATAATTCAGAAGACAGTTACGGATCTCCAGTGAGTCATTGTTATACAAAATCAGTTATCACTGTACCATACCATAGGAGACTGGGCTAACCCTGCACAATGACAAACTCTGGAAGTTGCTTTTTTAAAAAAAATAATAAATTCCTAAAATCATCTCTTTTACTGGTTATTCGTCTCTTTGTTATGAAAATAAAGTGTAGATTGTTCAAGCGCTTAACATCTTGATGATAATAAAATGACTGTTGTTATGCAAATTAAATTGTATTTCTCAAATCATTTTTATATTTCCACGAAGCTCTTTACTGTCTCGATTTCTGTCATTTTTTTCTTCAGCTGTCCAACATTCAGAATACTCTTTATTTCTAGTAACTGTTTTAAAATTTAAAAAGCAATCCAAGCTAAATGAAAATATAAAGTAAAAAGTGGAGACAGAGAAGCACCCAGAAAAAAATGTACGGGATCAGTTAGGATTGTATCTGGCTGCTGTCACAAGATCTGTGGCCGTGACTGATTTGACTCACATAGCAAGGACTCCAGAGGTTTGCAGCTGCTCAAGACACCAGGCAACCACTGGGGAGGGTATGTGTTGTAATGAGCACTGGGTATTATATAAGACTGATGAATCCCAGACCTGTCCCCTGAGGCCAATAACACATTATATGTTAATTAATTCAATTTAAATTTTAAAAATAAATAAATAAAACTGTAAAAAAAAAGAAAAGAAAAAAGAAACCAGGCAGTCTTACAGATCGTGTGGCAGTAAATACCCTTCTTTCTGTATACACCTCAAAATATTTTTATTATATCTGCAATTCTGATACAAATCATTTTATTCTTCTTAGCAGTTTCAATTCAGCTCCTCCATTTAAAGTTTGTGTAGGTAACTGAGTGTCTTCCTAGTTCCTGAGTTTGTTTTTTTACAAGTCCTCGTTAAGCCTTGAATGCATCTTAACTGGAATAAAACCAACTGCAAACAGAAAATCATGCCACACTTTTTCCAAGATGGCAATAGTTTTACTTTTTAATAGCCTTTTGGGCACAGGCACATTTTTAAATTACATCCTTAATCATTAAATGGTTTTGAGATAACTGGCTAGCAATTTGGAAAGAAAAAGAAAACTTGGAGCCCTACCTCACTCCTTACACCAAAATTAACTTCAGCTGTATTTAATTTAAGGGTAACAAATAAGACAAGTACTAGAAGTGGAAAAAATATTTACCCTAGTATATGAAGAATTTTTAAATCCTACATATTGTTTATATTACCAGCCAACTTTCTCATGAGATCTCTTCAACTACCCTGAGTAAAGCTCCAATGCATTAAGTTGAATAAACAAAGGAATCATTACAGACAGAAATAAGGTCATTGATCAGGTGCCGACCGTGACCTTGAGCAGGAGATCTACGATTTTTCATCACTAAATCCAATTTTCTGCCCTCAGATAAATGTGTTTCTCTGGAGTCTCACTTAAGTGTAGAACCAACAACACAATACTTTGGCCTTCTAAATACATTGCAAACAAATGCTTACAATAACCAAGCATTGGCTATAAAGTTATAGAGTTGGCAAATGCAACACAGATGGGTGTATTCTGATTACAACTGTATTATGTTGGCTTGAACCACCACGTCCTCATCAAATTTATACCTAAGCAAATTAGAAGCCTTATAATTCCACTAGGTGTAATCGCCTCTTTTTATTCCACATTCAAATAGTCAATTATATAAATTCTTCCTTCTCTACTAAAAGTGGGACTATTTTAATTTCTGGAGTTTGAAACTGTGCAACATCTCCTTTATTTACTTTTAAGTATCATTTCACAATGTACTTCTAAGGCAATAGCAACAGCTAACAAAATTCTGCCCAAGTCACTTGAGAGCTCAAAACAAAGTTCTGTTAAAAGATGTTCAATTAGGGGCTCCTGGGTGGCTCAGTCGGTAAAGCATCTGACTCTTGGTTTCCGCTCAGGTCATGATCCCAGGCTGGGATCGAGCACCCCACCCTGACCCCTTTGGGATCCCGTTTAGCGAGGAGTCTGCTGGATTCTCTCTCCCTTTCTGTCTCCCTCTAACCCTCCCACACACACACGTGCATGTGCACATGCACTCTCTCTAAAATAAAATAAATCATAAATTTAAAAAGATGTTTGATTAATTGTGCACATTCAATACCTTAACGGGCATCTTTAGTTACTAATTGCTTATAAACATTAAAATAAATGCAACTCATAAAAGACATTTTCCTTTGTGTAGTGAAGTGGTTTGCATGCTCGCAAAACATTTTAAAAGTAAAGAAATGTTGGGTATGAGTGCTAAGAGTCCAGAAAAGATTCATTTTCTTCTGAAAGAGAAGTCATAAGACAAGAGGCCTCTCAGCCACCCATCACTAGCCCCTTTCAAAAATGCATCCCCAAGAGCCACGGAAAACTTACAGCCATCTCATGAACAATGAATCTTGGAACACTGAAAAAATAAAATAAAATTAATTAAAAAAAAAAAAAAAACAATACAAGCACTTTGACTTTCCCCTCCCTGTGAGCCGCACCCCAACTCTGCAGGAGACAGAGCGCCTGTCTTTTTGCTTAGTTTTACGTTTGAAAGTGTTTACTGGACACCTACAGATTCTGTGAAACCAACTTGAAATTAATGACAATCTGCATTTTCAACCAAGCTCTTGTAGAAACAGACAAATATTCCACAGGAATGCCAAAAGTTGTTCGTAGATAAGGGGATGCAAAAGCTCTGACGTGCATCTGAAATTGCAGTAACCGGCTTCTCAGCTAGGGTGGATTCCAAACAGGAAGCAGCCTGTCTCTGCTGACGTGGCCCAGGGATTCAAAAGTCCGGCTCCGAAGGATGGAAGCGAAGACAATAGGAGACTAGGAGACGGGAAGGTGAGAGGTGGGCTCAAGTCATCTCTTTAGGAAGATCAATTTTCTTTCCTGCTTCAAACAGGCATTTAAATTTTTGCTACAAATATCCCTTTCTGATGCCTCAACTGACTGCCTTCTCTCCTCTCCGTGCAGACCTGGGTGTAGTGATCGCCTCTCCGTGCTCACACAGACACATCCTCAGTGTCTGGGTAACACATGTTCAATTGCCCTGCTTTTGCTTCCTGTGTTTCAATAAGGCTCAACAGACTTTCACACTCATTTACATTTGTATCTCTCCCAATGATGTAATCACTGCTCTGAGGAATAAGACCTGCAGAGGTCCGGGAGGGTTTGATTCCAGCCCACCCCTTGCCGGACATTTCCATGGGCCGCACCAAAGGTACTGAAGCAAACTCGGGCTCTGAGCAGGCCCCGCCCAACTGTTGATTTTGATGCTTAGCTCAATGTTTGTAAAGCCTTTCCAATATTCGTTTTTAGGAGATTCTTAAAAGATAAAAATAAAGAAAATTATTAAGATAAAATTCTTAAAAGATAAATAAAGATATTTATTTATTCTTGAACTGTCAGTAAAAATAAGAAGAGATCCTGTCCAGCACTATGTCCAGGATATAGTAACTGGTAATTAATTTTTAAAAATGCTTTTACTTTCCTTAGCAAGTTAGGAATAGGGGGGAAAAAGTGCTTTCTTAACCTGATAAAAGGTATCCACCAAAACCCCACACAAACGTCATACTTAATGTCGAAATACACAGAGCTGGCTCAAAAGCCATAAGGAGACGTCCTTGTGAACATGCCTACAAAAGGCGCAACTTGCCCTATGGTACCTTTAAGGTCACAAACAAAAGCTCATTCGA
>CM052885.1:46312046-46407074 GCA_028534135.1 Potos flavus | reverse complement strand
GCCCCCCCCCCCCCCCCCCCCCCCCCCGCAGTGGCCTGCTTTCACTCTTGAAAGTATACTTTACTTATCTACTCAATAAACTCTATCTACCCATTCTGGTCTGAGATCTCCAATTCTTTGGTGCATCTGGGACAAGAACCGAGAGACCCTGTAACACCAGGAGTATTCTCTTTAAAATAAAAAACAAGACAGGATTCTAGCCATCGCCATTCTTGTTCACCTTTGGTTCTAGCCAGCACAATAACACAAAATTACAAAGCAATTGTAAATATCAGGAAGAAAAAAAAGTTGTCATTGTTTTCAGATCGTATCATTGCCTACCTAAAAATTCCATGAGAATCACCATAAAACTTTTAGAACTAATGAAAGAGGCCAGTGAGCTGGCCAGGTACACCATCAGCACCATCCATATCCATGACCAGTTAGAAAACTATCCATTCATAACAGAAAAAAATATAAAATTATACATGTTTATATTTTTTTTTTAGATTTTATTTATTTATTTATTTGTCAGATACAGAGAGAGAGAGAGAGAGAGAGAGCACAAGCAGGCAGAGTGGCAGGCAGAGGCAGAGGGAGAAGCAGGCTCCCTGCTCAGCAGGGAGCCCGATGTGGGACTCGATCCCAGGACCCTGGGATCACGACCTGAGCCGAAGGCAGCTGTTTAACCAACTGAGCCACCCAGGCGTCCCTACATGTTTATATTTTGAAAATATATATAAATTATATGTAATCATATTATACACTGATATTTTTATATATAAATTGTATATATAAATTAACAAGAAATAGACCTACCCCCAAAAATGTACAAAACCTATAGGAAGGCAACTATAAAATTCTATGAACTATACTCATTAGATGGAGAGTGGTACTACATTCCTGAATGGGAAAACTTAATACTGAAAAGATGTCTGTTCTCTCACAAATAATCTACAAATTCAAATGAAGACCAATCAAAACATCTAGCAAGATTTTTAAGTAATTTCAAATGCAGAGTCTAAGTTTTAATTAGAAAAGAAAATGGACAACGTAGGCAACAGAACAGTCTTCAGAAACAGACCTGTAAATATACGAAAGTTTAGTTTATGATAACAGTGGAGTACCCAAGCACTAATTCTTTAATAAGAGGCTATCTAGGTTGGGGGGAAAATAAGGTGAAATTCCTATCTCTGCTGCAAAGAAAAATAGATTTCAGATGGATTCAAGAAAAGGGAACACAAGAAAAGTACTTCGAATTAATTGTGCCCCTTAATAGC
Source organism: Potos flavus (assembly GCA_028534135.1). Lineage (NCBI taxonomy): Eukaryota > Metazoa > Chordata > Mammalia > Carnivora > Procyonidae > Potos > Potos flavus. Next base: position 46,405,815 of record CM052885.1, on the reverse strand, counting down.
ACTGTCTGTGAATGGAAGGTTCTTATAATCTTACCAATCGGACAGGTCTCAACTCCCAGGAAAAAACAAGAAGAGGGTAGAGAAAAATGGAAGGGCAGGAGTTGCCAAGGCAAGAGTAAGGAGGAAAAAGAAAATGGGATCTTTCATGCCCACACTCGGGCACTACAGTAAACATACATTGGCATGGCCTCTCCAGTAACAATTCTATACATGTGATGTCTGTCACATGGTAGTTAACCAATGCTAGTTAAATGGACAAACATATCAATGAAGAATCTCAACATGTCCAAATGTTTAAGCAAATCAACAATAGAAATGGAAGCTGTATCTGAGACAATGTTTTCTTTCAAGAACCAGAGGTAATAAGCAAGTCCTCATTTCCCCATTGCCTTTGAGCAAATATTCAAAGCATGGGCTCTCACTGGGTGGTATTGAATGAATTCCTATAAAAATTCATTAACTTCGTCAGCTCCCTGGATTGCTTTTCAATGCATACACATTCTTCCACATTCTATGTCAGTTGAGGTCAAGTCCTTTTTTTGCAGTTGGCCTGGGAGGAAAAATAAGAGTAGATGCCAAGAACTTCGGGTAGGTGCCAGAAGGAAAAAAAGGCGCCGGCACTGGCAGTCACCAGAAGAATCTGCTCCAATTTGCCTCGTTTGTTTATCAAATGTCCTGTCTCAGGACCAGACTCCCTGCCCTTCTACAAATGCACAGGGCGAGACTCAACAGTTGTGTCGTGGCTCATTGAGGAAACAGCAAGAATCCATAATCAGGAGTCAAGCTGTTGTGATCCCCATTAATGTATCAGTCACTAGAGCAGGTGTTTATTTGTAGATTAATGTTCTGATACTTCACAACTGCCTGAAAGGGCTTTGTTCAGTCCATGGTAAGGAGCTCTCCTCACCTGGCTGGCTTCAGTCTCAACTACTGGTAACGTTGTTGCCTCTAGAACAGAAACTGATTCTCTTTTTCTTTTTTTCTTTTTTTTAATGAATAGATTTTATTTTTTTAGAACAGTTTTAGGTTTACAGGAAAGCTGACCAGATAATGTGGAGAATTCCCCCCACATCCCCTCTTCCCTGCACACAGTTCTCCCAATTACTAACATCTTGCAATTAGTGTGGTACATTTGTTATAACTGATAAACCAACACTAAAGTCCATAGTTTACATTAGAGGCTGCTCTTCGGGTTACAAATGCACATGTATCCACTCTGTATCATCCGGTATCATGCAGAATAGTTCTGAGACCCTACAATTCCCCTGTGCTTCACCTCTTCCTTCCACCTTCTCTCTCTTCTTGAACCCCCAGAAACCTCTGATATTTTTACTGTCTCCATAGTCTTGCTTTTCCAGAATACCATATAGCTGGAACCGTACAGTGTGTAGACTTTTTAGATTGGCTTCTTTCACTTAGCAATACGCATTTAAGCTTCTTCCAAGTCTTTTCATTGTTTGATAGCTCATCTTTTTATTGCTAAGTAATATTCCATTGTCTAGATGTTTATCCATTCACCTACTGAAGGACACTGGTGTTCACTTTCTCACTGATTTGAACGGCTCACAGAGAGGAATCAGTGGGGTGGCTTTATGTTTTCCGTAAATATAAATTAAGCATATTTAATATATTTAAATCATTTGAGGTTTTTTTTAATTTCAGTTTTTACGTTTGTCTTTTATTAAAAGTTCTTTTTGGTTGGCTTTCAAATATGCCTGTTTATCCTTAATAATCGCTGTACCTTAAATTTTGAATCACTTTTCTTTCTTTAAATATATTAAACATGCTTAATTTATATTTTATATCCAATAATTCCTATATCTAAAAGCTTTGCTGGCCTGATTCTGTGGTTTGTTGTTCCTGCTGACTTTTGCATATAGTGCCTTGTCTCCTTAAATGCTTTTTGACTTTGACTCTGAGCCCACATTCCTCACAACTTTATTCATGGAAAACTCTGAGGTTTGTGTCGTGATTGCATTTCTCCAAAGAAAATTTATGTTTGCTTCTTCCAAAAATCTGGAATCATTGCCAATCCAGAACTGCTTTAAAATAAATGCTAACCTAAAGGTATTTAGAATCATGCAGGCAGTGTAAATTTGGGTTACAAACTTGAGTTAGTGCCAGCCTGTGGTTAAGAATTCCCAAGAAAAAATTTTCTCCCTTAACCTAACAGGGACAAGCAAGCTATTTCTCGCTATTACTATCTGTAAGTCAGAGCACTTTTCTAGTTCATTCATACTCTAAGTTGCCTTTTAGGGTCCCAGCTTCTTATGTTGGCTTTTGTCTCCTGTTCACTCAACCAACATGTGATCATCAAAATGAAGGCTGGTCCTTGAAGAAATGACTGATTCCAGGATTGGTACAGCACAAAAGTGCAAGTGCAAGATAACACTGGAACATAGATGTACAATAAAGATAAATAAAAAATGATAGATTGATTGATTGATTAACTTAAAAATCTTCCCTAGGGGGGCCTGGCTGGCTCACCTGGTACAGCAAGTGACTCTTGACCTCAGAGTTGTGAGTTTGAGCCCCACATTGGGTGTAGAGCCTACTTGAAAAAAAAGTGGGGCACCTGGGTGGCTCAGTCAGTTGAGCACCTGCCTTCAGCTCAGGTAGTGATCCCAGGACCCTGGGACCAAGCCCTGAGTCAGGCTCCCTGTTTGGCAGGGAGTCAGCTTTTCCCTCTCCCTCTGCCCCTCCCCCAACCCCCACTTGTGCTCTCTCTGTCTCACTCTGCTCTCTCTCTCAAATAAATAAGTAAAATCTTTAAAAAAAAAAGGATTTACATATCTATATAGACACGTAGATGTACAGAGAGAGAGGGTTAATAGATATAAATACAGATACAGATATAGATGTAGACATAGGCATATAGAAGGGGAGGAGAGAATAAAACAAAAGTGGTAAAGTATTAACCACGTGAACACACGGGAATCTGGGTAAAGAACATACTCCAGGATTCTTTGAATCATTGCACTATTTGGAACTTTTTTATAAATCTAAAATTATTTCAAAAAAAAAGTTAAAGAAATGAAAGTTGATTTGGACAGGGTCCACAACCAAGACTGGAAGTAGGTCTGGTCCTGGTCTCGAGTCTTGCCCATCTCCCAGAGTCAGGCTATGACGGAATGGAGGAAGACTAAGAACCGAGTCAGCCTCAGTGGTGCTGGAGAATGACGTGGAATGAGTGAGCTCAGAGGCGAGGGCCAGTGAGGGCTGCAGGCAGATGTGCCACCGATACCCAGCACTTATGAACAGCAACAAAATCACAAAGATATGCTGACTATGAATGACAGATTAACAGAAGTTCTTGAAGAAACAACAGTCTGAACAATAGTTTCCAAACTATCCAATGTCTCGTATTAACTTCAGATTTCAGAAAAGAAAGAGCAAATAAATCAGTTGCAATGTAATGTGAACTCATTTGACTTATTAAGACTAGTTGAAACTCTCCCAACACATATTGGTCTAAATCCTCTAGAACTTTACTGTCTAGTACAGTAATCATTAGACCCATGGGGTTATTCTAATTCGAATTATTTTTGTGAAGTAACAGAGGGGAAAAAAGAAAAAGAAATAAATATTTTTCAAAATGAAAGAAAATTTAAAATTCAGTTCTTCAGGGGCGCCTGGGTGGCTCAGTGGGTTAAAGCCTCTGCCTTCGGCTCAGGTCATGATCTCAGGGTCCTGGGATCGAGCCCAGCATCGGGCTCTCTGCTCAGCAGGGAGCCTGCTTCCGTCAAATAAATAAATAAAATCTTTAAAAAAAATTAAAATAAAAAAATAAAATAAAATAAAATTCAGTTCTTCAGTCACACTAGCTACTTTTCAAGTGCTCAATGGCTACATGTGACTACTGACTACTAGCTACTATACTGGGCAGCGTAGATACAGAACATTTCCATCACTGCAGAATATTCTGGACATTCTGGAATTCTACAGAAAACGTTGTACATCACTGTTCTAGAAGCTGAAGGGCTCACCACTGATGAAGATGGCTGTGATTTCTTTTATTTCATTTTCTTTGACTCATGGAAAATATCAGACAAAACATGAGGAAAAAACCTTCAATAAAACTCAAACATTCCACTTCCTGTAGGATTCAATATTAGAAGAGTTCTTTCTGCCAGATGGAAGAAACTCATCAAGAAGAAATAGGAGTATAAAGAACCTTACGGAGCACCCGGCTGGCTGAGGCAGAAGAACATGTGACTCTTGATCTCAGGGTTGTCAGTTCAAGCCCCAAGCTGGGTGTAAAGATTACTTAAATAAAAATTTTTTTTCATTTAAAAATTTAAAATAAACCCAAGAGCCTTGAGACTGTTGCAAGCACTGTCGAGAAGATTCTTATACTCCTATGTCCTCTGACTTCTGAGTTGATCCACGTTTCCCCCCACCTTCTACACCCATCTCTGCACTATGGAAAATGTTGTTCATGTTTCATTCATTACACTGAATGGTTTGGCAAGAAATGCTTGAGCAAGACAAGCTACCAACGATAAAGCCTGTAATATTATCTAAGGAACTAAGGAAATTGACTTAAACATCCAAATTAGGGAACTAAGGAGTTAGAACTCTGACTTAACAGGGCTGGAAGGGAATTGTGAAACACTGAACTTTCAGAGCTTATGATCCCTTCATGTCAGAGCTGACACTAGCTGATTGCTCAATGCAAGCTGAAATTAACCACCTACAATCTCCAATGGATATCTTAAATGCATTCCAATGAAATTCAGAAAAAAAAATGCGGACTTTGATACCATTCTTGAAACACTTGAAAGCATGCAAAATAATACCACAGATTGTTTTAATATAGTATATATAATAAAAATATAAACATTTGCATGGTAATAATAAACACCAACTTCAAATAGTGGTTACCTCTAAAGAGAGGGAGGAGAAAAAACCTCAGGTAGGGAGACACAGAGAGCTTGAACTGGATTTGATCATATTTTCTTTTAAAAATCTGATGCCAAGATGGCTTAAGGTTAAAGTCTTATAGAGCTATCCTATGGTATTCTTGGAATGTTCCTGTTTGTCTGAAATATTTCATAATAAAAAAAAATTTAATAAAATAAATTCTACTTCTCCCACTCAGTATTTGTGTGATCCTGAGTGTCCTTTTTTTCTAGTTGCAAACAAAACCAATATAATATCTACTAGATGGGCTGTTGTGAGAAGTTCAGAAGACCCTCAGACCAATCAAGACACCCGTGTGGAGTCTGGAGGGAGGACTCCTCGAGAGTGCTGGACACTGGGATGTGTGGTGGTCCAGCCCAGCCAATCGGGCATGTGGCATGCAGTTGTCACGCTCTGCTCCAAAATGTGAGACCAGAGATGGCCCATTTTCCTTTGGACTGGAAGAGATTGAAGGAATGAAGCTGGGTCCCGACGTTCCAGTTAAAACAGAAAGGAGGTTTGGATTTGTAAGCCTCTCTGCTTACTTTGGCTGGCCACACTTACTGTTTCCACATCTGTCCTGGGGTCAGGGGAAGCCAACTATGTGGATGTAAATGTACACAGTGGTTCTACACATCAGCACTTTAGGGACTCCGGTTCCACGCTGCGGCTCTATAAAGGCAGCGACGGGCAGCCACCTGAACAGACTAGAGGCTGGAAATAGCTCAGAGAACAGAGGCCAGTTTGGAATGGTTCCCAACCCTCCCTCACCCCACCCCCGCCCCCCACTGTGGTGCCGTCGGTCACTGGACTCTCAGTCAAGTGGCCTCTCTCCACCCCAACACTTCTGAATGCTATCCTCCCTTTCTTCTGTTCCCCCTGGAGTCCTCATTTCTGGGAAAACCTCTCTCCATTCCTGCTTCACCACTGGCCTCCTCCCTCTGCCCTTTGGAGACCTGGCTCTTCCCTGAGGCCACCTCCCTCACAGCCCTGGCCCCACACACCAAAGCTGCCCAGAGGTAGTACTGGAATCTTCCTCACTTCTCCCGCCGCCTCACACCCCTCCACCTCTTCTCAAGGATGTCATCAACTGACTGTTTAGGCACGGTCCTCACAAATTCTGATGTTTCCCTGGACTCTGACCTTGACTTTCTTCATACCACATATTCTCTTCATATCCATTCCCATGATTTCAATTTTCCCTATGAGTTAGTGACTCCTAACTCTGTACCGCCAACACAGATGTCTCCCCAGCATTCCAGATCCGTCCTTCCAACCACTCCTGGACATGACTACCTGGATGTGGTACAGTTGCCTCCATGGCCCAACTTCTTTCTCTCCCATCTCCGAAGCATGCTTATCTTGAAAAACCAGTGGCTCAGCCACCTAATCCTGACCCCATCTTCTCCTTACTGCCACATCTAGTTAGTGACCAAGTTCTGTTGGTTTGGCCTCTAGATACATAATAACCTCTTCCATTGCAGCCCCATTTCCCTTCTAACCTCAGGAGCCATCATCCATTCTCTGATACATGGTGCAACCATCCCCTAATTTGCTCTCAGGTTCCCTGACTTTGGCCTTTGAAACATGGGCTCCAGAGTTATGTCTCTAAAACACAGCACTGATCATGTCACACCCCTACAATGGACGATGGGGTTCCATACATTTCTGAAAGACAGAAAACAATACATAAGGAGCTGCCAGGGGATGAAACAAGACGGAGGATGCTACAGCCTACAGGACTCATGGAGGGGCTGCAGCTGAAGAGGGAGACCCCTGCCCTGAATAGCCCCAGAGAGGCTCCCAACCCAGATGTGTCAGGTGTTAGAGAATGGGAGTAAGATGAAGGGCTGAAAACGAGTTTAATGGAAAGTCTGTATACATAAGAGTTGTCCCCTACCTTGTGCAGAACTCCTAGCAGACCAGTATTCTCTAATCACCCCCTCTCTACTCCAGACAAACAAAACAGAGGGGTTTTCCCTCTTACGAGTAGACAAACTGGGGAAAACAAGGGTGGCCAGAGTAGGGCATTTGGAGTGTCCTTGGTAAGATCCAACTTCTTACCCATTGTCCTTCCTTAAAGCAAAGCCTGCCAGTTGAAAAGCTCCTCCCCTGCATGTAGACTTTTTTTATTGCCTTACCCTTGAATATAACTAAAACCTCAAAAGGCTTTTAAGAGAAGCCTACTGGGGTACCTGGGTGGCTCAGTCGGTTAAGCATCTGCCTTCGGCTCAGGTCAAGATCTCAGGGTCCTGGGATCAACTCCCACATCGGGCTCCTTGCTCACGGGGAACCTGCTTCTCCCTCTGCCTCTGCCTCCCTCTCTCTCACCATCTTTCATGAATAAATAAAATCTAAAAAAAAAAAAGAGAGAGAGAAGCCTACCTACACTGTGAAAGGGAAAGACCAATGTAAACATTAAGAAATGGGTAATTCAGAGACAAGATCTCTAATTAGGATCCTCAGTGAGATTTGTGACAATGTCACATAAAATAATAACAAGATACCCCGAATAAAGGGAAGAAGAAATTTAAAAATCATCAAAATGATTGGAAAATAAAGTTAAGAAGATCTCCTAGCAAAGAGAATAAAAGTAAAGGAAAATGTTAAATAAAAGAAAAAAAGGCAAAAGACATAGAGGATCAATCCATCTGACCTATAGAAGTCCCAGGGGAAAAAAGGGAGAGTATAGAAAACAAAGAAGGGGTGGAATTATTTTAAAAATAGTACCTGGGGTGCCTGGGTGGCTCACTGGGTTAAAGCCTCTGCCTTTGGCTCGGGTCATGATCTCAGGGTCCTGGGATTGAGCCCCACATCGGGCTCTCTGCTCAGCAGGGAGCCTGCTTCCCCCTCTCTCTCTCTGCCTGCCTCTCTGTGATCTCTCTCGTCTCTGTCAAATAAATAAATAAAAATCTTTAAAAGATAAAAAATAAAAATAGTACCCCAATATTCCAGATGAAGAATTATTTTTAAATTTTTTTTAAAGATTTTATTTATTTGTTTGAAAGAGAGAGAGCATGAGCAGGAGGGAGAGGCAGAGGAAGAAGCAGCCTCCCTACTGAGCAGGGAGCCTAATACAGGGCTCAATCTCAGGTCCCTGAGATCACGACCTGAGCCAAAGGCAGCTGCCTAACCAACTGAACCAACCAGGTGCCCCTGAAGAATTATTTTTAAAATAGTATCCAATCTCCCAGAGTTGAATGATACCCCAATATCCCAGAATTGAAGAATCTTTAGATTGAAGGGTCAACCAAATGCACTGCAAAAAAGGAAAGAGAGGAAAAGAGACAAAGATACATATTATGAAATTTCAAGACCCCCAAAGACAAAAAGAATAATCCTAAAAGCTCTAGAAAGGACAAATAAAATTGTATACAGGGGAATAAGAACCAGACTGGTATCAGAAATTACATCACAGATATGGGATTCTAGAAAACATTGGAACAAAGCCTTCAGATTTCTGAGAAAAATTTAGTTTCAACATAGAATTATATACCCTGCCAAACTATCACTGAATTATAAAATTAAGATATTTTGAGACCTTAAAGGAAAGAAAACTTTACCATCTTTTTATTAATATACTTGAGGATGTGCTCCAGCAAAAAGAAAAAAAAAGAAAGAAAGAAAGTAAAACAAGAAAGAGCCACATGATCCTGGAAATGAGATTCAACCCAGAAGGTTAAGGATCCAGGATAAAAGCTATTCAGCACAGTGAGAAAGGAATCAGTCCAGACTGCAGCAAGAGAGCAGTGATGAAAATCAAGGAGAAAGGTGGATCCTAGATATGATACTATTTTCGGTTAATTAGAAGAATTGAAGCTTATAATCAGGAAAACAATGCAAGAAGAAAAGGAAGTCAGTTGAAAATTTCAGGAAAAAATTAAAACTGAGCAAAAAAAAAAAGTAATCACTGCTCTAGTTGAATATGCAATGAAAGTATGTACATACTTATAATATATACAATTTTTATTATTGATTTTTAACTTTTGGATCAACATATAGGCAAAGTATAAAAATTAATAATGGCTACAGTTATGACTGTATTACTTTAAAAATGCAAAGGGAAAAAAATGCAGAGGAAAAATTACAGATGACAAGAGATTTAGGTGTAGGAGAGATGTATATAAAAAAGAAGAGAAGCCAATACAAGAGAAGATGTATATAAAAAAGTAGGCTTAGTCAGTTCAGTGTCTGTCTCTTACTTTAGGCTGAAGTCATGATCTCAGGGTCTCGAAATCAAGCCTCCTCTCGGGCTCTGAGCTCAGTAGGGAGTCTGCTTAAGATTCTTTCTCTCTCCCTCTCCTTCTGCCCCCCTTGCTCGCATGCTCTCTCTCTCAATAAATAAATAAATTTAAAAAAAAAAAAAGATGCTGTATATAGTTGCTAGAACAAGAAATAAAAAGGTGACCAAAGTCTTTAAAGTTATAAGGATAGTTAATGAAGGAACTAAAAATAGTACTATATCATTGAGTTCAACCTTCATTTATTATTGCAAGAAGCCATTAAATAATGTCTAAATTTAATAAATCAATAAGTGGTAAGTAGATATTAAGTAGAAGCTCTGATGAAATATGACCAATTGAATACATGTGTTAGCCTCTACTAGCTCCAGAAACCCCACTACAGATACAGTTAAAAAAAAAAAAAAAAGGTTTAAGGCATAAACACTCAAAGAAAAATAAAATGAAGTGTAAAAATAAATTGAAGTGATGGATGCACAACTCTGTGAATATACTAAATCTATTGAACTGTATACTTTAAATGGGGAGTTGTATGGACTACTAATTGTATCTCAATAAATTTGATTTTAATACAAGGGAATGGGCGATGAGAAAACAGTGACAAAATTTCAGAAACTGGACAGCAGATGGATGCATGGTAAGTGACCCACAGATCCTCTCAAAAAATAAATAAATAAAATAATAATAATAACTGTAGGGGCGCCTGGGTGGCTCAGTGGGTTAAAGCCTCTACCTTCGGCTCAGGTCATGATCTCAGGATCCTGGGATCGAGCCCCACATAGGGCTCTCTGCTCAGCGGGGAGTCTGCTTCCCCCTCTCTCTCTGTCTGCCTCTCTGCCTACTTGTGACCTCTCTCTCTGTCAAATAAATAAATAAAATCTTAAAAAATAATAATAATAATAATAATAACTGTATCCCAAGACCACAACATAGAAAGCGCCCTGCAACGATTTACACTATGGATGCCGCAAAAGATCTGGGAATCCACCATACCAGGAACTGGAAGCGGGAGTGAGGGAGGGGGAAAGAATAGGAGACTGACAAACTAAGAATCAGTGAAACCCTTGGAAGTCTTCCTCTATGCCACACAACTGAGCGGCTGCCAATGGAGGGTTTGTTCTCATCCTAATGTAAACACAGAATACTGAGCTAACCAAAATATTAATAACGCTGTACTAGAAAGATGGGGGATGGGAAGTGCGCATTTGGTATAGCGGGGGCCAGGGTAAGTGATATGAAAGAATGTTAAAACCTCATATTTTTTTTGACGTGAAGTCAGTAGTAAATGACTAAAACCGAACAATCGGTAATAGCATCGCAAGCAAATTCTTTTAGAAATGTGGAGGAAAAGATCCACTAATTGAAAGCGGTTGCCTCTGTGAAGCCAGAAAGCTGGTACTGGGGGCCAGTCAGGGGACTGCTTTTGTTGGAAGTATTTATTGTCCTTCCTTTTCTTAACAGCTTTATTGAGATATTATTAACATGCCCTAAAGTTCTTTCAGTGAAAGCGCACAATTCAATGGGTTTCAGGGTATTACAGAGTTGTGCGACCATCACCACATTCTAATTTTAGATCATTTTAATCATCTCAAAAAGAAACTTGTACTGCTGTTTTAATAACAAGCCTTGTAGGACTATTTCACTCGTTAAACCATGATAAAATAAAATAATATAAAAACTAAATTTAAAAAAGAAACAAAGCCACAATTATGAGTGGTTTCCTCTGGGAAGCAGGGGTTGGGGTGGGTGGCCTGCGAGACAGGAGCTTTTCATTGTTGGTATTCTAGAACATTGTCTGCTTTTTTATTTTAATAGTGTACACATACTGTCTTTATTTTATCGTTTTCTTCAAAACTTAGAGCCATTCCTTACACACAATGGACAGTGAGAGATCCCATGTGAGGCAGCGTGGGCTAACGCCCTTCAGAAGCCCTGTGAGGGGAGGACTGTCCCTCTGGCATCACAGCTGACTTCAGTAGGAAGCAGCACCAAGGGGTGATTTGGGGACCGTGGCTGGGGGGCGTAACACCTGCGTGCTGGACGGCTGCAGACTGGAAGATTCCTGGGGCTGGGGCCTGGGGGAGTCAGTCTTTGGCGAGGAAGAGGCAGAGGACCATGCCTCAGAGCACTCGAACATGCTCCTCCCCTATCAGACCCCCAGGCCAGGGCTTGTGATGTGGAAAACGAGCATCCATCCCCCAGGAGGAAAGAAGGACGTGGCATCTGACATGTCAGCCACAGTCTTCTCTCCCCAAAGGGCAGTTTTCACTCCTCTTGAGATTAGGTCCTTTTTAAGTTTTGCGTTTTCCTAGACTTAAAAAAAAAAAAAAGACGAAGGAATGGTGCTGGCCACACAGACATTGTTCTCGCCTCTGCCTTAAGCTCTGTTTCTCATCTGGCTGCCGAGAGAGGTGGCCATTACTCTGCCAGCAAACTGTCTCTGGGAAGAAAGGAATGGAAAATGTGAGGATATTTTCTTCCAAAATCCCAAAGAATCCTCACCTCAGCATAACCAATGAGAATTAGTTACACAACGAACCGCATTGGAAAAAAAGAAAACCAGTCATAATGCCTCAGTGCCTGATAGCATCTGGATTTACAGCAAGATCTCTCTTCTTGGACCCCTATAGGCTGCCGTGTAAGGGGAAAGCTTCCCAAATAGGACTGAAGGAGGGAATCTCTCGGGTGAGGACCCCTCTTGCGGGGCCTTGATGAAGAGACAGGACTAGCCGCCCCGGAAAGGATGAGGAATTTGACTTAGATTTGAAGCTGGAGGTGGTCGACTGCTCATAACCTCCAAACCCTGACCAAGCCTGCCCAGTCACGACCACCTCTCACTTGTCGCTAAACATAAAGCCCACTGCCCCTGCCCCCGGACTATCAGTGGTGCAGCCTTTGGGAACCCAGTAGGGATATAACATATGGGCCCCAGAAAAGTTTATTTCATTGATTTTTTTTTTTTTTAAACCAGGACAGTTGGGTGACATTCCTGTTATAAGATTCGGACTTAGAACAGGTAAGTTTTTACCGGGAAAAAAGAAAAATAGTCAGTAGGAGGGCAGCCCTGCTAAGGAGATGTAAGTACCAACTTTGGGCAATACTCAGTGGAACAAATAGCAAGGAAAATGGAGCATAAGTGATACAATGCAATAAACATGTGATAGGGAAAATAAAGGTAAAATGATGCAATACTTTTTAGGTAATTTTTTTAAAAAAGATTTTATTTATTTATTTGACAGAGAGAGAGAGATCACAAGTAGGCAGAGAGGCAGGCAGAGAGAGGGGGGGAAGCAGACTCCCTGTGGAACAGAGAGCCCGATGCGGGGCTCGATCCCAGGACCCTGAGATCATGACCTGAGATGAAGGCAGAGGCTTAACCCACTGAGCCACGCAGGTGCCCCAATTTTTAGGTAATTTTTCCTTTAATTTATTAATTTATTTCATTTCAATTACCGACCGCCATTTTATCTTAAATATGGTTCTTGAAAATAAGAACATTTATATGAAATGCAAATATGCAACTAAAGGATTAAACACCATGTAGAAGTGGGATTTATCCCTGGGATGCGAGGATGGTTCAGCATACACAAATCAATTAATGTGATACATCATATTAAAAGAATGAAGGATAAAAAGCATATAATCATCTCAATACACGCAGAAAAAGCATTTGTCAAAATATAACATATTTTCATGATAAAAACTCTCAACAAATTGGCTACAGAAGGAACATATCTCAACATAATAAAGGTCATAAACGACATACTCAACAGTGAGAGGCTGAAAGCTTTTCCTCTAAGATCAGGAGCAAGACAAGGGTGCCCACTCACACCACTCATATTCAACATAGCACTGGAAGTCCTAGCCACAGAAATTAGGCAGGAATGAGAAATAAAAGTCATCCACCAATACATAAAAATATATTTTATGGGGCACCTGGGTGGCTCAGTGGGTTAAGCATCTGCCCTCAGCTCAGATCATGATCCCAGGGTCCTGGGATTGAGCCTCATGTTGGGCTCTCTGCTCAGCAGGGAGGCTGCTTCTCCCTCTACATCTCCTTCCTGCTCATGATCTCTCTCTCATTCTCTCTCTCTCAAATAAATAAGTAAAATCTTTTTTAAAAAAAAAAAAGAAAACTTTTAAAAAGAAAGATATTCTAAATTCATGGATCAGAAGAATTAATATTGTTAAAATGTCTACACTATCCAAAGTCTTCTATAGATTCAACGTGATCCCTGTCAAAATTCCAAAGCATTTTTCACAGAAAGAGAAAAAACAATCCTAAAATTCATATGAAACTACAAAAGACCCTGAATAGCAAAGGTAACCTTGAGAAATAATAAGGCTGGAAACATCACAGTGTCGGATTTCAAAACTATATTACAAAGCTATAGGAATCAAAACAGGATGATTCTGGCCTAAAAATAGACTCTCAGATCAATGGAACAGAATTGCAACCCCAGAAATAAACCCTAACATATATAATCAGCTAATATTTGACAAGGGAGCCAAGAATACTAAATGGGGAAAGAACAGTCTCTTCAATAAATGTTGCTAGAAAAACTGAAAAATCACATACAGAAAAATGATATTGGACCCTTACCTTATACCACTCACAAAACTTAACTCAAAACAGACTAAAGACTTAAACATAATACCTGAAACCATAAAACTCCTAGAAGAAAACATAGGGAAAAGCTCCTTAAGATTGGTCTTAGCAACAATTTTTTGGCTATGACATCAAAAGTACAAGCAACAAAAGCAAAAATAAATAAGTGGAACTACATCAAACCAAAACACTTTTGCACAGCAAAAGAAGCAATCAACAAAATGAAAAAGCAACATACAGAATGGAAGAAAAATATATGGCAAATTGCAAATTATATATCAGATAAGGAGTTAATGTCCAAAACATATAAGGAACTCATACAACTCATAGCAAACTAAAATCCAATTCAGAAATGGACAGAGGAACTGAATAGACATTTTTTTCAAAGAACACATCCAAATGACCATGAGGTACATGAAAAGATGCTCAACATCACTCATTAGGGGAATGCAAATCAAAACCACAATGAGATATCACCTCACACCCGTTAGAAGGGCTATTATCAAAAAGACAAAAAGTGGGGCTCCTGGGTGGCTCAGTGGGTTAAAGCCTCTGCCTTCAGCTCGGGTCATGATCTCGGGGTCCTGGGATCGAGCCCCGCATCGGGCTCTCTGCTCAGCAGGGAGCCTGCTTCCCCCTCTCTCTCTGCCTGCCTCTCTGCCTACTTGTGATCTCTTTCTCGCTGTCAAATAAATAAATAAAATCTTTAAAAAAAAAGAAAAAAAAGACAAAAAGTAACACATGTTGCCAAGGATGTGGAGTAAAGGAAACTCTGTGCACTGTTAGTGGAAATATAAATTGATACAGCCACAATGGAAAAAAATATGGAGGTTTCTCAAAAAGTTAAAAATAGGACTACCATATGATCCAGCATTCCTACTCTAGGTACATATCTAAAGGAAATGAAATCAGACTCTCAAAGAAATACCTCCGCTCCTTGTTTACTGCAGCATTAGTCACAATAGCCAAAATACGGAAACAACCTAAGTGGCCATCTACAAATGAATGGATAATAAAGATGTGGTATACATATACATGGAATATTATTCAGTAAAGAATAAGAAAGACGGAGATCCTGTCATTTGCAACAACATGAATGAAATTTGCATCAATGTAGATGGAGCAAAATCTTCGCACCCAGACCCCATGTCTTCCTCTTCTTGCCCATTCCAGTGGTAGGCACTATCCTAACACTGGTATTTATTAGCCCCATGCATACTATGAGATCTGTAAACATATAATATTGCTTTGTACTTTTAATGTATATAAAACAGTGGCTTTTGGACTTTCTTAACATACTCAGCATAAGAACTGTGTTTTCCATTTTGATACATATGCACATGTACACATGTATATGTATCCATACATACCTGTATGTGTACATGTGTACAGAATCTGAAACAACACTGTCATGGAAATACTTCCTGTTCAGCTACTTCTAGCACATTCTGGTATTTTCTTTCTATTCTAATTTTATTTTGTAATGCTGGCAGTGACCTACTAAATGGATTTCACAACTCACAGATGGGTCATAACCAACAATTTGAAAAAATAATTAGGATGTCATTGTAATATCATCTTAGAGCTTATTTTTTCACTTCTAATATTTTTTTGGAGAGTTAGAACCATTTTGACATAGGAGATCCAGTTCATTCATTTTTACCTAAGTAAACTCTATGCCCAATGTGGGGTTTGAATTCATAATGCCAAGAGCAAAAGTCACGTGCTCTGCCAACGGAGCCAGCCAGGCACCCTTCAAAACCTTATTCTACTTATGGATGATTAGACTGATTCTCTATTTCCACTATTCCAAAGTGGCCTGCAGTGAACTTCCTTACATATAAACACAAAAGTTTCTCTAGAATACATGAGTAGAGGTGAAATTGCTTAAGTCAAAGGCTTGCATCTCTTTAACTATAATAGATACTGTAAAATTTTCCTAGAAATCGGTGTATGAATTTACATTACCATCAGCACTATTAAAGAGCTGCTATTTCTCCACATCTTAACCACCACCTAGTGCTACCAGACTTTGCATTTTTGTCAATCTGATGATGTGAAATTATTTATTTTATTTTGCATTCACCTCATTACTAACAAAGTTAGATTCCTTTCATGTCATCATCATCCAATTTTCCTTTCTATAAATTTCCAGTTTTATTGCCTATTACCTTATTATTCATTTTCAAGACATTTTGTACCTTCTGTACATTATTAGCTATATTTGTTGTGAATTTCTCTCATTTTCATGCAATCAAATTTATCAAACGTTTCTCTTTAACTTTTTTCCTATTTTGTCTTGTTTATTAAGTTTCTAAACCCTGAGGTTATAAAGATATTTTTCTACATTTTCTTATTAAAATATTAAAGTTTTAAACTCAACATTTATATTTTAATCCAGCTAGAGGTCTGTGTTTGTCTGTGTGGTGAGATAGGAATCCCATTTTATCTGTTTTCATAGTTTACTGTCCAAATCCAATTTATTAAATCATCCATTCTTTCACTGCTGCTTTGTAATGCTATCAGACATAAGCCAAATTCCTAATATACATGAGTCTGTTTCTACACTCTTTACTCTGTTTCATTGGTAGATTTCTTCTATCCTTATGCCAGCATCACATTTTTAAATTATTATATAGCTTTGTACAAATATTTAATTTGGTAGGGCAACCTCTTATTATCATCATGATTTATTATTTTTTTGGATATTTTTAGCCTTCCCTCTTTTGTTTGAATTTTTAGACCTATTCTGTCAAGTTCTATGAAAAACTACCTTGGGAATTTTCATTGGAATTGAATTAACTTTAATTTAATTTAGACAAAAAAACTGACATCTTTTATGCAACTAAGTCTTTCTATCCATGAGTATAGTATTTTGTCTCCAACTACTTTGGTCTTATTTTATGTCTTTCAATAAATTGTTTTGATTTTTCTGTAACAGTTTTGTACTCTCATATTTATTTCTAAGGGTTCATAGTTTTTTATTGTTGCTGCTGTTATTGTAAATGGTATTTTTAATTAAATTTTCTAAGTTTTGTTAGTGATGATTTTGCATATCAATCTTGTTCCCAGCAACCTTTTTTAATTCTCGTTATTTCTAATAATGGCCTATAGATTCTCGTGGATCTTCCATGTTGGCCATCATATCATCTCAAATAATAACAGGTTCGGGTTTTATTTTTTTCCCTCCCCCACTTTCAGCTTTTTTCTACAACCAAAATAATCCCAACCAAGCTCAGGTTACTAACAAGGGAGTAGACTCTACTGTCTGTAGCATTACTATGGTGGAACCTGAGGAGGTAAGAGGAGGCAAAACTAACATTGATTCACCAAGCACATCCGGTACCAAGTTCTCTACCATGTATTCTTGAATTGAACAACTGTACAATTTCTAAAAAACAACACACTAAAAAAATATTAAAATAAAAATAAATAAATAAATAACTTTTTTTCCAATCTCATGAGTCCACTCGGATTCTCCATTCACTCTCTCCTACTGTATGCTTTTATGGGGCTGCTTACCGGAACCCTGTATGCTGGCCCAGCATTTCCAGCTCTTTCCAGTATCATGTCTTTGTAACAGAAAGATTACTTTGGTGTCCTAGGCAACCAAGCTCAGTGTCTACAATCCTATCCTCATGATAATCCCAATGCAAGCTAGCATATTTTACAAGAGTACATAAACCATGCTAAGCTTCAGTGGGTTGAAATATGCCAGGACAAGATGTACGCCTCCCATTTTCTCTTTCCAAGTTCGGCTTTTGGACTTTTTTTGTGACTTTTTGGTTTGTTTTTTTGGTGGTGGGGAGGGCGGAATTTCAGAAGATGTTGTTGGGTTTTATTGTTTTGTTGGTTGATTGGTGGCAACCTATTTTTCCTTAGTTTAAACCTTTTTTTTTTTTTTTTGAGAGAGAGAGCAAGCATGAGCAGGTGTGGGGGGGAGCAGAGGGAGAGGGAGAGGGACAAGCAGGCTCCTCCCTGAGCGCAGAGCCCGACGCAGGGCTCAACATGGGGCTCAATTCCAAGACCACGAGATCATGATCCAAACTGAAGGCAGACACTTAACTGATAGAGCCACCCAGGCACCCCAATCTACTTATTCTTAAATCTGAACATGAACTCAAATATATTTTGTCATCAGCGTTACTCCCATTCTTTCTCAGTAGTGTTATTCTTTCATTGTGGCTTCTATATTTTCCTTTTATCTCTTTAGTTGCTTAAACATCCCTATATCAATGGTCTCTTTCAGATTGTATTTCTATGATCTCAAGTTTGGAGTTGTTGATCCTCCCGCTTGTTGTATCTGCAAATTCTTGTTTATAGTGGATCTTGTTTATAGTTCTTGTTTACAGTGGATCCTTCAACAGGTGTTTTATAATTTTTTACTGAAAGCTCATTTTCAAGTGAGCTAAATCAAGCTCTCCTATGACCACAGTGATTTTCCAACTGCTTCTGCATTATCTCCCAGCAGTAACATAACCAGGACTATTTTTGATGTGCATTTCTTAATTTAGGATGTCCACAGCTCATAGGCAGGATAAATTCTGTCTCCAGAACTGCTCAAAGCATAATGTTGGGATTTCATTTTTTCTCAAAGGCTTTTATTTTTTCCACTTAGAATCCAGACAGAGGCAAACCTTCCTGACATCTTCCTGATTCAGTGGCTGGATTTTTTTTTCCTAGTCCTCCTCTCATGGAGAGTTCAGCCCTGCAGTTGCCCCACCTTTTTTGCTTTCTTGTTCAGGCCTCCACATGGCACTGGCCCAAGGCCTTAACTCTCATCTCTGCATGGGCCCTACCCCAGCCTAATAAGAGCAGAGACAGACACGCCCACACCCCTGGCTCTCCACGGCGCCACTCACCACTTCCGGCTATGTTTTTCCATTCCCTCTTCATTTCCAGCAACTGAACTAATTTGGTTTTTGTTTTATCCCCTATTTCTATGTAGTAGGAAGGATTCCACATTAGCCCACTCCTCCTGGGTCCCCTTTCCCTTCACAGAGTCCCAGAAAACAACCAGGCCTTAAAACCTCTTATAGAGACCAGAAGCAGATGCTGCTGGGATCTAGGGTACATCCTACCTGCAAAGAGTACCTCCGGAATTTGGCCAGAAGCTTTCTGGAAGAAGGGGCTGGGCTTGTCTAATTACTGAGTAGACAATTTCTGCTTAACAACCACCTTTCTGTTCTTGTGCTGGAGCGAAATCGGAATGCTTCTTCTCTGCCAATTTCAGAGGGTGAGATCATCCTTACAAAGTCCTTGGGGAGACATTAAGTCAGGAATCTTTTACAAAAGAAACGCACATGGCATGTGAGACTTGCTGAAGGACTGCTGTCTTAAGAAACAAACCCTATAGGTCTCTTTGTCGTTGTTGTTGTTACTGTGGCTTTGGGAAGGAGGCTCCTCAAGTTTATGTTTTTATTTTTTAAAGAAAAAGAGCAATAAACCAGGGACCTTGGCTTTTTGTGGAGGGAACACATACCTTCATGGGTCAGCAGGCTAAGTGTCCTAGCGAAGTACTCTGACCATGTTCCAAATGATCTCTTTCAAATAGGATTGGTGTAGGAAGTCAAGAGGAAAGTCAGCAAGTATCTCAGGAAAAGAGGGTCAAGAAAAACAGACCCAAGGTTTTGAAGTCCATCACAGAGACAAACCCCTCACCAACATTCCCAGTGATGGCTTTCTGCTACATCGACACAAATGTTCAAAGCCCAGTGGGCACCACACCTATGCGCCCAGGCTTCAGAATAATCAGTCCGAGACTAAATGTGTAGAAACCTCCTTCATAGAACTCCTGGCCTTTAGCCTCACTGACGCCTTCCTCTCGTGGTATTTCTTTCACTCCTGTTCTTCAAAGCTCAATACCATCCTTGGAGTCAGAAGTGGCTCCAAGAGAAAGTTTGAGTAATCTCTCAATCTGCATCTTAGTGGGAATTTCACCCAATGTATTATCCATCCAGAGATGCTGTCTCTTGAAAGTTATCATCTCAGTGAGATAAAAATCCACCTGAAATTATGGCCAGTGTGAGGACTCAGACAAGACCCTCCAACTTCAAATCTCAGCCTCTTTCCAAAACTTACCACTATGACAGAAAGATTGACTATTGACTATGACAGATTGGAGCCTCTTCTCTGAGCTCTGAGGCCCAGACAGGCCTGTAATCCTGAGCTTTCTCTGCCTACGGGAATTACAGCTCTGGCCAGGCATTAGTGGTGAACACTCACAGGTTTAATTTCTACCACCTCCTCCACTCAATACACATCCCCACCAGTCAGCTCTGTCTGCTAGAGTCATAAAGAAAATAGGAATGATGAGAAAACTCATTTATTTTCTCTTAAGGAGTTCCACCTCATGGTGCAGAATCTTTGGGGAGCCATTAGCTACTTCCTTGCTATCCCTTAGGGAGATTCCAGCATCCCAGAGAAATAACCAAAGGAATTTTCCTGAAACAATTACATTCACATCAATCCAAAGCCTAATGTTCTAAACTCTTTGGAGGGTGTTAATCTCATTAAGAGCTTCTTATATAAACTTGCTTATACACCAGCCACAGTTTCTACTGAAGGGTGAGTGGATGGGCCCATGTTTGCAGCACTTGACCCCACAGGTGGGCCAGAGCTGACAGAACCATGAGTGGAGACCTCGCCCAGGAGAAACCAACCCACTGGCTAGGCTGAGCCAGTCAGATTCTCCCTTTCAAAAGAGAGGCCCAGAAGGTAAGAGGGAGGTAGGCCCTGCATCTGGAATTCCAGACCAGGCCAGAGCCGTGCCCTTGTGAGCTGAGCGGATGGCAGACAGATGCAGACAGACGCCCAGAGGTCTAAGGAAGGTGAATGAAGGTCTAAGGAGGCTGAATGAATCCTAAGGCCAGCCAGAGCCAATAAAGCAAACTAAGGAGGACTCGTGTGCTTTGCCCTGCACCTAGGTACCATGTTGGAACAGAGTGGGGAGGGAAGAGAAATTCTGAAAGACAAGTAATTGCCCCATAAAGGCAAGAGCCCTCACAAGTACAGTGCATCCACTGTTGGCTGCTGTGGCAGAAGCCCTGTCAGAAGGGAGGGCATGGGCTAATGAATAAAGGGTGCCCACATGGTGAAGAGACCAGGGACCACAGAACACAGAAAAGGCCCCCTGGCTGCTACCTCTCCTTTCATTTTTCTCCAGAGGTTTCTGGTGTCCCTCCTGACAACAGCTTTTACTAACCTTCCTCCCCAACCCTCCCCCCTTTACTTTCAGGTGGAGATCTGCCTCCTCTGTCAGTAAAAAAATTAAATCACCTGGGGGGAGAGGGTGCCGATGCCCCTGGCCCTCCACAAACTCCCTGTTTCATCGCTCACCCATGCTTTCCGATCTGAGGAAACGTGCCTCTTCCTTTACAAAGCTGACTCTTCCACATCATGTATTGATTCTGAGGCGTCGGACCCCAGGGACCCCTCTACCCATCATCCATCTTCCATCTCTCCTTCTCTGACAGCACCTTCCTGTCTGCCCGTAAGTGGCAGGGTCTCCAGGTCTCCAGCCCTGTATTTCCCTTCCTCAGCTCCAGGATTCCCTCTGGTGACTCCCTGGCTTCCCTCAGTCTCCTCATAGCTGAACTTCCTGAAGGAGTAGTCTATACTTCCCCAAGTCTCGTTCAACCCTCAACTCATCATATTTGGGAAATTGTAAAATGCTATGTCCTGGTTCCAGGCTTCCTCTGGCAACCTCTCGCACCACGGAACATGCCCTCCATATTGGTGATGGTCCAAACAGGATATGGACGGCACACGAGCTTGATGGCCTTTCTCAAACCAGCCCACTCCTCTATCAGTAGTCCCTTTAGTCAGAGGGAATGTGCAGTACACCAGGGCCAGTAACAGAGAAGAGCTCCCAGAGCAAGCGGCTGTGTGTGAGAGGGCCACCCCGCAGGAGCAGAGTCCTTGGCGGAGGGTGAGAGCCTGGCAAATACACTCCCCAACTCTCCTCCTCCCCTCCAATGGCCTGCCTGGCCCCCTCACAGCCCACTGCTGCGCACTTCTCCCAGGGCTCAGGGCACCGTGAGAGAGTGGGCATGGAGGGTCTGGAGGGGACAGAAGGACCCAGCACTCCCCCTCCTCCCAACTCTCCTCACTTGGCTTCTGTCTCCCGACCTGGTTGTTCTCCTAATATTCTAACCACTCTTAGCCAGGCTTCACTGGTCTCTTTTCTAACACCATCTTAAATGTCTTGTCTCAAATCCTGTGCCTATTTCTTCTCTTCACAAACTCTCTCTCTCTCCCCTTAAGCAAGTTCATTCCCCACAAGGCACCCACTGTAACCTCCAACGTGGAGCTGACCCAGATCTGCATCTTGACCTCTGACCTCTCGCTGATGTCTCACTGAACGCTAAGCCCACTAGTCATCACACAATTCCCCACTCACAGGAAAAATGTGAGTGCCCCCAGCACAACACATCTAAAACCAAACTCATTGTCTTCTCCCTCAGACTCTTGTCCGTGTTCCCCTCTTCATTAACCACAGGCACCTTGATTTCTTTTCCTTTACAATCTTTTGCTACTCACAGTGTGGTCCAAATGCTGTGGTATGGCCGGCCCCTGGGGGGTGTGTTAAAAATGCAGCATCTCAGGCCTGAGCCACGCACTTTACCAAGAGAGCAGGTGGCCAAGATTCATAGTCAAATTTAGAAGTGCTCATTTACGGCTTGTATTGCGACCGTTCCTCCTTCTACTTAACATTGTGTTAACAGACGGTGGCCTAGAGGCCCCCCATCCAGACAGCTAGCTCTGCAGGGCCCAGGAATCCCCTCTGCCCCATCGCCGCTCTGGCCTTCATCTTAGAGGAAGTGCCGGAAGGAGGATGCTGTGCTGATAGACTTCTTACTGTTTTACAAAATCCTCACCTGTCCCCTCAGTCCTTCCTGCCTATGTCCTTGGAGGACTGTGAAAGGCACCCAGGTTACCCCCTTGTAAAAAAAGAGAGAGAGGGAAACGATTTGGGGTTTCCAAAATGAGAAGCCCACGTGTCTGAAAAGGTCCCAGCTGACATTTGTCAAGGACGCTGTGGAGAGTACCTGACGCCCCACTCAATCTTATGAGGATTTTTAATCTCTCTGAGCCTCAGTTTTCCGATCTATAAAATAAGGAGATAACAGTAACTCCTTTAAAATGTTTCCAGAAGGACTAAAAGTGGTAAAACATGTAAAATATGCCCTCCAAATGGAAAGTGATCAAATATTCACTGAATGAAGAAAGGAAGTTACTTAACACATCAGAGCCTAGTTTACTCAAATGTACAATGAAGACCATGATACAAAGGCCACGAATTGTCAGCTCCCAGCTCTTCTCTCTCACACCCTCGCACAGTCCTCTCACACACACACACACGTGCACACACGCACACCCGAGGGCACACACGGGCAGGAATGTGCAGTCACGCACATGCACTCACACGCACTCATACCTGCACTGGTGCACGCACATACACACGAAACAGCCATCAGGAACCCTGGCAGCTCTCCCCTCTCGTCTCCTGCATGGCCTCCTGCTCCCCAGATTCTTTCACAGGGTTACTGCTCTCTCCCCCTCACCCCAGCACTTCTTCCACACCGGACACAGTGATCACTCCAAAACATAAGCCTGCATGTTTCCCTCCTGCTTGAAAGCCTCACACATTAGCCCAGCCAAACCCACTCTGCACCCCCAAAGGCACTGTGCAGTGTCAGGCCTCTGGGCTCTCATACACGGTCCATTTTCTCCGTCAAAAATTCTCGGCTCCAAGCAACGAATTCCTACTTGTCAAGACTTGACTTAAACATGGCCTCCTCTGGCTTTCCCTGCTGCCTCCCGCCAGGGGTAGCCTTTCCTTGAGGCCCAAGCCCCCACAGCGAGGGAAAAGCAAAGCTCTGATGTCACCACGTCCTCCTCCCCTTTGGATCCTCCAGGGCAAGGATGCCCCCTGAGGGCAGGTGACACAGGGACCCTGTGGACCAGGACACGTGAAAGGAGCAGAGTGGGATGTGAGTGGAAGCGAGTTCTGCCCACAGCACTGCTGCCCGAGGGAAAGGCCACAGCCGCTCACTCTCCTCCTCCAGGATGGCCCACCATCCTGGGCTGTGTGTTTTCAGTGTCCACCCTCCCAAAGCCGGGAGCACAGTAGGTGCTCAGTACACGCTGGTTGTAAGTGCTGCGCCCAGGAGAACGTGAGGAATACTCCAGGCCAGCCCACCACCCCCAGTCACAGTCACAGGAGCCCCCAGTTCCACCAGAAGGACCACACAGCCTCCTGTTCCCGGGGGCAAACTGAGGCACCAGGACCCTCTAGGCCTTGTCCCCTGAGCTGGACCTGCAGAGTTGGGGACAGAATCCCCAGGATGAAACTTGCAAGAGGCCAACTCTGGTGTCCGCAGCACCACGCCCAGACCGCCCCGTCCAGCCCCCAGGCCGCGCCTCCCTGCGGCTCTCACACACATTTCCCTTTGACTTTCTTCAAAGCAGAAAAATAACCACCCTCTCCAAAAGGCAGGGATGCTGGGAGTTGCTTGCCCAGAAACAAAGATCCAGATTTCCTTTCCCAGCCGGAGAGATTCTCCAGACCGGGCATCACCACGAGGGCAGTGGACCCCGGGCCTCCCAGGACGGCGGGCCTTACCGAGATGTCCCGTGAGGGCGGGCGTCACAGGGACCCTGTGGACCAGGACACGTGAAAGGAGCAGAGTGGGATGTGAGTGGAAGCAAGTTCTGCCCACAGCACCACTGCCTGAGGGAGAGGCCACAGCCCCTCACCCTTCTCCAGAACAGACGCCATCTTGGCAGATGCCGCGGACGCGTCCAATTTCCGCCACTTCCGGGAAAGCCGGCGGCGGAGAGGGGCAGCGCAACGAGCCTGGGGAGGCTCGAACTCTGAGACCTGACTGGGCCTCTGCCCTCAAGTATCAGTGAGCTCCGCCCTGGGTCGGGTACTAGTGCGGGTCTGAAGGAATCACCCAGCACTTCTTGCCCCAGAGAAGTTGGCCTGTCTTTGGAGACAGGGCAGGAGGGCCCACACCTGGAAAATAAAGAACCTTAGGAGGCAGGATGTAACCAGGAGCTAAACTGGGTGGCACGGACATGAGCTGCTCTGCAACTTCAGAGAAGAAATGGAAGGAGCTGTGTGGACAGGAATCGTGAGGAAGGTTCATGAAGGGGCATCTGAAAGGATGGATGGGCAGGGTGGGGAGGGCATTTCAGAAGGCGAACAGCTCATACTAAGGCACATGGTATGATCTCTCATGGTGCGTCTGTAGCAAAGACATCGGTTTCTGCTCATTATGTTGGGGATGGCTTATTTTGACTGATGATTCACTTTGAAATCAGCCCTGCCAGGGCTCCATGCTGCCTAGGAGCCTGGGCGGGTTAAACCATCTTTCTGCCCAGCCATGCGAACAAACCACAGAGCAAAGCCAAACCGCGGGGAGCTGGTCTGACAAGGAGAGAATAGTCAGCTTGAGAACAAGAGAACAAGCACTCTCTCCTTAAAAGTCCAAGGAGGAAACCTTGTCCTTCCAATCTCTCTGCAACTTCGCCATCTGTGCTTAAAAACATCAACTTTAGTGGGAGAGACAGCTGCAGAGAACAAGGGAGAGCTGCTTAAAGATTTATTTATCCACCTAATCTTTCACTGGTTTCACTGAGCCATCAAAGTTCCCTGGAAAATGAAACATCCTGAGCCGGAAGAGAACTCTGGGGTGGGCAGCTTCTAAAATGGCTTCCAAAGAGCCCCACCTGCTGGAATTGGTGCTCTGGTGTAGCCCCTCCCCTCAAATGTGGGCTAGACCTGGTTTCATACTTTTTAAATAAAAAAAGATTTTATTTGTTTATTTGTCAGAGAGAGAGCACAAGCAGAGGGAGCAGCAGGCAGAGGAAGTAGCAGACTCCCTGCTGAGCAAGGAGCCCAATGCAGGACTCGACCCCAGGATGCTGGGATCATGACCTTAACTGACTGAGCCACCCAGGCATCCCCTGGTTTCATACTTCTAATTAAGAGAAAATAGTCGAAAGTGATGGGATGTCACTTCTGAGACCATATGATGGTGTTTTGTCTTGCTCGCACTTTCTCTGGATGCTCTAGATTGCTTGCCAGCTGCCATGCTATGAGCTGCCCCACGGAGAGGCCCACGTGGCAAGAAACTAGTGGTGGCCTCTGGCCAACTGCCATCAGTGAGATGAATCCTGTCAACCACCACTGAGTGCACTTGGAAGAGGACTCTGCCTAACTGAGCCAAGGGAGGCCGCCAGCCCCTGTGGGACCTTGACTGAAGCTTGTGGGGCCCTGAGCCTGAGGACCCGGTCAAGCCATTCTTGACCCACAAGAACTGTGAGATGATAAATATTGTTATTTTGAGCCACTAAAGTTTGGGGTCATTTGTTACACAGCAAGAGATAACAAATCCACTCTCCGATCTGGCCTCCAGTGATTATTAATGAAACCGTGCACGTGCCTGAGCCGATGCCCACACCTGATACAACCAGAAATGTTCCCTGAAGCTAAACCTTTCCCCCTAAACTCACTGTTAACTAGTATGTCTCCCAGTAGTTAGTGCACCGTTTTCAGATGGTTCATCCTGAGGATTAATTTGTGCGTGTGGAAATGGGATGGGGGACGCAGGAAGCTTCACATTATGCCAATTATTTCATATGTAAGCAGACACTGCAAGTCCCTTTGGAGAAAACCCTCCTTCTCATAGGAGGCAGTGGGCCACCTGTTTGCAGACAGCAGGGACCTGCAGACCCAGGCTGGGGTATATTCAACATGTCTCACAGCAGGTGTGGGCATGAGAGTGGACCAGGATGGACGCTGGTTGCTCCATCAGAACCCATGTAAGCCCTTGGTCCCAAGGAAGGGGTGTGCCAGAATTCGGGGAGGCCCGACAAGGCTTTCCCCTCTCTGACATTCTGTGACAGCCAGCATTCTGGAGAAAGGGAGTGCTGCCTGCCAAAGGAGAGCCCAGCTGCTTGGCCCAAACCTGGCAACACGGACAGGATGGTCTTCTCTGAAGATCAAATTGGAAAAAGACACCAAGGGCTCCAAAGAGGAACCCACCAGAAGGAAAAGAGGAACCCACCAGAAGGAAAAGAGGAAGCAATTGTTAGTTTGCTTGTTTATAGGTTTGTTTGTTGGGAGGGGAGCTAGTCTGGGCTGGCCTGAAGGAGTCAAGGCCCATAGAGGAGGCTGGTTCCCATGGGCCTGAGGCAGAGGCTGGAGCCTGTCCAGACCCTCCCATCCCCTCGTGGCAGGGAGTTCGGAGCTCCAGTCCCTTCGGTCCTGACATGAAAGCTTTGCAGGCCAGTGACTAAGCTTGTCAGTGTGTTGTCAGAGGGCTAAAACTTAGAGCACAGTGTGGGACCTCATGAATTCAGTTCTGAGCAGATTTTGGAGGTGAGATCTCCAAATTAAAATGCCTAGCACCTAAATAAATGGGTCCTGAAATCATGGGTGTTCAATACTGGAGATAAAGACCTTTTTCATTGTGGCAATATATACATAACACAAAATTTACCATCTTAACCATTTTTAAGAGGACAATTCAGTAGCAGTAAGCATATTCGCACTGTTGTGCAAACATCACCATCATCCATCTGCAGAACTTTTTCATCTTGTAAAACCGAACTCTGTGTCCGCTAAGTGATAACTTCCCACCCCTCCATCTCCCCAGCCCCTAGTCACTACCTTAGTAACTGCCCAGCCCCACTCTCCCGTGTGTCTGTATGCCTTTGCCTATTCTACGATCCTTATATAAGTGGACTCATACAACATTTGTCCTTTTGTGTCTTTCTTTCACTTAGCCTAAAGTCTTCCAGGTTCATGCCTGTTGTAGCATGATGAGAACTTCATTCCTTTTCAAGATTTATTACTATTCTATTGTATATATATATATATACTGTTGACCCTTGAACACACTGGGGGTTAGGGTGCAGACCCTCAGCGCAGTAAAAAAAATCCACTTTTAGGAGGATCTGACTTTTGATCTCAGCTCAGGTTTTAATCTCAGCATGGTGAGTTCAAGCCCTGCATTGGGCTCCATCTGGGTATGGAGCCTACTTTAAAAAAATTTTTTTTTAATTTTTTTAAATCTGCATATAACTTTTACTCCCCCAAAACTTAACTACGAATAGTCTACTGGTGGCCAGAAGGCTTACTGATAACATGAACAATCAATTAACACATATGTTATATATGTACTATATACTGTATTCTTACAATAAAGTAAGCTAGAGAAGAAAAATATTAAGAAAATCATAGGACAAACTACGTTTACAGTACTGTACCATATTTATTTTTAAAACTGCATATAAGCGGACCCACTAAGCTCAAACTCATGCTGTTCAAGGGTCAACTGTATACAACATTTTGATTATCCATGCATCTGTCAGTGGACATCTGGATTGCTTCCACCTTTTGGCCACTGTGAATAAGGCCACAACAAATATGGTTGTACAAATATCTATTTGAGTCCCTGTTTTCAATTCCTTTGGGTGTATACCTAGACGAATAATTGCTGGATCATATGGTAATCATTTCCTTAACTTTTAAAGGAACTGCCATACTATTTTCCACAAAAGCTGCACCATTGCCTTCGCATCAGCAAGGCACAAGGGTTCCAGTTTCTCCACATCCTCACCAACACTTGTGTCATTGTAGCCATCCTAATGGGTGTGAGGTGGGATCTCTGTGTGGTTTCGATTTTCATTTCCCTGACGATGAGTGATGTTTAGGATTGTTTCATGTGCTTGCAGGCCATTTGTATAGAAAATATGAATTTCTGGGAGCACCTTGGTGGCTCAGTCGGTTAAGCGTCTGCTTTCAGCTCAGGTCATGATCCCAGGGTTCTGGGATCAAGCCCCGCATCAGGCTCCCTGCTCAATGTGGAGTCTGCTTCTCTCTCACACTCTCCCTCTGTGCTCTCTTTCTTTCTCTATAATAAATAAATAAAATATTAAAAAAAAAAAGAAAGAAAATATGAATTTCTGAATTGTCAGCAGATAGGTGCTAACATCATGAGTGGTGCCCACTGCGACTTTCCCATCCAGTAGTCATCTCTTCTCTCGCTTTCTTATTAATACTGCCAGTTGTTTGTGTGTGTGTGTGTTTTTTTTCAGGTCTACACTGTGCCCAGCTAGACTACTCACTTCCCATGACACTCTTGTAGCTAGAAGAGGATGTGGACCTGGTTCTGAAACAGGAGTTCTGGGGGGAATCAGAAAAAGATAGCTTTGATTAAATGTAACACATTCAGTCAGCATCTTCCTTTTGCCACTTTCCCATCTTCTTTGTCAGACATGGAATGTGAATGTGATGCCTGAAGATGTGGCAGCCCTATTGTGCCAAAGAGAAAAGAGCCATGAAGGCTAGCAAAGCAGGCATGTAAAAGTCAGCCCTGGACTGATGGCCTGCCCCCCACACTCCCTGTTCCCTGAGAAAGATGAGCCTCTGCTTCTATTAGCCACCATTTGTTGGGTTTCTATGACATGCAGGCGATCCTAACTGACCTAACCTGGGAGTGGATCCACTCAGGTGAGTGTACAGAGGAAAGAAGACAAGAGAAGGGTGCCCTGGGAATTGCTGGGAGATGACAGAAAGCAGCAGGGGAGTCACCCAGAGCAGGGACTAATGAGGAGTGATGAAATGAATGCTTTAAATATGAGGTTATGAGGAGGGGCGCCTGGGTGGCTTAGTGGGTTAAGGCCTCTGCCTTCGGCTCAGGTCATGATCTCAGGGTCCTGGGATCGAGCCCCTCATCGGGCTCTCTGCTTGGCGGGGAGCCTGCTTCCCCCTCTCTCTCTGCCTGCCTCTCTGCCTACTTGTGATCTCTCCCTCTCTGTCAAATAAATAAATAAAATTTAAAAATAAATAAATAAATATGAGGTTATGAGGAAATAAACCCACAACTATATGGTCCATTAATCTTTGACAAAGGAGACAAGAATATGCAATGGGAAAAAGTCTCTTCAACAAATGATGTTGGGAAAACTGGACAGCTACATGCAAAAGCATGAAACTAGACCACTTTCTTACATCATACACAAAATAAATTAAAGATGGACTGAGGATGTAAATATGAGACCTGAAGCCATAAACATCCTAGAAAAGAGCACAGGCAGTCATTTCTCTGACATCAGCTGTAGCGACATTTTTCTAGATAAGTCTCCTGAGGCAAGGGAAACAAGCAAAAATAAACCATTGGGACTACATCAAAATAAAAAGCTTCTACACAGCAAAGGAAACAATCAACAAAACTAAAAGACAACCACTGAATGGGAGAAGATATTTGAAAATGATATATCTGATAAGGGGCTAATATCCAAAATATATAAAGAATTTATACAACTCAACACCAAAAAACCCACAAATAATCCAATTAAAAATGGGCAGAAGACATGAATAGACATTTTTCCAAAGAAGACCTATAGATGGCCAATAGGCACATGAAAAGATGCTCAACATCACTCATCATCAGGGAAATGTAAATCAAAACCACAATGAGTGGCATCTGGCTGGCTTAGTCAATAGAGCATGCAACTCTTGGTTGCAGGGTTGTAAGTTCAAGCCCCATGCTGACTATAGAGATTACTTAAAAATAAAATCTGGGGGCGCCTGGGTGGTTCAGTCAGTTGAGCATCTGCCTTCGGCTCAGGTCATGATCCCAGGGTCCTGGGATTGAGCCCCATGTCCTGCTCTCTGCTCAGCAGGGAGCCTGCTCCCCCTGCTCGTGCTCTCTCACTCTGTCAAATAAGTAAATAAAATCGTTAAATACACACAAAATACACACAAAAAATAAAATAAAATCTTAACGACACACATACACACACACACGGCACCCTGGGTGGCTCAGTTGGTTCGGTGTTCGACTCTTGATTTCAGCTCAGGTCATGATGTCAGGGTTGTGAGAATGAGCCCTGCGTTGGGCTCCACGCTCAGCAGGGAGTCTGCTTGAAATTCTCTCTGTCCATCTCCCTCTGCCCCTACACCTGCTCAAGCACAGACACGTGTGCTTGCTCACTCTCTCTCCCTCAAATAAATCTTTTTAAAAAGCACACACACAATGAGATACCACCTCACACCTGTCAGAATGGCTAAAATAAAAAATACACAAAACAACAAGTGTTAAGGAGGATGTGGAGAAAAAGGAACCCTTATACACTATTGATGGGAATGCAAACTGGTGAAGCCACTATGAAAAACAGTATGGAGGTTTCTCAAAAAATTAAAAACACAATTACCATATGATCCAGTAATCACACTACTGGGTATTTACCTAAAGAATATGAAAACACTAATTTGAAAAGATATATGTACCCCTATGTTTACTGCAGCATTTTCTACAGTAGCCAACTATGGAAGTAGCCCAAATGTCCATCAAGAGATAAACAGATAAAGATGATGTTGTTTGTGTGTGTGTGTATTTGTATGTATACATATATTTGTATATATACACACAATGGACTATTATTCATCCATAAAAAAAATAGAATGAAATCTTGCCATTTACAACATGTATAGATCTAGAGAGTATAATGCTAAGTGAAATAATCAGAGAAAGACAAATACAGTATGAGTTCACTCATATGTGGAACTTAAGAAACAAAGGAAAAATAAAGAGACAAACAAAGGAACAGACTCTTAAATCTAGAGAACAAACTGATGGTTACCAGAGGGGAGGTGGGGAGATGGGGGAAATAGGTGATGGGGATTAAGAGTACACTTACTGGGATGAGCACTATACACTGAGTGTATAGAGGTGTTGAATCACTATACTGTACACATGAAACTAATATAACACCATGTGTAAACTATCCTGGAATTAACATTTTAAAAAATAAGAAAACAAATAAACATGAAGTTATGATAGCAAATGAATTCATGAAGGAAAGAAAGAACATCAGTAAGTTAGAAGCTGAAGAAACGTCCAGTAAGGGAAGCACCAGGAAGCATGAATTCAACAGAAATGAGACCCCAGGGTCTCAGAGGCATGTAGGGTCAGGGACTGACTAGGAGGAAAGGGATTGAGTGTGAGGAGTCCAAGGAGGTATTTTTAAAGATGAGAAACACCTAAAATGCTGATGATTGGAACCAGAAGAAAGGCAGAGGTTGACAGTTTAGAAGAAAGAGGATCCTGCTAACTGTCTCCTTTTTTGGGTTAGTAACAGAATCCTCCAGCTTTCAATGGGGCACTGGTTTCCCAGGATGGTCGTGTTTCCCAGCCTCCCACACAGCTAGGTCTGGTCATCTGACTTATTTGAGCCAATGCTGTATCAGCCAAACTCACAAGTGACATTTCAAGTTATTTCCTTAAAGACACTTGTTCTGCACATTCTCTCCCTTCCTATTTGCTGGGACATTGCAGCAGCCACTTTGGACCCAAGATAGACATCACTCACAGGGGGTGGCAGAATGGGTCCCCTGGCCTGGGTTCCTGGGTGACCTTGACCTTGTAGAATGGGGCCTCCACCTACCCTAACTTGCCCACCTACCTCTGCAACACAATGTGGGGGAATAAAAACTCTTCTTAGTTAAGCCACTGCATCAGGAACTCTGTGACAGCAGCCAAGCTTCCTTATCCAGATGGCAGAACAGCCTGCAGAAAAGCCATCAGTCTAGGAATAAATGAGGCCATGTATGACCGGATTAAAGTTCGGTTTACAAATTTAAATGTACTCAGTTTAAGTGTCGCCTTTTATTTTGAGATGACATGCTTCCTAAGTTTTTTTATATTCACATCAAAGGTTGAGTGAGGCCCAGGTTGGGAGGAGGGGACTGGCTCTAAAGGAACATGAGAGAACTTTCTAGGATGAGGAAGCCCTTCCATATCCTGATGGTGGAAGTTAGCATACAATTATTTAGAGTGATCAAAATTCCTCAAATTTTAAATGGATGAACTGTATTGTACGCAAACAACACTGTGATTTAAAAAAATCATTACAATGAAAAAGTGTTCCTTCTTTTATAAAAATGTTAAGGAAAGTGAAAAAATTGGTTGTCCTTTTTCAAGATGTACTTTGGAAAATAAAAAGGAGGCAACCTTATGTGGATCCCGGAATTTTTTTCAACATTTTCAGGGCTGAAAAATGGATAAGCCTGAGAGCCCCTGTATCAGTTATCTATAGCTGTCTAATAAATTACTCAAAAGTTTAGCAGTTTAGAGTTATAAACACTTATTATTTCACAGTTCTTGTGAGCTGGGAATATGAATGGCCTTCCCCGGGGTCCTCTGGCTCAGAGGCTCTCAATTCAAGTGTCTGCTGGGACCGCAGTCTCATCTGAAGGCTTGACTGAGGGAGGGTTTGCTCCCAGGCTGACTCACAGGGTTGTTGGCAGGACTCAGTTCCTCTCAGGCTCTCAGACTGAAGAAATCTGTTCCTTACTTTATGAGCCTCTCCGAAGGGCAGCTCACAACATGGCAGCCTGCTTCTAGGAGAGCAAGTAAGTGAAGGAGCAAGAGAGGACAAGACGGAACCAGAGACTTTTTAAAGGCTGCCTCCCAAGCCTTCGGTCTGAACATGGCACAGCCAGGTCTGGCGGGGCGCCAAGCCTCCTCCAGTGTGACAGGAGAAAGGGGGGAGAGGCCGGGAGCTGCTGTTCCTACCTGTGCAGTCATATGCAGCTAAGGTGTTATGTTACGTAGTGTAGCTATGTTGTTGGAAGCTGAGGGGGGTGGATTACTGGTTCTATTTTCTCCCAAAATTAGGGCAGCTGCCAAGAAAAGAGGCCAAGCGGTACCAGAGGAGGTTGAAGGAAATGGAGGGCTTTAAAAATACGTGGTGTGGGACAGGGGGAGAGACAGGAGCACAGAACCCCATGTGGTGCTCCAGCTGGGACCTGCGCCTGGAGGTGTTAGGGTCCAGAGAAGCAGCAGTCCTTACCGAAATCCACCCCTGAGGCAGATTTGCCTTTTTCTGAGAAAACCACCTGTGTGCAGCCAAGGCCTATCTGTGATCCCAAGGGGAAGTGGGAAGGAACCAGGAACAAACGTGAGTTTCCCAGATGTTGAGGAGCTGGATTCGTGACGTTCTCCACCCCGGATACGGGCCCTGTGGCTGAAGGCGCGCTGCGACCCCGTGAGGCCAACCCTGTAGGGCTGCCCGAGCCAGTGGGGCTGCTGTCCCTCTCCCGAACCAGAGGAGCAGCCTCTGTCAGATGTCCTGGGAAAGGCGGTCCTCGCACAGGAAATGAGAGGATCTGAGTCCCAAGCGGCAGTGACAAGGCATTTCCTCTTCGCTCGGGGCCTGGGGACAAAGTAAATTCTGTCCCAGAGGTGAATTCAAGTCTCCACTCTCCCTCCTGCTTGAAGGCCTGGGTGCAGTGAGGATCGACAGAGCCCAGCCTTGGGAGGAAAGAGGATGGCCATTACAACGCAGCAGGGAGGCCCGAGCTCCCGAAGAGAGGCTGGTGGCCCTAAAGAGCCCCCACATCGGTGGGGGGATATGCAGGACCCTCCATATCTCACGGCCCTCCGCTTGTCCAGGCCTCTAGGACAGCCCTCTTCAAAATGTCAGCCTGACCTCAGCTGCATCGCTGGGCATGAAGAGAAAAGCTTCGCCACCCCTCTGTGGGGGAGAGCAGGAAAGAGAGCCGTGTCCAGTTTTCCAGGCCGGGGCAGCGTTGTACTGGGGTGATGTGGAGGCTGAGCCAGGAGCACCGAGTAGGCTCTTCTACGACAGCGCACTAAGTGAGGCTTGGGAGAGTTGAGGCTCGCTGTGGCGGTGGAGGCCAGGGCCCCCGTGGGCAGTGGGCCGTGAAGTTGACTGAAACGTGGTTCGACTCCAGTAGGAAACTGCTTCAGGTCACACAATACCGGTCAAACAATGGCAAGGCGATCAGGCATTTCAGGGGTCAAGGCCAAGGCAGGGTTGGCCCATTTGTACCAACAGGTGGGTGTGGCGGGCACTCCCTGCCTGCATCTCCTAGCCCAGCTCCTCCCAGATCAGATCGGCTCTCCCCCAGACCTCCACCAAGCCAGCTCCTCCAAGCCCACCATGAAGATGAGCCCCCAAGCTGGTCGCCTCAGAGGCTGCACATCTGCCCTTCTCTCCCCCAGAGCATTGCTCACTGAGCCAGAAGCAAGCATTTGAATAAGCAGATCCAACTTCCAAATCAGGGCGGAAACCCTGCTCACCTTGGACCCTCGTTTTAGCTACAGCCAGAGACGGTTTCTGGGCATATGAGACTCCATTTTGAAGCTCCGTCTTCTTTTCCAACTAATGAACTCTTGAACTAGGCCAGAAGCGGCAAGAGTTTTACAAGCAGTTGCTCATAAAATTTCAACAGAGCAACTGGCATTTCGATCATATGAGGACAGTAAAGTTAATTAATACATACCAGGGATAGTTTCATTTGAGAGCACCAATAAAATAATCAATACGATCGCCATCAGAAGCGGCTCAACTGGTCGGCGCCAAATTAAAAGGTTTTTTGTTTCTCTGCTTTATCTAAATCATGTAATTACCCCTTCCTTCTTTCTCATAAAAAAATCCTTGCTTTCCTCACATGAGATTGTGGTTACCCCAGAATCTATGCTCCCAGGACTGCAATCCTGAGACCCCAAATAAGGCCTTTGTTCTTTTTCAGTGTTGCCTTTTCTCAGTTAATAAGACAACAGTGCTCTGGTCACACCACAGCCCAGGACCATGAGGCTGACGGCGCGCTTGCCTTGGGGACATCAACATTCTTTTCTGGTCCCCACTGGGCTGTGGACTGAAAAATCAGCCCAGCCTGGCAGACTGTGTTCCTTGTGCCAAATGGGGCAGCAGCCAAGGAGAAACAGGCACGAGAGAACAATTTTAAGAAGAAAGATATTTACAGTTAGATTTCACTTTCTTGCTTTCAACACCTGAATAGAAAGCCCCAGAAAACTGCAATTTACGATCAAATGGCAAAAGTGCAACCTTCTGGCTGGGGGAGGTCGTTGTGGCAGCTTCCAGAATTCTCTTCTCAAAACCAGCTTCCTAACGATTCGATAAAGGTGGGCACGAGAAGAGGCTTTAGCCTTTTAGTTGCTGGACTTTAGCCAGCAACAAGTAGGAAAGTGAGAGGGCATGGGGCTTTGCGCCCCTGTAGGAGGGCGTTTCGCGCGTAAATGCAGCGCCTAATTTAACACACGCACCTGAGTGCTTGCCCACCAGCCGGAGCCCACTTCTCTGCTGCTCCTCTTTCCCTGGGAAGCCAGGACTCCAGGCCCCCGCTCACCCAGGCAACAGCTGGTTCCGGGATCCAGTCAAGGAGGCGGAAAGAAACCAAAAAAATCTAAAGGACGAACAGAAACACAGCTTTCAGCCTGGGGACCAGTGCCCTGCACACCAGTTCGTTCACCCCTGCCCTGACCCTGAGGCCGCCTCTTGCAGGCTACTATGTCTGTGTCCAGGCACTCTGGGGGGTTTTCTGAGCTAGGAGAGGGTATAGGGAGCAGGTCCAAAGCAATACCGTGCTTGCCCTGTCCCTGCGGCAGATGGGGGGCCTGCCCGGGTCCCTGCGACCGCCGACCCTTTGGAGTCTACACACGCCCCCTTGTGGTCACTGTGAGCCCCTGCGGCTTCTGTGGCTCGGCCAC
Source organism: Potos flavus (assembly GCA_028534135.1). Taxonomy (NCBI): domain Eukaryota; kingdom Metazoa; phylum Chordata; class Mammalia; order Carnivora; family Procyonidae; genus Potos; species Potos flavus. Next base: position 46,369,504 of record CM052885.1, on the reverse strand, counting down.
ATCGCGGGTAGTCCCGGCCACACCCGGGGGTGCGGGAGACAAAAGTATGTGGCCGGACTGGAGGCCCCGTCAGCCGCCCTCCTGGAGGCAGGCCTGGGCCGCCTCAGCACCTTCCGCTCGGCCGGGTGCGTCTGGGGCTCCGGGTACAGGTGGCGACGGCGGCGGCAGCCACGTGGAGGAGCCGCGGGGCGACCTCTGCCCCACCCCTCCTGAACCCCAAGCCCGGCCGGCCGGCGCCCGCGGCGCCTGAGAAGTGCCTGACGCCCGGCGGCTGCTCCCCCGTTTTCCGAGAGGGGCGGAGGGAGGCCGCGGTGGGTGCGCGCAGCAAGCGGGGACGGGGCTCCGAGGGCCCCCGGCCCCACGGCGCGCATGGCTCTTCGGGGCGGCCCTGCGGTTCCGCTCCAGCCCGGGCTCCGGACGCCCCGCGCCCCGGTACCGCCGGTGTGCTGCGCCCCGCAGGGAGAAAAAGGACAGAAAGGGGGAGAAAGGGCCTTGCCTGGTGGCCGCATTTGTCTCCTTCCTCCCGACTGCTGCGGGACTGCGCCCGCTCTGACTGAGATGGGCCGGGGAGGCACTGCCCCCTGGTGGTCTCTGGCCGTCACGGCAACTATCTTCGTCCAGGGCACAAGCCGTTTTTCCCCCAGGGAGCTTTATTAGTCCTCTCCAGCGAAAGCTTGTGCGTCCCCCCAGCCCCCGTCACACCTCCCTGGGGGTGATACGAGAGGGTCACAATAACAGCACAAAGCAGCACTTTTCTGGTGCAACCCCATCTGCAGAATTGTGGATACTGTGGACCCGGACAAATTCCAACCAATCAGTTCAACAAATCCGAGGGAGTCTGGGCCGTTCTGTGACATAAGGTGACCCTTTCCCTGAGCATTGCACTCCCTCTCTTCCCAGTACTCAGTTCTGCCCTCTAACATGGATAAAGCTCTGCTGCTCTGTACCCCTCAGCTCAAAGCTGCCCTTTCCCTCTCACCCTAAGTGACTTTCCTTTGGGCCCTCATGCAAACAGCCCGTCCGTATTATTCCACCGCCCTCCCTCCCACCCCATGAGTCCCAGATTAGAATCTCAACACTAAAATCCTTGGTATATTGGCAAGGTGCCTTTCTTTTAACACTTTAAACCAACAATACTCTGGGATACTATTTTTGACAGAGAAGGTGTTCATTGGTTATAAAGGGGAAAAGCAGAGAATGAGGACTCTGATTCTGGAGGTCTCTTTGTGCCTGGCTGGTCACCTGTTAAAATGGCAACCAGTGGGTATAGAAGCCTGGTGTAGAAGCCTGGAATAGTAGGACCAGGGTGGGGGTGGGGGTGTTCACGTGGGGAGAGGGGAATGGGGGCACCTGGAGAAGAAAGTGGACATCATAGTGTTGTTTCAGTCTCGCCCACTCCAGGCACTGAGCCCTGTAGTACATCGAGGGTCTAGAACTTTGGGGAGACTGGGGAGGAGCTCATGAAGCCGGGCACGCTGGCTCCAAGGAGGGGGCACAACAGGCATGGCAGACATCCAGCCCAGACCTGGCAGAAGACGTGAATGGACTTACTCCCCAAAACATGAGCAAAACTCCTGAGGACTTTCAGAAATGCCAGTGTCATTCGCGGTGGTGGGGGACACTAAGGGACCCTGAAGTTGAAGAAGTAAAGCTAACGGATAGACCCCAGATTGGTTGCCCCTGGGGCTACCCAGGAGACATAGTCGGGGTTCATCCAGATCACTGGAATCCTGGTGCCATGCGGACATGCGTCATGCCCTCTGGCAAACTTGGAATAGAGCCAGTTTACTCATTAGGGAAACACGGGAAGAGACATCAGTAGAGAAATCTGGTGCTCCGTGCTGGCTTTGGAAACCCCGGAAGGCAGTGATGAGGCAATAACTGAAAAGACCCCCACAGGCTGCTGAGCCTCTGAACAGGTCTAGAGACATGTCCAGATATTCAGGAGGGAGAAAAATGCAAACGGTGTTACCCAAGCTTGCAGGGATTCCTGATCACTCCATGTTCCTGGAAAAAGGATGCCTGAAAGCACTCTTTAAGTTCCTTATCTCATACCTTAAGTTTCTAGAAGGACTGAGTCTTCCTGGAGACTGTGGGGAGCAAACAAGTGTCTGATGTGCCAGAATCTGGGACCCTCTAGAGAAATGGGTATGTAAGCTGGATCCCGCAGTTCCTGAGGCCCGCCAGATCCACCCTGCCTTTCCAGTGACATGATCCAATAAATCCGCTTTTGTGCTTCAGGGAGAAGAGTAGGAGTTTTCTTCACTTGTAACCACATGAGTCCTCTTACAAGAGCTCGTTAAGACTTTACAAATGACTGGATATGGGCTAACAAGAGGGCGACATCTCAGGCAATGGCAGTGTGAAGTGTGATTGACTGGCCGGGGGCACCAGCGCTCCTGAGAGAGATGAAGAAATTAGGTGGTGGGAGTTGAATGCTCAGCGGAGGCTGGTCCAGTAGACTTTAGATCACGGAAGGTCTGTTCTACCCTTTCATACGGCAGGTCACTCTCTCTTCCAATCACTAAACTAACCTCTCACTCTTGGACTTCAGATCTCGGTACTTAACACTTAATTTTGAAATGTATTGGGGGGCCTCGAGAAAACCCACACACAGTAATGAAATCCTACCCAAGTCCAAATGGCATCAACTAGCTACACGCACATAGCAGAGGCCCCTGTGGATTGAGGATTATTAAATATGAAGTGTGTTTGTCAGAAAGAACCTCTGTTTGTATAAACAGTGGAAGCACCACCATGGTAACCCCGCTCGGCTCGCTCTGCAGCCCAGAGAGGCCTCCCGGCCAGATTCCCACCTCCTTTCTCGCTGCTAGCCTACATTTTTTTAAAAAAACACCCCCAGCCAAAATTCCATGATCTGCCTGCTTGGTTTCCAGGCCCAGAAAATATCATTTTAAAAGTGCTGGGGAACCGGTTGAAGCCACTGCCAAAGCTTCTAAATGAAAGCTCATGTCTCACACACACAGTCTCACACACAAAGACACATTTTGTTTGCCAACTACAGTATGCTTTTCCTTTTTTATGCAACCCAAGTTTCCTTGGGCCCCACAGGCCTGCCGGGCCAATGAAGGAACCTAAACATATGGCCAGCAAGAACCCACGCTGGCCCTGGGCTTGTCTCCCGCCTGCTCCCAGGGGACTCTGGCCTCCGCGGAAGTGTTGCTGAGTAAGGGGTGTCGCGTCCCCTGAACAGACCCACCGCTAGACGCAGCGTAGCCTGTCTCGCATGCTACTGTGGTCTCTGCAGTGCCCCCTTATCATCTCTACACCCTGCCTGGCAGCCAGGCCATTTGGTGGTGTGCGGTAAAGCTCTGGAGAAGCCCTTATTTTCCCTTGTGTTCTGCTCAGTGAATGTGCCCGAAACCAGACTGCCATACCCACGGTCTCACTGACACTTTGAGCGGAAGATGCCCCTGCTATCCCGAAGAACCCAAGCTCATATCCAAGGGCTAGTCCAGGTGGGGGCACCTGGCTCTTCTCCAGCAGCTAAGCTCCAAGTCATCCTGTCTAATCCACAGGAGACTATACAGGCCATCACCCAAGTTCAGGTTCAAGTTCACCCACCCATTCAGGCATGTCCAAACACATCTGACCCCCTTATACCCGAGTGGGGATCCCTCATCCATCCAAGACCGGCCATTAGTGAATGCAGCAGTGACAGCCGCCCTCTTGTCTGCCGCCGGAGGGTCCAGGCTCAAGCACTGGGGAAAGGACTGCTCTGTTCCAACAAGAGAAGTAAATTGACATCAGATCATTTTCCAACAGCTTTTTCCCACTTCTTAACATTTGCCACATTGCATTCTACATTCCAATTTCCAAAAGGACAGGAGCATTAATAATGTAAGAGAAAGAAATAAAATTAACTGGAATCAAGAACTTTATTAATTTTCAAGCATGAGACTTACAGCTGAGCATCAGGTATGGCTTTGACACAATGTTCTCCTCAAGATACCAGGGAAACCAGACCTGCAGAGATACAGTGATGTTGCAATAAACCAAGTTAAAGTTATTAACTAAGTTTGGTCAAATTTTGGATTTCTTTTTTTTTTTTTTTAAACTTGGCTTGCTATAGTTTTTACTTACTTTTTGAAGTTCTTAATATAGAATATGCAGCACTTTCTCTCTCGATTACCTACTTCCCATTCACATTTCTGGTAAGTTCCACCTTCCATATGCTACATATATTACATATGTTACACATATTACAGGATTAAAAGTCCTTTCTCACTACTCTCAAGTAGTAAGTGTTTAAGAGCTTCAAGGCCCCAGTTCATTCTCAACTCAGGCTTCAATTCACACATTTCCAACTTAACCCAGTGTAGGTGGGAGCCAGAAGTGTCTTTTAGAGAACGGCGTAAATTGGCCTACCCTGGTGTGTTTCAATCCAGGCATCACACCAAGAAAATGATGCCTCTGCTTAGTTCTAGCACCAGCTGAGGAGTGGAAAGAGAAGCTGAATAACTTTCTGCATAAATCAGCCTTTTGCATCATTACTTTCTTCAAAGGGTGGTAAATACTTGAACTATATTAATGATTTGATACCAATTCCCATGTGTTTGGGGGGCATGGGGGTTTCCCCACACCACCAAGCAATTAATTCAATTCTTTTTGTTTTTTTTTTTTTAAGATTTTACTTATTATTTTGAGAGAGAGCGAGCACAAGATGGGGGAGGGTCAGAGGGAGAAGCAGACTCCCCCGCTGAGCAAGGAGCCTAACATGGGGCTCCATCCCAGGACTCCAGGATCATGACCTGAGCCAAAGGCAGACACTCAACCAACTGAGCCACCCAGGCGCCCTGCAGTTAACTCATTTCTGATGCTATCTACCCAGAGACAGCATCAGATTCCACAGGGAAAGGGCTCAGTCCCACAAGACTGACCCCACTTCACGTGACAGCTGCAAGCCCAGGCTGTCACCTGCACTTCTGACCAGACTGGCTACAAATCAGAGGTTCCCACAACCCCCTCCTTGGGTTTAATTAATTTGCTAGACCAGCTCACAGAACTCAGGAAACCCATATACTCACTAGAGAGCCGGTTTATGACAAACGATATTAAAGGATATGAATCAACAGCCAGCTGAAGCGATCTGTACACAGGGCAAGCATGTAGGAAGGGGCCCGCAACTTCCCTGCCCTCTCTGGGCACCCCACTCTCCCTGCACCTCCCTGGGTGTGCCAATCCAGAGGGTCTCCGAACCCCACCCTTTTGTGTTTTTATGGAGGCTTCATCACAAAGGCACAGCCCCTCTTCCCTCCCAGAAATCAAAGGGTAGAACTGAAAGTTCCAATCATCTAAGCACATGGTCATTTCCCTGGCAACCAGCCCCTATCCTTAGGTGACCAGGGGGCTTTCCAAGAGTCACTTCAATAACATAACAAATGACACTTTTAGGACACTTATCACTTAGGAAATTCCAAGAATTTTAGGAGCTCTATGCCAGAACCTGGACGAACAACCAAATATATGTCTTATTATAAAGCACAATAACACAATATGCAAGGTACTTTTCCACTTCTTATTTTACTCAGAGTCGTATCTGCAGGGCACCCTGGGCTCCCTCCCATACCATGGTCCAAACAATAGACTTAAGTGGGTTGGGCCATGAATATAAAAACAGCTGCCGAACATTGTAATGAGGATAAATGTTTGTCTTTTCAATAGAGCATCTAGTTAATTTACATTTTAAAACATACCTTAGGTTCATAGCTATCATTTTATTTTGTGCTTTCTTTTTGACCTGCCAGTCCTGTCTGGTTTCTCTCTCCCCCTCTCTTTTTTTCTCTCTTTTCTGTCTCTTCTTGTATTACATATTTTTTCATTATCCCATTTTTTCACTTCTGTTTGTTTGGATGTTACAGTCTGTTTTTGTTCTTTTAGGGGTTACTGAAGAAATTACAATATTCATTTACTAGGCATCAAATTCTAAAGTTAATTTATGTTATCCTTCTTGCAGACTATGGAAGGACTAAATGCTCTATTGAAAGGACAAATATTTCAAATTGGATTTTTAAAACTCCAATAATATGCTGTGTACAAGAGTTTAAATCTAAAACGTAAGGGTAAAAAAGGCTGAAAATCAAAAGATGAAAAATATGTATCATGCAAATATTAACCAGAAGAAAGTTGGTGTGACCATATTACTAGGTGACAAGCTGAATTTTATTTCGTTTTCTTAAAGATTTATTTATTTATTTTAGAAAAACAGCAGAGGGGAGAGGAGGGGCAGAGGGAGAGAGAGAGAGAGCCCCAAGCAGACTCCCTGCTAAGTGCAGAGCCTGATGCAGGGATCGATCTCATGACCCTGAGATCACAACCTCAGCTGAAACCAAGAGTTGGTCACTTAACCAACTGAGCCACCCAGGTGCCCCGACAAGCTGAATTTTAAAGCAAAAGTTTATAACTAGAGGATAAAGAGGGTTCTTTCATAAGAAAAAATTTCAATTTCATCAACAACAGCTTTAAATGTGCATACATCTCATGACATCAAAATACATAAAGCAAATATATGAGAAGAAATCTACAAAGCAGTTGCATGAGAAGAGGTGAGAGAGTTCCACCACCATAGATATTAACACACCTATCTCAGGAACTGAATGAACAAGCAAACAAAACAACCAACGAGGGTAGAGAAGATCTGACCAACAACTGACAAACAACCCTAATGGGCCCACTGAATACCATTCCAGCCACAGCATAGTACATACACTAAGTTCAAGCACACACGGAACACCTAGAAAAAACCGACCATATACCAGACTAAAAGCAAGTATTCGAGAGATTAAAGTAATTCAGAGCATGTTCTCTGACCATGTGAGATACCAGTAACAAAACGGCAACTAGAATGGTATGTTTGAAAATTAAGAAACACATCTAAGAAAAAAAAAAAAAAGAAAGAAACACATCTAAGTAACCCATGAGTCAAAGAACTCATAATGGAAATTAGAATATATCTTGCACTGAGTAACCCAAATATTACGCATCACAACATAAAGCAATTTGGAGAGGGAAATTTAAAGCCTAAAAATGCCAGATTGAATTTCTCCTAGGAAGGCAACATAACCCATTTCATTAACAGAAAGGAGGAAAATAATGTGATGTCAGTAGAAGCTTTTGCTAAAACCCAAGTAGCCATATAGAATCTAAAGACAAACAAACTCTTAGCAAACTAAGACTAGGAAAAACAAAAAACAAAACAAAAAACCAAAAAACTTCCTTAACCTGATAAAGGGTGTCTACAAAAATCTACAGCAAATATAATACCTAATGGTAAAATGTTGGAGGTTTTCCTTTGAGATTAGAAGCATGAACAAGGAAGTTCCCATTACCATTTCTATTCAAATTGTACTGGATGTCCCGGACAGCAGAGTAAGGCAAAAAAATTTTTTAATGTGTAAGGATTAGTAGTGAAGAAACAGACCCAGTATTATTTACAAGTAACATAATAGTACACATAGAAAATACCCACTAGAAATAAGCAAATTTAACAAAGTTGCAGCAAACCAAAGTCAACATATAGAATTTCATTGTATTTTCTATGCCATCAAAAAAGAGCTAGAAAACGTAAATTTTTAAATTTTTTTATTTTTTGTAAAATTTTTTTAAAAATAACACTTGTAAAAACTAAAGTTATCGAGTACCTAGGGATAAATACAGCAAAAGATGTGCAAGTTCTCTGAATCCGTTTCCTTGTGGCTGCTGTAATAATTTACCACAGGTTTGGTGATTTAAAACAGCAGAGATTTATTCTCTTATAGTTCTGGAGGCCAGATGACCAAAATTGGTATCACGGAGTTGAAATCAAGGTGTTGGTAGGAACACACTCCCCCTGGAGACTTTTGGGAAAAATCCGTTTCTTGTCTTTTCAGCTTCTGGTGGCTGTACCATTCCCACATCTGCCTCTGTGGTCAAAAGGCCGGACGGCTTCTTCTGCCTCAAATCTCTCTCCCACTTAGAACACTAGTCTTTATAAATTTGATTCTGTCATTTGCCATTTTTTTCTCTGAAAGAATGTTTGTGATTTTGCATTTTAAGCTTGTTTCTTAGAACACCCGGGAGAAGGCTCTGAGACTTACACTGAAAGTTCGTTGCTCCAGAACATTCAGGTTTGCTTCTGCCAGGTGCCTGAGGGCTCCATCAACTCAGGGTCACTGTGAATAACCTCTCAGATTGAGGTTTTTTAGGACAAACATCTGACACAAACCCTGCCTGGGGTCTAGCTGTGGTAAGGAATTCCCGTGGGAGACTCATCCCCCATCCACCACAACCAAGGCTGAGGCCCTCCTTTTCCCTCGTCATTACCCTCTCTGACATACTTCCTGGGTTACTCTTTGGCTAAAAATGTTTTCCATTTTGCTGACTTCCCCCCTTTCTTCAGACTGGCTTTGTCTCGTGGCCCCGAAGTGCAGCCCATTGGCATTGAAAAGATCTAGCCTCCTGGAGACCAACAGATGCCCCCCTCCTGGGGTTGCCATCAGCTTCCATTCTTCTCCAAGTAATGCTTGCTGACTTTTTGCTTTGGATAATTTTTTTTCCTTGAGTTTTCTTTTGCCTTTTCTATCCAGCATTAACTTTTCTGTCTCGGGAATTTCCTCATGCTATCTTGTCTACAATATTGCCAAAAATTTCTGCTGCCACCTTTCTACATATTTGGGCCCCCATTTTAGGTACAAGAATGGAGACGAGAGGGAGGGTCCCAACCTAGCTAAAAGAGAGAGAAGCAAAAAGTTCTGGCCAAGAGTCATAACGACCTGGGTGCTTGCTGAGGGCAAAGGGAACACAAAATGGGTAATGGAAGAGAAAAATGTACATATTTGTATGTGTATGTACTTGTATAGATTTATATAAACTACGTACTCTTGACTAGTTGTACAAAGAGGGCTTAATATGTTGTCTTTTCTTCATATATATACATTTATATAACCAACTTTACCCCCTCCCCCCTTCTAATTATTCTATTTAAGACTATATGAAATTTTTTTTTAATATGAAATTTTTTTAAAAAAGATTTTATTTGTGAGAGAGCACAAGCGAGGGGGGGGGCAGAGAGGGAGAAGCAGACTCCCCACTGAGCAGGAAGCTCTTGCAGGGTTCGATCCCAGAACCCTGGGATGACGACCTGAGCCGAAGGCAGACACTTAACCAACTAAGTCACCCAGGAGCCCCAGACTTTATGACTTGTATATGAAGAGGGATTGTGAGTAAGGGAGAAAAGTGAACATCACGTAGGGAGAAATTTGTGAAATGTATCTTCCCTTCTTGGGAAGAGGGTGTGTCTTTATTCCAAGAGGGATAGTTGCAGTGTGTCAAGCAGAACCATGGCATTCTTCTTGCTCTTCTTTGGAAATTTAAATATGGATACAAGGGTGAGCAGAGATGCTGGGTGATCCAAAAGGGTGAACTGTACTGGGCAATATCTAAGTTCTCCCTTCCACTGGATACTTAGCCACAGAGATCCAATTAGATTTCACCAGTGAGAGCCACATGTACAGAATTTGGAAAAGAGAAGTAGAAATAAGTATTCTCCACTGGTAAGCTGCAGACAGGTTAATGGGCCTCAGGCAGCTAATGTGGGATTTGCCAGCAGCTTCCACGCATCTTTCTGGCGGTGGTCCACCCTGGTGCTACAGTAGCCGAGACCCCCAACAGTAGTGGCTCCTTATAATTCCTACCCTGGCAGATGGCAAAGGGGCCTCCCTCTCTCCCTCCCACCCTTCCCTGCCTTTCCCCAGGCCTTCTGATAGCTGTGTAAGCCCAACTCCCCACGTTAAATCCTTTCTTACTAGAAATGCCAGCCGGTAGTGATTTATGATTTCTTGATCAAACTCTAACTCAGCAAGTAAAGGCACTGAAAGAAAAAAAATAAAAATGCTATTTAGAGTGTAACTTAAGGTCAGTAAGCATTTTATTAAGGAACTCCTATGGCAAAGTCATTGTGCTTAGGCAATGAGAAATATATGTATCACTTAAGCAGAGCCCATTTGTCCCCAAGTCCTTCTCATATGATCTACGGACCAAGAGTACCCAGGATACTGGGCAGCGCAAGGTAAGAAGGGAAAAGCAAGAACTGACTGTTACATTTTGTGAAGGGTTGTCCATTTAACTAATGATCCAAGTTTTGAGGCATCCTATTTGGGCATAAGCCAAGCCATGACAGTTTCTTGAATTTAAAAAATAACTTAAGGGGCACCTGGCTGGCTCAGCTGGTGGAGCATGCAGCTCTTGATCTCAGGGTCATGAGTTCAAGCCCCACCTGGATTGCAGAGATTACTTAAAAATAAAATCTTTAAAAATAAACAAGTAAAATAAAATAAAAAACAACCTAAAAATCAGACTTATCTTCTGATAGGATGTCGACATTCTCAGAGCTGCCCTTCCTTAGTTTCAGCATATTGAGCCCAAAGGAACTAAAGACCATTAACGTAGCAATGTCACCCTTCAGGAAGGCCAAGTTAGGGAAAACAATGTGTCTACAAGTCAGCTAGCTTTTGTCTGTTCTGGGGAATTCCTTCACTCCTGGAACCAGGCATTCACAAACAAATTTACACAAATATGTCTCTGCTGAGAAAATAACTTAAAGCATTTAAGTTACTAACGTTGTGTCAGTAAAGTCAATTCTGCTTTCAGAGGCCACTTCACTTCAAACATTAAAAACAAACAAACAAACCAAAACAACAACAAAAAAACACAAAAAAACGTACATATTAGGAAGTTTTAAAGTTAATTTGTTTCTTTCAAACAAATACTTTGAACTTCAGTAACAACACATGGGTCCAAGTTAATAACCAAGCATGTAAGATAAAAATCTTAGGAGGATTTCCCACAGTTCCTAGGTTTCTACATAGCAGCAGTAAAAGTAAATTCAATATTGGGCTCACATTTTCTTCAAAGGATAAATACAAAATTAGGAAAGCAAGAGATAAAAGTCAAAGCAAATATTCTCAATATTTCGAAACAACTCTACGTACAAAGCAATTGGGGAGGGGGAGGCCCCATGAATCAAACTGGCTACCTGCATTCACGTCTACCAGAAACTTGAATCTACTATTTCCCTTGCCTGAGAACTACCAGCCCTCACTGTCTCAGATACTCTCCAACCCATTAGGGGCACTGTTTGAAGACCAGGCTTTCTAACGAGTCCATCTCACACTGAACTTGCCACAGAACATCCATGACTGAGGACGCCACACTGGCGTCAGTGAGGACAACACGAGGACAAGAGTGTCACCTGAAAGGGGGTGTTGGCAGAAACAAACTATAGTGACCCTGGTATGCGGGGACCTTGCAGCTGGGATGTTGTAGGACAACCTAAAATTAATGGACAGCCACCTGTGGATCTCACAAATTAAGAATGTATTAGCTAAGAACCACGGGGTCATTTGCCCTTTAGGTATAATGAGTCTAGAATTCTCCGTGAGTATCCTGGCAGTTCTCCTTCTAAGACCTTACCGCATTTACCTCCATTTCAGAACACAGAGAACTAAGTGATAGAGGAAAAAATGAACTCCTAAAGACCCCCCCAGGGTGTGCAACAGCTGTGAGTTCCAGGAGACACTTTATTAGGCTCTGGTTTTTAAATTGTTGGATGCTTCTAAATCACTCAGGGTACTACAGAAACTAAAAGCATATGAAAATCATGCCAAGGGCTCTGATCCTAATAGGTATAAACAGTCTTTTTAATCTTACACAAACAGAGGTAGACTGATAAGTGAGTGGAAGGAAAGAACTATAACTCTATCCAAAAAGCATTTCTCTAATTGTTTACAAGCTCCATTTTTTATTCCACATTTTCAACTGTACATCCATACTTCATTTTCAAAAATCTCTTGAAATATGAAAAGGAAAATATGGCTACATGACAGCATTAGGAGAAATACATACGAGAAAACACATATGTGAACCTTGGGATTTGAGCCAATAAATCATGTTAGTATGAAGTTCAAAAACGTGGCCTTTCAGTCTTGCAAATAATCTCTTGTACACATGCTAACCAAAAAGAGAATAATGAATTTACCTTATTACACAAATACTTCTGGGGAAGGGATCAGCTGGTTAAATAACCTGTAACCTAGCAACCTGTCTGTATATTATTACAAGATTAGTTTACAGCTCCAGGATGTTTAAGCTAATAAAGTTCCTACATCATTTTTTTCCTACATCATTTTGCAAAATGAAGGAGAACTATTTACCTTCAGATTAATGAGAGAAACTTAACTCTTACTTCTTTTCCTCATCCAAAAAAGTTAACAATTTCTTTTTCTTAAAGGCCACTCCAATGAAAAACAGGCCTCTAAATTTTTAGGGAAATTATTTCTTGGCCTTTAGTTAGTAAATACTTCTAGCCAATTGAGGAGAATTTAAAGATAACTGTTTAATAAAAGTAAAGCTGGATTTTATGCCAAAATGTGGCCCATGGAAAGAATGACCCACGCTGTGTGGCAGCCCCAGGCTTTGCTGCAGAGCAAGAGAGATCGAGATGCGAGACTGGGCTCAGTTCTACGGGAGGACAAAACAGCACAGCTATTCATTCAAACTACCCTGGCATAACTCTGTCTCCTGCAGAACACAGCGAGTGCTGTAAGCACGAGGGACAGAGATTTTCACTTGCTGTTTATAAAAGGATCCTGTAAAAGGACTCTTTGTTGTATAATTAACAGATTGCCAGATACTACCGAAACTTTAGCGTGCATGCTGTCTTGCTATGCACCCATCTTAAATATCCTTCTTTTGCAACTATCAATTCACTTACGCAAAGCTGTTGATCACTGTATACACTAGAAATTCGCTAGAAACAACAAATTCTCACAAAAATTTTTTAAAAGACTTGAGAGGGTACATGACATCAGAAAAAGTAGAGCCTTTGTTTTAACTTAATGATCCTTTTGAAAAACAATTGGAAGTTGGAGTGGAGACATGAAACTCTTGATTATATTTATCCAATCATCTCTTCTTTTAAAAAGCAATAGTAATGAATTGACTTCTAGCATCAGAAAAGTTTACTAAGAACTAAACACTGGCTACATTCTTAGTGCAATACAATCTTTAACACATCTACAAACATGTATACACTTCAAATATTGGCAAATTGCTTCAAAATGCAATTCTCAGTAAGTTTTGGTAATTTATTCACAGTTCGAGGTTAGAGTTATTGGACTTACAAGACATGAGCGAGAAATGACCCAATGGCTCGGTAAACTACACATTTATCTTAAAGAACAGAAAACTGAAACAAAGCAAATATTCTAAAATCTCCTGCTCACAAGCAGTATAATTTAAACAAATACCAAAAGTTTTATTTAAGCAAAAAGAAAAGAAAAGGAAAAAAGACACCAAAAAAACAAACAAAAAATCAAGCACAGAACATTTAAAAAGCTAACAGGATCATTTCTGTATTCATTCTGAGTACCGTAAGAAAGATAATTCAAGAATTTCCAAAAACATTCTCATTAGCCATTATTTAAGGTAGATTCCATAACAGTGATATCAAGCTATTACAGACTTACATGTTAATACAGCATAATTTTACAATCTTGCTAGTCAACTACGATTTTCATTTTAACCCTGGAAATTACTGGTTCAAAGCAAATGTTATCAGTCCTATTGGTTGTCATGTCATAGATCTGAAGATATAGTTAAGCTCATCAAGCTAGGGAAATACTGATCTATTAATAATACTTAAATATTGTGAGAAAAAACTGATGTGTTAATTCTTTTAAACTTGAGATTCTAACATGAAGAACAAAGAAAGTAATCTGAAGTATGTTTTCATGAACAAGACACTCTATCTGGTAGTCTGGTAGATAAAACCCACTGAATCCATGGACATACGGCTAAAATACCTTCCTTTACCATTCCCTTCCATTTCTTTGGCCTTCACAAATTCTGTGTGAGCTATGATTTCTTTTTCAACAAACACTTTTCAATGACATTGTGCTTTTTAGAAAAATCACTTAAGTTGTCACATACAATAGTTAACTTTAGTCTTTCCCTTTTATTGCTATAGTATATCCTAAGTTTTTAAACAGATAAAACACTGACTCCAAAGGACTTCTTAAAATAAGTTTGTTGAAGCAAACATTTCAGCTGGTCTTCCTTCTTTGAGGACAATATAAATTAAGTGCCAAATGAACATTACCAAGGAGCTAAAAAAAAGGGGGGGCTCCTTTTCCTCCTGTCCTCATGATTAGCTTAGGCCAAGAGATCTGTATTCAGAAGGCTAAGACAGTATCATCTTAGAAACAAAACTAAGAGAAGAGTTTTTTGCCACATAACTAAGAGAAAATCTGTGTTAGCTCTCTTAACCTCCAGCCGCACCTGCACAACGCCCTGCATCCGCCCCCCTTGAGTGGTACCGATGCTTGCTTCTTTCTCCCTTGTGCATTTCGCCTTTGCCGTTCCTTAGCGCACCACAAATACATGGTCTACGCAGCCTGCGGTAACAGCGCATTGTACAAAATCCATCTTCCACCTCTTTTGAACATTTTACGCCTCTAAACTTGGACCATTATATAACAACCCAGCTCACCTCCACTTTTCCACTCCCTCACCCTGTGCCTCACAATGATCCTGGTCTTCACCAGTGATAAGTCTGCCTGGGGACAAGTAGAGTATGCTTTCAACAAGATGTCCTTTCCAGTTCCTGGAGCAGTGACTTGCCTATAATAGGATGCTGACACAATTAGAACACACTAAGAACAGTGAACATTAATTTCCTCTTCCCATTCATTCCTATGGCACTGGGAATTAAAAAAAGACAGAAAAGCCAACTGACTGCAAAGTAACCATCATTTACTGAGCCACGTGTGAGATGCTACCCATGACCCAAGCCTAAAAAGGGCTCATGGCTGAGGTAAGGAACTCTAAGTTACATGTAAATGAATTTAAACTCTAAATGTACTACAAGAAAGAACTTTTTATATAAAGGACTCCTTTTGTAGAATACCTTTCTTGAAAAATCAGATTTTCTTACCTATTAATATTACATTGGTTTTAACTAGGCAGGCACACTTATTAGTGATTTGCCTCATTAGAGCATCCTTTTTTGTGTTCATAATTAATACATAAAAGCATTTAAAAATCACTACATGAAATAAAGTAAGAAGCAAAAAGGGACAAGAAAGAGAAACCATGTTTATTCGGAAAATATCACTTCTTTGTTCTTTAATATTGGCTTTTGATATCCAGTTCAGAACTTATCCTAGCTTGAAATGTGTGTGTCTGTGTGTGTGTGTGAGAGAGAGAGAGACAGACAGACAGACAGAGATGAAGAGAAAAAGAGAAACTGAAAACCAATGATTGATTTCACGTATTTGTTCACTTAGAATGCTGACTTCAGACCATTAAGAAATGCTACAAACTCATACAAATCACAGACATAAAATGCTAATTTAATGTAAGAAATGACACTATACACATACTAAAACTAGCAGGCCTAAACAAAATAATCTCAGAAACAATTAAAATAGATAAATATAGCCATAGTAGCTATATATATATGATGTAAATAGTAACCTTATTTTTAAAAACAACCAAGTTTCTAGTCTCCATCGAGGACAGTCCTTCCAAAGTACCTCAAAATATGCAAAGTATTTTTCTAACCCTAATACATAAGCAGAATTCTGTGCTCCCTATGCAGCAATAATTATTAGAAAATCTTAACCTCACCAAGAAATTCAAACACAGAAAAAAGAAAAAGCCTGAATTTACTTCAACAACTATGCTAAATATCTTACCTTCACAATTTAAAGGCAAAAACTTTAAAAAGAGGAGGACTTCACCAAAACACAAATACACTGCTCTATAACCCCCAAGATTTGGCCAAAAAGCCCCGTAAAGAAATGATTACTCACAACACGTTGGGTATCAAACTAATACTCGACTCTGTTTTAATCTAAATTGTTAATTTCCATTTCTGACATAAACCAGCTGAAGGCACCTTGATATCACTTTACTTATTTGTATCTTCTTCATTCCTAAATATATTCCAGGGGTGGAACACAGACAACAGAGAAGTATACCTAGGAAATAATACTATATTTGATGCAATCCTTCACTAGCATCAGTGTAAAGTATACAGCTTTCTCTAAGCCTAGCTCAGCACATACATTTACAGTGAAATGATCAGTCAAAAGACTTGCAAATCTTCCAAACTACAAAGAACTTCCAACTGGCAGGCTGGTTTTATGCAAAAAGTTTTATGCAACGAGGCAGTAAAAAGTTAAAATTCACTGCAGGAAATTTTTCCTTGGGACAAAAATTAGAGAATTCTGCATATATCAGTACTGATTTAATCTCAGACATATGACAGCAACTTTGTGTGGTGATTTCAAAGAATACGTCGATACAAACACGCACACACACACACACACACACACACACACACGCAAGAAACAAAAAACTACAGATACAAGGAAATAAAAACCAGTTTTAGAAGATGGAAAAACTAGGAGTAGGACACCCCACCTGGAGGTCCCCCAACTTCACACAGAAAATCATTGTCAGTTGTCCAAAGTAGCTCAAAATTAAAGTTTCTGCTATAAAACTGTGCAAATACTTGCTGTCAAGAGTGGAGAAAACCAATGTACTACCATACTCTAGTTTCCTACGTTAACTCTAATTCAACCTCCAGATAACAAGCAATAGGTCTGAGACACTCAGGTTAATCTAACTTACATAGAAACCCCACCAAGAAAAGCTTTCAGTTTTTAAGTTCTACAGTGTGATTTAAAAACAAAACACAAATTTCAAAACAAATCACAGCATCTTCTCTTAATACGTAAACTTAACAAAACCTTAATTAAATGTCCAGGCATTAGCATACATTGCCACTGGCTTTAGATATTCCAATTAAATGTACTACACTTTCTTTGGGCTGAATGAAGAGAAGCACGGTAAAACAAAGGCCAATTATTTTCAAAACACACAATCCTCCCGGATTGAGGTGAAGGGCCCAGAAATCCAACACCCAGCATCCTTTAAAGAAAATGAGAGCTGAATCTCTTTGTGGTAACAATTCCAATATAAATTCCATTATTTAAACTCCCCCACAAATTACTGGAAAAATATGAGGTAATTTCACAAAAATCACAAATTGAGTGGAATAATTATAACCGATATATAAATAAGGATTTACTAAAAAAGGCTTCGAAGGGTGATATTTTAAATCAAGGTGTTAAATACAAAAGGTGTCTTGAGTTGCTCAATTGCCCAGAGTTGCAGATGCTCCTTATTCTACAGTTACAGATTTGGCAAGATTCCGGGGAAAATCAACCTGCAAAAGAAGCAATATTTGAAAGACTGTACAGATCGGCGGGGGAGAGAAGCAGTGACTCTAAGCAAATTACTTTTGCGTATAAAACCAGAAAACAACATGTTCCTCAATCACCTTAATTACAGATGATAAAAAAACTACAATTAGAAAACAAAGTCAAAGAATGCCTCTTAAAAATCTTGAAATGAGGAAAAAGCATTCTAAAGGAGCCGGTTCAGCACAGGAAGTGCTCTGTGGTCCTCTATAAAACGGACAGCCCACTCGGGGGGTAATGGGCCTCAGGCAGTTAATGTGGGATTTGCCAGCAGCTTCCACGCATCTTTCTGGCGGTGGCCCACCCTGGTGCTACAGCAGCCGAGACCCCCAACAGTAGTGGCTCCTTGCAATTCCTACCCTGGCGGATGGAACAGTGGCCTCCCTCCCCTGCCTCTCCCCAGGCCTTCTAATGGCTATGTAAGCCCTAAGCCCAATTCCCCACATTAAATCCTTTCTTACTAGAAATGCCACTCGGTAGTGATTTATGAGTTGTGTCTAAGAGCAGGATGCTGGGCTGTCATGATGACCGGGGGACTGGGGATGCTAAATCCTCCAATGCGTGGGGGCATCCCAAAGAACTGCCAGCCACCCCGAAGGAAACAGAAAACACACGGGGATTTCCTAAGGAGGTAATCTCCAATCACAGAGGTAGGCTCCAAGGTTCCTTCAGGTTTGTAGGTAAAAAGGCGTAATGATGTAACCTCTGAACTGGGCCATGCAAATGTGACAGGTGACAGATAAATATCTGAAGAATTTCTCAAATGCTATTGCTAAAAATTTAGAAGGAAAACTACGAATGAACCAGGTAAAAAGTGAGCGCAAGATTTCTCTAGGACCCCTCACTCACATCATAGCCTCTCAGCACAGCAAGGTGGAAAGCCAGCAGCTGTAAGGGGATCACACTGAGAATGCCTTGCAAGCAGTCCACTGAGTGGGGCACCTTGATTGTTCTGTTTGTGTTCTTAATGGTCTCGGTATCTTCCTTATCACAAATCACCACTGGGCGTCCCTGGGAAAGAAAAACACACACACACAAAATCGCTGGTAAGCAAAGGCAGAGCTGTTCCACACGAACGTGCAAATTTGGCACTGCCCACATGCACATGGCCTCACTGACTCACAATCCTACGTAGTAACTCAGATTGATCTGACCAGCAGCCAAGGAAATGGAAACTTTGTGGGATTTGGTAATTTATTCAAACTCACAAAGCTGAGAAATACCAAGCTCAGTTACCAGCCAGTAATATCTCAGGGGCTTTATATAAAAACCAAATGATCTGAAGAAGTTAAGCACAACACCTTTGTAATATTAACGTAAAACCCAGTCTCTCCTGAAATATACTTTTAAGAATATTAACTTGAAAGGGAGAAGCATACACTAAGAGAGAGGACAGGATCAGGAGACTAGGACCTCAGTTTTGGTCTTGGTTCTGCTTATTATGAGATCAGGAGCTGGGTGCTGTCAAAACTCTTGAGTATCTCAGTTTCTTCACATGTAAACCTCCACATGTTTTGTAAGCCTCCTACTGGGCACTGGTCTATCACTTTAAATGTCATAAAATTCAAATAAGCTTTAGTGACCCAACTCTTAGACAACCCCCGGTGCCCTCCCAGCGGCCCCTAACTTACCTGCCTGGCAACCACCTGCTGAAGAGCGTTCTGACACTTGGCGTAAGTGTGATCTCTCATGATAATCATGATGACCGGCATCAACTTGTCCACCAAAGCCAGAGGGCCATGTTTCAATTCACCAGCAAGGATGCCTTCAGAGTGCATGTAAGTGATTTCTTTGATTTTCTAACAGGAAAGAACTAGATTAGTCTTCAGTCTGTTTTTCGAAAACCCATTCTTATGTAAATAGCACATAAAACATCTGCTGTCTGAAGTCACTATTTATCCAAAAGTATAAAAGGACCACTCACCTGTAAATATAGGTTAATAGATCATTATTTTTAAACTACCAATGAGTAACTGGAAGTTTGTTTATTAAGTAACTAGAAGTTTTAAAACCACAAAAACTTTGAAGATTTTAGATGATCGTGAATACATTCCTATTACTCTAACTGTTCTTTTACTTGCCTCATGTTTACTTCAATGAAATCTCCCACCTAGAGAACTTAATCTTTTATTTATTCACATTTAGACAACAAATTAACCCAAGTAGTTAACTAACCTGCTAAATCCAAACCGTGGTGGTAAAATGCACTTTTCTTGATCTTCACTTTCGAATTAAGTACTGTGTTACCCTCTCTCGAGATAACAAATCAGAGTGCATAAATACAGAGACATTTTCAAAAGTCCTACCTATTTCATTCGATCTAAAAGTATGACTATGTGCCAGGTCTGTAAGTCCCCAGACTGCAATCATAAGTGAGAAGACTTACCAGTGCCCCTTCAAGGCAAGTAGCATAATGATAGCCACGTCCCATTATCAAGACTGACTTCTGATGATAAAGTTCTGTTGCCAGTTTCTGAATTTCATCATCCATGCTCAGTACTTCCTTAATCAAATCTGTTAAGAAGTAATATTAACAAAGTCTATGAAAAAAGGGCAATAAACTGAACTGATATAATAACAATAATATATTGGTAGCAACCAACAAAAGACCAGTGTTTCTATTCTGTTATTTCAGTGAAGGATTTTTCAATATACAGGTGCCAAAGAAGAAAGATCTTTTTGACTAAATAGCTACAAGCCACAGCTTCAAGGACAAGAGGCTTCACCCATTAGTCACTTCCGTAGGTAACAAAAATCCACTGTGAGATCTTCATACCAGGCAGTCGCTTCAGTCCAAGCATGATCTCTTTGCGTCTCTCTTGCATGGAGATCCTGTCATCACACATCATGAGGGCAAACATGACAAGGGATACAAACTGGCTGGTGTAAGCCTGGAATACCACAGAAAAGCAGAATTAGTTGCTGTTGCGTTTTAAGAACTTGGAATTTTTAATTAAAAAAAAGATGAAAATAAAGAATTCCCTCTCATTGGTTTTATAAATGTATACTGTACATTAAAAAACAACAACAACAACAACAACAGTGTTAGGGCGCCTGGGTGGCTCAGTTGGTTAAGTGACTGCCTTTTGGCTCAGGTCATGATCCTGGAGTCCCTGATTTTCCATCGGACCCTCTCCCCTCTCATGCTCTCTCTCACTCTCACTCTTTCTCAAATAAATAAAGTATTTAACAAAAAACAAAACAGTGTTAGTTAACAGCAAACTGAATCGGTACTTGGGAAATCTATCACTATTCTCCTTTTTTAATTCGAACAATAACCTAACCTTTATTTCCAAATACAAAACAGAAGTTCCTTATAACACACAGATGCTTACCAAAGCCCTAACACCCTCAGAAAGGAACAGAAACATGCAAAGGAAGGTGAGCAGAGTGTAAATCTGCACGTGCATAACCAGATTAGGGTTTTTTAATATAAGTCAAAAGCAAAGCACTGAAGGACCTTCCCTGAGGTACTTGCACTGGTTTTGTTGGGTTTTTCTAAAAATTGTTCTTTGATTTTTTTTTCACCTTTGCCCATTGCTTATTCCTCACCCCCACCTTTGTTTTTTTTTCCAGTTTGACTTAAAAAAAATTTTTTAACCTCAATTGTAGAAAAGTGGGTAGAGAGAAGAATCATCATCATTCTTAAATGTAAAATTACAGTTTAATAACATGGTATTAATAACATTTGTGAGTACTGCTTCCTAATCTTTACTGCCTTTCTTCTTTCTTTAAATGGTTAAGAAAATTAATTGGTAGATATAATTTTATAACTTGCTATATTCTTAATCACAAGCACTTTCCCAAGGAAGAATGCCTTCTTTCTTGCTTACTAAACCAGAGCAGTTTTTAATCTCTTCAGGCGTCAGATGGCCCATCTGTTAAAGGTATATTTACAAGATTCTCATGAGAATTAAATGAGACCAATGTAGAGCATTCAGCGTAATGCCTAACACACAGGCTCAAAACAAACTTTTACTGATAAAAGCCTGAACTAAGAGACATCTATTTTCCTAGCCTAGAGAACTCTGAATGTTTTAAAATGTGCAGTCAACAATCAAGACTGTTTTCATTCCCATTAGCTGTATGAGAATGTGAGATGAGTGTTCTGCCACATTCTCTGCAATACTGAAAACTACCTTTTTAAGAAATTTTTACCATTTGCCTGCTAGACAATGGTCTCTCGCTACTACTTTATCATACATATCTTAAATCTGAAAAGATTGTTTTCATGTTCCTTAGCCAATTATGTTTTCTCTTTTAAGAATTAACTGTATGTTCTTTACTTGTTTCTGGACTTGGAGTTTTGGGGGATTTTGTTTGTTTTTAGTTGGTGTTAAGAAGGTCTTTACTGTCATGTTTCAAATACTTTTTCCCGGTTTGGATTAAACCTTTTATAATGGTGTTTATTAACTTAGAAGTTTTATTTTTTTAACTTTAAGTAGTACTTTTAAGCCTAATCCTTCCATCCCAACATCAGTTAAGTATTATTAAGTTTTCTTCATTCTATTGTTTTCATTGTCCCTTTTTGATTTTTTCTTTTTAGTCCATCTGAATTTGATTTTAGTGCAAGGTGTTAACTTGTGCTTTTACTCTTATAAATAACCAATTTTCCCTCCATTTTGCCCACCCTTTCTCTACGGGCTTGTGACATTTCTGGCAGTCTCAGTCCTCTGATGCCCTAGAGTCATGTTGCAGAACTGATTCTCTCCCACAGATCTGCCATTTCTTTACAAAACCATCTTCTCCATCCAGAAATATGGTATTTCTATCAATTTGTGGTAAAAACTTAGACGTCTATAAAGTTATGTAGTTTTCATCTATTCAACAAGTGTTTATGGACCATCTTATATACTGCTTGGTAAAGTTATTTTTAAGCATTTTTATAGCTATTGAAAATAGAATCCAAAAAAAAAAGAAAATAGAATCCCACCTCCAAACATAACCCCCCCATATCTCTTCTAAGTAGCCACTGTCAGTTTAAAGAGAAAATATTTTGTATGTATTTTATATAAAACACTGTATATGAATTCTTATTCATTCTAAGAAGTCTTTTACTTGCTACTCTTACGCTCTACAGACAGTCCATCATATCAACTGCAAATAAGGAGAATCTTGTTTCATTCATTCTTCTCTATTATTTGTCTCCTTCTGCTTTATTGGGTTTCCTTTTCCCTTTTTTAAGATTTATTTATGTGTGAGAGAGAGCGAGCACAAGGGAGGGTAGGGGCAGAGAGAGAGAGGGAGAAAATCTCAAGCAGATTCCCTGCTGAGTGGAGCCCGAAGAGGGGCTCCATCTCAGAACCCTGAGATCATGACCTGAGCTGAGATCAAGAGTCAGACGCTTAGGAGCGCGTAGGTGGCTCAGTTGTTAAGCGTCTGCTTTTGGCTCAGGTCATGATCCCAGGGTCCTGGGGATTGAGCCCGGCATCGGCCTCCTTGCTCTGCGGGAAGCCTGCCTCTCCCTCTCCCACTCCCCCTGCTTGTATTCCCTCTCTTGCTGTGTCTTTCTCTGTCAAATAAATAAATAAAATCTAAAAAAAAATAAAAATAAAAGAGTCAGATGCTTAACCGACGGAGCCACCAAGGCAACTCTGTACTAAGACTTTTTAATAGTAGTTCTGGTATCTTTTAATTCATCAGTCATTTAAAGAAACTAAATTTTATGTTTCAGGCATTTGAGTGTCTTATTTATATTTTTATTCCGAAATCACTAGGACTGTTGCGGTGTGGACAGCTATAGTATTATGTATAATTTTAACACTAAGAAATTTATTCTGGGTTTTCTTGTAGATTATAGGCTGAATTTCTATTACTGTTTCTGGTTAAGGAATCATTTCATCAGTGACTATTTTCCTGTCATAATGTGGATAATGAGCCTCCTGTATAATAAAATCACAATCTGCTAATGCTCCTGATAGTGAAATGAGACTTCCCAATAGATAAATGAGACTCCTTACTTCTTGCTGGGCCTCCCAGCGGCCGGCTGCTCATACATTCCTCCACAGCCACCTGTCTCTGTGCTACGATTTGGTCCCCCAGCAGGCTTTTCCCCATAGCACTGGCATGGATTTGCAGTCCCTTGCCTTCAAGCTAATGAGCACATCTATATTCTAAATTCCAGGCCCTTCCAGTCTACCTTTTCCTACTGACACCTACTTTTCAATAAACCAATTAATCACAAAACATATGATCAGGACGGGGGAGAGACCCAATATCTGGGACCCCTGCCATACCTAAACTGTTTCCAACTCAAACCAATCAGATGAGTTCCAGTTCCTCCAGCCCATGACTAAAAATGTTATTCTACAATGTTTTTTTATTTGGACTTAAGACATACTGGTTCTTAAGTATAATATTAAATAGAATAGCCTTAACGCACACATTTTTCCATTGCGTTCCTATTACAGCTTAATTTCCAATTTCATGTTTTTCATTTCACCAACAGATACTAGAAAACCACTTATGAGAAAAGTAAGTTACACCTCACGTTTAGAATTTACCGAGGTTTGAAAGAATTCACCAGGAAAATATTGACTCTGAACTTTTAAACTTGGTTTTACTTTATATTCGGCCAAAAAGTTGTATCAGTTTATTTTTAAAAGTCAACAAAACTCAGTACTGTGGTTAAATTTTAAACACCTGCAATAACATAAAAAACTGCTAAATCTGCACATTTATGCCCATCAATTCCTACAGAAATATCAAATTGTCTATGGTCTGATGTTTTGAGAAACTTAGTAATCTCTCTTTCTAACCCTGAGTTTTTCAGGCAAAGTTGGGTATTTATAATCAAGATTATAGAATTCTTGGGCTAGGTCCATCACAGGGCCAGGGATTAGAACCAACGATGAACTTCTCTGATCACCTATTAACATATAAACTTATATTTGCCATTCGGAAACACTCTTTGACTAAACACTGCAATACTTTTATAACTCCAAGCCCAGAATGTCTAAGGCACTTGAAGAAAACAAAATAACTTTAGAGTCCAAGAAAAATTAAAGTAAGACTGTCATACTTACTAAAATTTTTAAGGGAGCCATTTTTTTAAAGACGTTAATTAAAATATATACTAGGGAAAAGATGCTTTTTTTCTTATACAAGATGTAACCATTGGGGAAAACTGGGTGAGAAGTACATTGACTTCTCCGCTATCTTTGCAACTTCCTATAAACCCTATAGTTACTTCAAAATAAAAAGATTTTTTAAAAAAAGGACCTGCAAAAAAGAGAACTACTGCTAGAAATAACATGAAAAAAAATCTTAAAAACATCAACAGTGAAACCCTTGTTTCACCATGTGTTAAACAGAAGGAGCCAGACACAAAAGACATGTATCATACAATCCCATTTATAAGAAATTTCTTGAAGATGACACTACAGCAAGAGAAAGCAACTGTAGCTGCCTCAGGCTGAGGCTTGGGAGGTAGGAGTGGGGGCTGACTGTAAAAGGGCACAAAGGAACTTTTTTCAAGTGAGTTCGTCCTCTAAAACAGGACTGTGGTGACAGTTACACAGCCAAATTTACTAAAACCATACACCGAATATTGGTGAATGTTATGGTGGTGAAATTTATACCTCAATAGAGCTGAAACAAATGTTAATGGTAGAATCTAGGTGATGGGCATATAGGTGTTATTATAAAATTCCTTTAACTTTGCTGGGTGTTTGAAAATGATCAGAATAAAATGTTGAGAAGGCGTGCCTGGGTGGCTCAGTCGGTTAAGTGTCTGCCTTCGGCTCAGGTCATGATCCCAGGGTCCTGGGATCGAGCCCCACTTCATGGTCTCTACTCAGCAGGGAGTCTGCTTCCCCCTCTGCCCCGCACCCAATCCCCGCTTATGCTCTAATTAAATCTTAAAAATACATAAATAAAAATAAAATGTTGAGAAAATTGAAGTTTTTGTGAACAAGAGAACTAGAAATAAAAAAAATTGTACTTTCCCTGGCAGCTCACAGTTTAAGAAAGATTTTTTAAAAAAGGTAAGTCGAGAGCACCCATTCAGTGGTATGACCCCATATCTCACATATACCACGGTGAAGCCCTTGTTTCACCATGTGTTGTGAATAAAAGGGCCTTGGAATTCCAATTCCTGATCAAAGCTGTCTGTCCGGATACTGTTCCAAAAATCCATAAGCTGCTGCTGAGGGCAGCTAGTTATTTATCCATTTATTCCACAGAATGGAAATGGAAACCCAAGCACAAACATCTTACATGTTTTAATTACCACATGGAGAAAATTCAGGTTTCAGCTTTCTGTAAATTATAGTGTTAGCAACATCAAAGCAACCATGCAACAAAAACCTCACTCAGAGTTTTTACATAAGAATCACAAATTTTCCAAAAAAAAAAAAAAAAAAAAAAAAAAATCTAAGGTTCTTTAAGGGAAAAAAAATTCACGTATGCTTCTGTATGTGTTAACATCATCTTCCACACACCTTTAATTAGAATCAAATCCACCAATACCTAAGCATCTTATTAGACAATCAGCAGGAAATATTATACTTAAGCAGAAAAACAGAAATGTTGAAATCATAAAGAGTAATACAATTGTGGAGAGAGAACATCTTTTGCATTTTAAGATTCCTATTTTTATTACTAATACTAAATTTATGTATATTCCGATTTCAAAGAGCAAAGCAGTCTCAATAGGCCTTAAAAAAAAAAGGTGCTTTAAGTCTTTATTTTTTTTTTAAAGATTTTATTTACTTATTTGACAGAGAGAGAGAGACCACAAGTAGGCAGAGAGGCAGGCAGAGAGGGAGGGGGAAGCAGGCTCCCTGCTGAGCAGAGAGCCCGATGCGGGGCTCGATCCCAGGACCCTGAGATCATGACCTGAGCTGAAGGCAGAGGCTTTAACCCACCGAGCCACCCAGGCGCCCCAAAAGGTGCTTTAAGTCTTAAGTCTCCACAGATAAAGTACCCAAAGAGAAACAGATATTGTCATATAATACTCATTTTAATTGTTTTAAATTGGGAAATTTTATACCAAAATGTGTACACCCCCTTACAAACTTTCACAGGTAGTATGTATATTTTGGCATATTTCTTAGAAGCTATGAGTATGTAAATTAAAATGTCAAAAATTATTAGAATTAAGCTGGATGTTCCTAATCTGTTATTTTTCTAACTCTCTACTATACTTAATGAAAGAAGAGGACATCAGACTTACCATGTACTCTGCTGCACCGGCAGGAGGAATATAAGTGATGAATGGAAACAGCCAGCATGTACATTATATATGCTTGTCCCTTTTAGCCTCGGAGTGAGGGAGGGAACAAGTGTTTTATCTATTATTGACTGTTATGATTAGTAAAATATATGAGTTCTGTAAGTGCTAACAAACAAGCTGTAAGGTATGGATTAGTGTGTTCCACCCGCACTATGATTAGATAATCAAGAGAACTAAGTCAGGAACTTACCTTCGTGCTGGCCACACCAATCTCGGGCCCGGCATTAATGTGAACGCCACAGTCTGTCTCCCTTGATATGGAACTGCCCACGGTGTTTGTGATCCCCACAGTTAAAGCTCCTCTCTCCTTACAATACCGAAGACCCATCAGGGTGTCTGCTGTCTCACCTATGTAAGAAGGAAAACAAAAGTAACACACAGAGCAGTCAGCAGACACTGTTTCTTAGATGCAAAAACAAAAAACCGACTACACTTTCAACAGTAGCATTTAAGTAAAATTTAAAACATGCACTAGGGGCGCCTGGGTGGCTCCATCGGTTGAGCATCTGACTCTTGATTTCAGCTCAGGTCGTGATCTCATGGTCCTGAGATGGAGCCGGCATCAGGCTCCACTCCACGCTCAGCAGGGAGTCTGCTTGAGATTCTCTCTCCCCACCCCGCCCGCCCCTCCCCACCCCAGCTTGCACACACACTCTCTCTCTAAAATAAATAAATCTTAAAAAAAAAAAAACCACCAACAACAAAAAACATGCACTTTAAAATAATAAATTTGTGGGGCGCCTGGGTGGCTCAGTCATTAAGCATCTGCCTTCGACTCAGGTCATGATCCCAGGATCTTGGAATCGAGCCACGCATCGGGCTCCCTGGTCAGCGGGAAGCCTGCTTCTCCCTCTCCCGCTCCCGCTCCCCCTGCTTGTGTTCCCTCTTTCACTGTGTCTCTCTGACAAATAAATAAAAATAAATAAAATCTTTAAATAAATAATAAATTTGTAAAACTTTTAATAGTAAGTTCCTACTTTTTATGATCTCCTTTCCTTATCTATGAAAATTCAGCTCCTTGAGTATAAAATGTGTTAATTTCACTAACTCATAGGGAATTACATAATATCAATATAAGTCTATTTGTCAGGTCATCTGCAATACCTGCTTATCTTTTAATATCAGCTTTTGCCAAGATACGCTGTAATTATTAGAATGAATGACTTTCCTTTCCTTCAAGTCTTTAAAATTAGCATACCTGACTGACTAATGAAAAAGCAAACATCATCTCGAAAAACTGGCGTGTTCCTATCCAGGAAATCACTGGCAAGCTCCACCATGACAGGCAACTCAGTCAGCTCCTCAAGAACTTGACGTGTCTGCAGAGAAAAGATGATTTGGTCATATAACCCTACTTCAAATACTCTTTCTCACCGGACTTCCTTGGAGTCAATGTACACTTTTCATTTTTTTCTGGTTAAAAAAATGATAAAAAGAAATGATACACATGCATTATTAGAAAATACAAACAATACTGATTAAAGCATAAAAAATAATCAAAATCCCCCAGCCAGGATATAAGCACTGTTAACATCTTAGTACAAGTCTCTTTAGTTATCAATGCATATATTCTTAAAAGCTAATACACCCACACAAATAAAATGTTTTGAGAAGCAGAAAAACCACTGTTCTGAGTTAGCTTTTCTATTATCTCTAACTTCCCAACTCCTAATCTTGAAATGACAATTCATGTAATACCAAGTCACTGAGATTTCAAAGGAGATAACCACAGACACATGAACACCTCGTGAATAATTAAGCACTTCAAAAATATCACGTATTCATAAAGTAGTAATGCACCCGCCAAAAAAGTCAATACACTTTAGAACTCTGGTTTAAGAAAGCTCACTATTTCCAAACTCCGTAGTATGGAGAGTGAAGTAGAGGGCAGTATGCTTCTACTCAAACAGCACCTTAGCATTTCTTTTACTAATTTCCATTCTAATCCAATTCCTTTTACTCTAAACATCAGAAAAGTTAAGACAATAGAAAAAAGTAAACTTTTAGGCAGCAAAAATTTGAGGCCCTAGAGATGCACACATTTAGTTGTGGAGACCACCTGCTTCTCTAGGCAAAGGGCCCTACCTATCTCTTGCCCAATCACCGCATTCCTCCTTCACAGGAGTGAAGAACTGTATAGGTTTCCTTACTTCATATCCCTTTAACTTTCTTGTCCACAAAAGTAAACTAAATGGTTTTATTCTGTAACTCTGGCTTGGCGCTTTTGAACAATGTTATAACATCACTTACAGAAAGTCTTCAAAGATACAATCTTATTTTTAACAAATCTTTTCCAGTGATGTATTTTACTTACTAATTATACATAAGTAAGTTACTGACCCTAAAATGCTGGGCATTTTCCCTCAAACAAACAAAAATCAAACTTTACTCCCTCATTGACAATATAAATGTTACACTGGAATTATATTCTTCAAAATAAAGAGAGAAAGATACAAATCTAGCAACTTACCAGATATTTTAAAATATACCTCACAAAAGTAATCTCAAGGTTTATTTGTGCTAATAAATGTCTTTTTCTTTCAGTGGAAGCAACTCTTTATAAATACACAGCATGACATATTTGCATCGGAAGAGACTAATATACTGTCATAAATTCTATTGTATGTCACTGTAAAAAGCTAGGAACAATTAACATTTTGAAAAGCAAAAATGGGGTGCCTGGGTGGCTCAGTGGGTTAAAGCCTCTGCCTTCAGCTCAGGTCATGATCTCAGGGTCCTGGGACTGAGCCCCCCGCATCGGGCTCTCTGCTCAGCAGGGAGCCTGCTTCCCCCTCTCTCTCTGCCTGCCTCTCTGCCTATTTGTGATCTCTCTCCTCTCTGTCAAATAAATAAATAAAAAATCTTCCAAAAAAAAAAAAAAGAAAAGCAAACTATACTTAGAATGATTTCAGTTGATTGTTATTGTTCAGAATACTTACATTACATACTAAAGAAGCATTTATGCATATTGTCATTCGCTTTGGACTCCACCAAAAAAATATACAAAAAAACAAAAACTAGATAGAATAAAATTAACGACACTATTTTGTATGACAGACCCCAAAGCGATTTCTGTTTGTTAACTATAATAGTCTCAGCATCTACCAAAAACAAAACAAACCTTAACATTTTCTCAAATTTCATAATTAGAGAATTCTAACATAGCATATACTTTCTGCCCTAAAATTCAGGTTTAGCATTAGATGAAACATTTAATCAAATTTTTTTATTTCTGAATAGAGGGGTCACTCAGTAACAACAGATCTAAGCCACCAGGGAGGAAACTGGCCAATCCCTTCATTCACACTCATGTCTTTAATTCATTCTTTTTTCCCCATTTTGAAATAAGCACTTTCTTAGAACTCTTCCCTTTAATACTGCCTACTAGACTTTCCTTTTTAGACCATGTGATCTGAGGAGTGGACTGAGAGAGAACTGAGATGCAAGGGCTGGACAACCAGCCAGTTTCCATCACTAGTTACATGACTGGCTCCCACAAATACAGATCATAGGTATTTTTGCCCCCAAATCACTATATCATAAACTTTGGAATCAATTCTTGAAGTAGAAACTGAATATGTAAGGGTCTTCTGTACTTATAGAAGTTGACACCAACAGCACTGTAAATGGTGTCTTTATAAGAAAACCACATCTGGATCTGATTTATTGGACTAAGACCATTACACTCCTATGCTTCTGCACTGACAACCAACACACATCTTTGATACAGAATTTCAGCTTCCCAAAACTTAACTCGAAATAAATTAAACACTTAAATGTAAGGCCTGAAACCAGGGACTTCCTAGAAAAAAACATAGGAACAAAGTTTCTTGACATGGGTCTTGGTGATGATTTCTTGGCTATGACACCTACAGCACAAGCAATGAAATAAAAATTTAAAAAGTGGAATTACATCAAACCACAGCAAAGAAAACCATCAACAAAGTGAAAAGTCACACTACAGAACGGGAGAAAAATATCTGCAAACCATGTACCTAGTAAGGGATTACACATACAAAGAACTCTTACAACTCAAGTAAAAAAAAAAAAAATACAAATAACCTAATTAAAAAATGGGCAAATGACCTGCATATACATTTCCCCAAAGAAAATATACAAATGGCCAACAGGTACATGAAAAGGTGCTCAACATCACTAGTCATTAGGGAAATGCAAATTAAAAGCACAATGTGGTATCTCCTAAAGTCTGTTAACAGGGCCATCATCAAAAAGACAAAACGAACTTTGGTGTAGATGTGGAGAAAAGGGAGCCCTTGTGCACTGTTGGTGGGAATGTAAATTGGTGCAGCCACCATGAAAAATATTATGGCGGATCCTCAAAAGATTAAAAATAGAACTACCATATGATCTGGCAATTCCATTTCCAGGAATATATTCAAAGGTAAAGAGAACACTAACTTGAAAAGATATCTGCATCCTCATGTTCATAGCAACATTATTCACAAAAGCCAAGACACAGAAACAACCTAAGTGTCCATCAATTGCTGAATGGATAAAGAAGTTGTAGTGTACACACACACACACACACACACACACACACACACACACACAGGAATATTATTCAGCCATGAAAAATTAGGAAATCCCACCATCTGTGACAACACGGATGGATCTTGAGGGCGTTATACTAAGTGAAATAAGTATCACAGACAAAAACAAATACTGTATGATTCACTTACATGTGGAATCTAAAAAACCATACAAAACAAAAACAAATTCATAGAAAAAGGGATCAGAGTTATGGTTACCAGAGGTAGGGGTGGGGGGAAAGAGGATTGGAGGAGGGTGGCAAAAGGTACAAACTTCCACATATAAGATAAACAAGCATTAGGGATATAATGTACGACATGATGACTACAGCGAACACTACAGTAGGATATACAGGAAAGCTGTTAAGACAGTAAATTCTAAGAATTCTCATCACAGAGAAAAATTTCTTTCCTTTATTCTTTTGTTTCTATGGTACCTCTATGAGAAGATGGATGTTAACACAACCTACTGTGACCACCATTTCACAATATATCTAAGTTGAACCATCATGCTATAGGTCTTAAACTTACACAATGATGTATGTCAATTATTTCTCAATAAAACTAGAAAAAATTTAAATAAAATTTGTTTTCATTTAGCTTCCAAAAAAATAGAGCACAAAGTCTGACAAGAAGCAGACTTCCCTCGTTTGCAGAAATGCGCCTACCAAGTAAAATCCTGTTGAGGTTCACACATGCTACCAGCCATCTGTCTGAGCCAAGAAAATAACAAGAAGCAAAATCTAAGGAGTGCTCCTACAGAAAAACATTCCCACTCTTGCCTTCCCTGAAGTCACTGCAGGTGGTCTATCCGTACATCTAAGGGTCTTTCTAAAGCAAATCTTCCACTGAAAAATAAATCCAAGCAGCTACTATTAACATTTCTGTCCCCCACCTTCCTGATTTTTGTCTTAACAACTTAAAAAGGTAACATCGTGGGGCTCCTGGGTGGCTCAGTGGGTTAAGCCTCTGCTTTCGGCTCAGGTCATGATCTCAGAAGTCCTGGGATTGAGTCCGGCATCGGGCTCTCTGCTCAGCAGGGAGCCTGCTTCCCCCTCTCTGTCTGCCTCTCTGCCTACTTGTGATCTCTCTCTGTCAAATAAATAAATAAAATTTAAAAAAAAAAGGTAACATCGTGTTTTAACAAAGCATAATCTTAACATGGTGTGTTACAGACACTTTCTGATATCCAACCTCAGTTAAAATCTCAAGAAGCCACTTACTGCTACACCAGCATGGTAACTCGTCCCACAGGCAATAAGAATCAAACGCCGACACCTCTGGATCTCCTTAATGTGATCCTTCAAACCGCCCAAATTCACTGAAATAAAAGTTTGTGAATATAATTATTTAGGAAAGAACCACAGGAAATAGGTAATCACTTTTCATGAGCGTCCACTGCCAATTTGGGAAACGCTACCATTTTAAAGAATTATATATGGTTTTGAAAACTAAATTAAAAGGGCACCTGGGTGGCTCAGTTTTTAAACGTCTGCCTTCAGCTCAGATCATGGTCCCAGAGTCCTGGGATCGAGTGCATCAGGCTCCCTGCTCAGCGGAGAGCCTGGTTCTCCCTCACCTTCTGCCTGCTGCCCTGCCTACTTGTGCTCTCTATCTCTCTGTCAGATAAATAAAATCTTTAAAAAAAAAAAAAAAAACTAAATTAAATAGGTCACAACTTATCTGTCTGCCCAAAACCTGTAACTAATCTTACCCCCTTGCAGGCCCACACATCTACGGTTTTTATCTCACTCTGCCTTGTCTGGTCATTTTCCCATTCCTCTCTCTAGATTACAATTTATCTCAAAGGCAAAACCATAGGCGCACAGACAAGAGATCACTAGGTGCTGATGGTTGGAGGTGGAGAAGGGACTGATCATAAAGGGGCACAAGGACGTATGTAGGGCGATGGAACTGTGCTTCATCTTGACTACCGTGGAGGTTAGGGTTATGATCACGTGGTGGAGGTTTGCCAAAACTTACAGAATTATACACCAACAATGGTGAATTTGATTATATCTGAGTATACCTCTTTAAGCTACCTGGGAAAAAAGTGCTTAGCTATGTTCATTTCCCACATGAACAGTGTTCCCCCCACTCCCAGAACAGTGCTCGGAACACAGTCTTTCCCATCTCAGTACACACCACCCCCAGGCACCCGACAGCAGCGCCCCTCCACTGCGCCTATCCCTCTCTACAGCGACCCCGAGCAGGTCCTGTGAGCGAGCCTTCCAAGGGGGACTCTTGACGCCATCCATCGTGTAGTCTGACATCTCTGCCCTGGACCACAGCAACACTCTCTTAACCACTCCCTCTTCTATCCCCACCTCTTAGAGCCTGTCCTCCACACACAGCCTGAATAAAATCATCTTTTAGAATGATCTTCTAAAAACATTTAATGATCTCAAAACCTTCCAATGAATCTGTCATCTTTCTGTCTCTATGGCTATTTATGGGTTGTTCTCAGGGCATCTTGTGTAGAGATACTTCAACACAAGGCTAGTTTTCTACCTGTGAGAAATTTTCATTCGACATCCATTCAGTCCTTCAACTGGTGTTTCCTGAGCACCTGCCAAGGGAATGTATCACCCAAGGAGCTGTGCGGCCTGTCTGAGGGGACAGACACGCGTGCCCCCGAGGCAGCGTCCTCCTGCCTCAACACACCCGCGGTCTGTCTATTCGGTCCCTGCTCTCTGTCTCCCAACACTTTTTTTCTACCTTAATTGGTTATAAAACCAAGGCCTATGTTTTGCTTTTTATTTTTCTGAGTAACTTTATGGTCTCCCTTTTAAATTTCAATAGTAAGAGGGCATACATTGTATCTATTTTTAAAAAGTAGGCAAAGGAAAAAATGAAACAAAACAACCACAAAAAGCTTCAGCAGCTTCCCAAATAACTTGGAATAAAATCTAAACTCCTTACTATGTCTTCAAGTGCCCACATGCCCTGTCTTCTGCTGAACTCTGACCTTATCTCCTAGTACTGACCCTCCCACCCAAGCACTGCCGCCAGACTAGCCTTCTTGCTGTTCTGCACTTGACCAAGCACACCCCTGCCTGCAGTATTCTTCCACAGACCTCGGCACGTATTGCAAAGGTTTGGGAAGAAAGCAAACAATATTAAGAGGTTGGGTTGAAGTCATGCAATGGCAAATCAGTTTGCAGATGACGCAGCATAAAAGCGTATTTTGCATCCTGTATTTCAGATGATGACCAAGAATGACAGGAAATAAGATGCTGTGAGATTAGCTGGGTGACAACTATTTCCCTTAAAACTAGCAAATTTCCTACTGGCTGAGGGAGGTGTGAGGTAGTTCTGGATGGAGTCATCCAAGACCTGAATGGATGATGCTTTCAAGGAAAGCCTAATTCTGATAAAGTGGCCACAGTACTAGAAGCAGCAAGAGGGCGCCCGGGTGGCTCAGTTGGTTAAGCATCTGCCTTCAGCTCAGGTCATGATCCGGGGTTCCTGAGATCGAGCCCCGCATCGGGCTCTCTGCTCAGTGGGGAGTCTGCTTCTCCTCTCCCTCTGCCCCTCTCCCCCAATAAATAAATAAAATCTTAAAAAAAAAAAAAAAAAATAGAAGCAGCAAGAGTGCCCAGAGGACAGGAGCAGGGATGGAGCACGTTCAGAAACACTGCTGAATACCAGGGGCTAGTCTGGCTCCATAAAGGACCAGCAATTTGACCTCTAGTAAGACGCTCAAACTGACAGAGCCTCAATTTCTTTATCTTAATTTAAATAAAAAAGATAACAGGTTACCCTGTTTGTATTATATAGAACTTTTATGAGGAAGATAACATTGATCGAAGTCCTTTTTAAAATCATGAACTTCTGAAAGTTTATCTGTCTTCCCTTGTGAAATAAATCTTTTTTTCCTGATCTTTCTTCCATAACTACCATGGTGGTCCTTACAGCTACTCTCCCAGTTTTTCCAGCTCAACCCCCTTTAACAAGCCCCTCTCCCTACACCCATAGTTGCAGCTCCTGCTTCTCTCCTCTCCTTCCCCAACGCTTCGGCCCAGACAGGACAACATCCCAAGTGGCAACTGCATCTCGGCCTCTGGCCCCTCCAGGGCACACTGCTCAGACTGGCACCCAGTTCACCCCAGTGAAGCTCTGATCATTTAACACTGCACATATGATACACAGATTCAGGATGAGAGTTTTACACCCTAGCAATTATTTGCCAAAAACGAATTAATGCTGAGGAGCTTAGCCCAAAGTTTGTTTGCTGCACTGTTTATTAAACTGGTCCCGATGAATGAGCCGTGTTCCCAAAATGGGATTTCACAATAAACAGCTTAGAGACATCTTAGGACCCCAGAATGTCAATCTCACATTCATTTCTGCAAGGTGCACAAGTTCCTGTGACACAGGGTCCAGGCAGAACTTCCAGAAAGAAGACCATGGCTGCACTCTCAGCTCATCCCGGGCAGGCAGGAAGGTACACATTATCCCAGAAGGCATTAAGCAAACACCTGGAAAGCCTCTGGGGAAGTTCACACCTTCACTCATTTAGAAACTGAGAGAGAAAAATCTAGGCTGAGCAGATACATGTAAGCTTCCCAAGGACAGGACCAGGTCTCACTCCTCTTGGAATTTACAGTGCCCAGAACAGTCCCTCCTACATAGCAAGTGCCCAAGAAAGGTTTTCTGAAGGGAAAAGAAGTTAAATGTTTTTAATGAAACACTGAAGGACATCCCCGCCCCACTTCAGGAAAATCATGCTAATCCTCCTTTAACTGACAATTTTCAAATGTGACTTTCTAGCCAGGTTTTACATTTTTTATAACCGCCTTATTAAGATATGTCACATGCCATAAATTAACCCTTTTAAAGTGCACGCTCAGTGGTTTTTAGTATATTCAGAGTTGTGCAACCATCACCACCATCTAATTTTGGAACATTTCATCACCTGTCCCAAACCCCACAGCCATTAGCGTCATTCTCCACTCCCGTCCCCTCGGCCTCTGGCAACCACTAGTTATTACCTCTCCTTTTTTATTGCAGCAAAATAGACATAGTGTAAATTTAACATTAACCATTGTCAAGTGCACAGCTCCACGGCATTAAGCACATTCACGCTGTTGGGCAACCATCACTACCATCCATCCCCAGAACTTTCTCATCTTCTCAAACTGAAACCCAGCACTCATTAAATGACTCCCTCTTCGTCCCCTCCCCCTGCCCCTGGTAACCACTGATCTACCTCGGCTCTCTGCATCTGACGACTCTAGGCGCACCTCACGTCAGCGGACTCAGGTAAGGGAGGGCTTGTGACAGACTGGGCGCCGCTGGCAGCCGGCAGCCCCAGTTTTCTGTCAGGCTATACAGGACAACGAGCTGTCAGGCCCTGACAGTGCCAACCCCCGCAGGAAGCTCCAAACTAATCATTCGTATTTCATTACCAGTATAGTCATCAAAGTTGACTCTTCCTCGCATCGTGTTCACAACAGACTCGGGCTGCTCAAAAATTTCCTTCTGCATAAATGAACTGAAGTTGCCTAAAGTAACATAAATTGTATCATTAAGAAATCCATACCAACTGAAGTCTATCTTCGTAACATAATCTCAGTAAGGCAGTAGAGTACAATAGTCACATATGACTTTTTGCCCTATGTGAAGAAACATATGTACGGAGAAAAACTCACTATATTAACTTCACCTAAAACATGCAGTTAGAACAAAACAGAGGAGGGGGACAGACTTAAGTTTTAGAGTCAGATCTAGGTTCAAATTATGATTCTATCCTTTAACACCTAAATGGCTCTGGGGAAATTCACTCATCTGTAAAATAAGAACAGCAACTATTTCACAGCACTGTAGTGTGTTAGTGCAGGAAAGACCTGACATGTAGCAGTTAGGAATAAATGTTAGCTCTTAGCCCACCTCAACCCCATGAGAAAGGAGAATAAAAGTCATGACCGCAATAATCTTTTAACAGTTCACAACAGCAAACACTAGGTAGGCCTAAGTGTGTCAAGCACTGTTCTGAAGCTCTACATAAATTAGCTCTACATCCTCAAAACAACTTTAATGAGGTAGGTCCTACTATCCCCAATTATTTATATATTTTATATATATATTCTATAATACATATATGATATATATATATATTCTCTCTGAAGCACAGAGAGAATAAGAGAGGAATAAAGAACAGAACACAAACTATGCTTATAAAGTATCTTAAAAATATTAAGTACTATTTAAACAATCAGTTTCTTTTTTAATGTTAGAAACAACAAACCATGAATTAGTTTGAAGAACAACTACTTTAAAACCAGCAGACAATTTTTCCAAAGAATCATCCCTCTTCCTGGGGTTATCCCCTCACTAATCGTGTGAAAGATTTCAGTCAGCATGTGTCATCAGATTCCTACACGACCACAGGAAGCAGACATCTCCTTTCCAGTAAGAACACCAAGCTACAACATGACAAAAAACTTTCACCCTTCATGATCTGCTGGAGTTCCATCTGGAGGGTCTGCACAGCTCGTCCAGGGTGATCTCCCGCAGTCCGTTTAATTCGATGGATAGAAAGACGGCCGTCCACCACCGCTGCAACATCATCGTCTTCAAGAAAGATGACGCGATTGGTATGCTCTATGACAGCACTATAAAATGTCCAAGGAGATATTACAATCAATAATCAAGGATGATTATTACAAATACAACTATCATTAGGACACACAGACTCAGTTTCAATACAAACTTGGGGCACCTGGGTGGCTCAGTCAGTTGAGCACCTGACTCCTGATTTCAGCTCAGGTCATGATCTCAGGGACATGGGATCAAGCCCCATGTCAGGCTCCATGCTCAGCGAGGAGTCTGCTTGAGGTTCTCTCTCTCCCTCTCCCTATGCCCCTCCTCCCTCTCTCTCTCTCTTAATAAATCTTTAAAAAATAAAATAATATAAAATAAAAAATACAAACCTATCATCGTGCAATATCTCTGATAACTTTCTGGTGACCCAAGCCATTCCCTACAGGGCAGTGGGCGGTTACTGGGGACAAGAAACAAAAGGACCTCTGTGCAGCACCCTAAACCAAATTAGAGTCAATCGAATCAGAAAGCATGGCTATTTCTTCCTCATTCTATCTCCAAACCCTTCAATTTTAACTCCTAAGTATTTCTCAAAGCCTCTCTCTATGTCCACCACCACCAGCCAGTTCAATCTACCATCAGATCTTGGATGAACTCTGGCAGCAGCCTGCTAACTTATCCAACTACATTCCCTCCCTCTATCCGTTCTCCATTTCTGCCAAAATGAGTATCAAAAGGTAACTCAAACCAAGATTTCTCTCTCACCCAACAAATCACTTGATGGCTTTCCTTTGGCTTTTCAGAAAGCAACAAAACACCTTACCATGATCCTACCTCCTTCTCTAGCCTCATCTCCCACCAAACTTCCTCTATTCCAGCCATACTCATACCCAATCCGAGCTCTCACAGACTGATCAATCTGCAGAAAATGAAATGTTCTTCCCTCTACCTCTTCACCTAACTAACTCCTAACATCTCCTTATCTCTCAAGTGTCACTCCCCTAAAGAAATTCACCCATAGGAGGGTAAGTCACCGTGTTACAGGCATTCCGTAGCTCTTGTCACAGCTGGAATTCTATAGTTGTATGATTGATTAAAATTTGTCTTCTCCATTAAGGAAAAGCTCCTCAAGGACAAGTGTTTATATATATCCATACATATCCTTCTTTTAAGATTTTATTTTTTTAGAGTAATCTCCACCCCCAACGTGGGACTCAAACTCACAACCCCAAGATCAGACTCAAACCCACAACCCCGAGATCAAGAGTCACAGGCTCCACTGACTGAGCCAGCCAGGCACTCCTTGGACAAGCATATTTTTATTTTTATTCACAATTATCTCCCAAGCCTAGGACATGGCTTTGCTCAGAGTGTTCAATATGAACATATGAGTCAATCACAAAAGGATGATAAGCTTCTGCAATTTCCAGTGTTTTAAAGCCATAACTGTCAATTCTGTAACAAACCTACTTAATGACAATGATGCATCCTAGCACTGACTACACTCCTGCAAAGGTTATTAACCTGCAAAGGTTAATAAGAAGCTTATTCTCCCACCGAGATGATGCATTCCCAGCAGTCTTGAACTATGACCCTTTCTCATCTTCAGACCCCCTCACTTTCAGGCACAACGAATGACTCAGACACCTGCTGGCAAACTGAGTGATCCACTTGATCCTCACCACTGTTAGTATTCCATTTCTAAATGCATTTAAGCATCCCACAGTATTTCTCCCTCTAAATGTCTTTGTCTAGTACTATTTCTTTTGTAAAGTGATTATGCTGCAAATTACTTCCGAATTAAAAAAGGCAAGTGTCCTTATTGAGCTAAAACTATAATCGTTTAGCAAGCATACTGTAACTGGTGGGACACTAAGCCATTCTGTTCTGCAGTCTAAAATCTCTCCTCCCTATAAAACCTGGGTAAGGCTCCAGAAAGAAGAGGTAAAATAATACAAGAGCTCAGAGTAAATAATGCAGGAACAAGCCTCAAGGACTGTTCTCTTTTCTTGGTAAACTGACCTACGTGCTTTGAATTGAGAGGAAAAGTATTCTTAGAACCCCATCTCCAAAAAGGACGCCTACATTTTGCCCTAATTGACAAAATTCTCCCACACGGGATGACTAGATATGTACGAAATGAGTTTTGGTTTCAGTAACATGAGAAGTTTTACTAAAATTCTCTGAACCAACGAAGGAAGCTCACCTCGCATCAGAAGCAAAGTAATATTCCACTGCTTTTTCTTCAACAGGGAAAAGGCAAGTTGTGCTGTCCACACGAGAGAGATTGCAGCTTCCCTTCTTGTCCTTCCCTAGAACACAGAGTTAACACAAATCAGCAACCATACAGGAAGCCATGGCCAGTGTATAAACAGGCATAATTTTCTATAAAATCAATAAAAAACCATAGCAACACAAAATAATTTCAGCAACTTTGAAATGCTAGGTAGATGACCTTATTTCCATGCAATAAGCCAACAAGAACAACAGACACAGGTGTAGAGTGAAATAGCAACTATCAAAGAGAGCGTGGCAGATAAGAGTGCTGCGTTACAAATTTTAAAACAGAGTATTTCTTTTCCAGGTAAAAGGCAAATAATTCACTAATATCACTAACTTATTTTTAATCAACAGTATGTATCACCTAATTTTAACTTCACACAAAACTTGATAGAATATATTTAAGTTTATGTAACTAAACTTATCATAAAAATTACATTAAAAATATCAAGATTGTGCAATGAATAAAATGAAGACTGGTGGCATATTAATTTTATTATCTTATAACAAATCTTTTCTAGATTTTAACAGCACAACAAATCGAGTTGTAGTCTACACTAATTCTGATTTCAAAACAAAACAAAGATACTTAGAACTCTCTAACCATCATACACTATATGTGGCACCTACTGCTAAGGACTGGAAATATAAACCTAGAACCTCTTTTTTCTTAAGATTCTTAAGAAAACTTAAATCTCTTTTAAGTTAGGATAAAATACAGTCCTTCTGCAATAATAATATCTTTTTAATCCTAGAACTTTAGAATTCTGGCATCTCTACTTAATTGGTCAAGTCATGAATGAAGAATTTTTTTCCTTTTTGCTCATTTACAACAAAAGTCAAAGCTGGAAAGCAAAGTGAAGATTGACAAATTAGACAAATATAGGGGGAAAAATACCCATTACTTGAAGACTATATATATGTCACAGAGACAAAAAAAAAAAGCACCTTTTTCTGAGATCAGGACATTTACAGACTTATAACTATGGACACAAGGGCCGGAGGACACAATAAATATACTTGTAAAAATTCATATTGTATCTATCCTCTAAAATGCATGTCTATAAAGACTTGCTTGTAATTATTCTTAGAAATGTACATCCAAAGTTCTCCACAATTGTGCTAGTATGGTGTGTTTTAACCATGAAAATAAAACAGCTCTTTAGATCTTTCCATCCAAATTCGATAGCAAAAAAGGTATCACACTTTTAAAAATACATATAAGATGACATCCTAGAAAAAATTACACTACAGAAAGAGAAAACAGATTGGTGTTTGCCAAGGCCTGGGTATGGGAACAAGGGCTGGCTACAAAGCTCCAGCTGGAGGGAACTTTCATGGGCATGGAATAGTTCGGTACTTTGATTGTGGTGGTTATACAATTGTTTGCACTTGACAAAACTCATAAAACTGCACATCAAAAAGAGTGAACTTTCCTGATGTAAAAAAAGTGAATTAAAAAATATAAAGAAGGATAGCCTAGGACCGATATTTTCAAAATAAATACAACCAGCTTTAGGTTATACAATGCCCTAATGGTGTCAAGTTCCACTGTATTCCTTCCCCAGATATTTATTCTTCAGGTAACAAGGTATATTTTATTATAACATCTAGAAGGATTTAAGATATCATTGCCTATTTAAATGAAAAGAACATTACCACCTGGTGCCTCTACCAACTCTTGCAATCTCTAAAATGTTTTTGCCATACATAGATTTTCTCATCTGATTTGAGTGGAACACAATCATTACCATCCCCCCTTATTTTGTCAGTAGCTACACCTGGAGAAAATAGCAAAAATCTAAAAGCCCCCTTTATACAGCCTCTTCAATAAGAGGCTAAACTTTTTAAACTAAACTTTGCTGAGCCACACATTATCTACCTACGAGGAGCTACAGAAATAAAGGTTACTAAAATGTAATTCATGATCTTAAAAAGATGTCTCGTGTTAAGTTTTTCTTCTAACTTCTTAAGACCTTAGCCAATGTTTTTCCTTTTTTTTTTTTTTCTAAGAGCAGCCTAAGAAAATGTACAAGGTAACATAAAGTAATGTATAGAAGAACAGGATTATTAACAGAAATCTGGAACCCTGGATCCAAAATTCTCTACTCACACTGGTTAAACTAGTTTTTCTTCTGAAAAAGGAAGGACAGGGAAAAAGTAAGAAGAAATCCTAACATTTCATGACAGAAGGCTACATAAGGAACTAACTTTCTGCTTTAGATAAAAGAGCTAAAGCAGCCACTATTTAAAGATGAAAGGTTTAGAGTCCTTTGCTAATTTTTTTTTCAAGAAACCAAGATTTATACATTAATAATATGGGTTTCAATTTTCTGAATTTACCACTCCCTATCTTTTACTTGGAAAGCTTTTAATAATAAGTAAGTGAAAAGAGCATGGCATTTGTTTTCTAATTATATCAATAAAATGATCCAGAATTTGTATAGCTGAAAGTCCTATAAAGAAAAATAAACTTCAAACAAACAAAAGACTCCAATTTCAAACAAGGCAATCAAGATGTTGAATGTGAATCTAAAAGTAAAATGTCATGCATAAAATAAAGATCATTTAAACATAACTTAGTGAAAAAGTTAGGATAAATTAAATAACTACCACTGAATTCAATTTACAATAGCCTAGCACACAATGCTCTTTCCCAATCTAAACATCTTATTTATATTAATGTATCTTACATGATTTTAATTAAAAAAACTTTGTAATTTCGAATCTTAGAAATTTCAAAGAAACAAATTATTAAAAGCAGTTTTCTAAATGCCAAAAGCAGACAGACAAAATATACTCTGCAAATTAGAAAAATGTCAAAATATGTTTCCCCATAAAAAAAAAGCACATTTTTAGAGGCTCAGCACATTCATTCACTCCAAGAACAAAGAATTAGTAAAGAATGAACAAAAGAGGGTAAGATTCCTCCCCATCCATGCAGAGTGCATTTCCCACCTCTTTCTCCCTGTGATCCCCACCGTGTGAATTTTGATCCAATCTGAGTCCTAGCTAAGGATATACAACAAAAAAAAATTCTCCTCGTCAGAGAAATCACAACAGCAAAACCTTTTCACGTCTAGACAGAACTATATACACATATGTGTGGATCTGACCAAAGAGACATTTATTTCACTTTAATGAACACAATTCTTTTTATCTACTGCACTCAAATTTATACAGTTTCCTCTTGGCATGACATAGCAAGAGTTTTTACCTGTTCTGTAGAGTATTGGAATGTGATCAGTAGAGAGTTTATGTTCACTTCGTACACCAATCAAAAGAGGGCTACCTCGTCTGTTAGTGCAAAATTAGACAGAATTACATCATTTTCATAAATAATGCACAGATACAAATTTTCATGAGCCAACACTCATCAAATAACATTTAACTTTTCCCTCGAAACTCGACTTCAGGTATAACAATAACATAAACGGAATTTTTATAAAATAGTAACAGGGTCAGCAGACCGTGCTCCTGAGGCCAGCTCTATTTTTGTTACACAAGAGTTTTACTGGAAGCCAGCCATGCTCTTTCTTTTCCCTGTTTTCTACGGCTGCTTTCCCACTACAGCAGCAAACCTTGGTGCTATAGGGGCCATACGGCCCAGAAAGGCTAAAATATTTACTCTCTGGCCCATTAAGTCTGCCAATACCTGTTCTAGAACAGTATATTTGAAATGTTCCTCCTTATTAAAATGTCAAATGGAAACTTTCTTTCAATTGTACATGGAATTCTGATACATGAATGTTTAAGCACTTCCTCCTTAGTCACCTTGCCTTCATATTAAAAATAGCTCTTTCTTGGGGCGCCTGGGTGGCTCAGTGGGTGAAAGCCTCTGCCTTCGGCTCAGGTCATGATCTCAGGGTCCTGGGATCGAGCCCCACATCAGGCTCTCTGCTCAGCGGGGAGCCTGCTTCCCTCTCTCTCTGCCTGCCTCTCTGCCTACTTGTGATCTCTCTCTCTCTGTCAAATAAATAAATAAAATCTTAAAAAAAAAATTCTATCAACTTATAAAAAAAATTTAAAAAAATAGCTCTTTCTTGCCAAATATTAGGTCTTCTCACTGGTCTAAAAAGGACGTCATGATCAGGCCTAAATATCTTCGCAAAAGTAGTGACGATACTATCATCTAGGAATCCATT
Source organism: Potos flavus (assembly GCA_028534135.1). Lineage (NCBI taxonomy): Eukaryota > Metazoa > Chordata > Mammalia > Carnivora > Procyonidae > Potos > Potos flavus. Next base: position 46,325,424 of record CM052885.1, on the reverse strand, counting down.
TAGAACATATATACTTCCAAAAAATATGGAGAAAGTTAATGTTTGGGGCCTGAAACTAACGAATACTCAATATCCAAATTCGCAAAGTAACCATGGTGTCCCACTACAGACAAAAGGCCAGTTCATAAATGCCAAAATATATTTGCTTTATTAAGGGATTCTGTTAAATAGAAGAGTGGTAGAAAATGGACAAGAAAGAACATATGAAAATATATTCATATGGAGTCTCTGAGAAAGGGCAAGTCTTTACAGTGAAAGGTAATCATCCTGTATAGAAAACACGTATAATTCAGATGTTTCAAAATACATATAATTATTAGTCATTATTAAATTTGTATGTACCTTGTGCCAACTGCTTGGCCAGGAAAATGAACACTTTTAAATACCAGTGCAAAAGCACCTTCCTAGAGAGGGAAAAAAAATACATTAACAATATTTATTATAATCAATTAGCATATGTGAAATGCCTAAAACATATTGGCTTCAGCACAGAAATTTTTTGTTCACACGCTGTCCTTTTGCAGTAGGTTATAAACAAGTCTAAAATTTAGGTAGACACTTATTCCTGAGATTCGGTGTATCCAAGACACACTTTTTAACCAAGCCCCTCTTGAAATCGACTCAATAGATAATAGCTCCGCAACAAACTATTTTAAAGCACTTTTGTACACATTTCTCAATAGACACATCTTATCTCCCACACTAGGCATTAGAATGCAGGGAACAGAGGATTAGAAAAGACTCCAAGCCCAGTATCGAAAACCCCTTCTCTGGTCCAGTGATTTTACACCACTGCTAACTTCCGTGCTTGTTGACCTTGATACTGGAGATAAAAATATACACAACCACAATTATTAACAAGCATACCGTACCACCTCCTCAACCCAACCTCCTCAGGGACCAGGCCTAAGGATCAAGAGTAAATAAAAAAGGAACCGGAGGTAGGAGAGGTAAGGGACCACCGCAGAACACAAACTGGGTTATATAATACGTAGAAACAAGAAAAGGCTGGAAAGGCACAGTACTCTGCCTTGAGTAAAGGGAAGGAACAGGCCTCTGTTTTCTCCATCTTCCTGACTCCTCCATTTGCTGCAGGCACCATAAGATTTGGGTAGAGGGAGGAAGTGAGGGTTAGACCTTCAGAAAGAAGTAGAGGGCTTTTAAATGGGAAAGCTAGAGTTATGAATGGGGATGGGGGCAGAAATCACAATGCATCTGGACTTCTGTGGATCTTTGGTATCTTTAATCTTTAACTAGGACAACTGGGATGGGATCAGAGAGAATGCCATTCTTTTCTTGGGCTGGGAAATACTTCAGTGTTACGAGTCCAAGAAAAAGTCCCCATAAAGAAAAATAAGGAGTTGGCTATACTGGCTCAGAGACATGCAGACTTTATCCCAGAATAAAGAGTGTGCATTTTACTGAAGCTACCCTTGTGTTGTTACTGACTGAAAAGAATACTTGAGTGAGTAGGAAGCAAGAAAGTGATGAACCCCTGACTGTGTCTATTTTTTTTTTTTTTTTTGACTGTGTCTATTGTAGACAGGTTTGGGTGGTATGTATGGGTTTGTGTGTGTGTGTGTGTGTGTGTGTGTGCACATGTAGCTTTTGGACAAATTCTTTGATATTGCGTTATTTTTAATTGCCATGACACTGAACTATAGTGAAAGAAGCAGAATTTTAAGTGTGTGGGAAGGGAGGGGGTCAAAAAGTCTCTCAAAATTATTCAAGCTGAATATTAATATATATATATAGGAAATAAAAGCCAAAAATACTTAAGAAATTAGCATAGTTTCTGCTTGTATTAATTTTAGAGTTTGTTATGATTAACACTGGCAATAATTATCTTTAAAAGTGTGGTTTAATACCAATTGTTGGATAACTCTCTCCACCAAGGTAGTAAAACTGATGTCTTGACTTTCTCGATTGTCATACATGTACTTAACAAGCTTGGCAATCGTCTCTGTGTCTGTTTCAGATTCAAAGTCATAGCCTTTGCTTTCCTGAAATTAGAAAGGGGAAAAAAAATTGACACATTTAAGGAAATAATCATGATATCCAAATCTTTTCTATAGGATTTTTTTCTCAAAAATTTCACTAACCAATTTCTAAAATTTTTTCAACACCATACCCCATTACTCATTGTTCAAAATTAAAGTCACCATCTAACCATAGTGAACCCAAAATGGTGAGGTATTTTGTGTAATTTTCAATATACACTTATAACTATATAAATCTATACATATATGCCACATAAAATTAAGAACATTTTAAATAATTAAAGTATAACATGCAACAGTCACAAAACGATAATTTCATAATGAATATAATGATTTTTCATGGATAATGAAATCGTGCTATCCAACACAATAGTCATTAGTTATATGTGGCTATTTTTTTAAATTTTTTAAAAGATTTTATTTATTTATTTGAGAGAGAGAGAACATGAGCGGGGGGGGGTGGCGGGGGGTGTCAGGGAGTAAGGAGAAGCAGACTCCCCACTGAGCAGGGAGCCCGATGTGGGGCTCAATCCCAGGACCCCAGGATCATGACCTGAGCAGAAGGCAGACGCTTAACGGACTGAGCCACCCAGGCGCCCCGTATATGTGGCTCTTTAAATTTAAACTGATTAGGGGGCACTTGGCTGGCTCAGTCAGTAGAGCATGTGACTCTTACTCTCAGGGTTATAAATTTAAGCCCCACATTGGCTGTAGAGATTAATTAAAAATAAAATCTTAAAAAATAAAATAAAAATAAAACAAAATCTTTAACAACTTTAATTAAAAAAAAATAAAAATAAACTTTAACCGATTAAAATGAAATAAAATTTCAAGTTTAGTTCCTCAGTCCTAGCAGCTCAATGACCACATGTGGGTGTTGGCTATTATATTGGACCGCACAGATACAGGCTTCCAGCGCAGCAAAAATTTCAATTGGACAGCCCCAAGAGGCACTCATGAAGGTCACCGCCATGACTGTTACTATATAGTACATGGCTATTTAGGGCAGAGAAACTTCATTTAATCTGTCCTAATTCTTCTTATATATCCCAGAATCTTTCACAAATGATAAACAAGGTCTCACAATGCAAAAGATATCCCCTCACCACAAATTCCAATTTTATTTGAGCTTTGAAGGATCATTTATAATAAAGCCAAATAATTATTTCCTATTCACATAAGAAACAAAAATATTTCACTGTCAACAAAGAAGGGAGTCCAGTAAACCACATACCCTTGTAAGCATCTCAGGAATTATTTGATCATACCTAGACAGTGCTGCGCATTTCAACAAACCACCTTGCTACTTTCATTAGAAATTTCTCAAAGCCTGGTGCCTTTTGGGGTCACTTTACTTACCAAAAACTTTTTCAAGTCTTTGTAGTTGGTGATAATTCCATTGTGAATAACAATAAATTCTAAAGGAGATAAAAATTATTGATGACAAAAAATTACAGGTCTTGTAAACATTATAAATAGCCAGCACTGTTAGATTTTTCTCAAGTCAAAAAATTTGTCACATGCTATAATTCTAAGTGTAATCAAATATCTTCTACTTTCCATTATCAGATTACCTTCGAGTAGATCAGCAGCATTATTTATGTGGTTTAGTGGAAGTACACAGTGCTGGGGACATGGATATTAAAGGGGAAATATAATAAACTGGGGTCTAGAGGCATCAATCTCATTTATGGCTAAACTACTAAGCCAATGTCACCATATGAAAGGGGTAAATTTCCTGGGCTTGTGTCTTCATTTGCAAAACAAGAAGGCTGAATTACATAACTATTATTCTCGCTTCTTTGTTCATTCATTTTATGCATAAGAAAAACGAGTTATTCAGATTTACAGTGAAATTTACTTAGAAGAGGTCCAGACAATTCTTAAAAGGTCAGAAAAATTGATGTTAAACAGTATTCCAAGATCAAATACATATGCAGCAGGATAATTTTCATCTTTTTTGATTAAATAATGAAAAATATAAATTCAATATTTTAAATTCATGAGTTTATAATAATAATAAAAGAAACTCATTCATCTTAGAACATTAGAACCACTTCATTTTTGAAAAAATGTAACTAAAAAAAAAAAAATCAAACATTTATCCTGCCTTTCCTATATATAAGCTGTAAGTCTGGGTAACTAAGCAGTTAGATATGGAGAAGTTTCTCTTTATAGAAATATGTGAGGTAAGTGAAAATGGAATGAGAGTATTTGACTATCACCATTTTACAAACCCCTAGAAATAATTAATGTTGGCAATGATCATCTATGGCCACTAATAATATAGAAAGAAAAACGCCCAACACCATATACCTCCAGATGTAAATCAATACCATACCAATTTATAGTAAAGAGAAGGGACAAAGAAACATTGTAAATGATACCATGGGATGCATACAATTAGCAATATCTAGACTGTAGGAAAGTCTACAAGACAAACACAAGAGTAATCTGCAAGGAAAAAGGAGACAAAGGGAGAGTTTCCAAAATAATCTAGGTGGAGCGGTCTGGTGAAACATAACAGATTGTGTATAATGTTAAAGCTGTGTGACAGACACATCTGGTTCTACATATTCTCTACTTGTGAATATGTCTGAAACTTTCCAGATTAAAAAAAAATTAAAATAACAAAAACATTCTTCTCTCATTATTGATCCCTCTACAATCATTCCAAAGCATGTAGAGTGTGTCCATACCATTATTTTTATCAGAGCGCTGGGGATGGCTATTGACAGGATTGGGTTCTCCATGTGTTGCCCAACGGGTATGAGCTATCCCAAGGTGTACATCAAATTCTATATCCAAATCCATATCCTGTTGTTCTGAAGAACATAATATGAAAAATTCCATTAGTAAATCACGCTGTAGAACTAATGCTAGAAGCTACAAATATAATTATTAGAGAACTGCTCACTTGGAATACACAATTATTAAAACTGATGATCAGCCATATTCAAAATAGTAATTAAAAGATTCAAAACTGGGACGCCTGGGTGGCTCAGTTGGTTAAGCGATTGCCTTCGGCTCAGGTCATGATCCTGGAGTCTCAGGATCGAATCCCCCATCAGGCTCCTTGCTCTGCAGGGAGTCTGCTTCTCTCTCTCACCCTACCCCCTCTCATGTTCTCTTTCTCTCTCTCTCTCTCTCAAATAGTAGATCAATAAAATCTTAAAAAAAAAAAAAAGATTCAGGACTTAATGCAGCTCAAATATTTAGGGCAAATGAACCCAATAACCAGTGGGATAAAGCAAATGTGACAGAGTACTAACAACTGGTAAAACTAGATGAAGTATATGGGTGGTTAATGCACTATTCTTTCTACTTTTCTGAAGGCTTGAAAATGTCCAAACTGAAGGGTTATGGACCAAAAAAGTAAATATTATTTTTTTTTAAAAAATCTGTATTTAATCTTTGCCTTGAAAAAAATCAGTACCACTTTAACTAAACACGTAAAAATAAATTCACTTTCTCAATGCCATACAACCTCATGACTGCAATTTCTTTGGTCCCCAGTGGATGCAAACATATTTCACAAAATAAACTGCAATTATGGAGAGCTTCTAAAACCAAAGAACAGTCCTTGAGAATAGAACAAATGAAAGAATGGGGTTATAGATGGATGTTCCTTTATCTTGAAAAGCAGCTATTCTGATTCCTTTTCCCTATAAGCTATCTCTTCTTGCTTTTCCCAAAGAAAAAAAAGGCAGTTCTAGTATTTACTAGTAATGCCCCCCTTCTGATTTCTTAAATATAAAATTCATTTGGCAAAGAAACCAGATAACCAAGCCTATAATAATCAGGCCTAAATTAAGAAGAGCAAACTGCTCAGAAGTCTCAAATAGGAAAGTCCGTGGATTTTATTTTAGCACAGTCTTTGTGGTTTATATACTGGCTAATCAGACATCATTCTAACACACAAATCTGATCAAGAAACAACGTTTAAAATCCTTGAACAGATTCCCATTGCTTAAAATCTGGTTTGCATCCCTAGCTACCCTTATGAATCATCTTAATCCTGGTCACAAGGATTTATAAAAAGATCCTCAAATTCTCACATAGAGCCAGAGAGCCTTTTTCTCACAAGATAAAGCCCCAGTGCCTTTCTGTGGGTATGAGGCCCTCCGCCATCTGGCCCCAGCTGCCTTTACATTCTCATTCTCCCACATCTCCCATTACCCCCCAAAGCCCTCAACACATCTTTTACAAATAACAATAGCCACCATTTACTAAGATTTTACCTGATGCTAGGGACTTAAGACTTCACATTGCCCTATTCCTCTCAGTATGACCCAAGCAACCATCAACTAAACTACTTCAACAGAATCCTGACTTGTCTCTCAATGTCCAATCTTTCCTCTACTCTGCACACTCACCAAATGATCCCATTAAATCATGTCAATCCCCTAATGCAAAATCTTCCAAGGGCTTCACATGGCACATGAAGTAAAATCCACCTTTCTGAAGACCCTACATGATCTCATCCTCAATCACCTCTCCAGCTCCTCTCCTGCCACTCTCCCCCCTACCTACTGTGCTCTAGCCCACTGACTTTTAGCTATAAGCACGCCATGCCCGCACAGTCTTTGCACTTGGGTGTTCCCTGCGCCTAGAATTTCCCCCTTCAGACAATAACACATTCTCTGCTTACACGTCACCTCTACCATACTTTCTCCTCACAGCACTAATCACACTAGCTAACGTTATATATTTGTTTGTTGTCCAGCCCTCTCGCTAGACTGTAAAGCTCCATCAGGCCAGGTAGTTTGCCTATCTTGTTCTCTATTATGTCACCAGGGCCTGGCACAGTGGCGGGAATAAAATAAGTACTTAAGAAATATGCATTTTAGGGGTGCCTGCGTGGCTCAGTGGGTTAAAGCCTCTGCCTTCGGCTCAGGTCATGATCTCAGGGTCCTGGGATCGAGCCCCGCATCGGACTCTCTGCTCAGCGGGGAGCCTGCTTCCTCCTCTCTCTCTGCCTGCCTCTCTGCCTACTTGTGATCTCTCTCTCTCTGTGTCAAATAAATAAATAAAATCTCTCTAAAAAAAAAAAGAAAGAAAGAAATATGCATTTTGTTATTGAATCTTTACAATGTTCTGTTAGGTACTATTATTCCCATTTTATAGATAAAGAAACTGAGGCTCTAAGAGGTCAGAGAACCTGCCCTAGGTCATAACTAATAGGAAACAGAGATAACTAATAGGAGATAGATAGGATGTGACCCCAAGACCAGCTGACTCCAGGGCCAGAGACTAAAACTACAGTGACATACTCTGCTGTAACTTTATGACAGGTGTCAACCTGGCTTCTACCAGGATTTAAGTGCTACAAAAGTAGCAGCTTGCCTTATCATCTTTGAAGCCCAAGCACTAAGCTATCCAGGGCAGTTATTCAAATTTTTGTTGGATGGCTCAGTCAACCAACAGATAAAATCATCAATGTATTCTTTCCTGGCTTAACTATGTCCTGAATAATTAAGGTGACCCGATAAATAACCTCCAGAAAAGTAAACGATTACTGTTTATTACTACTTAACAGGCTAATGCAAGCAATGAAAACATCTGACTACTTTGTTAGGCTAATTATAATTAAGGCACCCCCCACCCCCACCCCCTGGCCATGCTGGCAAGCAACACTGAAGAAAGTAACAAGAGTCTACAGACTGAATCCGATTCAAATTCACAGTAATTATACCTATTTTTTTTTTTAGTAATTATACCTATCTAATGGTTGCCAAAAGAACATTATCTAAAGCCTAGGAAGAAAAAAAATCACTGCTATGACAATAAGCATATTTCTCGCAACAAATATTTCATGTTTTATAAATTAATCATGACTCCCAATCCTTGACCCATCCCTGTTACCCCCGTTCTAAAGCCCTCTGTTGAATCTTAACTTTAGATAACCTTCACCCCCAGTTCTCTCTTCTCCCCACCCACAAACTGCCAAGCAACATTGAAGAGAGTTAGAAAATTCTGTAAACTGAGTCCATTTCAAATTCATGGTATTCACCAAACCTATTTTACTGTTGCCACACAGGAGTATGTTCCTTATTCATTAAGCCAAGAGCTCACTCAATTCTCCCAACAGCTCAAGATGTCTCTTCTCCTTAAGCCTCAATCCTACCTGGACAGTACCTCAATAACCCCTCTACTGAGCTTTTTCCCTTCCTTTCATAACTGCTGTACTTCGCTTTTCTTTCACCTTTGACTCCTATAAAGGCTAACTTCCTACCTGTGCCTTGACCTTTCTGAGCGGTGATCCCTCTGTAATTTGCTCATTTGCATCTTCTGTCTTCCCCCCACGTGCACCACTGTGGCTCTTGCACTCTGCGTGCCCTTTCTCAGATGTCATCCTTCTTTTTTTTAAAAAAAAATAGTTCAAACATATTTAAATTTGTTGGCAATAATAAAACACTCAAATACCTACAACTAGAGATAACAAATGTTAACGTATAGCCATTCATGCTTTAAATCTTATGATATTAAATATTTTTAAAATCTTACATTTTTGTTACAAATAGCAGCCTTCCTTTGCCCCCTAACTTCACTGCTGACACCATCCAATGACAGCACCTATTCTGTGACAGGACTTACGCCTGTGTTTCAATTCCCTCATCTGTAAAATAAGGATGGTAATTTTACCCACTTCATGGATTATACTGAGGACTAGTAAGGCACTTAGTAGAGTGCCTAGGACCCAGAAAGCAACAATAAATGTTAGCTATTACATTACTATCCAAGTCAGAAGTTACCAATAACCAATCTAACGGCCTCTTCTGAGATGACTTCCTTCTCTTTTGTCTTAACAAGTCAAACACCAAAACTTACTAGGAGTAATAAAGCGAACACCACAAACATCCAAATACCCACACCCAGAGATAACAAATGTGAACATCTAACCTCTGTGCTTTAGATTTTAAGATCTAAAATGTAAAAAATGCAGTTGATTCCTCCTTTATGCCCTGGCCTCATCCCATCACTCCCCAGGGGATTCTCGAGTTCATGGAGAGCTTTCCCACCTGTGCCTTTAAACATCTAATACACTAACATGTGTCCACAAATGCTAGCACTCTTTTGTGTTTTCTTAATCTCCTATTCTCTCACTGGTAGACTTTTAGGCTGTTTCTACATTTTGCTGCAACGAATCTTGTTGTCATGTCTCCTTGTCCATAGTTTCTTTCAGTGTCTAGGCACCTCCCATTTAGACATTGCCAGCCTCCTCTTCAAAGTGATTTATCACAAATTCACCAGCAATGCCTGCAAGCTCCCATTTCTCCACTCCCTTCCTGATTTTCCTTCAGGAGGCGGCATGTTTCAATACGTTGATATGCAAAGATGGTGATTCTGGTTACAGGCTGCCTTCTAGCCTCCCACACTCATCTACCAATGCAGACTAAAAGGACTACCCACCATTCCACCAAATTTGGCTTCCCTATTCTTATCTTTGCCCACGCTATTCTACTCAGAAGGTCCTCCCTTCTCACCCTCACTGCCCAAACGGAAAACAGCAGCCATCCCTTCTGTATACCAAGTCTCTCCAACCCCAACCCCAAGTTGGAACTAGCTCTCCCCTGAATCCTTAAGCAATTTTTTTTTTCTGCCCTATGGACCCTACTATAATCAGCCTGGTATACAGGATGTGGTACACACAGTAGACCAAGTATTTATACTACAGTTTTAAAAATATAGTTACTTGGGTGTCTGCCTCATCCCTAAGCTAATCTTACCCACAATACATGCAAAATAAGTACTGATCTAGTATGTTCAGTAAGTACTACAAAGCTAAATGTTTGGCTTATATAAAAAAAAAGTGACCAAGTCCATCATTTTCCTCTTCTAACTGTACTCCTTTACCATGAATTCAATAGCATCCATTTGAGAAGGTACATAAAAAAAACCTGTTTCCTGGGTTTTGTGGAAGATTTTTTTTTTTTGAGAGAGAGAAAGAGCAGGGTAGGGGCAGAGGGAGAGAAAGAATCTTAAGCAGTCTCCACATCCAGCACGGAGCCTGATGCAGGGCTCGATCTCATGACTCTAAGATCATGACCTGAGCCAAAATCAGGAGTCAGACACTCAACCGAATGAGCCACCCAGGCACCCCTGTGGAAAATATTCTTTAAATGTTTTTTTCAGTCAATTTACTTCAAAGCTTTTGTTTTTAAGTTTCCTGTGACAAATTAAAATGTATAAGCATAACGTTATGAACAAAATACTGAGAAGTATATTCTCTTTAATGAAGCATGTAGACAACTACTTTATGCTATGGAAGAAAATCCTGAAGGAAAAACATGACACTTACCTGATTACATCAGTTCTACTAAAAGGCAACATCTAGACTGACTGTACATCCAAAGGAGGCGTTTACTCCAAAGTGAAGACAACCCAGTGAAGACACTAGAATAAGGACACCACTAAAAATACCGTTTGTCCTGTGAAAGGTCCTTCTCCTCAGGAATGGTGGTTGCTTCATTTTAGGACATGAGTTTGCAATGAACACAATGTACCTAATTTCCTTCCCTTGTTAATATGGTCATTTCTGAAGCTAAGGTACATTGTACACTGGTAGAGACAATAACAAAACTACTTTTTTTCCCGCCCCTCAACTTTAAATACCACTATACTTAAGATGGACCCCAAAATATGGGAAGAAAGGGAATTTGGTAGGGAAGGGAGAAGGAAGCCAAGGGAGGGGAGGGGGGACAAAATTCAAACTAAGTACATTACTGTGAACTTCTTCATCCAGGGCCTTAACTTTCCCTTTCTTCTTAATGAGCTGGATCTTGCAGGCATTGGCTTCCCAATCTTTGTCATTGCCTCCATCAACTCCCACACCTAATTCATCGAGAGGCAGAAAAGCAAGATTTAGAAACTTACTTAGACTGGCATCGTGAGGCAAAATTTTTAATTAAAAATTATTTTTTCATCTAATTAATTCATTTGTTCATCAATTCACATTTACTGACAACTTATTTTATGTCAAGAAACACGACAGCTGCTTGAAAGAAAAATGAAAATAACTTGGTTGTTTCCCTCAAATTTCTAACACTCTATTCAGAAGATAAGGAAAAAATAATTCAATACAGTGTGGGTTTGGGTTATAATAAAAGTGCTACAGGTTAAAAACAAAAGAAAACAAAACAAAAAAAAAAAACGAGTACTACAGGTTGGGTGACAATTGGAGCAACAATAGACAAACGAAGAAGGTAGGCGCCCACCTCAGAAGGGGAAGAAAGAAGGAACATCAGGAAACACAGTTCTCAAAATTCTACTTACGTTAATAAAGATTTTGAAAAAGCTACCTGAAGGTACTGGAAAAGCACTGAGTAGTTTCAAATCAAGAAATCACATGGCAAAAATGTTTACAAAACTCTCTTTGGAAACAGTACAGACTGAAGGGGAGACAGAGAAAAAGAAACCAGTGGTCAGAAGATGTAGCTATATAGCAAAGCAAAAATGAGGGGGCTGTGAACCAAATGGTGGTGATGAAGACAGAGATCAGTGATAATTGAGGGTAGAACTGTCTGGATGCAATGTGAGAATGCAGCCTGAGTCCAGGATTCCTCCTCGGCTCACAAGACTTGTTGAATGATTGCTGAATAAAGGAACACAGAAAGAACAGAGGGGGAAGTGTATTCAGTTCAATTTTGGACCTGAAAAGTTTACAGTATCATGGTGTCTCCACAAGAAATTTCTAAGGGGCAGCTGGAAATACAGGTCTGTGGCTTAAGAAATACATGTGGGCTATAAGTCACCAACATATAGGAGGTTGATGAAGTGAGAGCTCACCCATTAAGATACAAAGTAAGAAAAATGGGCCTAGGAAACAATCTTGAAAAAACATTAATATTTAAGCAAAAAGTGGAAGAAAAGGAACCCTCAAAGCAGGCAAAAAAGAATCAGCATGTTAGAGAGTATGTGTTGTCAGAGAAGCTAAGGAAGGAGAGAATTTAAGAACAAAGGAGCTAAAGAGTTCACTTTCTATTAACCGAGGGAAATCATGGAAAATAAATGCCCATTACATTTGGCCATGTCAAGAGTACAGTAAAAACTTAACATAGCAAGCCTGACACCGCTTTCCTTGGAGAGGTCTGCTTGCAAAGCTGGCCCCTGGTTGGCCTTTAGGAACTTGGATTTCAGGAAGGTTACCTGACTAAGAATGGCTTACGGCACCTGTTTGTGCAAACAGTGTGGCTTATGCTGACCATCTGCTTCCGTTCTGGGAGTCTAGAATTTTGGTACACGTTAGGCAGAGGGTGTCTATGTGACCGGCCTCCAATAAAAGCGTGGGCACTGAGTGACTAATGAGCTTCTCTGATATACATTTCACACACGTTGTCACAACTGGCTGGGGAATTAAGCTCACACCATGTGACTCCACTAGGAGAGAACTCTCAGAAGCTTGTGCCTCATTATCCTCCAGACTTGGCCCCATGCACCTTTTCCCTTTGCTGATTTTGCTCCATATTCTTTTGTTGTAATAAGTCATAGCTACGAGTTCAAGTATATGCTGAGTTGTCCTCAGAAGTCACCAAAACTGAGGGTGGTCGTGGGGACCCCGACACAGTTAAGGAAAGGAGCCAGAGTAGAACATAAAGTTGACAAAATGTTATTTTTAATTGCTTTGTCATTTATTTAAGGTTGAAGAATATCAGGTTAAGTGTATATGCCAACAGCAGGGACTCTTTGGAGAAAAAGAAATCACAAGAAAGAAAAAGATAATTTATAAAGCAGAGCCTTCAAGAACTGTGTTTTACCATGAAAATGTCCCAGGTGATTTATGTTTTTACAGTAACATTCTTAACAAAGGCAGACATCCTTAAGAAGTAATATAAATGGTAACGCTATGGAAATTATATGTATAAACCCTTTAAACATGATAAAAAACAAAAATTCTTTTTAGCTTTACTCAAAACAAAATAGATATTGCTAAAGAATCTAGTCAACTAAAACAAACAAAAAATCTCTTTATTTAGATTCGAAAATCATGCAAAACCTAAGAATATTTTTTTAAAAGGAAATACCAGCAGAATCATATCCTCTGTACTCCAGTCTCTGAAGGCCTTTGATTAGGGTCTCCAAGATTTCTCGTCTTGTGCGAGGAACATGGTAGTTTAAGTAAGCAAATATACCTGCAAATGAACAAATATTTAATCAAGAATATGACTAATGAAGCAAAATTGGCATAATTGTGACAAAATCCTCATTTGTATAATTACGTCTAAGATGTGCAGAAATATGAAGCTAGAGCCATCTTTTTTTTTTTTTATCCCCAAATACTTTTATTTTTTCAGTGTTACAAGATTCATTGTTTATGTACCACACCCAGTGCTCCATGCAATACGTGCCCTCCTCAATACCCACCACCAGGCTCGCCC
>CM052885.1:46262200-46311546 GCA_028534135.1 Potos flavus | reverse complement strand
TTTTGGCCATTCTAACTGGTGTGAGGTGGTATCTCAGTGTAGTTTTGATTTGAATCTCCCTGATGGCTAATGATGATGAACATTTCTTCATGTGTCTGTTAGCCATTTGTATGTCTTCTTTGGAGAAGTGTCTGTTCATGTCTTTAAAAAAGAAATTCTCACTTCAAATTATTTAAAGGTGGTGAAACTTTTACAACAGAATATTTCTCCTTAGTATAAAAGACTCAAGCAAATATGTCAAAATAAATGGTTAGCTTTTGCAAAGAAGCTTATAAGGCTTCTTCCATCACTGCCACCTTGTCAAGTAAAATTTAATTTTAAAAAATTAACCAATCAACAAATTTGTCGTTTATGTCTTATGCACTGAGCATTTTTTAAAGGAAAACATTTTCTGAAATAAGTATTTTATTTTATTTATTTTTTTTTTTTTGAAATAAGTATTTTAAGCAACACATGGATCCTACAAAACTAGGCAAGTGGAATAATTTTTCTTATTTCCAATGATTATGGTATCAATAATATATACGAATAAATATTAATGCTGTGAAAAATACAACCTAAATAACTTAATAGGGGAAAATGGACTAAAATATTTATATAATCCTCTTAAGGGAAAATGGCATTCCTTGAATGAATCAGTTGTTCACCAGATACTACCAAAAGATAAACAACTATTATGATAAATGTTAACACCTATTGAGAAGTCATAAAAAAGAAGCACTTATTTGGAAAAACAAAACTAGAATAAAAGGACTAGTACAATGTGAACTGAACCAGAAAAGCAAACAGGCAGAACACAGGTAAAGGAAATCCACATTTTAAAAACGGCAGCATGGGGCTCCTGGGTGGTTTAGTAGGTTAAGTATCTGCCTTCAGCTCAGGTCATGATCCCAGGGTCCTCAGACTGAGCCCCATGTCGGGCTCCCTCCTGAGTGAGGAGTCTGCTTCTCCCTCTCCCGCTGCTCATGCACGTGCACGCTCACTCTCTTTTTCTCTCATAAATAAAATCTTAAAAAAATAATAATAATGTTAATATCCAACAAAAAGCCAATTATGTGTGATCACCATGATTGATAAAGTGCAATTTTTTCAAATAAACTATGATGCTCTTCAAAAAAAAAAGGAAATTCACATTTTAACACTACAATCCAAAACAAAATGAAAACAACCGTCTGAACTTTCTCAAAAAAGGCAGTATGAGATCAAACACTACAGCAATCCTGTATTTCATTCATATTCTTTTTTTTTTTTATTATTTATTAGAGATTCTATTTGAGAGAGAGACAGCAAGCGTGAGTGAGTCAGGGGAGAAACGGGGAGAGCATCTTCAGGCCGACTCCCCGCTGAGCGTGGAGCCTCAGGACAGGCTTGATCCCACAGCCAATGGATCATGACCTGAGCCAAAAACAAGGGTCAGTCGCTCAGCCAACTGAGCCACCCAGGTGGCCCCATCCATATAGTTTTTAAAACCTTACATCAGTTAAGATTTTTTAAGTTATCATGTGTTGTACAAGCACGTCACACGGCACCACAACCCTGCATGAGGGCTGTGGTTCCTGTTGTCACTGCTGTTCCTTCATCAGATATCTGGAAAATGAACTAAACTAACAACCCGACTATAAATGAAACTTCTATGTGGTTCTACATTTTCCCCCACCATGGGTCACTGGCATTTGATAAAGATTAAATGAACAAAGAAAACTATCAGTTCCAGGTAAATATTTTCATTATATCATTAAAAGACAATTCACAGAATATGAATCTTCTCCCAAAATAAGACTGTAACATAAATGATTTAATGAAACACTGATTCTCAACTAGTCTACTTTCTACCACAGTGATGAGCATCAGCTAACTATTCAGCTAGAAGAGGATACAATCGAGCTCGTTTGAAAGTCATTAAACAATAAAACACATTACACTGCTAGGAACCGTTTCCTGAGGCGCTCTAGGAAGTCTTGACGAGGAAATCCAGATTGCCAAATCCCAATAATGCAGCACAAACCAGAAAACTCAATACTAAGTCATCTCTCTTTTTTTAAGAAATGTAATTCCGATGGTAAAAGTAATACATATGGAGAATTAAAGATTAAATATAATAAATGAATACCAATTTTTAAAAAGTCAATTTAAAAGCTGATATAAAACCAATTGTTCTTAAGACAAACTATAGACTCAACACATTTTTTAAAAGAAAATTCAGAGTGATGCAATATTAAATTTACAACTTTCAATACATGGAACTCGATAATAGCCTTCAACTTCGATACTGTTTCTAACACCAGTCTCTTTGGTTTACACTGGCTTAATGTGTGGATCTTGAGATCCTGAGTATCATTTCATGGCAAAAGAGATCTTCTAAACTAATACCCACCTCCAAACAAACTTCTAAAATTGTAACTATTTGAGAAACTAATAAAATTCACACTAAACATTTGTTAGCTCATAAAGTACTCTTTCACCTAAGAAATCCTGTGAATCTTTTAATTCATGTATGACCTCAAAGCTTTCCACCATACCACCCTGCCTCAGCTTCCTCTCTGCGAAATGAATGGATTTGACTGAGAGGTGGTAAAATAGGTTTCACAGCAAGTACCAAGGGATTAACTGATAGTGGCTGTAAAAAACATTGTTAAAAATGATTCAGTGGCCCCATTTCCTAAACAAGAAGGAAAGCCGTGATTGATCAGCAACACGTATTACTAGGAAGTGGAAAGTGACAGCACAAGGGCGACATATTGCCCGACATTTGAGGAAATCTACAGTCCTCGCCAGCTAGATGCTCTGTAGTACCTGAAAATTCTTCTGATTGCTTTAGAACCATTCCAGATGAATTTGACTTTTTAACCCCTATACACATTACACTTCTCTTCTGGGCCTCATTTCTTTGTTACAACATTTACATGATTTTGTTCTGTGTACGTGTTTCTACCAAATTAAAATTGGAAACCTGGTAAAGAGCCTCATTATTTTCAGAGTACAGCCAACTGTTGAACACAAGTTTGAAGTGCACAGGTCCACTTATGTGTGGATTTTTCCAATAAATACAGTACAGTGCTGTAAATGTATTTTCTCTTCCTTATGATTTTCCTAATAACATTTTCTTTCCTCTAGCTTTTGTAAGAACACAGTACATAATACATGTAACATACAAAACATGTATTAATGTTTTTGGTGAGCTTTGTTTATAATATTGTTGAGCTTTCCAGTCAACACATGGCTATGAGTAGTTAAATTTTTGGGGAGTCAAAAGTTATACTCGGATTTTCCACTGCAGGGGGTGAGGGTAGGCACCCCAAACCCCACGTTGTTTGAGGGTCAATTGTATTCTGTTAAGAATAAAAGCAAAGTAATATATAAAATTTGAGGACATTTTTCTGCAAAATTGCATTATTATCATACCTAAGAAGATAATACTAACACCACCTGATACAATGTTCATATTTAAAATTTCCTTGGGCACCTGGGTGGCTCAGTCAGTTAAGAATCTGCCTTCGGCTCAGGTCATGATCCCGGGGTCCTGAGATCGAGCCCCACATTAGGCTCCCTGTTTGGTGGGGGGCATGCTTCTCCCTCTCCCTCTTCCCCATCCCGCCCACTCACGCTCATACTCACTCTTTCTCTCAAATAATAAATCTTTAAAAAGATAAGTAAAATTTCCCTATTATAAAAAGTCTTTTACAGCTGATTTGTTCATTCTAGGATATAATAAAGGATCATACCTCACATTTGATTGTTATGTCTCCAAAGTCTCTTTGAATCCAGAATGGTCTCTCCCCTACTGCCCTGTTTTCCCCAAGACACTGACTTACTGGCAAGCTGAGGCCAATTTTCTTGTTGACTGTCTCACCTTCAGGCTATGTCTGTTTCCACACAGTATAGTCTAACCAATTCCTCTATTCCTTCTATTTCCTGTAGACTGGAAGATAGATCTAAAGACTTGACTGAGATATGTTAAAATCTGGAAGCAAGAATTATTCACAACGTATGTATTTTATATTGTCCATAGGTCCCTTATTGGTGATGTTAAGATTGTTACTAGTAAAGACAATCAGATCATCTAGCCTATCATATTCTGAAAGGATCTTCAGAATACTTTTTCAGATATTGACAGTATTGATTTTAAGACATTCATATTCTCTTTCTTTTTGATCTACATAATAATGGTGCATTTCCCAATCAGCGGCATCTTAGATTCAATAAAGTACCATGTATCATGTTCCAATTCAAAACCTGCCGTTTCTATTATCTATAATCATCACTGTCATTTTTTGGTTCACTCTTGGAACAAAGAAAGGAAGAGGAGGAACAGAGGAAGAAGTTGGAGCAACATTTCTCCCTATATAACTAGGCAGGGATTGAAAGGAAGAAAAGGACAAAGTAACAGAGTTGGGTGAAGAAAAAAAAACCCTGGTTTTTCTTCAGGCATGCAGGTCATGTTCTCAAGGGAGGCATTTATAACTCAAAATGGTGCTTTTTAAAAGTAAAAGTCACTAGAATGAGCCCCATTCTAGGTCTTTGACTTGTCTTCTCAAAACTCCCAGAAACTGCTCTGCTTTAGGTTAACTACTAAAAGCCTAAAAATTAACTCTCCCTTGCTCTTGGGTAATTGCTCCAATACCACACACAGTAGCTATAGGGAGCGCAGATTTTCCACTCCTACATCACCATGCGCTTCCAGAGTGTAAGTTTTCTTATTAATGGAGTATTCTTGAAATAATACCTCCCTCGATGATGCAGATCTTCACACCTATAGGCATCATTTTTGGAAAACTGCAACTTAAATTCAATGACGTGAACACACTAATGAGCACCTTGCTTAACAAAATATTCAGCCATGACCTGGGTCAGAGACACATTTGGTTGAAAGGCTATTAAACCTTCCTGAAATGAAAACTGAATGCAACTTAGCTGACTAATTATTAAAGTTCCTATGACTGGTTGAATTTATGTCCTTGTAAATAAGAATACTTCTACTTATTTTTTCCCTTGACGACTTCCATATTTTGAAACCTCAGACATTGTAATTTATCAGTGATAAAAGTGTTCATATTCATTCTGTAGATTTTATACTTTCTGAATCAAAATCTATCTGCAATCCCACTTAACTTTCATTTTTAAATTTTTCTTATAATGCAAGTTATATTTCATTCACTATCATCTTTAAAGATTCAAATTACACAAATGCTACAGAAGAAATTGTGAAAATCTGGGGCGCCTGGCTGGCTCAGTTGGTTAGGCGTCTGCCTTCAGCTTAGGTCACAATCCCAGGGTTCTGGATTGAGCCCCG
The DNA here is from genome assembly GCA_028534135.1 of Potos flavus. NCBI lineage: Eukaryota > Metazoa > Chordata > Mammalia > Carnivora > Procyonidae > Potos > Potos flavus. Next base: position 46,306,256 of record CM052885.1, on the reverse strand, counting down.
CATTCAGGCTCCCTTCTTCTCCTTCTCCCTCTGCCTCTGCCTGCTGCTCTCCCAGGTTGTGCTCTCTCTGTCAAATAAAATAAATAAAATCTTAAAAAAAAATTGTGAAAATCTCCTTTTTCTACCTCCATACAAGGGAGATATCCACTGTTAATCCTACTGTCCCGGTCCTTCAGCTATGAACCTATGTATATATACAGTCCTTGAACTATACATATATAAAGCTAGATAAACATGGTTTTAGAGGATACTTTTTTTACCACATAAATGTGATGACTCTCTATATATTTTCTTTTTTTTTTTAAGATTTTATTTATTTATTTGTCAGAGAGAGTGAGAGAGAGAGCACAAGCAGGCAGAGTGGCAGGCAGAGGCAGAGGGAGAAGCAGGCTCCCTGCCGAGCAAGGAGCCGGATGCGGGACTCGATCCCAGGACCCTGGGATCATGACCTGAGCCGAAGGCAGCCACTTAACCAACTGAGCCACCCAGGCGTCCCTATATGTTTTCTTTTACTTAAAATGTTGAATATCTTTTTATGTCAGTATATACACGTCCACCTTATTCAATATAATGGCTGCATACTACTCCATAATAGATTTATTTTACCTAATCATTTCCCTCCTGATTGAGGTTTTTCTAACTCTTCGTAACTACAAACAACACTGCGATTAAACTTATACATATCAACTTGATGCTTATCATAAAACATATTCAATACTATAGTCATGGAGGCACATTCTACACATAAGATTCCTTTAAAAGAGGAAATATTATTTGAGATTATGTTTTCTACAATCCTGAAAACACCAAGTAAGAACTGACATTTGGAGCGACACAATGAGGAATTTCAATTATTAGTGTTTTTTAATTGTTCGAAATCTTTTCCCTACTTACAAAATGCTGGTTCAAGTGTCCCCTGCTTTGTTGTAAATACACGCTGCCACTGGCGGGAGCTCCGTAACACCTCTCCCGCACATGTAACACTCTGGAACTCAGAGCACTGTTCAAACCCTGACATCTCTCATTACACACTCCCTCACGGCCTACCTATGGCATCATCTTTCCTGAGAAAAAGCGTGCACTTCCTGCTCATGAACCTTCAAACATTCCACCTCTCCCACTTCCATCTAACCGATCCCATGAGACCACAATTTTTCAGCATCCTGACAAGCCAGCCCCTCTGGGTCCGCCGTGCTCTCACTCCAGAGTCCCTGAGCAGGCCTACAGCAGAGTCCATCCACTCCAAGTCCATCCATCCATTTCAGGCCCCCTTTCGTAGGGGCCCTCCCAACTGTTGGCCAATCCTGTTAATTCACTGCTTGTCCGACTTTCAAACTTCCCCAGATGTTATTCTAAAGCTAGAATCTAGACTACTCCATTTCTCTCTTCCCAGTTTCTTTCTCAATTTCTGGTAGATTCTCACAGCATAGAAGCTTTCATCTTCATCTTACCAGTATAAACCGTCCTACCCTTCCTACGTTGTTCCAACATGCCAGCGGCTGTTCACCCTGGGCATAGGCTGTGGGTACAGATAGAGCCTGGTGAGAGATCCACCACCCTCTCCCCCAGATTCTCAAGGGCCAGCAAGAGCTCACCAAACACCGCTGGAACATCGTAGGTGTCTAAGGCACAGGCAAACCCACTCCAGGGTGCCTTATCCTTCCCGATGAGCTCAAAATAGGGAAACATATTTCATACACTATTCCCTAAAGCCAGTCTCTCCTACCTGTAACTCTTGATAAGCGATTCCTCAACTTTCTAAATACAGAACCTTTTATTACATCGAAATATTTTGAGGATCCTACACAATAGTGGGTTGAATTTTTCTTATCCAATGATCTAGAACAAGTTCTATACAACTTTACAGACAATGCTTAGAGTACGAATCAACCAGTGAACACCCATAGTAACTTCAGAGCTTACAGGTCAAGAATCACAGCTCTAGAACTCAACTTTTCAACTCTATCAGAAGACCTGTTTCACAATACTCCCTCCTCTGCTGGTATGCAAGCCCTCCTCCTCAACACAAACTCAGGTTCCTCTGCCTTCATATATGCAACTTCTCTAATGACTTCTTTACAGCCAAATGCAATAAATTTCTCTCTGCAATATTAAACATGAATGACCTTCTACTTCTGCAGATTCTGTCCAAGTCAATACACTATTTTGGAACTCTTCTGCCTCTAACCACTGTTCCTTGGCCCCTTTTCCTGGAATTTTTACTTCTTCTTTCAAACCCCATGGCAACAGTTCTCAACCTATTTATGACTCCATTCACTGCTGGGTAAATGCCATCAATGATATCTCTCACAGTGCACTAATTCTCTACCAGCTGGCACTATTCCTCGACATAAGAGTACTGTTGCTGGGGCGCCTGGCTGGCTCAGTCCATAGGGCATGTGACTCTTGATCTTGGGGTTATTAAGTTCGAGTCCTACACTGGGTGTAGTGATTACTTAAAAAAAAAAAAAGTACTATCCCATTACCTGGAGCATTCCTCCCCTAACTAGTCTCTGAATTTCTATTCAATCCACTTGTAGTCCATAACATGGCAATGAACAATGAACAAGAAATGCCTACTAACACTCACACCTGTTGCATTCCTTGTGTTGCACTTGTATATTCACTGTTTCCTCCAACCAGACAGCAACTCCTTGAAGGCAATTCCCTTATTTTAGTCATCTCTCTGAAGGACAAAGAACCAAGTATAAAGCCATCACTTCAAGTATCTTCCAATGCTTTCTAAGTACTTGAAATATACAGTCAAAAATTCCTAAACCACAGAAAGAGAACATTATTTTGCAGGATGCTAAATAAGGATAAGGTGAAAGAACTGTTCCATAATTAAAGGTTTAAGAAATACTGGGTTAAAGTTAACAGGTTTATTTGTAGAACTTTCTAGAAACTTTAATCTCACTAATTGTGAATCTCCAAAAGCAGAATTTCCCACGCTTGTGTTATAAAACTCTTTCCCACCTTCTATTGCTCATAACCAGCACCTATTAACTTCTCCCTTTCCAGGGAACACAACTGAGGAAATATTTATTAAGCAATTAATTACTTCCTTTCACAACTACTTTATATCCAGTATGATTTCCAAGGATATGTTAACGGTACTGGTTTTATGATTTATCCTAGCAGCCAGTTTCAGCACCCCTCAATTACTTCTGAAGCTATTAGACAGTATTATTACAAAAATCTTTTTTAAGGATGCATTTCAGGATACTCTTATAAGCTCCCTTACCGTTTTTAAATATGGCCTCATTTACAAAAACTCCATTTTACCTGCTCTTCCAGGGACAATGTCTAGACGCATTCAGAATGGTCTCATGTTTGACGTACCTTCGTAGGCTGTCCTATAATACAGCCTCTAACAAAACTAGGCTGACCCAAGTCCCTAATAGAATTGTTTATCTTCATACCAAGGAGGCTGGAAAAGCACCAAAATCCACATGTGGCATGTGCCCAGGCCAACTTCAAGGCATTTGTGCTGTGAGCCCTACAGTTCTTATGAGGCTAAGACGGGAAAAAAAAAAAAAAAAAAAAAACAAAAAAAAAACCCACCCCAGCAGAGACCTGGGTGATTCCACGTGTGTGGTGTCGGTGCCTGGATCAAGCATGCTGTGCTTACTGAGGAGGAGAACGGTGTTTTGAACGTGTTGAAGGAACAAGCAGAGTAAGAAAACTAATTTTAAAAATGTAGTTTTGAGGGCGCCTGGGTGGCTCAGTCGGTTAAGCAGCTGTCTTCGGCTCAGGTTATGATCTCAGGGTCCTGGGATCGAGTCCTGCATCCGGCTCCCTGCCTGGCAGAGAGTCTGCTTCTCCTTCTGCCTCTGCTGCTCCCCCTGCTTGTACTCTCTCTCTCTGTGTCAAATAAATAAATAAAATCTTAAAAAAAAAAAATGTAGTTTTGAGTAATAAAAAAAATCAAAAGAAAAAAAAGAACTGTATAACCCTACATTTATTTAAAAAAACAAAACAAAACAAAACAAAACAATACAATCTGTTAAAAGCTGTGGGTAACTTAAGTGACTTGCCATTCTCTGACGAAAACAAAACGTAGTACAAATAAAAAAGGACAAAGTGTATTCTAGAGAACCAAGAATAAGAGGAAGATAAAATAAATTTGGAAAACAGGCACACTATTATTCTTCTCTGGGAGATTCACAACACTTACTAACCCACTAAAGGTTCCAAGAAACGCTCCAGAAAAAAAAAGCCAGTTCAACACTTTTAATACTGCTTCCCAAATTTACTTGACTATAGAATCTTTTTTTTTTCCTGATTAACACTATTAACATCCCAACATAAGCTGGTAAACATTGACAGTTTTATCAGTATATCTGATTGGAAAAAGCCTATCACATAATTTTCTGCCTTCATTCTTCTGCTTCAACACTGTACAGTGTTGAAACAAAATAATCTTTTAGGGGCACCTGGGTGGCTCAGTGGGTTAAAGCCTCTGCCTTTGGTTCCGGTCATGATCTCAGGGTCCTGGGATCGCGGCCTGCATCAGGCTCTCTGCTCGACAGAGAGCCTGCCTCCCCCTCTCTCTCTGCCTGCCTCTCTGCCTACTTGTGATCTCTCTCTGTCAAATAAATAAATAAAATATTTAAAAATAATAATAATAATAATCTTTTTTAAAAAATTGGAATAGGCAGCAGGTAATCAGAAGGTAACTTCTATGCATCGGGGATGGGTGAAAAAGGTGATGGAGATTAAGGAGGGCACTTGTCCATGATGATCACTGGGTGAGGTAAGGAATCCCTGAATCACTATATTGTACATCCCGAAACTAATGTTAACACTGTATGTTAACTCTACTGGACTTAAATTAAAATGAAAAAGAAGGTAAACTTCTAAATTTTCCTATCTAATCTCATTCCCCCTCACTTCCTCTGCCTAGAAATTTTATTTCAATGATTGAGATATGGGCAGAAAATAAATACAAAGTCTTATCCTTTTAACAGTTAAGTTTCAGAATCTATACTAAAGAGGAAATAAATTCTGAACTCTATTCCTGGAATCACGCAAAACTCTGTTCTGGGTTAAAGGCAGGACCTTGGAAATGTTTCAAATACTATTTCTTTATAACCGGAGTGTTTCCTCAGCAGTAAAACTCTATGGAATGGGGATGTTGGCTGTGTGAAAACTCCCACTCATCTAGTCTCCACCCCACAGCCTCACCCTTATCTGAATCTTTCTAAAGCAAATCTGATTTTTTTTTTGGTACTCTCTTTTTTTCCAGAAACAAGATGAAGAAGAAATGACCCGCAACCAGAAAGCCACATACTTAACTAGGCACACACCTCATCATTCAGGAAAAGTTAATTACCAAATGAAGCATACTGGGGATTAATCAATTTGCAAATTCACTACTTCACAGCTACAAACTAAATAATGTGTTTTTCAAAACCACTCTACTAACCAGGCACAGCATAAGTATAACTGATTCTAAAGTCAGTCCTAATCTAATAATTTCAGAAACTATTTATAGATGTTTCTGTTTTGAGGTTTTTTTTAATCTAAATTTAAACCTGCTCCTCATTTTCAGAAGCTGAAATTATCATAAAATTAAATACAGGAAAAATATACACTAATGAGTACAAGCCACCTCCTGCCAGGATATTCTTGCAAAAGGCTATAAAGAATAAGTTTCCCAGATAGCTTCAATTCTATTATAATCCTACTTTCCTTAAAAAAAACATTCCTTCAAAAAAAAAAAAAAAGCGTTCCTTCTTCCAGGTGTAAGGTTAGCTGTAAATTTCAATAAAAGCGGTAAGAATATAATTCTTTTTACTGACAATGGCCAAGTAAATATCTGTTTTAGAGTTTATCAGTCATTTCAGATATAATTCTGACAATCCCCTTTACTAACAGTTTTAGGGAATATTAAAACTACGAAGTCCCAAAACATGGAATAAAAGGACCCATGTTTTTTAACTGCTCTTGGTAAAACGTTTATTAAATGTGGACCAATACGGTTCATAGGTGTTTTAAACGGGTGCACCGGCACGTGATAACGCATGTTACGGTCACTTTCCGGCCTCTTCCACCACAGGATTAGGATTAAGCCCATTCACCAAGTTATTGATTAGCAATGGTTTCTGTTAAGACAGGGGGTGGCACCAAGTAAGATCATGTGGAATGCCATTGTCGTAGCTCTAGCTATACATAGTTCTGTTTCTATCGGGCCTGCACGAAAGAAAGCAACTAAAAATAAATATTTTTGAAAAGGTAAATCCTAGAAAAAAGGAAGATAAGTTCAGGTGATCTCACCTGATGTTCCACAGGTTGCCTCACTCACCTGATGGACTCTTTTGAAGGCAAACCCCTTCACACCTCAGTTCCCTCGGCCCTCTCTCCAAGACATACATCTACATTTTGGTTCCTCCTCCGCGCAAAACCGCCCCCCTGTGGCCCCCCAGATCCACTCAAGAGCCCGCCCTCCTCCCAGGTGCCCTCCTAGGTCCACCACCCCCATCCCGCTCGCAGAGGCCGGCCTCCGCACCCAGCACCCAGACTTCACACTCTCACACTCCGGCTCCGGCCAGCGCCTCCGGCCTCGGCGGCGGCGCCCGCACCGCACCGCACCCCAGCACCGCCCCGCAACACGCCCCCCCGCCCGCAGCCCCCTTACCGCACATGATGCAGAAGGCACGGTCGGTGGGCGAACGGCGAACGGCTGGCGAGGTCGGGAGCGCACACACGAGCCTCTGGGACGATCGGCGAGCTTGGGGGCCCGGGGCAAGCCAACACGACTCCCTCGGGGATGCGACGGCCGAAGCAACGATAGCCTTCTCCGCCTCCCGGGCTCGCCAGCAACTGCCGACGGGCCCCGCCCCTCGGCGCGCAGCGCGCCGCCGCCGCCACCTCCCGCGGATCCCATTGGGCCGCGTCCGCGCAGCTCACGCGCAGTTCCCGCCTCCCCGCGCCGCCCGCCCCGCCCTCGAGCCCACGCAGGCGCTGGCCTGCTGGCGGCGGAGACGTGGCACCAGCCAGCGGCCGCATCCGCTTAGGGTTCCTGGAGCCGCCTGGCCCCCGGGGCGAGCAGCTGGAGGAACCACATCGTGGGGAAGGAAGAAACTCGGTGGCTGGCAGGGAAACACGGAATGTTAAGGAAAGTGGAGGATGGAATTGTCAGCAAAGCAAATAGCGTTGGAGCACGCGCCCAATGCAACCCAAGGCCCCAGGCTCCGGCACCGGACGAAGCGGCCGAAAAAGGGGGAAGAAAGCGGGAGGCCTGAAAAGGGGGTTCTGGGGGATAAACAAGTCAGGGTGGAAAGGGACATAAGACTGAAGAAAAATTGCTAAGAAAATTGAATGAGGTAGAGAGGAAAAGTACCAAAATGCTTGATGCAAAGCTCCATTCAGGTTCGCCCAGTCTTTCTGGTGACAGGCAGTTCAGTTCCGGACTTAAGCTCTGTGTAATATGCTTGGCCTCTAAACGCCCTCTGCACCCCACCTCACCCCCATTCATTGCCTTCCTAACCCCCAGATTTTGGCAGAGGGGATTGGGGGGTGGGAGGATGTAAAGCTCGACGATACAACACTGTGCTCCTGGGCTAATGAAACTCCTCTGGCCCAGACTGCTGATGGCCCACCTGAGAAGACTAGGAATTGCCCAGATTTGACAGCCTTGCGTTTGACTCACTGACGATTAATTCTGTGAATTAATGCACCACTCCTGCCAAGAGAGACTTAATCAGAGAGAGATGATGTTTCTGAGAATTTATTATCCAAGCATTTGCTCTAGGAAGATTTAAATGGTATCTTTAGTCAAATGTAGATGGTTATCATAACTATTAATGGCTCTAGATTAGGATCAAATAAAAATTGAATGGCATACAGAACATGGCATGGACTTCTGACCCTAGATACCTGGTCTTACCTCACAGGATTGCTCTCTTCCTATCCCACCTTCCAGCCCTTTACACTCTAACAATACTAGTTTCCCTACTCTGTCAACATTCTCAAGTATTTTGTACACAGGAGTTACTCTTCATGGAATCCCCACCCCATCTCTATTTAAATGCTACCTCTTGGGGAAAACCTATTTTTTTCTCCCTTGACAGACTTAAAGACATGGATTAACCTCTCGTTCTTTGAACTGCCCCCTTTAAATCAATATACTTCTGACATTTTATTTGTGTGTGTGTGTGTGTGTGTGTGTGTGCGTGTGTGTATTTCCCTCCTAGGTTGTTTCTTGAGGCTATAGCAAGCGTTTGCATACCCAACACCTAATATAGACCCTAACAAAATAAGGGATCAAAATGTTTTTGCGGCACCTGGCTGGCTCAGTCAGCAAAGCATGCGACTCTTGATCTCAAAGTAATGGGTTTGAGCCCCACATTGGGGGTAGAGAGTACTTTAAAAAATAAAAGAAAAAATCTTTAAAAAAAATGTTTTTGAAGGAGTGAAAAAACGCATTTTGAAGGAGTGAAAAAAGTCATAGGAATTGACTGCCTATGACTGGTTATATGATCAAGTGAACAAAGGAAGGGCTTTTCAGATTTTCTTAGAGGGGAAAAAAATGCCTTTTTATTACTTGCCTCAAAGAGAGGCTAGAAAAATGTTACATTTAACTAATCAAAGTGTTTATCACCTAAGAGCCCTTTAATATTTCAGGCTCTTAAGCCCCTAAATGACCCTAGACCTAAAGTTAAAAACACAGTTAAAAATTAAAAAACAGCTATTTTTAATAGACAACACATTTCTTAATTCAAGAGGCAAAAGACTGTAGATGTACATCTTAGCTTCAGAACCCTCATCTAAGAGTTTCTAGTAAGATCGCAGTGATATTGCCAAGGAGTCAAGGTAACAAAGAGAAGAGAAAAGCAAGGGGTTCAATGGTATTTTAGGTTGAGCATGAGAACATTGGTACTACTGCTGGTACTTTGTGGCATCATCAGGTTTGCTAGCAGTGCACAAATGTGTTGTTCAAACACTGGAATCATACTTTGACTCCTTGGCGATTGTAATTAATAATAGTATGGGTTCCTCATATTTTTAGATATGCCAACTGGAAGCCCGATGGCCTTCTGCCCAGCAGGATGTATGGCAAGGAGGAGGTTGAGAGAAACTTTGAAAGTCAATATTTTCCCAACCCAATGCAACAAAGAGCCCTTCATAACTATGCTCCAGTCAAGACACTAATATGAAAGAACTCTGTTTGTCTGACCTCCATCTCTACAGAGCTTTGCCTTAGCTGGACCTTTGGGAATAGAGGCAGGAGAAGAAAATAAATGATCTGTGAAGGAAAGGGGACATCTGGGTCTAATTTAAACATCTGAAGAAGTGGAAAGGATTTTCTCTCCTCATCAAAAGTTCTGAAATAACTGAACTTAAAAAAAAAAAAAAAAGGAATGATGGTAAGGAGGGTGTCAGTCATCATCTCTTTATATAAGTCCATTTCTCTGTTCATAGATTTGTCCTGTTAAACCTGATGGCTCTCAGTCTCCTCCATGCCATACAGCCTGACGGGCAGAAGGCCATTAGGATTTCCAGATGCCATTTCTAAAGAAAGGAAGAACCGTAATGAAAATAGCTTTATAAGATTTTTAAATCGGGGTGCAGGGAGATGGCACCTGGGTGCCTCAGTCAGTTGAGCCTCAGATTCTTGTTTTGGCTCAGGTTGTGATCTCATGGGTCGTGGGATTGAGCCCCATGTGGGACTCCCCACTTACGGGGTAGTCTGCTTAAAGATTCTCTCCCTCTGCCCCTCACCCCAATTGCCTGTGCACTGCACACACTCTTTCTGTCTCTCTCAAATAAATGAATAGAATCTTAAAAAAAAAAAAAAAAATTTTAAACGTCCCCATGTTTGTGATTTTGTTATCCCTTACCTGAATTCCAATAACAAATAGCAATAAAATTATTACAATAAAAAATGCCTAGATACAAACTTCCAGTTATAAGTCCTGGGAATATAATGAACAGGACGGTAACCATAGTTAATAATACTGCAGTGTATATTTGAAAGTTGCTAAGAGAGTAGATCTTAACAAGTTTTTATCATAAGAAAAAAGATGGTAAAAAAAAAGATGGTAACTATGTTTGGTGATGGGTGGAAACGAGACTTATTGTGGTGATTGTTATGCAATATATACATATACCGAATCATTCTGTTGTACACCCAAAACTAATATAATGTTACATGTCCATTATATTTCAATTAAAAAGAAAGGCCTGTGCATAACAAGAATATGGGAAGCAGGAATACAAATATCCCAATTTTTAGGGAGTTTTGTGGAGAAATGTAGCCCAATGGACAGAGAAGATGGTGGTAAGTATCAAAGGAAGAAGAAACAGATGGAGCTACTAAGCCCTATGAGATGGAAGAAATGAACACAAGAATAAAAGGCACCAGTCAGGGCCTCAGAAAGGCCCCTTCATTGAACCCCTTTGGTTCCACCACCATCCCAATTCATCCTATAGACCTTCATGCCAAAGTGACCTTTCAAAAACACAAATCTGATTCTGTTTCTCCCTGCTTCCAATTCAGTGGGTACCCTTCACCTGCAGGATTAAGCCCAGACTCCTATGTACAGACACATAGTTACTCAGGATTTCATTCCTGCCGGTTTTATCAGCATCATTTTCCACCACTCTACTCAAGCAAGCATCTTATGGTCTACCTATACTGAACTAGTTCCCTAACAATGGACTACGATGCTTTTTCATCTTTGCATATGCACTTTTTGAAAGGAATAATTAAAAAGGTAATCAGATGTTAAATAGTTAGGACATGACTATAGAGAACTAGTCACAAAATGGGTTTATACGGAGACTACAAAATTCCTTTGTCCAAAATTTCCTCCACTCCTTGCCTATCACATTGCCTAAACTCTTATCTATATTTCTATATTTAAAGCAGAGCACCTCTTCTTCCCCCAGGAGGTCTACAGTAAGTCATTATCATCTATTAACACTTTACAGTGACATTACATGTAGAGTTAATTTTCATTTTGATACCGGGTATGAAAAGGTCACTGAGAAAATGAGAGTTCTCATGTGGATGAAGTTGATTCTGAAACCAGAAAGGAGGCAGATCTGGACAGATCACCTTTGTTGATGACACTGGTCAAAAAAGGGACAACATAAGGGCATGTGAAATTGAGTATGATAATGCAAAGAGAGGGGGCCAAGATATGGAAGAAGGAATCAGAAATAAGTTGGTGATGAAAGCAAACTCTGCCCTCTATAATCGATAATTTTATGTGTCAACTTGGCTGAGCCACAGTGCCCAGATATTTGGTCAAACACTATTCTGGATGTTTATGTGAGTGTACTTTTGGATGAGATTAATATTTAAACCAGTGGACTTTGAGTAAAGCAGATTGCTCTTTATAATGTAGGTGGGCCTCACCAAATCGGTTGAAGACCTGAATAGAACAAAAGACTGACCCCCCTAGAGCAATAAGGAATTAAGCAGCAGACAGCCTTTGGACTTCAACTGCAACATTGGCTCTTCCCTTGTGTCCAGTCTGACAGCCCACCCTGAAGATTTTGGACTTGCCAGCCTCCATAATTACATGAGCCAATTCCCTGAAATAAATACTTAATAGGTAGAGAGGTAAGTAGATAGATACAATTTGTTTTGTTTCTCTGGAGAACCCTAATACATCTACTTAATGTTGATCTTACTGATTTTCTCAATGCTGAATATATGAATTTGTTTTAAATTTCTAAAGGATAGAGCTTTTAATAACAAAGAATAGAAATCCACTCAAAGTAGCTAAAGAGGGGATTTATTGGCTAATATCATTGGAAAGGAAGGGGATATAGCTTCAGGCACACCTGTATCCAGGGATATAAACAGTGTTGTCAGAATTCCCTTTGATTCTCTCTCCCTGACCTTATGCACAGGTAAATGACCTTTGAACAACTCTGGAATCATCTTTATAGTTAGCAGTCCAAGGAGAAAGAGGCTATTCCTCCATCCTTACTTTTCATATTCAAGGCAAGGATTCCGATGGGTCTAATGCAGACTCCTATGCCCCACTCACTCCTGTGGCAGAAGTCAGGACACTTGATTAGACAATTCCACCAGTACCACATCGAGTCACCACAGGCACAGAGTGAGCAAGAGAGCCAAGAAGTTCCCCCAGCACCACGTAGACTCCTTTTCCTCAACGGAAAGGGGAAGGTGTTGCTAAAAAAATGCAGGGACACCTGGAAGATACAAACAAAAGACGCCTACTAAATCAGATGAACACAACCTTGACTGCCCCACCAGGAAGTCTCATGCTTAGGAACAAAGGATGCTGACTCCAACTAGAATTAGTATATTCCCTATATTCCTCTGGGGTGCCTACAAATTTTCCCAGTAGGCAGAACCTGGGGCAGAGTTTTCTAGCTCTGCTAGAAGGAAACACATTCTACTGCCAAGAAATTGTCCACAAATATGGAACCATGAGACTAACTGATCCTACTATTTCTGTTCTGTAGGATGTGATCAGAGCTAGAATGGAAGCAGACCATTCATGGAGCTGCCTGGAGCTGAAAGATCACTAGAAATGTAAGGTAACAGGAAAAAAAAACCAACTATATCCTAGTTTCTTTCAGGGGATACAAAGGCATTTCTGCATAGCCTGCAAGCACCCTGTCGAGATTGCATAGGTAACTCTGCTATGGGGAAATGGCAGTATAAAGCTGGGTTTTCCCAAAGGGATGTAAACTCCCACTGGACTGAAGAGCAGCTAGCTTCCTACTGCTGGAAAAAGGGTTGGGGGAGGGGGGGGGAAGGACACACATACGCATACCACTGCTTTGGCCCAGTAGAGTCAGGAGCAAATAAAAGATGGAAAAGACTTTAGCCCACTAGAACGCAGCACCTGTGAAGGCAAGGAATGCCCTCTCCTCCATCAGGTAAAAATACTCAGGAGTGGTATGTGGGTCCAATCCCCTTAAGACAAAAGAGTAGTATCGTAGCAATGTGAGTAGGGTCTGCAGCCAGAGTGCCAGGGTTCATAGTCCTGGCTTTTCCACTGAAGTTGTATGGCAATGGAAAATGTATTTCTCCCTGTGCCGCATGGGGGCAATAACGGTTACCGATCTCATAGGATTAAATGACTTCATAAATGTAAGGTGCTTAGAATAGTGTTTGTCACATAGCAAATGCCAATGAAAGTTTGCTATTTTTAAATATTCTGTTCTGTGTCATTCTGGATAGCACTTCATCCTAATTTTCATTAGCAAAAAATCCTCCAAGTGCGTGGCTGACTCTTAGCCAATAATCTCAGTTTCAAATACCTATTGAAATGTCCTGTGTTTATAAAGTGTTTTCAGTAACACTTGCAAGATTTTATACATTTTGGGGGGCTAATTTTTGTTTTCACCAAACACAACTAATGTGAATGATTACTTCCCCTTTTTGTGGACCATATAGGAGAAAATTAAGTGTAATTTAAAAATTCAAAAGTAAAAACTTTCATCTGATTAAACTATACCTTCTAAACGAATCTTTGATGATTGAAAAAGTGGCTCAATTAATTTAAAAATATATTGTTTTCATTTTAAGATTGGTATTTGGCACTGTCTGCCACAAATAAGAAAAAGCAGTAAAATTAATGTATCAACTCCCCCATGACTTACCAAGGCTCTTTGTTAGAAGGCAATCAGCTTCAAGGGACAATACTTGCCAACAACAGATGTTCATAACAAGGAAACCTCTTATCTCACATGATACTCTGAAAATGGGTGGTTCCCAGGCTAGCTCAAAAGTCAATAATGTCCTCAAGGATCCAGGCCTTGTTTCCTTCCTCTTTGCCATTCTCAGTGGACTGGCTTTTCATCATGATTTTGACTGTCACAGCCTTAGGCATTAAGTTTTCATTCTACATCATAACAACGGGAAAGAAAGGAATTGAGGGGAAGAGTCTTCTTTACGTAGATTAACTCTCTCTCTCTCTCTCTCTCTCAATCAGGGAAGAAAATCTTTTAAAAACACTCCAGTAGACCCTCTCTTCCCAGCTGGTTGGCCAGAGCTGGGTCATATGTCCACACCTAGACTGGCAAAGAGAAACGGAGTTAAAATGACTGGCTTAGATTAGGTAGAATTTATCCCCCGAGGGATACCTTCCCTGGCCACATCACAAACGATCATTGACAGGGTGCCTGGGTGGCTCAGTCGGTTAAGCATCTGCCTTCAGGTCAGCTCATAATCCAGGGGTCCTGGGATTAAGCCCTGCCTCAGGCTCCTTGCTTGGCAGGGAGTGTGCTTCTCCCTCTCCCTCTGCTCCTCCCCCTGCTTGTGTTCTCTCTCTCTCAAATAAGCAAATAAAATCTTTAAAAACAAAAACAAATCATAATTGAAAGGGCCTGCCTCTCTCAGTAAGAAGCAGCGGTATATGCTGGGTAGGCAACCACTAGTTTCTGTAGCACTCTGTTCAGCCTACTGTTTGCTTCTGTACCATTTCCAGGTAAGGACTTTCACTTTACACTCAGGCCGTACTTCACTGCTTGCAGTTCCCAAATACATTTCACAGCTTCCAGATTCTGTTTACACTGCTCTGTATGCCTAGAAGGGTCTTCCCCACCTTTCCTCTCTGCTCCTCATGGCTGCTCCTTGTTACAGAAAATCTTGCCCATACCTTGGCCTCTTAGTTCCATGATTTCCTCTCCTCCAATAATCTAATTCACCCCCCACTTTAGCCACTTATTTCATGGCCATCCTCAAGGCTTGTCATCAACTGCATCTCCTCCACAGTCTCAATTTCTTATAGCTTCTTAAGGGCAGGTTAATGTGTCTAGTCTACAAAGCAATTCCCAGATTCTGACCTGAATTCATCTATAATAGCTTAGGGAACAAATTCTCCCAACCCCACTGTCTGGTTCTATGAACCAAAGGACAAACATATAAACTTTAAATTCTAGCATTCACAAATCATGGCATTCTTCCTGTTTCTATCCCTATCTTTTTTTATTTTTTTAGATTTTATTTATTTATTTGAGAGGAAGAGCAGAGAGAGAGAGACAGAGACAGAGAGAGAGCGTGCAGAAATCGGGGTGAGGGGTAGAGGGAGAGGGACAACCAGACTCTGAGCTGAGCAGGGAGCCCAATGTGGGACTTGATCCCAGAACCCTGAGATCGTGACCTGAGCCGAAGGCAGATGCTTAACCCACTGAGCCACCCAGGGGCCCCTCCACCTCTATCTTAGGATCGATACTTTTGTGAACCAGAATTCCAGAAATACAATATACCACTGCTATTTCCCTCTTTCTTATCCTGATATTATCTGTGAACTACTATCTCTGAATTATTAAAGAAAATGAGAGAGAAGGGTTATTTACTATGTTGGGTATCTGAAAAAGCAGTACCTCTAGCCTAGAAAAATAACTGACCAAATCTGGCATGGCACAGATTATAAATCTCTGAGTCAGGAGAAGCCAGTGAAAAAAGAATCAAAGCAGTTTTTCATCTTTTTTTTTTTTCAGAGATTCCGCTTCATAAAATAAAGCCTGAGCATGCTAAGACAGCTTTTCCCTCAATTCAGCCTGCTGTTTCTTCTACTGATGGAAATTCTGCCTACATTCTGGAACTTGGTTCTTTATTAGTTTTCAGCATTATGACTACTTTTTTTTTTTTTTTGTCTTTTAATAAGAAGTTATGTGCTACTACATTGGGGACTTTTAGCCAGATCCATTTTTTTTTTTTTAAGGGGGCGGAGAAGAGGCAGAAGGAGCGGGAGAGATAAAATCTTAAGCAGGCTCCATGTCCAGTGCAGAGCCCAAAGTGGGGCTCATTCTCACAACCTGAGAACATGACCTGAGCCAAAATCAAGAGTCAGACACTAAACCTACTGAGCCACCCAGGCACTCCTAGGCAGATACCATTTTTAAGCCAGAATTGTTTAGTTTTTTTTTTTTAACAAGATAAGAATCCAGTAAAGATAGTCTCAAATATTTCACGAAAAGCTAAGCCATTTTAGAGTATTTTTATAGGCATTCTCCTTATTTACTTCTATATAAAAAAAAAGTAAATAAATTAAATAGTGGAAAATGAACTGCCTCACACATTATGCAAGGAAGGAACCATGAGAAATAAAGAACAAACATTAAAATATCCCTGGATAAAATCCACGTGTACAGAAGATGATTCAGGATGTTACAAATAACTCATACGAGGTAGAGCAAACATGCAATATTTATACATCAGTCTCTGAAAAAAGGGCATATTTTATTAATCCTCAAGTTCCTTAGCAGATTAATAATAAAAGCTTGGTATATATTGTCAATAAGTCCAACTGCTGGGCCCAAAGAAAATTCTAGTTATTTTAAGGTGAGTTAGCTTCTTTTTCATCTGATTCATCATCCATAACCTAAAACCAAGAAAAAAAAAGAGAGAATTTAAGAATTAAGAAAAGGATTAGAAATTGCTATTTTCCTGATTATACCATTACTTGCTTACCTGAAATACTCCACTCAATAATAATGCATGTCAATCCAATAAGAATAAGTCTACCAACAGCCCCCAAAGCAGAAGTTTGTCTCATAAACTGGCATCATAACAACATAAAAGCAAGTTTAATATTAGCAAATTAAGTAAGCACTGGTCTATTTTTCTTGTTCCAAAAAAATCTTCCAGTAGCAGAATCTCAGCTGGACATTGACTATAACAATTAATTAACTGGTATTTCCTAGCCGTAAGAGTAATTGTTTTTTTTTTCCCCAAAACATTCTATTTACTTAAATATATTCTTAGGGGTTGCACCAAAGTATTATAAAAATATATATTAGAAAAATGAATTTCTAAAAAAAGTAAAGAAATAATATATCATACTAGCAACTAATTATTTTGGTCTTATTCAGATAAAAATTCATTTTAAAAACCTTAGAAAAATGTGAGGATGTTCATTCCCAGTAAGTTAAATTATTAGAAAAATACTAACGAATACCTGATTTAAAAATGAAAAGATTAATCTCTTTTTTAAAGATTTATTTGAGAAAGAAAGCATACGTGGGGACGGCGAGGGAGAGAGAGTGGGGAGAGGGGCAGAGGGAGAGAATCTCAAGCAGACTCCCAGCTGAGCGTGGAGCCCATGCCAGGCTCGATCTCATGCCTCCGAGATAAGGCTTAAGCTAAAACCAAGAGTCAGACGCTTAACCAACTTCACCACCCAGGTGCCCCAAGATTAGTATCTTTTTATGAGTTAATACATTACTCAGAAAATAAAGCATCGTCCTTTGGAGAGGAAAAGAGTTATAAAAACTCAAGAATTTTTTTTTTCCAACACACCTACTACAATTAAACACCAATTCAAGTTTATAACCTACCAATTCATCACCCCACCCTAGACAAGTGAACAAATGTTCCTTTGTCAATCCACCAAAGCATCAAGTAATGCAATTTTTTAAAGAGGCGTATAAGGCATAGAGAAGATAACGAAACAAAAGTAAGTTTGTTTCTCTAAATCTGGAAGAATTTGGTTCTGATCTGAAACTATCATGGAAAAATAATTCCTATTTTCTCTTCTGAGTTGAGTAAAAATGGATATTTACTTCTAAGGAATTGATACTTTTTTATAATTAATCTCAGCAACACACAATCCAAAGAATTTCATCAATCAATTCCTATTTTAGGCAGAACATTCCTAAATTTGGAAACCTTCTTCCAAATACTTATTTAATACAAAGAATGTGTACAACATGTACAACACACAGGGCTAAGTGTTCCTAATAGGAACACAAAGACCTGGATATGATGACAAGTCTCTCAAGGAACTTACCCATAAACATAAATCTGAAACAGACCCACGGAAAGAGGCTTTGGACCAAAGCAGAGCCCAAGCCCAAGGAGAGGACTGATATGGCCTTCAAAGAGCAGATGCCATGTATTATACCAAAAGGACAGATTTTAATACTACCCAGAGATGAGTGGTTCTCAAAGGAGCTGAGGAGATGCCCTCTCCTTAAAGGCACAGAATGACCTCAAGAGTCTTTTCAAATTTCCAGTTTCCATACATTCTTTTCCTCCTTGATAATCTCTTTCCATAAGGCCAAGCCTCTTGGTTGAGAATTGCTGCAGTGAAGGTCACTATTACTGCTGAGAAGTTTCTGTGCTATATTCCTGAGGTGCCTTGGGGCAGAAAAAATGCTATCAGACTAGAACTCCGCTCAGTCCTCTGTCTTACTATACAACAAAGTATGATTTCTTGATGAGCTTCTTGCCTGGATAAATATGATGCAGTGGAGCTCTTCCACTGAGAACTTCCAACTCTCAGCTATAACATTCATGTTTTGAATCCCCTTTTCAAAATTTTTCTACAGCCAGAGCAGCAGTATGACCTCTGAGTCTCCCATTTCCTTATGTACAAAATGGGAACGACTTACTCAGTACTGTGTTGTGAGAAGATTAAAGGAACAGTATTTGTAAAAAGGCCTGGCAAATAGATAGGTATTCATAACACTAAAGTGAATTCTGAAATAAGGAGTCTTCAAGTCTAATAACAACTGTAACTCAGAGATCCAGCCCCTGAAGAATATGTCAGGTCATGATTTCTTCTTTTTCCCCCAAATATTTAGTTTAATATTGAATCTCAACTGTCATATAATATTGGCATACCTGTTCTACACCCTCTACTTCCGGAATATAAAACTGCAGCATGTTCTGAATTCCATTTTTCAGAGTAATGATTGAACTGGGGCAGCTGGTACAAGAACCTTGGAGTTTCAGCTGTACGATGCCATCTTCAAAGCCTTTATAGATCACGTCTCCTCCGTCTTCCTGCACGGTTGGCCTGTGGTCACAGAATATTTGTGACATATGTAAAAGAACTAAAGCGTCCACCAAAAAAATTTAAAACAACTCAGGGCTTAGATTTTATATTGGTAAAATTCACAAAGTTGGAGCTACTTATACAATAGGGAACGAGAAATGTAGCTAGTTTCAATTGTAACTTTTTAAAAATTTCAGATAAAATGCGCAAATTCATTCATACAAATATTTGCTCCACTTATTATATTTTAATCCTGCTTATTAATAATCTTTTTAGGCATTTAAGATCTCAAATGTCCTAATAATTACAATTACCTAAGATACTACTCACTCATTTCTTTTGAATGAACAGAGGCTGACTGACATGATACATGCTGGCTTTTTTTTTTTTGCCAGATAAACTTCGCATCAAAATATAACATTAATACAGAAAAATGCATGAATCGTGTATGATCAATTAAATGAATTTTTACAAAGTGAACACACATTTGTCCCAGGCCAAGACACAAAGCTAGCACCCCAGAAGTCCCCCTTGTGCTTCCTGGCAACCAAAGGTAACCATTTCCTAATTGCTATTACCATTGATTAGGTCTGTTTTGTAACTTTACAATTTATAAATATGCATTCCATTTAATTAATTAATTAATTTTTTATTTATTTGTCAGAGAGGGAGAAAGAGATCACAAGTAGGCAGAGAGGTAGGCAGAGTCAAAGGGAGAAGCAGGCTCCCTGGCGAGCAAGGAGCCCGATTAGGGACTCGATCCCAGGACCATGGGATCATGACCTGAGCCGAAGGCGGCTGCTTAACCAACTGAGCCACCCAGGCGTCCCTATGCATTCCATTTAAAAAAACATATAGCGTTTGCTCTTTTGTATTTGCCTTATTTTGCTCTTTTATGAGACTCTTCCACATCATCACACAGTGTTCCATTAAGTGAAAATGCCAGAATTTATCCCTGCTATTGTGGATGGACATTTGGGGTAAAATCAATTTTTGGCTTTTACAAACAGTGCAGCTATGAAGATCCTTGCAGATGTCTTTTGGTATACATATATAGGACTACTGGGAATACGCCTGAGCATGGAATTGCTGGATCAAGAATGTACATACATTCACATTTAATAGATACAAACAGTTGCCCTTTGCCCAGGTTCTCATACTCTAGCCTCACACCAAGAATCAACAAAATGACCCATGGGAAACCTTCATGAGCTTCTCTTCTCTATAGGATCTTGTGTGCTTTGGCAGCTCTCTACTGTTTTCAAACGAAAAAAAATTTTATTGTATTTTATTGTATTTATGTGAGTTCTCACCAGGACCATTGGTCTGCTACAAGCAAAAGTGGAACCCTGCAGTTCTCCACTCATTTAAATTTCTTCTTTATGGGCAGTAGTCTGAAAGAAAGTATTTCTTTTCTCACAATCCACCCAAACACTGTTTAACTCATTTTTGCATTTTAAGAAATTTGGTATTATAATGGTATCAAACCTAGACGGTGACTGTGAAAGATAAATTCCTTCACTATGTTTAGACAGATTGTCTTAAAATTTTGAGTGAATATACAGAATGTACAGGCTTTAAATTCAACTGCCATGGTTACCTATTATGGTTTACATTAACTTCTACTTATTTATTAGAGGTTTTTTTTTCCCTCACAGACAACTAAAAGTATACTGCTATAATGAAAATTGTTTCTGCAGTATATTTGCTTTCGGGCAGAATGATGAACACATACCGTATTCTAGTATCTAACAATTCCTTAATCATTGCCACAACTTCATCATCTTCTTCAGATCCTATAAACAATTGCAAATAAAATATATCAACGATAGAAATTTTATATCCGTGCAAATACAAGTATTAAAATGGGATGATTTTAACTTAATGTCTCATTAAAAAAATAATAAAAGCATACACATGTAACTTGGTATGGTGATATGAGGGAAATGGAAATGATAGTTGGGGAGATGGAAAGACCATTCGATTCTCTGAAGAAAAACTTTTTTTAAAAGATCTGAGAGAGGAAGAGAAAACGCGTGCACATGCAGGAGGGAGGGGAAGAGACAGAGAGAGAAAGGGAGTCTAAAGCAGACTCCCCACTGACTGCGGAGCCCATCGTGGGGCTCAATCCCATCGTGGGGCTCAATCCCATCGTGGGGCTCAATCCCATGATCCTGAGATCACGACCTGAGCCAAAGCCAAGAGTCTGTCGCTCAACCAACTGTGCCAACCAGGCGCCCCTTGATTCTCTGAAGAAAAATTAAGGAGCACGGGTCAACTCAACACTTGGTGATAAAGGTGAATAACTGACATAACTTGATCTACTAATGATGTTAGGGTTTGAATTTTTTTGGTTTGTAAACTTTCATCATCCTCAAGGATTGAGAAGTGGCAGAGTAAAAAAGATTGCCTGGATTCTGATGGAAAGTCTGAGACACAAAGGCACACCTACTTTATAAGTTAAATTACATTTAAAATTTTTCAATATAGTGGTTTCCAAAATGGCATCCATTAAATATAGATATAAGCCTTATGGAAATTTCTAAAATGTTCTACAAATCTGAACAAAAATATCAGTTTTTTCATTTTGTGTCATTTTTGCTTTTCTTTTACTTTATAAGGTTATATACTGATCTTCACCAATACCTTTTTATGGGTTTAAAAATTTTTTTTGAGAAATTTACCTTTAGAAAAAAGGAAAAATACAGATAATTCAAATTATACTATAATACACACTAGAGTTCTGGCAATAATGTAAATAAGGATTATCAATACTAAATTATATTAACTTTGAGCCTTTTTTAATAAAAGAAATAAAATATAATAAAACAAAGATTCTCTTATGCTGGGGCGCCTGGGTGCCTCAGTCAGTTAAGCGTCAGCCTCTTGGTTTCAGTGCAGGTCATGATGTCATGGGTCATGAGATCAAGCCCCCATCAGGCTTCACGCTCAGCAGGGAGTGTGCTTGAAAGATTCTTGCCCTATGCCCCTCCCCGCACATGAGTGTACATGCTCTCTCTCTAAAATAAATACGTCTTTTTTAAAAAACCAAATACTGGGGTGCCTGGGTGGCTCAGTGGGTTAAAGCCTCTGCCTTCGGCTCAGGTCATGATCTCAGGGTCCTGGGATTGAGCCCCGCATTGGGCTCTGCTCAGCAGGGAGCCTGCTTCCCCCTCTCTCTCTGCCCGCCTCTCTGCCTACTTATGATCTCTCTCTTCTCTATCAAATACATAAATAAAAGCTTAAAAAAAAAACACACACACACACACACAAAAACAAATACTACCTAGCACTTAAACTAGAATGGCACTTTTTTCCAAAATGGCTATATTTCAAAATATGCTCAGTGAAAAAAGGGAAGTTGCATATAACACACATTAAAGGTAAAAAAGCTCATACCATATATTCCCCACAGAGGCTTACACATGTAGTAAAAGTTTAAAAACAAACCAGGTGTATATACATCTCTGGAAATAGAAAGGGGGAAAGCAATGGATGGTGGTTGTGGGGTTTTGGTTGTATCTTTAATGTCATGGACTTTTTTTTTTTTTTTTTGAGTAAAGCAATAGAAGTTTACAAATGAAGATACAGAAAAAGCTCTCAAGAGCAAAAGGGGTCTTGACAGGGCTGCCCTGTGTCTTTAATGTTTTATTTAAAAATGGGTCTCAAGCAATTATGGCAAAAAATTAACATCTGTTAAATTTGAGAAGAGAGCAAATTGGTATACATATTATTTTCTGTATGTTTGAAAATTTTTATAATTGAAAAATTCAGTTTTGTATAATATATTCAATTTAAGCAGAAGTTTTCAAAAATGATGGATAAAACTAGTATATGTGAAGTTTTGTTCCCTTTGGAATTGGCTCCAGATCTGAGCATGGTACAATGACAAAAATCTATTATCATGACTTCTAAAATCAAAACAAATGTGAAGAAAGTAGAAAAGTTTTTTTTTTAATTAAAATAAATATTAATTACCCAACACAGTACCTGCTTCTCCTGAAGATGTTTCCTCAGTAACTAAGGGTAAGCCAGAAGCAAAGAAATCCATGATTGTTGCATAAATATCTGGTTTCAATAAATTCCAGTCTAACTCTTCACTTTCCTGTAAATATTTAAAGGTAAATGCTACATTTCTAATCAAGAGCAAAGACTAATACAAAACAATACTTTGTATCTTTTAGGAATCTTTTCCTATATATATCCTATACTGTGTAACAACAGCACTCATTTCTGGAGAAGACCTGTCAATTCCAGTCCTTAACGGATCTGGTTTATAAGGACTTTTGGAAGATATAATCTTATAATATTCTTCATCCATTCATCGATTCATTCATCAAACTTATGTTAAATGTGCCATATGTACCATGCCTTATATAGGGGATACCACAATGATTAAAAGATACTTTTTCATGAGGTGAAGAGAGTTAAAATACTAAATGAATTTGGTGTTTAAGGAGAATGATAAAGAGGTTCCCATTCTTTTAAAGAAAATAGGCTAGAGTTGCTTGATCAAATATATGGGATATCCCACAAGTATCCAAAAAATTCAACTCACATATATTAGTTCAGAGTACTAAAGAAATCCAATGACACAACTGTAGAACTAAAACATGTTACATGTCTTATCTATGGTGTTGTGCTAGAAGACTTGTGGACCTCCAACAAGCCCAGTATCCTTAAAAAAGAATCCATAACTATGTCGCCTCTATGTCTGGCCAACTAGTTGATTCCGTTAAAAAAAAAGACACAATTATTAAATACCTAAATAGTACTAACATCCAAAAAGAGGAAGGGAACATGTTTTCTCTTAGTTTTTTAAAGGAGAGCTCTTTAGGAGGAAAAACTATTAGATGCAGTCTATTTAGATTCTCAGAATGCTGTCATCTAATGGCTATGCTTAAATACTATTAAACATGAATCTAAATGCATAAAAGGGGCTATTTTTGTCATGGATTAAGAACCAATTTAGGGGTGCCTGGGTCACTCAGTTGGTTGAGTGTCTGACTCTTGATTTCAGCTCAGGTCATGATCTCCTGGTCCTTGGATCGAGCCCTGCATTGGGCTCCTTGGCCAGAGTGGAGTCTGCTTGAGAGTCTCTCTCTGCTCCCACGCACCCTTTCTCTAATAAGTAAAATCTTTAAAAAAAAAAAAAAAAGCCAATTTAGATATGGTATACAGAAGACAAGATAAATGGGTACTGCTATGGATACAAGAGCAAAACAAGTGAGTTGCCTTAGTGACTGGGAACTGGTTCTGGGTAATATTTTAATAACTTATGTGGAAGGTGGATCAGAAGGCTACTTCAGATCTTCAGTATTTAAATAGTGGACTCTACTAAGTGGGAAAATACTGGTAATAAAAACAGAAAAATATTCTGAAGTATCTGAATGAGAAAAAAAGGTAGTACATAAGCTTCAGATACATTTACTCATTTAGAAAAAAATAACAGGAGTACCTGGCTGGCTCAGTCAGTAGAGCATGTGACTCTTGATCATGGGGTCGTGAGTTCAAGCCCCACATTGGGCGTAGAGCTTACTTAAAAAAAATACTGGAATTATCAAAGTTATTTCAAAGGAGAGAAGAACAGAAAACCATCCTTACTCTGCTAAAGAAATAAATTACTCACTTTAAATACCAAATTATGCATAAAAAGTCTCTGAATCATCAATTACAAATCAGAAAAGGAAATAGGCAATAGCTGAAGATATCAGGTAGATGAGATAGTCCATAAGAAAGGTAACTGAAAGAAAACAAATGTACTATTCCACCTATTAAATTTCAATATATGCCCTAACTTAGATTATTATTAATTATGTCATTTCACTTAAGAAAAAATAGTTGGGGCTGGAGAAATTCCAAAAAGAGTAATTAAATTATGAATGAGAAAGAAAATAAAAGATGACTTACCAAAATCAAATAAAAAAAACAAACAACTCTGTAAGATATAATCACATTTTCAACTAAAAAAAATTTTTTTACATGCCATAGGCTGTATATAAAAGGACTAAAAAAAACCTTGTTAAAATAAATACATAATTTGCCATTTGTAAAATGAAGACAAGAATACCTAGTTTAAATAATTAAATTAGGTAATATATGTAAAGCACTTCTGCTATGTAAATGCCATACCAGACACGCTGGAAACATTAAACAAGAGCTGGTCCTCCCCCAACCCTCAAAAAGTATCAAAGAAAGCGCAGTGAAGAATACCAAAGATCAGTCAGATATCTCTAAACTGGTAAACACATGGGATCGGTCAGCATGGATTTACTCACCACAATCCTTTTGGCAGAAACCCCTTAAAGCCTGAAAATTCAATCTGAAATCTTTTGTCATTGTTTCCTTCTATAAACATTTTTTTAAGTGCACACCACTGGTGTAGGTGAACTTAACAAGACAGACAATCTCTAGCTTTACGGAGTTTACATTCCAATGTAGGAAAGGCACATAATAAAAATAAACCAAAAAAAAAAAAAAGTGACTAAGTGATAAGTGCAGAAGACAATGAACAGGGTAATGAACTCCTGGAGAGAGAGCCATTTCAACTGATATGAGCAAGAAAGGGCTTTGTGAGAATTTAGAGCCAATAACACTTGAAACAACAGGGAAAAACCTTTTACAACTGGGATATTTGCAAGAACGTGTATGGCCACTGGGATTGCCACCACAGAGGAAAACTCTTAATTCTCCTCCACACATAGACAGCTACAAGAGCATACTGGACTATTTGTAACAAGTCACTAACCCAGTCCACTTTTATGAGTCCTATCAGTGCATCAAGAACTCAGAGTAATCCTTTCAAATTGCTTAAGAGGAGTTACATGAAAACTTTGGATTTTTTTTTTAAGATTTTATTTATTTGAGAGACAGAGAGTGAGCCAGCAAGAGAGCACGAGCTGGAGGAAGGGCAGAGAGAGAGGGAAGGAGGATCCCCGCTGAGCAGAGAGCATGACGCAGAGCTTGATCATGACCTGAGCCGAAGGCTTAGTCGCTTATCCGACTGAGCCACCCAGGCGCCCTGAAAACTTTGGATTTTGGCACAATATTGAACAAGTGTTTAAGTCAGGAGCATACATACCAATTAACAGACCTAAAAGTATACATAGTTCAAATTTAAACAGTTCATTTCTCATTCATCTAGTAGACTTAAAAATGAAACCGCCTTTTCTAGCAGATACTACCTCAGCTGTTAGAATGCGTAGCATAGTTAGATCGACTTTCTGACATTTAGAGGTTAACTAAGTACTGCAGGACGACACAGTCCCTGCTCTTATCTGTGAAGTTCTGAAGTATTACAGTAGATGGTCCATGATGAAAGAGGCCCCTTTAAAGGAGATACACATTCATTCTGTTGGTCAAATATATAAACGTATAGTTTATTTGTTTGCTTCTCTTCTTACTCTATCATTTTATTTTATTTTTTAATTTTTTTAAAGATTTGATTTATTTATTTGACAGAGAGAGCACAAACAGGGTTGGAGGGCTGTGGAGAGGAGCAGAGGGAGAGGGAGAAGGAGGCTCCCCGGCTGAGCAGGGAACCCAACTTGGGGCTTGATCCTAGGACCTGGGGATCATGACTCAAGTAGAAGGCAGATGCTTAACCATCTGAGCCACCCAGGCTCCCCTATTCCATCATTTTAAGTTAAGTACTAGTAAAAATACCAAAACCACCAATAAAATTTCAATTATGAAAGAAGAAAAAGGAATGAGTCAAAATAATACTGGGAGCCTAAATTCTAGTTCTGCCCGGGTTGAATCGTGGCCCTGCTGTAGGGCAGATACATAATCCTGGACACAATCCTGCACTTAACCCTCTGAGGCTCACGTTTTTCTCTTCTGAAAAATGAGGGATTTGGGATGTAGTTAATTTCAACTTAAAAATTCTACTTAATTAACTTGAGAAATGTGAGAAGTAAACTTAGAGATTTTTAACAACAATATGTATAAAATATATCAAGAAAAGAAATTCTGGAGGGGGAGGTTGGACTTGGAAAAAAACTGAAAGAACTTCACACATTATTTTATATAATCCTATGTTTACCTTTGTGACAGTGATGAAATCTGGTCCAAAAAAGACACTTTTTACTCCTTCAATTCTAAATAACTGCCTGTGAATAAATAAGAAATAAGAGATAATAAAATGTTTTATTACAGAAAAGTTTAAATATATACAAAGGGAGACAGAAAAGTAAAAGAACCTTTACATACCCATCCCCAGCATCAACAATTCATGGCTAACAATGATCAACTTATGGCCAATCGTGTTCCATCCTCCTACCTTACGATCTAGCAATCTCACTCTTGGGTATTTCCCTAAGAGAAATGAAAACATGCTCCACAGAGATGTGTCCATGAATCTTTATAGCAGCTTTATTTATAAAAGCCAAAAAGAATATCTGGAAATGCCCATCAACTAGTGATTAACTGAGCAGATTGTGTGTACCGTACAATGCAGGACTACTCAGCAATAAAAGAATAAACTAGTGGTACATGCAAAACCAAGGACTCTCAAAAGCATTGTGCCAAACACAAAAGACTATATGGTGGCATTATGTGAAACCCTAAAAACAAAACTGTGGTGGCAGAAAACTCAATAGTTATCAGAGTGGTAGATGTGTTAACTGACTTTACTGTGGTAAGCATTTTGCAAGGCATATGTATATCAAATCAGCACACAGTATACCTTAAACTTACATAATGTTTTACATCAGTCATATCTCAACAAAGTTGGAGTTTATTGCCATGAAACAAAATAGTTACCAGAGTACGAAAGTGAAGAAAGAAGATTGAATGCAAAGAGAAATGAGGGATTTCTGCAGGAATCAAAATGTTTTTGTTTATTTTTATTTTTATTTTAGTGGTGGTTACACAACTGTATATATTTATCAAAAGTCTGGACTATACACTTAAAATTGGTGAATTTCATTTCACGTACATTATATCTCAATAAAACTAATTTTTCAAATCCTCTAAGAGGAGGAGGGGAGGATTATAATTTGAAAAGCCCCTACAAGGGATTTTGAAATGCATCATCCTTTCCCAATCACTGATACATGTACCATACCAGAGCAATTTCCTTTTTCACTTACCCCTTTTTAGGAATAAAAGCTGACATATTCCAAAAAAGGTTAGTTTACGTTTTCTTTGTCTATCATTGCCAAGAGTGTTACTGGATTACTATTTGAATTATTTAGAAATTTGTCTGAAACAATTTCATCTGGGTCCTCTAATTCAAATATTAAATTTACAAGAAGTTACAAGGTACTTGGGTGCCTAATATGATCCAATAAACCCAAGCACAGACCTATAAGCAGGTCCCTTGAATGGCTCTGTGCATCTGCACTGTTAGCACAGCTTTTTTCTTCACATGAAAGGACCATGCAAAAGAATCAACCTGATCTTTGGGCCATGTCACAGGGACTGCTTTAGGCAAGAGTTCATAGGTTCTGTGCTTAAAGAAACAAAAGGCTGAAAAGGAGTTTAAAACATTATTATAGGGCGCCTGAGTGGCTCAGTCGGTTAAGCGTCTGTCTTCAGCTCAAGTCATGATCCCAGGTTCCTGGTATCGAGTCCCACATCGGGCTCCTTGCTTGGCGGGGAGTCTGTTTCTCCCTCTGCCCCTGCTCAGGTGCGGGTCTGAGTGTTCTCTCTCTCTCTCTCTCTCTCTCACTCTGTCTCTCAAGTAAATAAAAAAGATCTTTAAAAAAACAAACAAACATTATTATTCATGCTTTGCCATTTAGGTTACTTTCCTCAGGACAATTTCAACTTCTACAATGTCCAAAATAAAATATAATACCCAGCACTGAACACATATCCCAAACGTAGTCTGACTTCTTCAGAATATAAAGACTGTTACCTCTCTTGAGCTAGATACTGTGACTGTTAAAGTGTGACTGATTTTGAGTACTGCAACATATCCAACATAATGACCTAAGAAGTCAGAATCTTCTATCCCACAATTGAGCTATTCATTTTAAAATAAGCCTTAATATTTGTTCCTGTTAGATTTTACCTTACTTGCTTTAACCTATCATTTCTGCCTAATGAAACCTTTAAACATTTCTCTGAGTTTTTCCATCTAACATAGAAGCAATTCCTCCCATCTGGAAACTGATAATCTTATCATCACTAATGTCGCAGATAAAGAAAAGTATTGAATAAACATGCCAACTACAGAGATATTACAGACACTACAGAGCCCTTGTATACGTCACTAGAGACAGATTTACACTCTGCTTAAATTTTTCTGTCTTGTCCAGAAGGATAGTAAGAAATAGGTCAAATGCCTCTCTGAAGTAAGATACACTACTGTTCATTCATTCATTCAGTTACTCATTCATTCAACAAATATTTGAAAACTCACTGAATATCTGACACTGTACTAAGCACTAGAGATACAACAATGGGCAAGACAGGTCTCTGTTTTCAGGAAGCTTTACATTCTAGCTTACAGTAAAAACATTTCTCTGTTCAAACAACAAAAACAAGATTAGTTTTGCTTGACTGAAGATAATAAATTCTGTGAATCCAGGAAATGAGCTACTTTCAAAAGACCAATTTGAAAAGGGCTTTTGCCAACTTAACATCTGACAGAAATAATCTTCAACTCATCTGTTACTGGTCTTTTTTATTTTTATATTCTTTTAAATACAAAATACATAAATTCATTCTTTTATTTTTTTAAAAAGATTTTATTTATTTATTTGTCAGAGAGACAGAGAACAAGAGAGTGAGCACAAGCAGGGAGAACAGCAGGTAGAGGAAGAAGCAGGCTCCCTGCTGAGCAAGGAGCCCATTGCGGGACTCGATCCCAGGACCCTGGGATCATGACCTGAGCTGAAGGCAGACGCTTAACAACTGAGCCACCCAGGCATCCCCATAAATTCATTCTTGACGTAAACATTTCAAACTATTCATATAAAGTGAAAATGCCTCTTGACCACCCCTCCCCCAAATCCACTGTTATCAGTTGGGTGTACATGCTTCCACACCTTTATATTAGTGCATTTTTATTGTGTTATGTTTTTTGTTTTTATAAATAATCATATTGTACACAGTGGTCTACAACATGCTTTCTTCACTTAACGGTCTTATTTATTTATTTAGTTTTTTAGAGGGGGAGAGAGAGATCAGGGTGGAGGGACAGAGGGAGAGGGAGAATCTTAAGCAGATTCCACGCCCACTGTAGAGCCTGATGCAGGGCTCAATCTCACAACACTGAGATCATGACCTGAGCCCAAATCAAGAGTCAGACACTTAACCTACTGAGCCACCCAGGCGCTCCAACAGTGTGTCTAAGAGGTAAGTCTATGACAGTAAGTGAGCGTTCTCCTCATCCTTTTTTAATATCTAAGACTATGGACAAACCAAGTTTATTGAACTCTTCCTACTAATGAGTATTTAGGTTGTTTCCAACTTGTTACCACTACGAACAAGGCTGCAATGAACATCCTTCTATCCCCCTGTAAATGTATGTGGATGTTCTTTTTTTTTTTTTTTTTAAAGATTTTATTTATTTATTTGTCAGAGAGAGAGAGAGAGAGTACAAGCAGGCAGAGTGGCAGGCAGAGGCAGAGGGAGAAGCAGGCTCCCTGCCGAACAAGGAGCCCTATGTGGGACTCAATCCCAGGACCCTGGGATCATGACCTGAGCCGAAGGCAGATGCCCAACCGACTGAGCCACCCAGGCGTCCCTGTATGTGGATGTTCTTTAAGACAGTGTTTTTCAACTCCACTAGTAGCTTGTAAAATCAATTACGTATTGATCTGGATTTTATCTAATATAATAAAACAGAATAGAATAAAGAAAATTAGGAAGGAAGTAAGAATGTTTTACACACAGTGAAAACTGTCTTATTGAATACATGTGCACATATCTATCTATCTACCTATGTGTGTATATGTACTGGGTTGTAATATAAAAGGTTTCTTACTATGGCCTATAAAAAAAGTATGAAAAACAAATGCTCTAAGGCATATTGTGAGAAGTGGCATGTGTAGGCCAAAGGAAATGTGCACTTGTATTAATGAGAAATTTAAGAAGGGGC
This sequence comes from Potos flavus, assembly GCA_028534135.1. NCBI lineage: Eukaryota > Metazoa > Chordata > Mammalia > Carnivora > Procyonidae > Potos > Potos flavus. The sequence continues at coordinate 46,275,485 of CM052885.1, read as the reverse complement.
GCCTGGGTGCTTTGGTCAGTTAAGTGGCCAACTCTTGATCTCAGCTCAGGTCTCAATCTCAGGGTCCTGAGTTCAATCCCCACATTGGGCTCCATGTTGGACATGGAGCCTACTAAAAAAAAAAAAATTAAATTAAAAAATTTAAAAAACATTCCTGATTAAAGTGTATTTCTGGCTCTTCTAAGTGTGACATATAAAACAGTTGAGTGTATAGAAGTAGTTATCTAAGCTTTACTTTCTAAATACCCCTGGCAATCAGTCTCAGGCTTAGGTTACCAAAAGTTTAAATTGATTTAGACTGACTCTAATACTTCTTATTATAAATAATTTCTCTAGCCATCATTAAAAAGAAGTTCATTCCAGTAATTTTATTGTTTGTCCTATATCATCTGACATACATCTAACATGTCTTTAGTAAATTTAAAATTGTCTCTAATTAACTTGTTTTTAAAAAATCATGCCAAATCTAAAAAAGAAAAAATCATGCCAAATCTAATAACTATTATTATTTATGGTTCTGAGTGCAATATTTTAGAAACTGCTCCATTTTGAAACATCTAAAAAAATTCAGCTATCCTTAAGAAAAAAATGAACAAGTTGTCACTGTTTTTTATAAACAGTTTTAAACATTTACAATGGAAATTTATATTATCATTTTGATGAATTTTTTAAAGTAAAAATATAAATTCTTATTTAGTCCTGCTATAGATCTTCAATTACTTTTCAGAAGAAGGGTTTCCTAATATCAACTGTTATTTTTCTTTTATCTCTTACCTGAAAAGAAAAATAAAGCATTCTCTACATTGAAAACAGTGCAGCGCACATAAAAATGCCATCACTAAATGAGGCTGCCTTACCCCCAAAGTCAGTTATTTCTGTTTCTTAGTAAAAGCAAATGAGAAATAGTATTATACCTAGCCAGAGGGGAGCGAAATGCTGCAGCTGGTGTGGGAAAATCCATGGTCCTTGTCTCAAGAACTGGTTTTCCTGGAATAAACTTTAAACTGTTGGGATTTGGGGTATCTTGTGTTTGAATAAACATGTGTCTCACTAAAAGAGAAAAAAAAAGAAAGCATGTTATTCCAGAAAAAACAGTAGTTAAGTTTATGGGCTAAGAATTGCTCATTTTCAAAGAATCAAAGGACATAAGAGAAAATAAAATAAGGCTTTGTTGCCCAAGCCGATGAAATAATTTTTAAAGACAACGAAGAAGTTTATCAATATATTTAGGATAATTGCATTGAATTTTATATTAATACCGCTTATTTAGTTTTGTTATTCAATAGATTCTAGCAACAGCCTTATTTTAACTAGGAAGGCATATCATCGTTCAAGAGCCCTCATGTATTTTATTTGGTGACTTAGTGCTAACAGCTATCATGATCATAAATCATCATTGTGATATCAAAAACAGTAAAATGTTACCTTCTCTTCTTTCCAAAGTGCAACCATTCTTTTAAAGAGAGATAAATTTATTTTTTATTTTTTTAAAGATTTTATTTATTTATTTATTTGACAGAGAGAGAGACACACACACAGCGAGAGAGGGAACACAAGCAAGGGGAGTGGGAGAGAGAGAAGCAGGCTTCCCATGGAGCAAGGAGCCCGATGCAGGGCTCGATCCCAGGACCCCGGGATCACAAGCTGAGCCGAAGGCAGACGCCTAACGACGGAGCCACCCAGGCTCCCCTAGAGAGATAAATTTATAATAATATTTAGTGTGTGAGCACTTACTACATGCCAGAGACGGGGGCTGAGTGCTTTAAATATATTTAAGCCTTTAACAACCCCGTGAAGAAACCCCATTATTCCCGTTTTACAAATGAAGAAAATGAAGCTTAGAGTTAAGTAACTTGTCCAATGGTATAGACTTAGTGACAATATAAATTATCATGTAAGTGGGAACCTATGTGAATTACTTTCTCGAATATTTTTAAATTATCTTTACAGGTTCTTCTTTGTTTCTTCTAGGGCCATGAATAGATGAAGAATGAATTCGTTAAAGGAATAAAGACCAGAATCTTCAATTCCTACCTTGCTATTATGATAACAGTTTGTAGGACAAAAGATAGTACTGGGGTTTTAATAGTCTTAAAACTATTAACCAGGTCCCGATGATTTAATACAAAAATAAACCTAACCAAAACAAAATAATTCTCATCTTAGAGCAGTATACTGAAACAGATTAATTTATTGAGCAGTTATCAAGTGCTGGGGCATGATGCTAAGTACTCTCTGTTAATTACATCATTTAATCTTTACATTCTCCCAAGGACACTGTTTTTATCCTGTTTTACAAATGAGGAAAACTAAAGCTCAAAGTCACTCACCTAGTTAAGAAATAAAGACAGGATTAAAGCCCTGCCAATTTACCACCACGGACATACTCACTAGTGCCCAGCATGATAGGAAAATACATTTAAAATCAGTCTTCCTATCCTGTCATAATCCTCATATCATATGTCTAAGGAAAAATAGTAAAATATCAACAAGCAACAGTTTTATTTTAAATTAGAAAGAGATTAAATTTGGCAAAATACAGGATTTGTACGGAATTGATTTCTTTTTACCCATGATAAAAGATTCTAATTTCACAGCTGAGAGCAGTTTTTACAGCTTGCCTGATGTTGAGTCATTTCCTTGGTGAAGGAGAAGCAGAAACTAAACTCCCATACATTTTAAGTCACTGTCCTATAAATGTATCAATTGGTGACTTGGTGAATAGGCAAATCCTATAAAAGACAAAAGTTTAAAATAATAACCTCAAAATCCAAATACTTGATTTAAAATATTTATACCTCCAGGGAGAGTGGGAGGCTCAGTCAGTTAAGCATCTGCCTTTGGCTCAGGTCATGATCCCAGGATGCTGGGATCGAGTCCCGCCTCAGACTCCCTGCTCAGAGGCAAGTCTGCTTCTCCCTCTCCCTCAGCCCCTCCCACCCTGCTCTTCTGCTCTCTCTCAATAAATAAAATATTAAAAAAATAAAATAGTTATACCTCCTACAAATAAATTCCTCTGAAAATCTGTGTTACATGGGAACAAGATTTCAGATGGAACATTAAAGAAAGGCCTGACACCAATTTCTATAAATATAAAGACAACAAGGTTCTTTTAACCTTGGATCTGACCAGCCATTTCTTGAAGCCTTTCTTAATAATTTATTGGTAACCAAAATCTCCACACACATTAAGCACTCTACCACAGTATTTGAAGAATTAAATCTGGTATTTTTCTACTCAGTCCATTTGTGTAAAACTATACATGCAGAAAGAAAAGGTTTTAGAAATACTTGAAGGTAAAAACTCTAAGTGTGGGGTGTCTGGCTGGCTCAGTGCAAAGAGCATGCAATTTTTGATCTTAGGGTCGTGAGTTCGAGCCCCACCCTGGATGTAGAGATTACTGAAAAAAAAATTAATTAAAAAAACTTTAAAAAAACTATAAAAAAAATTTGAGAGCAGAATCTATATATATTGTCTGAAGTAGAAAATATATCACTTCTCGGCCTTTTGGCTAAGATCAAGTGAAGTAGAAAATATATGACATCGTGACATAAACTTTCTCTTTTGACAATGAACAAAGCTATTTCAAAATAGTAATCTGACTAGGTATTAACAAAATCGTTTCAATTACAGTCTAAGCTGGGCTTACTTAGGTATTTCAGAAATGATTCTCAGGTCCATCATCCAGAAAGATGCCCCTGAAAGTGTTAGAGGGGTTATAACAAAATAGAATGATCTAAAATAACTTTTCCCACTATGCTTAGTACTAATAAGTAATAGGTTAATAGAGAGGCAGAAGCTTCCCCCAAAATATACATTAATGGTGCTTAAAGTCAATATCAAAGACTAAGATCAGTGGGTTTCCAAATTGAAAAACCTGATGACCACATAATTCCATCCCACAAAATGTAAAAGTCCAATTAAAGTAGCTTAACTTGCTAACTCGATATTTATGCCTAAATTTTTAGTCTGTGATTCAAAGAGCCAGGCAAGTGTTTCCTCTTTTTGCTCCGGTATACAGGAGAGGTAAGGTCTTTACCCTGATCCAACTCATGTGGTTAACCAGAGTCAGCCACCTGCCAGAATATGGCCACAAAGTGTTCAAGCTGGTGATGGAAAAGGGAGAGGGCCCAAGAGCTGAATCCAAACTCTTACAGCTCCATAAGCACATATAGGCAGACATTTACATACAGACACAGAGAGACAACTCTCAGGGTTCCCTGACCACATGACACTGGTCACATTTCAATAATTTCCAAATCCTATATTCATACCTACTTCCAATATTAATGAAAATAAAAGCATGTAACATCAACAAAATTGTCAACAAAGGCCATAACTAATTAATTTGGATCCCAAAAAAGAAAAACTACATTGAAAGTACTATTTTCTAAGGCTTGGACAAAAACTAGAAATTTACTGATTTTGGGTGTATTTTTTTTTTTTAAACAATTACTTTCTTTTTTAAAGATCTTATTTATTCCAGAGAGAGAGAGAGAGAGAGAGAGAGAGCGAGCACGAGCAGGGGAGGGGCAGAGAGAGAGGAAGAGGGAGAAACAGACTCTCTGCTAAACAGAGAGCCCAATGCGGGGCTCGATCCCAGGACCCTGGGATCATGACCCGAGTTGAAGGCAGATGCTTAACCAACTGAGCCACCCAGGTGCCCCTTTTAGGTGTATTCTTAACAAAATAAGGAGGGCAGCAGCTTAAAATACATATGATTTTTTTAAAACCCATTTGTAACTTCTTTTTATAATATTTTCATCTGAGAAATCATTCCTGAGCAATGTTCCAGAAGATATGCTAGTCAAGATACTGAGATTTCATAGGTCTATTGGACACTATGCTCAGGATTTTTTTTTTTTTAAAGATTTATTTATTTATTTATTTAAAGATTTTTATTTATTTATTTGTCAGAGAGAGACAGCATAAGCAGGCAGAGTGGCAGGCAGAGGCAGAAGCAGGCTCCCTGCCGAGCAAGGAGCCCGATGTGGGACTCGATCCCAGGACCCTGGGATCATGACCTGAGCCGAAGGCAGCTGCCTAACCAACTGAGCCACCCAGGCGTCCCAATTTACTTTTTTATTTGAGAGAGAGAGCACAGGAGCCAGTGCATGCGAGTGGGGGAGGGGTAGAGGAAGAAAAAGAATCTCGAACAGACTCCCCACTGAGTGAGGTGTCCAATAACATGGGACTCATGGGGCTTGATCCCAGGACCCTGGAGATTACAACCTGCGCTGAAAACAAGAGTTGGATATTCAAATGACTGAGCCACCCAGGTACCCCTGTGCTCCAGATTCTTGAAATCTAATGCCAATATGTGTAAGCAAATAATTATAATAAATGTTATGTTATGACACCAAAAAATGCTGTTATTTTTATGCACCTGAATAGAAAATTTACAAATTCTTTTTTTTTTTTAAAGATTTTACTTATTTATTTGACAGAGAGAGAGATCACAAGTAGGCAGAGAGGCAGGCAGAGAGAGAGGGGGAAGCAGGCTCCCTGCTGAGCAGAGAGCCCGATGCGGGGCTCGATCCCAGGACCCTGAGATCATGACCTGAGCCGAAAGCAGAGGCTTTAACCCACTGAGCCACCCAGGCACCCCGAAAATTTACAAATTCTTATCTTTTATGATCCACCAAATCGTATTTAAGCACAATTTCATTAGCTTCTGAAACATAATTTGTTCTAAAAGGTAAAATTTTACCTGTATTACGTAAGGTTGCAGGCAGTGGGAAAAGTGGTTTTTGTACAAACTGATGCAGAAGCTGTTTCTTAATGGTGTATGGATTCATCATAGGACAGAATCTTTAAAAACAAATAAAAATGACATTTCAAGAGATAATCTTTTAAGCTCAGTTTCTACTTCATATATATAACAACAAAGCTTAATTTCATTCTCCATCCACATTATTTTCACTTCCTTAGGCAAGCAATACCTGCAAACAATTTAAAAACAAGAGCTCAAGTGGAAATTTATAGCCTTGATAACCAAGTGTACACAGGATAGTGCAATATCCAGTGAAAGAAACAGAAATGCAACTACATTTGTGATTTACAACCTGGATTCCCAGACTCTTAGCTAGTTCTTTGCAGGAAGGATGCAAAGAACTACCAATTGTTTTTTTATTCTTTGTAAATTTTTAAAAAACTAAGTAATAGAGTCACACAGTTCAAAATTCAAAGGGAACAAAAGTAAATACTGTGAAGTCTCCCTCCCCTTTCTGTCTCTACCACCATGTTTCCCTGGAAAGAGAGAATCGATATTACCTGTTTTGAAAGGTATTTCAATACTTCAAAAAGTTTAATAGAAAGTGTACTATTCCCCTCCAAACTGCTAAAAAAGCCAACAATCTATACATGCTTTTTGACTGGAAACCTCTTAAGCCAGTGTTTGTAACTTTGATTATTTTGGTACTGATTGGCTATTTTTTCATGGCTTTGACAAATTAAAAATGAAGGGAGAAGGGAAAAACAAATATTATTGAGAAAGGTAAAAAAAACTCCAGTAGTGAAAAATTTTAGAAATCTGATGCAAGTTACTTTAAAATCCAGGTTACTTTTTTTTTTTTTTTTTTTTAAAGTAGGCTCCACACCCAACATGAAGCTCAATGCAGGGCTTGAACTCAGGGATCAAGACCTGACCTGAGATCAAGAGCCAGATGCTTAACCAACTGAGCACCCAGGCACCCAAAATCCAGTTTAAAATATATTGCTATCATTACAATTTTCATGTCACATAAGTCGCTGAAGAATTTTAAATATATATATGATCACTTAAAAACTTTATCTGATTATTTTTACCTCCAAACTCACTGAGGAAAAGGAGCATCTGCATTTCTGTGACCCTCAGCAGCTAGAACTGATGGCCTCAGTTCCTCATCTTTAAAATGAATGTTCATATGGACATTGGGGAGGGTATGTGCTATGTAAGTGCTGTGAAATGTGTAAGCCTGATGATTCACAGACATGTACCCTGGCGCAAATAATACATTATACGTTAATTAAAAAAAGTAAAAAAATAAAACTAAAAAATAAAATAAAATAAAATGAATATTCACAGCTACCTCTAAGACTGGGCCAAAGAGGGACCCAGCTAATCCATATAAAGTGCTTAAATCAGTGCCAAGCACTTGGAGCAAGAGTTCAATAAATGTTAGCTACCATTATTATTACGTGATAGGTGCCCAATAATTAATTACTGAATGAAGTTTAAGGTTTGGGGTGAAAACATTTTTATCTATAGCTCACTGCCTACATCTTGACTACACTGGAATATGGAAATACACTGGAGACCAGTTTTCTTTTCCCTTCAGCCCAAGGAAAAAGCACCAGAATGGATGAATATGGTGACAGAGGTGGGTTTAAAGTGACAAAATAGTAAAGGTGAGTTAAGTTATTCCAGTAAGACATCTATCCAAACATAACAGAGGGGGCCAGGAGGTGACTAACAAAACAATCTTCCAGCAAACTTAATGCATTTCCACTTCAAGGGCATCATAAGCACTAAAACTCCTTAATATTTACTAGGTGAAACCTTGTTATAGGCCCTTTTGTTCTTTTGTTGCAGAAGCAAAATCAAGGTACAACACCTACTTAAGTCATCATTCCTTATCACCTAACCAACATTGACAGATGTCACTGGGAAGCCAGACTCAAAGCCAGCTTGCACAGAAGGGGAAAAAACAGGAGACCAGAGTGGGTTTAGGTGATGGGGAGGAAATCTAGGGATCTGGATTCTCTGACCAGAGTTCCATCACTTAGAAGCTGTGTAACCTCATACACGTCACGTCCCCTTTCTGGGCCTACTGAGAAAATCAGGAAATTAGATGAGGTATCCACTCCCATTCTGCAGACATTCTGATTTGTGTTTAAAAAGCAGAGGGAATGCACATGATGAAAGGGCTGGAGGGGCCACACGATTTTAAAAACAGCTCCTCCGTAGGGTCTCTGCAGCCTGGCTTTGCGGGCCTCCCGCCCGTAGGGACTCAGGCGCCGGGTTTCGGAGCCTGGGACGCGGCGCTGCAGATCCCGCCCGAACTGGGGGCGCAGAACCATCTCACGGATAGCCGCCCACCGCAGGGCGAAACTCCCAACGGCGGGGACGGGGGCGGACCCCAAGGCTCGGTCAGGGGCACTTCTCCCCGCCCCAACGGGGCGTGTGGGGGGGTGACCGCTCTGCTAAGCCCAGCGGCACCCCAGTGCGGAGCGCCTGGCTCGTAACCTACCGCCTACGCAGCCCCGCGGCAGCAGCCGCAGCTCCCCAGCCCAGGCGGGCCGCCGCTGCCATCTTAGCTCGAGTGCGCAGCAGTGGGGGAGCGCTCCCCCTTCGTCCAGCGGCGGAAGCCCCGCGCAGGCGCAGGCGCGGGCCGGCTGGGAGCAGGACGGGCTCCACGAAGAGCGTACCCTGCCGGCGGCGGGCGGCGCTGCCCCGGATGAGCGCGAGGAGCATGCGCCCGGCGGCCCCCACCTTTGCCCACCTGCACAGTAAGCCTGCGTCAGGGCGGGGAGAAGTCCCGGGGACGCGTGCGCAGGCGCCCTCGGTAAGGCGCGCAGAACTCGGCGCGCACGCGGAGCCGCGCATCGCCTTTCCTTCTAGACGGCTGCTGTGCTTACAGGGACGGAGGCTGGCGGGCGGAATGGTGTCCCCCACCCCTAAGCAGCCACAGGGCCGCATGGAAGACCCTGCTCGCCCTCCAGGCCCAGCTCAACGGCTGCCTCCGAAGACTTCCTGGAGCATCTCCTTGGACAAGTTCTCGGCTTTCGCCAGCAAGATGCCTGCCCTTCTACTATGGGGCTGAGGTGGATCTGTCTTATCCTGCCAGGCTGGGCTTGTAGACCCTGTCCTCTTGGACCAACCCCCACGGAGGGCTCACCTGCGGTGCTGCCCTTTGCTGTCTAAGCATGAGTGTGCCTAGTTTCCAGAGCAAAGTACAAAAGCCTATGAACTACCCCTCCAGAACTTTTCTTGAGTATTCTGCTTTCTCTAGGACAACGGTTCTCAAGATGTGGACTGGGGGGCAGCAACAGATGGGAACACATTGGAAAGGCAAATTAGCGGGCCCCGCCTTAATTAAACCTACTGAATCACAGTCTCTGAAGGTGGGGTCTGGTCATCGTTTGTTTGTTTTTAAGATTTTATTTATTTATTTCAGAGAGAGAGCGAGTGAGCACGAGCAGGGTGAGGGACAGAAGGAGAAGCAGACCCTAATAACCCGTTTTAATACGACCTGCCGGTGAAATCGAGAACCACTGCCCTAGAAGGTAAGCACAGTACTGGTTTCTGGACTAGAAACAACATACCTGTTGTTGGACGGATTGAAGCCGCACCCAATATAACCTGGTGGTTTCTGTGGCCCGGAGGAGTGTCTGAAGGGTGGGGGCTTGGACACGGAGCAGGCCGCGGCTCCAGAAATACAGTTTACATTCTGGAGGCTCTTCCCTTCAGAACCAAATAGCATAAAAAGAGTTTTAATCTTTTAAACACTTTTAATCTTTAGTTTTTCACCTCTCATTCCTGAAACCACACATCTTGTGTCCCAAATTATTTCCCACCTCAGGGCCTGTGCATAAATTGCTCCCCTTATGGGGAATACCTTCTCCCCCCCTTTTTTTTTTTTCCTCTTCCCCTTTTTTCTTCTTGAATCGCTCATATTAATTCCCCCAGGTCTGAATATAAGGTAAGGATATTCTTCCTAAATATCCTACCTTAGGGGGCCTTTTGTGATGCCTCTTTTCATCCCCATCCAAATAGTCTCCTTTGCTATTCTCTCTCAACACACCTTCTCCTTTTCCTTCATAGTGCATTGTCTCAAGTTAAAATTATGGATTTGGGTATTAATTTTTCTAATGACCCTTTCCCTGCTGTATCCTAAGACTTAGGAAGGGCATGTCTGTCTCTTTACTCTTGTACCCCAGCACCTACTGTAATACCGGGCACATAGTAGGTGTTCAACAAGAAGTAGTTGAGTGAATGTAGTCACCTCAACACTTTTCTCAAATCTGGTACACTTGTTCACTCTGTGTGGTGACCATGCAGACAGCAGAAAGAGAGGGCCTGGCCTCATTCATCCCTTAGCTGGTGCTATGCCAAGGCAGGGTGTAATATCTAATGGAGAGAACTGTGGCCATTGGCACATGAAACTGGGGACAGCAGCCAGGTGGACAACTCAGGAACAGATGTGAAACAGCCTTCATTTTTTTCCTCAAATATACTAGAGTGAGGGTGTCTCTTTTAGGAAAGAGTAAAACTACTTCTTAAGATATCTGAATCTATTTATGCCCCGCTTCTTCCTCTCTCTCTCTCTCTCTCTCTGTCTCTACACCACGCCTGTGTACAAACACACACACACACACACACACACACACACACACATTCGTTCATCATGATAACTGATAGACAACTGATATTTTCCCCAGTACTATTTCAATAAGATGTCGGCTCTGTTTTAATTCTTGGCTAAGAAGATTACCAGACCATGTGACATGGACCAAAAAATCATTTATTTACTCATTCATCATTTATTCAATAACTATTTTTTTTTAAGATTTTATTTATTTGTCAGAGAAAGAGAGAGGTTGAGAGAGAGAGAGCACAGGCAGGGGAAGCAGCAGGCAGAGGGAGAAGCATGCTGCCCGCTGAGCAAGGAGCCCAATGTGGGACTCAATCCCAGGACCGTGGGATCATGACCCGAGCCGAAGGCAGACGCTTAACCGACTGAACTACCCAGGGGCCCTAACCATTTTTTAAGAATGAAATCTTTTCATTTGCAACGACATGGATGGAGCTAGACAGTATAATGGTAAGTGAAATAAGTCAGAGAAAGACAAATACCATATGATTTCACTCATATGTGGAATTTAAGAAACATAACAAACACGATCAAAAATAAGAGAAATCAGGAAGTAGATGCTTAATTATAGAGAACAAACTGATGTTTACCAGAGGGGAGGTGGGTGAGGGGATGGGTGAAATAGGGGATGAGGATTAAGGAGTGCACTTGTGATGAGCACAGGGTGAGGTATGGAATTGTTGAATTACTGTATTGTACACCCAAAACTAGTATAACACTGTATGTTGACTAACTGGAATTAAAATGAAAATCATTTAAAAATGATTTTAAAATAACTTTTTAAATTACTTTTCAAAATTCGTGTGTAATTAACATACAGTGTTACATTGGTTTCAAGTGTACAATGTTGGGATTCAACAATTCTACACATTACTCAGCGCTCACCAAGATGAGTGTATTCTTAATCCCCTTCACCTGTTTTATCCGTCTCCTCATCTACCTCCCCTCTGGCAACCATTAGTTTGTTCTCTATAATTAGGAGTCTGTTTTTCATTTGTCTCTTTTTTTCCTTGTTCATTTGTTTTCTTTCAATAACTGTTGAGTGCTTTCTCAATAGCACAGTGCCAGGCACTCTGCTTTGTCGTAGGCATTGAGGCAGACGATGCTGGTTACCTTCCAGTGTTCACTTTCCCCTTCTTTACTAGTCAACACTGACTTTGCTCAGGTGGCAGTGTGTTCAGTCTAAGAAGAAGAAGAAGTGTTCTCCTAGCCTCTCGTGCAACTACGGCTTGTCATGTGGCACAGTTCCATCCAATAAGACAAATGTGGAAGATGGCCAGAACTGTCTGAGAAGGTTTTGCTTTCCTGCCCTCAGCGTGGGCCCTTCTTCCTGCTTGCGTGGGGGCGGGAATGCTGGAGTCAAGGCTGCCACGCTTCAACCGTGACATCCCTGAGGCAGTGAGCCAACAACCACCAGCAACCACCCTCTTCCAGACTGCTTGGGGCACGAGAAAAAAAATCAGCTACAGTTTTGCTGATGCCACAGGTTAACCAGATTCCCCGTTACTCACGAATGATCAAATTCCCTGGTACGAGGATATAAACATGAACAAAACAAAAAGGAGTCTCAGGGAGCTCCTAGAGGAGAGACGTTGGAAGTCAACGAAGGCAACCACGGGACAGCATGCTCCTCAAGGGCCCGCTGGTGGCAGGTGGGAGAAGTGAATGAGTACTTACGGGTGAGAGGAGAGCCCGAGGAAGGCTTCACATAAAAGGAAAGTCTTGTGTTGAGTGTTTAAAGAAAAAGAAGCGTTAGGATGTTCCAGCAGTGGCTGGCAGCGCCCATGCAGAACTAGCCCACTAGCTCCAACTCGTGGTTTGGCGTGGCCTCACTGGATGTGAACTGCATACAGGCATCCAAGTTTATCTTCTTGATTTCGTTCCCAGTGCCTGGCATTTAGGAGAGGCTCAAAATATATTTGCTGAATTGAGACCTCTCTGAAGTCCCATAGAACCGGGCACCTTCTACCATATTTTATTTCATGATTATGCTAATTATTTATAGCCATTTGTTAAAACATCCCAGATTGTGTGAGCCCTGGGTCCTGCCGCCTTATTAGCAAGCTGCAGCAGCCCCTGTCTGGACAGGAGAGGTGGGAGGATGTGACACCGTGGGTGCCTTGGCCTTCTGGGGCTGATCGGGCAGCAAGTGGCAGAGCACTTGAAGTAAATATGTAAATGATAGCAGAACGGAATCTGTTCCAAGCACATGTGATGCCAGGAATAGCTGGGAAGAGATGCAGGTCACTGGAGTCGCTACAAAGAAGGCGGGGACAAGGAAACATTGTATTGTGGCCCTGTTTTTCCAAGAGATTGGTTAGGGTCTTAAGAAATGTTAAACAGGCGACAATAGAGATCGTGCCTTCTAGTTATCTAATTACATACAGCTCTCCCCACACTCTGGTTTGTTGCTTAAGAGAAAAAAAAAAATCTGTTCCTTTTTCTTAAAAATTCTAGAATAAACATTTTAAATGCAAAAGTCCCTGTGCGCCTGGGTGGCCCAGTCGGTTAAGCATCCAACTCTTGGTTTTGGCTCAGGTTGTGATCTCAGGATCATGAGATCAAGCCCCGTGTAGGGCTGCATGCTGAATGTGAATCTGCTTAAGACTCTGTCTCCCTTTCTCTCTGCTCCTCCCCTCTGTGCTCTCTCGCTTGCTCGCTCTTTTAAATAAATAAATAAATCTTCTAAAAATAAAAGCAAAAGGTCCTACTTTATTATTTCCCCAAGTCACTCTGCAAGTCTTGGAATTCCTCTGCTATTTTATGCTCATACCAGAAACTACCAAAACTTTGGCTTCCTTAATCACACTGCACAGGTCTGCTTTCGCCTCCAAAGCCAGCAAAGAGTCCTTAGATTTGCGCTCATTTGGGTTTGTTGTTGTGTATACATAGCCATAGGAACATCGCCTCTGGCCATGCAGGTTGTACCC
>CM052885.1:46124446-46262100 GCA_028534135.1 Potos flavus | reverse complement strand
AAAGACATTGGGTGATAAGGGTTCCAACATTTTAAAGTGATTAGAGACAACCCTGTAAGCTTCCTAAAAGATGCAGAAAAATGGTGACCACCCCCTCAGCCCCTCCTGGCTATATAAGACAGGCCAACTGAAAATCCTGTGTTAAGGCTCCAGGGTGCCTGCTACGAGAGGATCATGCTGTCTCATCCACTGGGTGCAGGCTTCCTGAGCTCTAGGAACTCCGGGTCTGCCTCCCCAGTTACTGGGGTAAAATATAGGAAGAGAGTCCTTAGAGTATCCCCAGGAGTTTAGGGATGAAGCCTAAAGATAGGAGGCTAACCAAAGCACCCCACAAGGCATAGCAAAGAGGGAAGGAACAGGGGACCAGCTTGCACTCGTAGCATTTGGAGGGACAAGGATGCAAGACTTTCCCATGCAACAAGGAGATAGATGCTGCGGGAGCGAGCCGGGCTGAACTGTTCTGGAGGGCTCCTGCTCACCAGGGTCCCCAGGACGGCAAGGGGCTCCAGCTTGCTGAGTGGGGTATACCACCAGTGGCAGAAGGGGTGGGGGGGGTTGCAGGAGTGAGTTAGAACAGGGGTCAGCAAACTTACCTGTAAAGAACCAGAGAGTAAACATGTTAGTCTTCCCAACCATATGGTGTCTGTCACCAGTACTCTACCCTGCCATGATGGAGCAAAAGCAGCCATGGGCAGTACACACATATATGGGTGTAGCTGTGTCCCAACACAGCTTTATTTATGGACACTACTGTGTTCTTCATATGATTTCATGTCATGAAATATTCTGATTTTTTTCCTGACATGGAAAAATGGAAAAACCATTCTTCTCCATGGCTCGGATTTGTCCCATGGGTTGTTGTTTGCCAGCCCCCCGAGCTAGAGGGTGTAACACCCTGAACAGGAACAGTGCAGAAAGCCACAGGCAGCCCAGCCAAGGAAAAGGACTGCTATATGCACCCTGATCCCAATGCCCCTCCTCTTGTCCCAAACTGCAGGAGGCAGGTGTAGAAGGAGCCTAGTCCCTGAGCCCAACCTAGGGAAAGGAGGGAAGCTCTGAGGCAGATGTGAGATGGAAGCTGTGAAGACATGGCTAGATTTTTTTTAATACTTGAGAGTACTTGGGAAAGTAACCAGAAATCCATGGGATCTGCAGGAATTTCATCAAGGAGTGAGGCAGGAAGATCACAAGGATCGCATTTAAGCGCTTTCCTGAACTCTTACTTATCTTACTGAACTCAGTCTACTTAAAACACTGGTTGCAAATATTTTAACAATTGCCTTTATTAGCCACTCCAAACTTAACGTGTTGCATCTTCATTCTTAGCAGATTTTACTTTGCAGAGAAAAAGAGGATTGGTGGTGGTAGGGGCAACGATGGGCTTTCTAACTGGTCAGAACCCCGCCTGGACTCACACCTCTTCCTGCTGAAGGTATCCACAGTATATTGCTGAAGAGCTTGGCTTTGTTTTCTTTTCTTTTGAACTGCCCTTACCTACCTGAAAGCAGAGCTTCCCAAAGAATCCATAGTTATAAATCAGTCCCCTCTCCAGGAATTTAGCAACCATGAAAGATTGACTCCTATCACTGGAGAGGATAATTTGGCTCAGAAATAAGCAATCACCTAAACAGACATTTTCACAAAACTGTCATATCTATTCCGCACTTATCTTTTCTTAAAAGTCATTTGTTTTCTTAGGGCGCCCTTCTCCCCACCCCCTTCTCTTATTAAGATGGTATATAAACCCAAATTCTGCCTCCTTGAGTCATACTTTTCTGTGAATTCGTGTGAGTATGTAAAATATGGACAGTTTTTTTTTTTAAGATTATTTATTTATTTATTCATTTTACAGAGAGAGACAGCAAGAGAGGGAACGCAAGCAGGGGCAGAGGGAGAGGGAGAAGCAGGCTTCCTGCTGAGCGGGGAGCCCGATGCCTATGCCGGACGCCGGGATTATGACCTGAGCTGAAGGCAGACACTTCCAAGACTGAGCCACCCAGGCGCCCCCCTGTGTGAGTATGTAAAAAAAAAATATCTTTTTTGCTAATCTGTCTTTTTGGCAGTTTAACTTGCAGGCCCCCATGGAAAGAACTGGAGAGGACAGAGGAAAAGTTTTTCCTCCTTGTCACTGCATTAATCTTACCGCCTTTCTCCCATAGTAGGAGAAGAGGCATCTTCCTTACTCAAAGCCAGTAACTTCACCTGTGTTCAGGATCCACCCCAATTCTTACTCCCCCTGCCATTCCTTAGGGACTTTGCCCAACTTATTATTTTTTAAGTAACCTTTTTATTCTAAAGTACTATTAGGTTTACAGAAAAGTTGCAAAGACAGTGCAGACCGTTTCTGTGTATCCCTTAACCAGTCTCCCCTGCTACTGATAGCATCTTACATTACCATTATACCTTTGCCAAAACTAAGGAACCAGCGTTACTATTTACTACAGCTAAGGAACCAACATTAACCAAACTCCAGTTTATTTGGATTTCCCTACTTTTTCTCTAATGCTCTTTTTCTGCACCAGGATCCTATCTGGATATATTACACTTACTTGTCATATCTCCTAGCATCTTCTGGCCTGTACCGGTTTCTCAGACTTCCTGTTTTTGATGACTTTGACAGTGTTGAAGAATGCTGGTCAAGTATTTTGTAGAATGTCCCTCAACCGGGATTTGTCTGATGTTATTCTCTTGGTTAGACTGGGGTTAATGGGTTTTGGAGAGGAGGACCATGGAGGTGAAGTACCCTTCTCATCACATCATATTAAGGGTACATATTATCGACATATCACTGTTGATGTTAACCTTGACCATCTGGCTGAGGTGATGGTTGTTAGGTTTTTCCACGGTAAAGTTACTCTTTCCATCTCCCCTTTTTTGGAAGCACAGCTTCCAAAATTCCAATTCCAAAAATTCCAAAATTCCCAATTCCACGTTCAAAATATGTGGAACTCAGCTCTACTTTGGAGGCAAGAGGGTGTACATAAATTAGTTGAAATTCTTCTATGTGATAGATGTCTTGTCTTCCCTTTTTATTTTTTCAATCGCTTTTATATCAGTATGGGTGGTGGATATTTACTTTATATTTTGTTATAATCTAGTATTATGTTATTTATTTTGTTGATCACATTGTTCCAGCTTTGACCACTGGCAGTTCTTTCAGGCTGGTGCCTGTGTCCTTGTGGTAGTTTCTTTTGTATTTCTGTTGTTGTTGTTGTTGTTGTTGTTGTTGTTGTTTAGCACTTCTTTACTTTCTAGCAGTACAAGATACCCCTAGTTCACCTTGTGTATTTCCTGCCCCCCGCCATTTCTCCATGGAGCCCTGGTTCCTTTCATTTAGAAACCAAGATCTGGGTGCCTGGCATGCTTGTTACCCATTTACTTTTGTCTCTTTCTTATTCCTTCATCTTCATCTGCTCCCTCTCTACAGATTGTTTCTCCTTAGCTGCTAAGGTAGGACCATATTCAAGTGCTTCCCCATTCATCCTTCTCCATCCATGTCCCCCAGTGGCAAGCTCCCTAGCTCTCTTTTCATTTCCATTCAAGCTCATGGCATGGTCACATTTTATATGATTTGAAAGTGTTATACGAGAGATTAATAAAGTGTCAACTCCTGTGCAAAATATGAAATGCAAATATGAAAAATGGTCAAGTACAGCACAACTCCAGAGCTGGCCATCTGAGGGAATTGTGCCATCACCTCATGAGTGAGCCAAACAGACATCGCCGACACCGACAGAGCACCCAAAGAGGGCAGCTCTCCTGAGTCCAACTCCTAACAACCTACGATGTGGTCATTTGCTGTCCTCCCTGTTTTACAGATGAAGAAACAGACGCAGAAGCTCAGTGATTTGTTCAAGGTGACACAGCTAGGAAGTAATGGACAAGGGACGTAAGCCTCAGCAGCTGGAACCCATGTTCTTCACCTCCACGCCTCCACACAAGGCATCCATTGCCCTTTGTCAGTAAGAACATTGCTGTTATTAACTTGTGTTGGAAATTTGGAGAGTAACTTTCATGACTGGTTTCCGATCGCTGCTGTGACGAATTCTCACAAACATGGTGCCTTAACACAGCAAACTTACTCTCTTACGGTCTGGAGGTCTGATACAGTCCGGAATGGGTGCAGGAAGTCTGGAGTTCATTTTCACTGGACTAAAGTCAAGTTGTTAGCAGGACGGGTTCCTTCTAGAGGCTCTGATGGGGGAATCTGTTTCCTTGTCTTTTTCAC
Organism: Potos flavus; assembly: GCA_028534135.1. NCBI lineage: Eukaryota > Metazoa > Chordata > Mammalia > Carnivora > Procyonidae > Potos > Potos flavus. The sequence continues at coordinate 46,257,872 of CM052885.1, read as the reverse complement.
CTTCTGGTGGCTCCTTGTATTCTTCGGCTTCCTCCTTCCTTCAAAGTGTCACCCCAGTTTTTGTGTCCGTCACCACACTGTTGCCTTCTCTGACTCCTCCTATCTCTCTCTTACAGGGAGCTGTGATGATGTTGGGCCCACCTGGATAATCCCAAATAGTCTTCCCATTTCAAGATCCTTAATTTTATCACATGTGCTAAATCCCTTTTGCTAGATAAGTGTCCTTCACAGGTTCTGGGGATTTTGACATGGATAATGTTGAAGGCACTACTCAGCCCATCACAGTGACTACTGGTTGTTTTGTTTTGAATTCACTGATATCATAATGTAATTCTCCTTTCCTAGCTTACGAATGTCATCTAAACATTTATTCAGTGATGTTACTAGTATGAGAACTGGAGGAAAAAAATACATTCAAATCAATAATATTGGAATGCAAGGTTGATGTAATAAGATATGGCAAAGGCTGTTAGATTAAGAAAGATAAATCTTTTCAGAAAAAAACCCAACATAACGTAAAACAAAAACAAAACGGGGCCAAGCTGGTGTTCTGGGGGAAGGAACATACAGCTGTGGTATGCCCTTAAGTTGTGGATTATTCAAGGTCTTTGTATAAATTGGAACCACCTTGTTCTTTAAAATATAGTCTGCCTTCTTTATACCCCGCTCACTCCTCAAATCACTGCAGTCTGCCCCCACGACTTTACTGAAATTTCTCTTGCTGAGGTCACCGATGGCCTCCAACTGACAAATCCAAATAACGTGTTTCTCTCTTTTGATTTCTCTGCAGCATTTAAAACTACTGACTACTGTTCATTCTTGAAAATTTTCCTCTCTTAGGTTTGGTATCACCCTTCTGTTTTTCTGTCTACCTTTGTGGTTCAGTTTCCTTCATGGCTTTTTTTTCCCCCACCCATCCTTTAAATGTTGTCATTCCCAAAAGGTTTTGAAGTGTTCCTCTTAGTCTACATTCTCGTCCTCTGATCTCATCTATATCCAGGACTCACTGATGACTGCTATCTCCCAGCAGTCAAGACTTCTCTCCTGATTCGTGCCGCTAATGGCCATCTGGACAACTTCACTTTGACCGCCCACAGGCAGGCACAAGAAAGACATTTTGAACTACTGTGGCCATTTCACTCAATATTTTTGAACACATATTTTAGTTGGGCTAATATTGATGAATTTTCATTGAGAAACTCCATTAAGCCAATTTCATTTTTGATCAATTTCCTCTGCAATGTATTTCCATTTTGTTGTAATTATTTTCTTTGGGATCCAGTCTTTTCTATATGTTTTATTTTTTTACTTTATTTTTTTTTAAGACTTTATTTATTTATGACAGAGAGAGATAGTGAGAGAAGGAGCACAGGCAGGGGGAGCAGCAGAGGGAGAGGGAGAAACACACTCCCCGCCGAGCAGGGAGCCCAATGTGGGGCTTGATCCCAGGACGCTGGGATCATGACCTGAGCCGAAGGCAGACGTCTAACCAACTGAGCCACCCAGGTGCCCCTATATGTTTTATTATGGAGACTTATTAGTCAATTTTGGTTCATTTCAAATTTTACCAATGTATCTTCTGCTACTAAGTTCTCTTGTGGCTACTATACCTATAAAATTCAAATTTCCTGGTCAAAATTTCGATTTAAACTTTGTCAAAATTTCATTCTTCCATCAATTTTTTTTAAAGATTTAATTTATTTATTTAACAGAGAGAGAGAGAGGCAGAGCGAGAGGGGGAAGCAGGCTCCCTGCTGAGTAGAGAGCCCGATGCAGGGCTTGATCCCAGGACCCTGAGATCATGACCTGAGCCGAAGGCAGAGGCTTAACCCACTGAGCCACCCAGGCGCCCCTCTTCCATCAATTTTTAATGATGTGTGTGTTAACGGATTTGAATTTTACTTGAACTGAGTATTTCTACCAGTAATATTCATTATAAACCGAATGAAGTTTGACAGTTTATATTTTTTGTTCCTCCACGAGAAAACTGTGATCAATTCCCCAATGATAACTCAAGGTTTCTCTGAAGGGTAAAAACAGAGTCCTTGAGGTCATAGGTCCTGCTCAAAAACAGGATGTTCCTGGGGAGATCTAGTAGAAATACTAATTTCTCCATATGTGACTTGGGGAATTCCCTATCTAGTGATGATCTCTAGTGGTGCTAGAGAAGTGGGCCGCCTTCTATAGAGAATACTTGGACTCCTTTTGGGCCTCTGGGCTAAGCTTACATAAAAGCAGGTTGAATTACTTATCTTTTCCATATAGACTGAGACGTTAACCGAAGCCCTCTAGATCTTACTGCCTCAATATAAGGAGAGGTAAACTGAAGGAAAAATTCTTAAGATGGAAGGAAAAAGATCTTTGTCTCTAAATCCAAAGGAAAGGTCTAATTCATCTGCTCATGGCTTTTCTCTGGGTCTCACTCTGGTTCTTCTCACTTGCTTCTCAATTAGGGGGTGATCGAAGGACACCTCCTCCATGGCTGGTATCTTACTAACCAGTCTCAGGGCTGGCAAAAATGAGCCACAAAAGGGTGAATGCAAACGATAGCACCCTGTGGGAGCTGGAGCTGCTAAGTTTGGCTCTCCCTGCAAGGAAGACAGAGCTAAGTCACTGAAGGTGAGTGTCTGCATTTGCAGAAGGCTCGGATTCCTGCGTCTGCCTCAGTGGGAGTGATGCTTCCCCCAGAGCAGTTCAAGTCACAGACAAGGAACACTGTACTCTTGGTTAATGATGACTTGAAACAGAAAACGCACAGGAACTTCACATTGTAGAATGAAGTGGGGCATATCTTTAGAGATAGATGAATCAGATCTTGGATAAATCTTTAGAAAAAGGAGGCAACTTTGGTTTTACTCATGTATATTATACCAGAACTCTCTGGATTCTTGGATCTTTTGTGAACACCATTACCGGCTTGAACTTGGACCTGAACTCAGCCCTTTACCAATTCTCCCTGAATGATGAATGTCAAAACTCATTAAAGCCCAAATATTACTGTTATTTTCTCAAATTTGGAGAGGAAATAAGCAGGCAGGTTTTCTCCTACACTATGGATTTTAAGATTCGTAGGTATAATTCATTCTTCTCCAAGACTTTTCTTTGCGTGTGTACTTTGTGTACTTTTAAATTTTATTTTAATTCCAGTATAATTAATGTACAATGTTATATTAGTTTCAGATGTACAATATAGTGATTCAGTAATTCTATACATTACTCAGTGCTCATCAAGGAAAGTGTACTCTTAATTCCCTTCACCTACTTCACCCATCCCTCACCTACTGTCCCTCTGGTAACCACCAGTTAATTCTCCATAGTTAAGAGTCTGGGTTTTTTTGTTTGCCATTTCCAAGACTTCTCTCTTTAATTTGTTATGTTAATGCTGGTCTCTCTTAAGGGATTTTTTTGGTTTGTTTTTAAAGACTGCGTACTGGGGACGCCTGGGTGGCTCAGTCAAGTGTCTGCCTTCGGCTCAGGTCATGATCTCGGGGTCCTGGGATCAAGCCCCATGTAGTGCTCTCGGCCCAGTGGGGAGCCTGCTTCTCCCTCTCCCTCTTCCTGACATTCTGCCTGCTTATGCTTGCTCTCTCTCTCTGTCAAATAAAATAAATAAGTAAATAAATAAATAAATAAACTTAAAAAAAAAGATGACTTAATACTGATGGAGGTCATATTCAGATTAACATATTTTAGGAGCTCACAGTAAGTTTACAATAGCAGGGAGCTCTGTGGTTTCCTTGGCTCAGTTTGTATGGCCCCGCTGTTTTTTATTATTTCATTTATGTCTCCATGTAATGTGGAGGATGGAAAGTAAGTCTCAGGAAGTAACAATGCTGGCACTGGAAACCAACCAACCAACCAACCAAATGTTGTTCTTTGAAACTTAAAAACACAAAACTAGGCTTGGTACTGTAAAAGGCACTTATGGAACCCTTCAATCCTAGGAAGATCTGACTTAAGAAATAATACAAAATATAAATCACTTACTTTTATTAGGTCCATTTTAATAAAGTGTATAAGAGTTTACAACTCAAAACAATTATTCATAAAAACTATCAGATACATAAGATAGATCACACTAAGAGTGCAATAACATAAATCCAATAGTCTGCAAATAAGAGGTATTGCAAAAACTGTTAAGATTGACTTTATAAATGTCTTTTTCCCTTCCTTTCCCATGTTCACAGCCCTTGAGATTGTGTGCATGTACTGTTTCCTGGGGTCTGATGACCTCAGTATTCCTTACAGCTGGGTTGACTTCCTCATTCAGTCAACTCAAAATGTTCTGTCAGCAGAGTTCACCCTTCTCCATGGAATGAGCATGGTCCTTGGGACTTTATTTGGTTTCTGTGCCCTAACAAATGACATCGCTTTCTCTTTCAAAGGAACATCTTGCAGGCCTTGTGCTGTTCTGGTCGCTACTGCCAGTCCAACACCACACATGAGCCAGGGGTTCAGGTCAAACCCTACTGAGTTGCATCCTTGTGGATGAGAAGAGCATGCTTACTGTGGAAATAGGCTAAGGCAATGGCTGATTTTCCCCACCTCTAGAACAACTCCAGTTCTCTGAGTTGTTGGCAAATGGGACTGAATTCACTTGAGCCAACTACCTACTGTTACCACTTGGTATTCTTTGGATGCCTTCATAAGAGGTCTTAACACCATGGCAGAAAGCATGAGGACACGGACACACACACACCACACACACACACACACACACACACACACACACACACACCCTCTCTCTATTCATAATCCTCAAACAGGAGTCTTTGGTAGACCCAGAGAATACAACTGTTTTGCCATTTCAGAATGAATAGGCTACAGTGTCTTCTCTCACTCCCAAAGTCTCACTTTATAACTGACACTGTTAAAAACCATTTCTGCAATTCCTTGCCAAAAGGAATCAGATCCCTTTAACATGTATATACAGTTCTAGCATAATGCAACGGAGATAACATTGACTTGATTTCAAGGACAAAATACTACTATAAACTCTAAACAGTGTCACCCATATTGAGACTGCCAAGAAGTAGCTCGGACTACATTTCTTACATAATTACAAGTTCTGGGAATACTAGACTAAGCCACCAGTGTGCTGGTGAACAGCTATTTTTTACAAGCTATTCCAGAGTCCTTTCACACCTAAACTTACCCCTGCATTCTGGGGCACATTGGGCAGGTGTTAGATCATGGTGGAGAAATGCCTCTGGGTTGTGTCTCCAGAGTAAGGCTGGACTTCTGCCAACTTTTCTTCGTCTGTTCTTCTGGTCCATAAGAAACGGGGAAGGTGAGCCATTTCATTCTTATCTGGAATTATTCCAGTGTGGTGAGATTATCATAGGTTAAGCTGAAACTCAGGCAGAAACTGTTTGCAATAACAAAGGCACATAAAAATTGACACGATCATTCAGTCATACCTCTCATCATCCATTTATTAGTATGGTTGTAGTAGGGGAATGTTAAATGAGGAAATGAAGTGGGAACAGGAACAAGGAAGGTGAGCCAGAAAGACTTGCAGGAGTAGAGAAGCAGGAAAGAGCTGTGTCTGGTAGTGTTTTAGTGATGGGGTGTTGGGAGACCAGATGGGAGGCCTGTTTCCTAATAAAGGTCAAGGTACAAATGAGGCAGGGAGGACCAGGAAGTGAGAGAGCAAGGTGGCACCTGGGGAATCAAGACACTGCCAGTGTGGGTTCTTACATCTAAGGTGAGGCAGCTAGTTGTTTTCAGCAACCTCGAAGACTTGTTCTGTAGCAAAAGAACACAGAAATGATTCCCGACCAGATACTACTTTTTTTTATTTTCAAGCATCTTGAAATCTTTAAGTGAACTTCACAAGTCTGCAAGTGTTCTGATGGTTTAAAAAAACAAGTAGTTGTTGACAAAGGCATTAAAATATGAAGAATTTAAAGTACGTGATTCCATTTAAAATCCTCATGTTTACTATATCAGGCAGGATTGGATTAGAACCCAGGGGTGACTCTGGGCACTTACAAAGTGCTTCTACCTCTTTAGAAGCTGCAGTCTTTCCAGCAGCAGTCCTATGTACCTTCTATCAAAATGATTCGAGTTCCAAATTTCTCAGATAAGACTGCATGTATGCGGCCAGCAGCTAGTCCAGAGTTGACTGGCATGTGTTCTCCAATTTCAATTCCAAAGACACAGCCGATAATAACATTTTTCTTTATTAAAGGCACCCAAGTTGACTCCATTTTAAGTTATATCCTTCCTGCTAGAGAATGAGTTGGATCTCACCCTTCTGCAGTTTCCTATAAAATCCTATTTGATAAAATGCATACATGTTAAAAAAAATGCATACATGTTATATCACCTATGTTCTGATGATTTTTCTTTATCACCATGATTCAATTTGTATTGTCAGATCACTCTGGTGATTACATTTAAGTAAAACTGAAATCTGCTACTTTATGAGTCAGGGAAATGTCCACCCAATAGTTTAAAACACCGCTGCATCTGTACTCTAAAACTTCCTAAATAATGGGCCAAAATGATGTTGGTATTTTTCTTGAAAGTTTCAAGAAATGCTGGTTGCCAGATTAAACTCAGACCTAACATGGGCACGTGAACACGTACATACGTCTACGCATATGAAATTTTCAGCTCAATAATGATGGAGCCCAAAATGAAATTGAATTTATGACCTAGATTCCCTTAGGTCCTGCCTAGCATCTGCTTCTGCATCAAGTTTTTGTTCATTCCACCTTCCAATCTAACAAGGACTGGGAGCCTAATGGGCCATATGTGAGCTCAAGGTGAATATTTTCCACCACACATAATATAACTTCATTAATTCAATAGTGCCTGTTAGTCATTTAACACAGATTCTTTAAAAGAGTTCATCAGTGCATGTTGTGGGTTCAACGCTTTGTATCTAAAGATATTCCGGCTCATTGCACTCCGCTGAAATGAAAAGTCACAAGTTCTTGCATTCCCTATCAGATGTGTAAAGCAAATAACACATAAAACTAAAAGGTGTAGCATTTTGCTGACTCTATATCTTCTTTTTCTCTTTAATGTTAACCCGTTGCAGTATAGTTGTTGGAAACATGCATTTGCTACTAATTCAAAGCACCCTGAGCACTCCTAATTCCCTTAACACTAAATTTTCTAGAATTCCAGATTCAGAATGGCCTCTGGCAAGAATATTTTATCTTTTTTTTTTAAGATTTTATTTATTTATTTGACAGAGAGAGAGATCACAAGTAGGCAGAGAGGCAGGCAGAGAGAGAGGGAGAAGCAGGCTCCCTGCAGAGCAGAGAGCCCGATGCGGGGCTCGATCCCAGGACCCTGAGATCATGACCTGAGCCGAAGGCAGAGGCTTTAACCCACTGAGCCACCCAGGCGCCCGGAATATTTTATCTTTAAATGATGCATTTACCCTATATGATCCAAAGATCAGTGCAGAATTTACTAGTTCTTAGCTGACAATTAATGTAATATAGTCAAAAGTTTTCATGCATCACTAAGAACACAAGTAATTTGCATGTGTTTACATTCACTTCTATTCAAATAATGTTAAAGTTGCCACCCATCGTACCTGTCCAGTGAGAAAAAAGGGTTACGAGCCCATGCTTGACAAATGATGCAACGTTGTGATAAAATCACCATGACTTTATTGATTTTACCTCGAGAGCTAAAATGGCTTGCTTGATTAGGAAGAAGTGATTAAATAACCAAAGGAAAGACATTTTGCAGGACTGCTACAGAGGTAATCCTGAATATTTGGTAGAGGGAATGAGAATGACCTTCCACTTGGAAGAGTTCCTGACTTGGGGTGAGAACTCTTCCTGAATATTCCTATCCTCTTAGCTCTTGCCTCGGAGGGCTTTACTTGATAATGGCCAAGGGAAGAGGCTGGGGTGCAAAGTTCCATATGTGTTAGCCCAAACTATTTATTCAACTGGAGAGAGGATTTTGCATCCACTGTTACACAAAAGAAATCAGAAATAATCACAGGGAGAAAAGCAAAGTCTTAGAAGGGACATTTAACATTCACCAAAATGAAAGACTGGAGTGGTTGAAACCTCAGTTGTATCATCGCTGATAGCCCCGATCCAGTGCCAAGTATTTATCTTTTCATCTGGATGTTTGAAATAGGTAGAGACCAAACTAGAAAATGTCTTGAGAAGCTGCTGTTTATATGCTACCCCCAAGATGCCTGAATTTCAAATTTAAAGAGTATGACACACCTACTCAACTGCAATAGAGTTTGGCATTCTGGCTTGATTCTTGGATGAATTTCCAACTCTTCAATCATTAATCTGGTTTGGTAAGCAACCCTCCCAACTTCTCCAGCTAATGGAGACATCACTGACATCGATTACAAGTCCCTGAAGCTTTCAGGCTGAACCATGGTGCAGCAGCTCTTTCCATTAAGTTGAACTTCCTCAGCAGAGAACTTCCCATTGAGACACAAGTTTCACCTTAAAGCACTAATAATAAAGGGTATGGAAACAGCCGGGAATGAGTCAGATCTTTCCAGAAATAGAAGATATTTCAAAAACACAAGTCAGTCACCTATCTGGCCTACTTTGACATCTACAGAGGACAGAGAATTGAAAGATTTTCATGGACAGATTAAGCTCTTTACTCTTCTCTCAAACTGATTAACATGTCTCAGATTTATTTTTCCTCAAGAGGCAGTGGAGAAAGGTAGCAAGGAATCGGGAAACACAAACCAAGTATGCAAATCTAATTTGTAGCCTAGTCTCATGATTAATTCCATGAGGGAAGCCTGGAGTGCTCAGACCTAAGGTTTTTAGGTACTTTAAAATATTACTAAGACCACATACCCAATGGTTAGAATTGGGACAAGATGCTCTTTTCCGTCGTCCTGAGGGAAAAAAAAATCATAATTTTTTAAGACCATGTAAATGGTATTTATTAATAGCAAATAGCAAATTTTGGAGGAAAACATCTACTCCATGAAACCTCAGTTTCAGCAGGATTCTCCTACACCTTCCAATGGATTCGATTTTGCCACAAGACAGAACTAAATAAAAACAGGGCTCGAGTCAGTTAGTTCAGGGGACAAATGCCAGTAAATGAGTAGTTGTGGAGGTAGGCATAGTGAGACAGGATTTACCTACAGGAAAAACGCTCCCTGCGCGCACACACGCACGCACACACATATACGCACACACACTTGTGCACTCACAGTGATTTAAAAAGCATGGGTGTGGGAAGGCTCAACACTGTTCAACATGAGCACAGATATCTGTTCGCATTTCTACATAGGAAAGGATCTGACACAGGTTACACACCTGCAAACACTCATGTGTGAGAGGCTAGCCTGGCTTGCAAAGACTCAGAAGCAGATCCAGAGAATCCTTTGTAGAGCTGCTGGTTTTACAGGAATGATTAGTATCTGCAGGATTACACTTCCTCTTGATTTGCAGGATTTTTATCTTGCATTTCATTCCATAAATACCCCTTTGCAAGAGCATTAAGTCAAGTCCTGAAGGGACTAATCTTGAGTCCTCAATGGACAAGACTCAGAACAGGAAGTGCAGGAAAAAAAAATTTGCGGTAACATGGCCCCTCTGGGGTTGGGGTGAAGTATTTCTGGATTTAAACAGTCTTGGGGCCAAAAAAGAGAGCAGAGTTCTGGGTGGAGATGGAGATGCCTGGAAGTCCAGAAATCAACACAAAAGAAATGAGCATAACTTAAAGGGGTTACGACTGAGTATCACTGCAACTGAGTTCGTTGCAAGCATAAGTTCTGCTCGGACACATGGAACCGAGAGATAATAACTGGTGTATTTCTTCTGAGACAGGCTCAGCTGGGAGTGACGTGGTGGGTACTGAGGGTGGGGTGAAGACAGAGGCCTGAAGGCTTAGCTATCGCTCCTAAGGTTTCTGCTTGCCTGATTTGGAAGGAAAGGGTGCTAAAGCAAATGGATCCGCCGCTGCCAGCTCCGTAGTCCTGGAGGAAAGGGATGTGATGGAAACAGAGCCAGCTATGGACTGTCTGCTGGTCTGGGAAACAATTTTGTAGGCAGCAATGGGCTGGGCTTCTGGACTTGGCTCATCTTCTGGGCTATAGTGACGGGAATATTTGGATAAAGACTGGGGGCGGAATGGTTTGCCAGCCACGGGGCCTGAGACGGCTTCTTTCTGGGGCTGAGGTCCTTTGTTTCTGTCATTAGGAGGGCCCCCAGACTCCAGGGAGGATCCTCTGGGCGAGATGCTGTCAAGATGGTCTGCTGCTTGTACAGAATGGGAGGGGAGGTTAGACTGCTGGACAAAAGCAGCCATGGGGTACTGAGCTCGGACAGGGGCATATACTGCTCTCTCGAGGCCTGGGAGCAGAGGGACATCAGCAGTCTGACTGAGGAGACTGGCCTGCACAGGCGACTCCTGGGGGGCGCTCTGGGCAACCGTTAACTCCTCCATGCTCTTCTTCTTGGTGAAAGGAGCTCTCAAGAACACGTCCGCCTCCTCTGGCTGGGAAGGAGCCACACTGCCCTTGGAGACAAACGGGGCTTTGGAGAAAATATCCATGTCATCAGCTGGAACCCTTGAGCTCCTGAAGGGGGCTGTGGCAAAAACATCCGGCTCCCCGCGACCATCCGTGGCTGCTTGTGGGAGGGCTTGGAACTGGTTCTTTCGGCCGCCCTGGCCCGCCTGTGCTTGCTCCGGACAGACTTCCGGCTGAGCGAATGGAATAGCTGCTCCCAGCTTCCCCTGGGGAGGCCTGCAGCTCTCATCCTCCTCTTCGGACTCCATGAGGAGAGGCCGAGACCCACTGCAGTCCAGCATGTCCCCCTCGAGATCAGTCCCTTCCTCTTCGCTGCTGTGGAATGAACTGTTGCTTGAAGGGCCATCTCGGGCCAAGTAGTCAGATTCTAAATTGTTCTGCGTTTTCGTGCCAGGTACTCTGGAGGGGTCTGGATACAGGGGAAGGCCTTGAACACCCGCGGAGTCTTGAAAGTGCTCTACAGTTACTACAGGACAGGGACCGGGCTCTCTCTGGAGACCTGGAAAAGCACAAAATGCAGAATTAATGCACAGATCAGGTCAGCTTTCCTCGGAACATGTAAAATGGTCAACCCGCGGCGGAAACATCGTGGGACCAAATAATAAAGGTTGAAATGGAAAAGGAAAAACGGAAAAATAAAAGTCAGGCAAGGAAACGGCACATAAACCGGAACACAAGCAGTCACTGTCTCACTTTGGAACATGAGAGGCACAATGTACAAGAAAGGAGATGAAGATGTCAGGCACACAGACATTCAGCGTAACTACACGAGGCTCCTACTCGCGGGGCCAGGCACGGCCACCTGCTCTACCTGGCACTGGCTCAGGATGGAATGAAAACAAACCCAGTCGCTCAGCTCCCCATACACCGTGGAAGTTCTGGATTATGTAGAAATACTGTCTGGGGACAAATGCAATTGAGTATCTGACACGTGGTCATCTGCTCCACACTGCCTGTTTCTGAGGACAGATTCTCAATCCCAACCCCCCTCCCCAACCCTGCCCGAGAGCAGCAGAGCACGGCTGCTTCATAAATGCAAGATTTACATCATAAGCACCAGTTAAAGAGCACAAGAGTGCCCCAAATGCCAATACTGAAGGTGCCCTCTAAGGGGAAGAGACATAGTCAAAAATCATATTAAATAAATCACCTTCAGCCGGAGTTGCTGCGGCATTTTGTTTTCAGTCTTCTAAGTTAGGGAAGATCTCCTCTGCTTAAATGAATCTATCGTAAAGTTCTTTAAGCAGAAGGAGTAAAATACATGGGTTAATTGCAGAAATATTTGCAAACTCTAATGTACTAGTCTACATCTAGCTAGATAGACATGCCTCAGAGTGCTCTGGCTTTTAAAATCAAATAGACAATTATCAGAATGCAAGAGAGCTTACCTTCCAAGAAATATTAGCAGGTTAGAAGTATGTCATTGGGCACATGTTAGCAAGAAGGCGGGAAAAAGGCATATGTAACTAAGCAAGAAGAATCCAGAGAAAGGGCAGTTGGGGGTAAAGAGATCATTTTCATCATGGGTTTCCCAACCCACCAGGCATTCGGGACAGTGGTTTGGATTCTGTAGACGACTTGGAACCTCTGTACTGAGGTAATTCCATCAACCCCTCCCCGTGTTACCCTCTCCCCTTCCAGGCAAATCATTAGCTAGTAGAAACTTCTGCTAACAATTATCCCCTGCTAAGGTTTCTGCTTGAATTAAACACACAGAACACAGCAGAAGCAGCATCAAAATCAGTTTATTGGGAAACCAGTCACTTAGAGACATTACATTGTAAAGAGATGTTAGAGAGAGATCGGTAACATCTTAGAAGATCCTGTACAAAAATACTATGTTTCTCGGAATTCTAGAACTTTTTAGCAGTGCTTCTTTTTAAACAGCTCTGATCTTAAATACTGTTTTCAGAAACAAGCAAAAAAAAAAAAAAAAAAGGTGGGTGTCCCCCTCATTTTCTGAGTTTGAATGCATTCAGTGAATTTCCAGTTAGGAGTCTTTAAGTGAAATTCTGTACTGCTGCCAAAGAGCTTTCTGAGTAGTGTTTGAAGAATAGGATTTTGAAGAGGATACATTTTTTTCTTTGCGTTGCGGCTTTGGTATGTGCACCCACGTGGCGATGGGAAAGCGTTAAGTCAGCTGTTAGGAAGCAAATGGAACATCTTCTCTCTTGCAGTATATGTGGAGAGACATAATCCTAAACTCTCAAGCAAGTATAATGATATTAGTTCTGTCACTGGGATTCTTAGGTGGTGATTTCTGGGAGGAAATTCAAATGAAAAAGGGGCAAAGAGGATTTCTGAAATAAAATCTGCCAAGCAAAGGGACATGGAAGCTCCCCTCCCCCAAGACTCCTCGAACCACGTTCTAACATAGCCTCAGCCAGACAAAGTTTTTAGTTGCCAAAACTAAGAAACAATCTCTCTTCTTCCAAAACTACCCCCAAAGCTGGCGTTATCAAGCTGGTTCTGTGGGAGAGCAAAATATCTTTTAGGGGAAACGTGGTAAATTCAGTCAAGCCAATGACCAATTCTGGCACCTTACCTACCGATCGACAATGAAAATCGGACACTAGTTTGACTGGAGTTAGTGTTTTTGGGAAATTAAATTGAATTCAGTCAGATCTATTTGTGTGCAGAGAACACCAAAAAAGCAGCTACCTACAGAATCCGGGGCACGCTGGATGCCTGCAATGTTGGATTATATTTTGAGAACTATCAGGTACCAAGTAGAGGGGACCATATCTGGAGCTGGACAGGATAGAACATGCTTACCCAGCTAAATTACTTAAAAAGTGGGTTCTTGGTCAACTGGAAACCTGCCGAGTTAGCATATTCTAGGACCTTGATGGTAACAGGAAAACCATACCTAAAATTTCAAGAACTTCCAAAAACTCACTAGCCCAGTCACATTGAGTTTGAAGGGGAAACTTGTTTTGAATACTTCAAAATAAGACCAGGCCTGTTTCTATATTTCAGCATGAATTTGCCTTCTAGGGTTGGAAAACTACATTTAAAGGATTCTCCTGAGAAGGCCAAGTCTCTTAACCTCTTTATTCTTTTTCGAGAAGGCGTAGTGTGACTATAGCAGGGAGCAACCACCCTTGGCCGCTCTCGCAAGCCAGGCCTTCTGGAGACCCAAGAATGCCAGTGGGTTTGGGGGAAACACAGACATCCATATGCCCTAGGGACAAGACACAAAGTAGTCAGGAGAGATTCTAAGTAACTTATAAGCAGAAGATGGACATTAAATCTTCTTGGCAATTAGAGGTCTTTCTTTGGAATACGAGTATGTATGTTCTTGTAGGGAAACCATGTGTTTTCAAGGTGAACAATCCTTGTATATGAAAATGGCCTTGCCCAATCAGGTAAATGTGTTTGAAATAGTCTGACTACTAGCAAAGAAGGATCTGCACTCCTTTAACCTCATGTCTTGGCCCCATTCCTCCGGCAACCAAGAGCATACACAGCAAACGCCCCAGGACCACAGAGCTCAGCAAAGCCAGCCAGTTGTTCCTGAGGAGTGGAGGCCTTCGATCCAGGCCCTCGTCTCACAGGCTGCACAAAGGTCTTTCTTATCATGAAGCCTAAAGTAGGGCATTTGGTTCTAATCCCCTCAAACTGGGTTAGGTCTCTTTTCGTTTTGGTTTAGCGCATTAAATTAAGCAAGAAGGCAGGACACCCTTCTTTTTCTTGCTCTCACGTAGGACTGTGTGCAAGGTTAAGGGCGAGCACACGATCTGAGACTTCTACGAGGGATAACTCCATTTTAGTCTATTTTGAGGCTCCAAATTCATGCAGATTTCAGTTAGAGTTCATATGCTTGACAGAGTAGGAAAGGAATCCCCAAAACTCTGATGACTTGGCAACTTTGCTCACTAACTGCCTATTAACTTTCAAAGCAACCATAAGTGCTGAGTGATTTGGGGTAGGCTTACCCTGGGGATTTTATCTAATGGACCCAGGGAGGGGGTCATCAGAGTGCTTTCAAACAAATCAGAATCTGAAGACTTAAATTCCAGGATGGATATTCTTTAGTGCAATATATCTTGCACAGCCAGAATTTTACTTTCCCCCATACCGTAAACTGAAATAACAGTTACAAGCAGTATCGAAGACATACTTCTTGCCCGAAACTGAAAATGAAGACTTGGGAGTACTGAGAAAACTTCTCATACATTTAGCAAATAGAAAGCAAACCGTCCCTTCCCAAGAAGGTCAGAAATACAGCACCAATTGAAATTCACACTCTCGGAGCCAAATCAGGGAATTAAGAGACGGACATCAAATAAATAATTGTCAAGACCTTTCAGCTTAGATGATAAAATGAAGGCTTTGGTTCTACCCTATGCCGCGCAGTGGTTATTTAACACCCCGAACTGGGGGATAGGGATTTGGTGGGAGCCAACGCGGGCCAGTGACGCTGCGCCTCTCAACCCAATGGAGCAATTAAATGAGAGAGATTTCTCCTTGGGCATCGAACTGCTGTTGCCAACATCAAATGTTTAATTAAACTGGCCTGGGTGTATTAAGGATCAAATTAGAGGAGGGTAGCTGCAAATCTGTGCTCCCATTTGCAACCCCGAGTCTAGTCGTACCAAATGCAGGCTCATGGGGGTTTTCTTCTCCCTGACTGCAAGGGGAAACCTCGGGAGCCACACTTAGTAAGAATCCTCTGCGTGTGTCTGCACTTTCCTTGTGCGCGGGTACTTACTGTCACTCAACAATGGGCTCAAGTCCTTTTTGCACAAGTGCGTTTTCAGATCAGGAAAGCAGCAGTTATTGTAAGTTATTTACATCTGTGAACATCAGGCTCCTGTTTGAACAGATAAATCTTTATTCCCCTGTATGTTTACATAATAAATTGTTTACAGACCTTTTTTTTTATACAGTACTTGCGTAGCAATGTTTAAATTTCATATTTTTACTGTATAAGGGAGCTTCGCGTACCTCTGTTTGCTTTGTCTTCTTGGGGAGGACATGATAAAGACCTGTGGTAAATATACATCCATGTGACAAAGGGATGCGCGATAGGGCGGAGTAGAATACTCACAGGAAAAAGAGGAAAGTCAGGACACTACATCAAAGTGGGAACCAAGAAAGTGTTTTCCGTTCAAGCAACCACCACCATTTGGTAACTCTGCCCAAGTTAGCATTACCCAAAGAACCTCCCTCCTCCACCTTAGTGAAAGGAAACCCAGGATGAACAAAGTAGTATCTTGTTACAGATCATTTGAAAGGGAGGCCATCTGGGATTCATTTTGACTCAAGAAACCCAAGTACATCCAACTTCAGGAACATGACTAGCGTGGAAAATGAAAAGACTAACTTTGTGTTGGTAAAATTATAGTCTCTAGAGAGGAATAAAAGATAGCTTTGTATTATCTGGGGTGTTTCAGTAAAGATTTCATTTTAAATATCCCTCTGATAGTTCCTCTGTTCTGGCTGGCAGCCTCTAATTTGCTTAATTTTGTGCTTTGGGCAATCTAGTCATTTTTGTCCCCAAACTCTAAGTTAGTGGCTACAGGATCCTGGTAATGTTACAGCCAGGGAAAGCTAAAGACTCCTGGAAATTTAGACAAACATCATTATGGGAGACTTGACTTTGGCCCAAGGTATCTACAGTGTGCATTTATTCAGCTGAACTCAGATCCCTCCATACTTCTGGGTTGAGGTCAACCCCAAAGGTCTTCTCCTTCCTCTAAACTTGCTGAAGGCAGACTGTTCCTGACCGGGGGAAAACTGTGTTAGTTTGAATCAAAATGATCAATTACCTGCCAGGAGAGCAGGAAAAAAAAAAGTATTATAAAGAAAACTAAAATTTCATCTTGAGAAAAACAGGTTCTTTTCTTGAGTGTGTTCCCCTATAATTATTAGCAATCCAAGTTCTATAATTCTAATTCAGGAAGCGCCACATTCAATATCAAATGACACTGAACAAAGTGACAACCTCTTTCAGAGGTTATTTTAAAATCTGCATCTTTCCATTTTCTAAACCACTAAAGATAGGTGAAATTATGGCAGTTCCCTTATTCAGAATATTAAGGAAATTAAGACTGATTGTTATCACTTTCCATTATAAGGTCCTCTCTGGGAATTTTCTGTGGATTATTCCTTTTACTGTCTTTAATAGTAACCATGCTTCATCGGGGAGGCGGGGGTGGGGTGGGGGCGATGATTTCGCTTTTTGGAAACAGCTAAATGGGACTCAGAACCAGGAGTCATGGGAAAAGATCAAGAAAGAGAACATACTTCTAGATGCTGAAAGCAATACTAATTAGATAATAATTCAGCGGGTTTTCTTACACCTTATTACTGTCCTTGACGGTATTTCTAAGGAAGGGGGTGGTTTCAGAGTTAACTTAAATGAAGGCAGAACTGTTAGAGTAAGTATTAGCTTCCCAAGTAAAACCAGATGCCTTTGAAGGGAACAACACTCACTGAGCGGCCAAAATTCTGATAAAACTGCTAAAGAACTCATTAATTATGATCGTAATTATGAGTGTCCATTTAAACCTTATCTCCTCGGAGTCCTGTGTTTTTACAAATACTGGGACTTAAATTTGGTGATCTAGTTATTTGAATGCTGTAAGGGGAAAAAAAAAAAAAAAAACTTGTGTTCTGGTATAGTTACTACTCTTGCACAGTAGAATTAAGCAGATCCGAAACACATGCTTATAGTATCTGCCCATTTTTAAGTGCCAGATCACTGATTATATATTTTAAAAGAATTGAAGTCTTCTGATACTGTTTTGCTGGAATAAGTAGGGCCATTAAAAAACAACAACAATATTTAGATATTTAAAAGAAAAATCTATGTGTCAAACTGTCCAATAACGTAGGCTTCTATTCAGATAACCAAGGAGGAGCCCGTTAAAATTCTCTAAAATGTAAATACTGCTCCAGTAACAGTAACAACTACAGAAGGTAACTAAAGAACATCAGGATTATACAGATCCCTCATAGTCCTTCCCAAGCATCATAATATATAGGTAGAACCCTAGAATTCCATAAGCTTAAAGACCATCCAGTCCAAACGCATCGTTGTATAGCTAAGGAACAACCGCTCTTAGAAGGGGAGCACCTGCTGACAGCTACTTGGCCGGTGACTGGCAAAGATCAGGGAGGGATCCCAGGTGGCCTGTCCTGCCCAGGCCTCCTCTCCCACGGCCCGGCCTCAGGTCCCACGCCTGTGAGATGAAGTGGATGGACTGGAGGCTGGTCTCTCTAATCCCGCTTGTGGCTCAGTCTAGAGTTTCGTGTGTCTCCCGATTATCAGACGCTGTAGTGTCCCTAGTGTCCTATCAAATAAACCCTTTAGCTCAGGGGTGAAGCTATAAACTAACAGAGATCCCATTTACCAAGTCACTCCCATGAATTCCTACCTTAACAGAAAAATAGTTCTCCTCTTTGAGGTCCTATTCCTACAGAATAAACCCAAGATGATTTCATGTCATTCTCTCCCTCAGACTTCCTCCATCCAGTCTCCGGCTTCTAGTCTGTTCATTTTCATTAACGGTCTCCATTAAGCTTTCATGAGCCAGACGACTAGAGAATATACCTCAATGTGATTATGGGTAATACAAGAAAGGAACAATTTAGGGATACCGAATTTCTAAACTGTACTCTTCACTTCTTCAATTAAATCGAGAAACTAGATACTCCATTATATTTCTAACAGGTATATGTATGAACAAAAATCAAACTGGAAAATATAGGCATAAAACATTGTTCTTATTTAAAAATAAACATTTCCTTCATTAGTTTATACATTCTTTCTATGTCCAGGAGAAAGAATACAGTTTTGATCTTCAGTACTATTCCTGCCCATAAAGGGGCAAACCGAGTCCCTTTTTCACTGCTATCCAATCAGGAGAGCTCCTGAAGGACATCTTTTTTTATCTTCAGCAGGAAGGTTGTGCCTCCCTCAATTCTGGAAATGATCCATTATCCTAATAGAGGGCTTTACTTAGCTCATCTAGTTTCAGCTGGCACAGGAAGTATTCAAAGTCGGAAGGAAGACTGAAAGATTCAGACTTTTCCTCCGATGCCTTTCAAAGGCTGTTCTCACATTTCTGGGGTCAAAGCTTGACCTCCAAAGTGCCGTGTTTCGTAGGCTGTTGTTGCCTGCTCAACTTTCTTTTTTTCCCCCCCCCTTAAAGTGCAAACGTGAGGAAGAAGAAACAAAAGTACTAGATAGAGAAACAAGCAAATGAGTGTGGAATTTTATTTGTACAAATCTGATGAACTAAGAGTTTCCCCTTCTGATCATGGAAAATGGCACTCAAGGAAGAGAACCACAATGGGGTTCTCCGTGCCCACCTCATTTCAAAAGGGCAATTTTATAAAATTGCTTTCTATGGAAGGAAAAAAAAAATACACTCCAACGAGTAAGGACATATACAGAGGGTGACCATGAGGCATGTTGTCATGTCAGTGCAGGGTCTTTTATTTATTTTATGAACAATATCCTAAGGTTAGTAAGGAACTACGCTTTGTTTTGCTTTTTAATCTAGGAAGCCAAGGAAAACCAACTGAACATATTTCATTGGCTGCATCCTTCGATTCAAACATCAGAGAGAAAGAAAGGTAAGTAGCCAGAATCAAATTGTGCCTAGCTTGTCAGCACACTTATTTCTGATTATCTGAAAATAAACAACATGCTTCTTCTACAAAGACAGAGGACCTGCTGAAAGCTTATAGCAACACACAAGTCTACTCAAAATGATTCCATATGTTACACTGTAGGATTGCTGTGTAGTTATACAAGGGAAAGAGATCAAAACCCTGTACAGACACCTGATATCAGACTTGAAACTCCAAGTGGAAACAGAACTATTCAGCGTCTTCATTTATACACAATTTACAATATTTGATTCAAAATAAAAATCACAAGAAAAATACATCTGTTTCTGCTACAATTCCTTCCCCTCCCCCATCCACCCCCCAGTGAAAAGTCTTCTAATAAAAGGTATCATATTACCACCATTGTCTCGTTTTGGTCTAATTCTGAGATCCCGGCTCGGGACAGTTTAACATGAAAAGGAATGGCAATACTTGGGTTTTATATAACGTACACATTTTATCCAAGGATCTCAAGTACTTGCAGTCACGTCTCCAGATCTGAGAAATCACGGTTCAATGGAAGCCAGAATGCTGGATGAATGCTGGGCAGGTTGCATGGGGTGTAAAATCCCTTGGCTAAGTCTATGATCAAACAAGGTCAAAGCTGGTGGGCTAGAGCTGGGCTCAATTGCTCTTTGCAAACACATCCCATCCGTCAGTCAGTTTTACCCTCTCTTAAGTCACACACCCTTCTCCGGGCTACTGCCCAGAGTCAAGACCAACTGAAGAAGCCACGTCCTCATGATAATGCAGCAGCGTAAAAAGCAAAAACAGAGAAACACATTCATCAGCATCTGGCCAAAGGAGACAGGGGCTGGGAGGATTGGTCTGGGAGGCCATTCCTAGCAAGAATGAGACAAGGGTGTCAATTCACTAGTTTCAGTTACAGTTAAGCTTTGGGTGGAGTTGATTCCAGCAGAGGTGAAGCTCATGGCATCTAGCGCTTGATTTAAGATAATGCTATTGAAGAAGGGTAATGAGAAAACACAGCAAACTAACAGGGAGGAACTGGCCAAGGAGTATCTGGAGGGCCAAAGTGATTTTCTTTCCTTATCGTTTCTACAGGAGAAGGCAAGGGGTAGGAGATAAGGGCTAGAGGGCCCCTTATTAGCAGATTTTTTTAAAAAAATCCTTTTTTCTTATAACTCCGTAATGAAAACGTGTATTACGGTGTGAAGGTTACAGAATTGCATCTGCTACTGGGTCCCGGCTACAGGTCTATGAGCTGATCCACCAACAGTAAAGACCTGGCTAGGTTGGGAAGACTGGACTCAGAGCTCCCACTGCTGTTTCTAGAGTGCCCACCTGGAAGTGGAGAGATAGGAATTCAGTACAAAACACAGAGGGTTAAGGTTTAGATGCGCAGAGCAAGCAAAGGAGAAAAAAAACAAAACGAAACAAAACAAAACCCTAGAGAAGCAACAGTTTACATTTGCAAACTCTTACGTGTTGATTTTTAAACATACAAGCTAGGTATCCACCGCCTCCCACCCAAACTTCAGGCATACCGTACTGGAGGCAGAACGCCTTGCAAAGAGGATGCTATTTTCCAATGAATATATGTTTTGCCTGAGAACGGCCGGCTGGACCCTAACTTCCTCGTAACATCGAATCATCTCCCCGACAAAGTAAAAATCAATAGTTTTTGCTTTGGGGAGAAATTAGTTACTAAGACCACTGCAATAGAAACAGGCCTTAAGAAATATATAGATGGTCCCACGGCAATTCAGGGTCTCATGGCACATTCCAATGATTTTAATCCATCAAAGAGGATAAAGGATGCTTCACAAATGTCCAAAAGATGCAAATGCTATCAAAGCACCATACTTAATCTCTTTGGGAAGAATATTTATTACAGATTATTCTAATCAACCTAAAAAAAATGTTCCGTGCTTTTTGAAAAATATATGCCTTCCGGTTTTCACTAAGTTTCCACTTTGTTTTTGGCTTGATACTTTGTAAAAACCAGGTGTTAGTCGAAGTATTAAATACTTTCCTTCTCTCTAAATAAACACCACAGCCAAGCTTTAAGATAACTACCTGTTTCTCTATCTTAGCCTGGTTCAGCCCCACAGACTGCCATTATCCCCAGTTTCCTTTGTTAATGTGGGTGCTTTTTCCCCCTCTTGGAGATTAGGTACATTACTATTTTGTAGTGAGCTGTGATGTACAGCTCTTCTCTTTTCCGCATCCTCTCTTTCTTACCTTGTGGGTTTTTGGTTATCAATACAGGAATAGGGTCAAACTCATCTTCTGCCACCTTGTCCGAGCCCTCAGGGACATCAAAACCTGAGATGAGATTACTATCTTCTGCAGCTTAATACAGAACGCAAGTACACAAGCAGAAACAATAGAAGTAGAGATTAGCAAATGAGAGAACATGTAAGAGGCACAAAGTTCCCAACTATACAACCACTGTTGTTTTTGAAGGCGAAAATGCTTATTTTCATGACTTGAAATAAAAGTAGCAAAACTGGAAAATAGGGAAACAGAAAAAAAATGGTTTCGAGCTGGCCATGTTAAGACTTTCGTAAATGATCAGGGAGAAGGGTTAGAGGGTGAATTCTCGCTACCATTTTAAAACCATTCATTGTAAAAAACAAAAACAAAAACAAAAACAAAAAATAAAACCATTCATTGTAGTTATTGTGAGGTATCTCTTCAGTGTCAGTAATTCACAGAGGCACAGGAATTAGTCATTTATCTTCCTTATTAAGCAAACAGAGGCCTGGCTAACAAACAATACTCAAGAAACTCAAAACCAGGGACAGGGGGAAGGTAATTAGTAGCTCTCGAAGAAGCAACTGCTACATATACTATGTGTTAATTAATTGAATTTAAATTAAAATAAAAAGAAGCAACTGCTATATATAAGGCAAATAAAATACTTCTGAAAGGACTTGCTGCCCTGTGATTGGGAAAAAAGACTTTCCATCAACTCTGATGCCTCAGGGAATGCTGGGGCCCAAGATCACATGCCCTGAGATTTCAAGCAGAGGTTTGTTAGAATATTCTCCTCCATTCTAAGATTACCCTACTGGCAAGTGCTAGCTGAGCACCTATTTTGCAAGTGATGCTTCTCTGTAATTACATATCGCTGCTGACACACTCCTGCCAGACATAATTGGTTAAACACACACTCTATAAAAACATAATCATTTTAATGCCATCAAGGGTAAAAACAAAAACTCAGCTATTACCACCGCAAACCGTAAACTAATTATTTTTAGATCTCCTGGGGAAGCTTCCTTCTTGAATTTCTTTCAGAATGAATTTACACTGCTCCTTTTCCATATATTTGCTCCTTCCAGAAAACCAATTTCCC
This sequence comes from Potos flavus, assembly GCA_028534135.1. Classification (NCBI taxonomy): domain Eukaryota; kingdom Metazoa; phylum Chordata; class Mammalia; order Carnivora; family Procyonidae; genus Potos; species Potos flavus. The sequence goes on along the minus strand of CM052885.1, from coordinate 46,235,421 downwards.
TACCCCAGTACAGAAAGAGGTTTAGTGAATGCCTGCATCCTGTGCCTGTCACTTTCACAAACGGCTCGCTGAAGGGAACTCAATTCACGCTACTTCTGTCCAGCAGCATTTCAGACAGGGGTCAACCCAGGACTAAGAAATGAAAACGGTAGATGAGCAAGAGAAATCCAGTCATCAATCATGACTCAAAATTTAAAACTTTTCTAGGTTCAGTCTTTGAAGACTGACTTTTGAGGACTTATGCCTGCTTCTTTATTGAGCAATCACTACCCAAAAACTTGCAATCGGATTTGATGAAACAATTTTAAGGTCTAAGGCTAACACGTTTCTTATGAATGAGAACAGTCAGTGAGTGACTGCAAAGGCACAGAGCTCTGCCTTTCATGGAAAACACGGGATATCTGCTGTCCCCATGACTGCCGGAAAGCAACGGCTCCACCAATCTGGAGTCTGAGCCTTAAGAGGCATTCTTCCCAAGAGGGACTGTAACACAGAGGCTACGAGTACGAACTCAGTTTTCTACAGGAAGGAGGGGTGAGAACACTTCACTGGCAAAGACTCTCGGTAAGGAAAATTCTCAGGAGTCATTCAGTTCTCCTTGAAGGACACATGGGAGCCCGAGGACAGGAAAGCATTTACCTTTATGGGCTGGAGCAGAGATCGCTATGGGGGCAAACTCTTCCAGCAGGTCAGTAGTAGGGTTAGAAAGCAGGGAGCCATCAATCAGGGAATCTTCCCCGGTGAGAGAATCTGAGTCCAGATTGGCAGCATCCCAGGTCAGTGATGGCATTAAATGGCACACACAATATCATGAGATTAGAGTTTGGCCTTGAAGTTACCGCATTTACATGTCATACGTACAAGCCAAGGCGGGAGAAAGAAAACCATAAGTAACACGTTAAGCCCCCAGCATTTTCATCGATAGAAACATGTATTTCTAGATTCCTCTTAACATCAACATATAAATATGGAATACTTCTTTGCTCGGAGGTTGCTGGGTAAGCAAATATGTGATCTGGATGCCAAGAATACTTTAGCAACTCCGTTCTCAGCAAATGCCGCTTGGGAAAAAGGACTTTGCCACTAAAGAGTTTCATTTAAACTTTCCCTAAACATTCGGGGGGAAATGGTACTATAGGATGAGGTATCGAAGTTGACTAGGAGGGGGCTGTCCCTGGCTTATGATTAGCAGATTATGACATGATTAAACAGCATTTTCTAGAATTCAACCAGATCCCCATTCAAAATAAAATGATCTTGCTTCTGACTAGTATTCTTTACATTTGAATTGCTCCTCTGAATATATGATTTTACTTTTAGGTAAGGAACAGAAAGAAGACAAAACACAGAGTTCAAGCATTTTAGCATACAAGTTGTTCTCTGGGAAAGTTTTAGAACAGTCAAGTAAGCACAAGAGAAAGGAACCATCTCGCCTTCTGTGTTCATTTTTTTCCCTACCTCCTTGAGTTTATTTTCATAGTTCCCAGACTTCCAATTGTTTTCTGTCCCAAGGGAGGAAATCAGACACTTTTACCAAGGTAACTATGGACTCAATAAAAATGCAGGTTATCAAATCTGGATTTATGGACCGTTAAGGAATTCTATTAAGAGTGAAGTTTGAGGGCGCCTGGGTGGCTCAGTCGGTTGGGCGTCTGCTTTCGGCTTGGGTCATGATCCCAGGGTCCTGGGATCGAGTCCCGCATTGGGCTCCCTGCTCAGTGGGACGCCTGCTTCTCCCTCTCCCTCTGCCTGCTGCTCCCATTGGTTGTGTTCTCTCTCTCTCAAATAAATAAATAAAATATATAAAAAAAAAAAAGAGTGAAGTTTGAAATTAGGGTAAAAACAATGCCGGACCGGGGAAGATTTCAACTCTGCCTTCAATTTAACAGCAAACCATCTATACAGGCTAAAAGCACTGGGCGGGGAAAAGAACGTCAACATCCAGAGCATGAGCTCTACGAAGTTACTGACACCGTCTGGTGGAAAGACGGCTCAGAAACCTTAGAGGAGTTCAGGTCATACTTGCAGCTCAGCAGAGTTTTTTAGGGAAGGAGGTGCAGGGAACCTGACATCAGTGAAAAGAATCTTGAGTAACGAAATACCGTAATAAGAAAAGTCCAAGTATCACTCTACAAAAAACATGGCTCCAAAAAGTACTCTGCTCTTCAGCCCGGAATGGTGTCACTCAACTTCTAGAAGCTGGGGCTGTACCCCCACTCTAGGGGCATCTGACCATTCTAGAGGCAAGTGACCAGGCTGCAAAAGAAGAGGGTCACCTGCTGCAGGTGGAAGGGTTGACCGTGAGGGCCACCACAGTGAACGGTCCCCGCAGCTGCAGAGACCGGACTGACCTGTGCGGTTTGAGGCCACAGATTCCGTCTGAGATGGAAGGCGCTGGGGCACGGGGGGCTCCAGTCCTGGTATGAGACTCTCGACAGCAACATCGGCCTTTTCTTTTGTAACAGAGCATTAAGAAAGGAGAAGAGGGTAAGGGAAGAGGAGTCAAAAGGTTCTTTAGACAATTCTGTAGAGGCTTTCTTCTACTGGGCTCTCAAATGCAGTCTCGGGCAAGACGGGCAGCATGAGAAGCTACTGTATGTCTGCTGTCTGGGCTCCCCTGATTGAGCATGCATGTGCAAGGTTAACCGCTCTGACGAGTCTTGGTGAGTCTCAGTTTTTACAGATAAATGCAGAACATGGGCCACCCAGTAGATTTCTTCTGTATCAGAAGACATAGGCTGAAAGGCACCGTAATGTCTTACGGTAATTTTGCTTTTCTTAAGGTAGGAGCCTGGGGGCAGACGTCCTCTGTGCCTCGCGAAGGCCACGAGTCCATCTCAAATCCCACCCCCTGATGTAGCTGGGAGGTCTTTCGCGCTATCTGACATCCCGCAGCTGGAGGCCCATCTCTCTCTTGGCTCATGGCCTTCCTGAGTTCGAGGACTATGGGCCCCGGAGGACAGGGGCCCTCGCCATTTTGTACGTCTAGCCTGCCCTGCTGTAGGAACACAGGGCAATAGCAGACTGAGCGGACCAAGCCCCTTGCCTGGATTCTACTCGTGGGGCTTCATCACTGGGCAAGTATTTCCTGCCACCATGGGGCTAGTGTTTCTGGTTATGGATACATGGCACATACAGGGGCCTTCTAAAGAAGAATCTGCTAAAAGTAAGGTCACAGCTCGAAACCAACTTCCTTCACGAAGCTTTTGTAACTAATGGTGAATTTTTTCCATTCCTCCTTATTCATAAAAAAGTCCCTCTAGACATCTCAGGCTATCAAGCAAAGCAAAAATAACAGTGTGGTGCCCCTGGAAAGCAGAGAAAACTCTTCCTTTGGGGTTATAACAAATAAGATTAAAGGAGGCTTTGTGGCACTTTCCACTCCTCGGCAGGGCTATCCACTGGGGATCTGTCAACCAGTTAGAGATCATTCTTGAAACAGACACACGTATCATGCAGGACTGAAGAAACAGAGATGACGACTTTACCGATTATGGCATCGGAAGTGCTACCAAAAGGGTCTGTCATAGGCAAGAGGTCAGGGAGCAGGAGAGAAGTGTCAGGAGATTTGAGTCCCTCAATTAGTTTTTCTAGGTTGGGCAGAGAGGCAAAGAGAAAGCAAAAATGCAGTGAGATATTAAAGCAAGTTGATCATTTACTGTTTTTTACACAAACACATTTTGGGGTCAAACTTTTATATCGATTCATCATAAAAACAAATACCGTTAGTATCTTCTACCATTAATTAAAAATAAGTTTTCAAAGTTCAAAATTTAAAAGTGATGATTTCCCCAGCTGAAGTAGTCACTTTGTAAGTCATTCAAAATATGCCCTAAGTTTGTTTGTTTTAAAATTTGCGGTATAAACATTTACCCAAAGGATACAAAAATACTGATTTGAAGGGATACATGCACCCTGATGTTTACAGTAGCATTATCAACAATTGCCAAATTGTGGAGAGCCCAAATGCCCATCAACTGATGAATGGATAAAGAAGATGTGGTCTATACATAAGTACACAATGGAATATTACTCAGCCATCAAAAAGAATGAAATCTTGCTATTTGCCACAACATGGATGGACCTAGAGGTATTATGCTAAGTGAAATAAGTCAGTCAGAGAAAGACAAATACCATATGATTTCACTCATGTGGAATTTAAGAAACAAAACAGATGAACATAGGGGGGAAAAAAGAGAGAGAGGCAAACCATAAAACAGACTCTTAACTACAGAGAACAAACTGAGGCTGGCTGGAGGGGCGGAGGAGGGTAGGGGGAATGGCTAAATGGATGCTGGGTATTGGGTATTGTATGTAAGTGATGAATCCCTAAATTCTGCACTTGAAACTAATATTAGATTGTATGTTAACTAACTGGAATTTAAATAAAAACTTGAAAAAAAATTTGAGGTACAATGTATACTGAATAAAAGTCACCAATTTCAAGTGTACAATTTGCTGAGTTTTGACAAATGCACACATTCATGTAAGCACCACTGAAATGATGTAGAACATTTCTATTACCCCTAAAATTACCCTTGTGCCTTATTCTAGTCGGTTCCTTCCTGTTATCCCTAGACCCTGGCAACAACTGATCTGCTTTCTATCCCTATAGCTTTGCCTTTTCTAGAATTTCCTATAAGTGGAACCATATGGTAGGTAGTCTCTTCTGTCTGATGTCTTTCATTTAGCATAATGCTTTTGAGATCCCTACCTGTCGTGGCATATATCAGTAGTGTGTTGGGGGTTTTGTTGTTTTTGCTTTGCTTTGTTTTTTTTATTGTGTTATGTTAGTCACCATACCGTACATCATTAGTTTTTGATCCATGGTTCATTGTTTGTGTGTAACACCCAGTGCTCCATGCAGTCCGTGCCCTCCTTAATACCCATCACCAGGTTCACCCATCCCTCCACCCCCGCTCCCCTCTAAAATCCTCAGTTTGCTTCTCGGAGTCCACAGTCTCTCTTATATTTCATCTCCTTCTCCGATATGCCCCCTTCACTTTTCCTTTTCTTCTCCTAATGTCCTCCGTGTTATTCCTTATGTCCCACAAGTAAGCGAAACCATATCATAATTGACTTTCTCTGCTTGACTTCTTTCACTCAGCATAATCTCCTCCAGTCCCATCCATGTTGGTGCAAAAGTTGGGTATTCACCCTTTCTGATGGCTGCGTAATATTCCATTGGGTATATGGGCCATATCTTCTTGATCCATTCATCTGTTGAAGGCCATCTTGGCTCTTTCCACAGTTTGGCGATTGTGGACATTGCTGCTAAGTTTGTTCAGTTTTATTTCTGTGTAGTGTTTCACTGTATGAATGTACCACATTTTGTTGATTCATTCACCAGTTGATAAGACATTTGGTTGTTTCTAGTTTTTAGCTATTAAAATAAAGCTGCCATAAACATACGCACATAAGTCTTTATGCATATCCCTTCCTGGGCTTAGTTTCGAAAAAAATTTTTTGAACTTGCATTTAGAAATGCTGTATAAATCAGCAAGTCAATCAAAATATGCCTAAGTTAACTTCAACAATCATTTATTGTCTGCCAACCGAGAGCCTGGGACAAGCTGGTAGACTTATCATTCTATGGTCAAATCTCATGAAATGCACTTAAACCTGAAGATGGATTACTTCCGATGTCTTCTGGCTAGGAAACAAAAGGATGTAAGAAGCCGCCAGATTTGTCCCACCTGATAACTTAATGTATGTTAAGTGCACACATGATTTTTTCAGCCTTTGATCCATCAACAAGCCTCTATTTATCTTCGACTTATTAAAGGTAGAGAGCATTACTGGAAACAAAATCCTGAATCATACAATCTTACAGAAAGAAGGGAATTAAGAGCTCAACCTCCTTTTACTTACAAGGAGGTTGAGGCCACATAAACTCCATAACTTGCCCAGTTAAAGCCTGTCGACATTCTTTTTTCTACCACAGAAATACATGCCATTAAGATAAAACTAAAATGAAAATGGCTGAGAAAAGGAAGTGACTTAAAGTTCGAGTCGGTGTATAGAACATTTTAATGAATCTGCTTTCTTCTAGGCCATCAGGAATCAAGATAAGTAAAGACAAAATTGGTATTTGTTGAGGGACTGAAACCAAATTTTAGGTGATCTGTAATTTAAAGTGATCTTTAGCTACACAGATGAAACAAAATCATGGATTTTAGTGTCTTGGCAAGATAATTTGCTTTGGTACAGATAACACACTGCAGAAAAAGATTTTTATACGTGAAATCAATTCGCCATCTTTGGAGTATAAGGCATGTGGATATCTTTGAGTTAAATGACAATCTACTAACTTTCTCTCATTTACACCTGATATTTATATTGAAGAAAGGAAGAAAGAAGAAAAGAAGCTTCTCAACAGCAAGGGGAAAAAAACCCCAGAGTACTAACCAAATATACAAGTGTAAACACATCAGCATTAATATATACAGTAATATATACAAATATACAAGTGTAATCACATCAGCATTAATCTTGCATCGTGCATAACATTTTATTAGCAGAAAAGATGTTAAAAAATATGTGACAATTTTTAGCATACCAGCAAAAAGAAGATGGTTTTCTCAAAAAATCTAATTTTTCATTATGCTGAACACTAGCTTTTGTTTTATTCTGAAAAAGAGCTTCTTTCACTTTTAGCACTCATATAGTGAGTATCTCATGAAGCAATGGATAAAGAGTAATGACCCCAAATTACTTGCTTATCTTTCATACAGTAGTTTATCTCGGTGCAAAACCTCAGGCTGGCCAAATGAAGAGTCAGAAGCCTCTCCAGTGACTGGTTGCGACCATGGGTCGGTCCTCAAACTTCTGTCCTTACCCCCTCAACTGTACAATGGAGATACCTCCCACCACGTTTTTGTATTAGTCACTCAAGTATCATCTCCTCTATTCCTTTCTCTACCCTCCCTGCCACAGTGGGAACCTTCTGGAGTACTCTGCACTGACTTCTCTTGCAGCCCTTATAAAAGGACTGAAGACAGGCAAGGTATCTTCTTAGTCTCTGTATCCCCGGTTCTCAGACTTTCCTCTCATACCGTACGTCACATAACTGCTTCATTACGGAGGTGGGGAGGAAGAGGGGCTCAACCGGAAAGTCAGGTATTTCAGCAAGAATCGAGTATTTTTATTAGCCATTAGCAAAACGATAACGTGAGGGGTAAAAAAAAAAAAAAAAGTACATGTGTGCATGTGCGTGCGTGTGCTGTGTGGTGAGACTGAACAGGGTAGGATGGGGTAAGTTGCCCAATTTAGGGGGCACCCCCAGCGCTCTCAAGATGACAGAAGCCTCTCAGCGACTCCGTGCAGGAGCCCAGGTGCCCCTCTACAGTCATCACTTCCCTTCGTAGAGTTTAATGTCAAGCATTTTCATCCATTATTCATAAAAAGGCCTGGGTTTGGGAATACTGAGAGAGTTGAGAAGAATGGAGACAGAGACTGTGTGACTTTCCCACAGTCAAGGATGGGACACGGTAGAGCTTGGACTTGACTTCACAGTTTCCCCCACAGGCTGCCTACCGGGTCTGCCTATCTTCATCGACACAGGAGAACAGGTTTTCCCAGAGCCGTGGCCCCATGCGCAATGGCCAAATTAGCAAAGACATGTTGGCCCTGGAAGGAGCCTCAGATCTTATTCAATTAGCCTTCTCGTTTACAGATGGAGGAACCAGTTCCAGAAAGGTAAAGCCACCTGCCTGAGAGCTTACAGCTTCCTGATTGGAGACTGGGATATCCTGCAAGTTGTAAGTTTTCTCTCTTTCAAAATATCAAAAGAGAGGATAGGTACCTGCTTATTATGTAGGCTAAGAAGGTGAAGGGTTTGCTCAAGGACCGTTCCAGCCCCAATCAGGAATAAGGCCATGAGGAGTAAAGCAGGTTGAACCAACGAACATGGCAGAGCTTGACGCCAGCTCCATCAAAAGAGATGGTCTGGTTGCTACCACTTTGTGGCTTTGGAAATTTACATCTTGTCTAGAGTCTTGTAATGGGAGATGCTGTTTTTAAAGTCCAGTCACTTTAAATAGTTCCTATCTTTGAGAAACTAGACACCGAACTGTCTGTAACATCTGCAAGTCGGAAGCCAAAGTCAACCACCATGCCCCACTCCAACTTCATCTCAGGGAACTGAATCTGCAGAAAGAGAAACTTTCCAGAGCAAAGACACAAAGTCCAAGCTCAACCTTGGACTTTTTAATATCACGAACTAGCAGCTGGAAGTGAGGAAGATGCCAGGCAAACAGCTCTGGGAGGAATGCCTATCTGGACAACAAACCAGTGAGAAAACACACCTTCTCTTGCCTACTTTCTAAGAGACGATGAAGTGCCATAAACCAGGAGGCACAGTTTTTAAAAGCTGTTGATTCTAGGAAGCGGCCCTCATGGGGCAACTAATACATTCTCGCTTAGTCTTGTGGAGCTCTGATGTTGAGAGGCAGTTTTAAGGAGTTGCGCTGAAAATCTCTTCCTCAAACTCTTGTGCTCCGTTAGTGGAAAAGTAGAAAGATGTAGTCGCTATGGAAAATAATACAGTGATTCCTCAACAAATTAAAAACAGAATCACCACAGAATCTAGCAATTCCATTTCTGGATATATCAACCCCAAAGAATCTGGGATCTTGAAGGGACATTTGCAGACCCATGTTCCTGAAGCATTATTCACAAGAGTCAAAATATGGAAGCAAATCAAGTGGCCAAGAACAGGCGAATGGATAAACAAAAGGTGGTTATGTACACACAATGGAATATGACTCAGCCTTAAAAAGGAAGGGAATTCTGACACATGCTTCAGCATGGATGAACCGTGAGGACATTAAGTTCAGTGAAATGAGCTAGTGGCAACACGACAGATACCGTATGACTCAACCTATGTGAGGGTATGTACAGCAGTCAAATTCAGAGGGACAGAGAGTAGAAAGCGGATCGCCAGGGGCTGCAGGAGGGAGGAAAGAAGGAGAGTTTTACTGTTTAACAGGCAGAGAGTTTCAGTTTTGCAAGATAAAAAAGTTTTGTGGATGGAAGGTAATGGTTGCAAAAAACAATTTGAATGTACCAGTGCCACTTTAAAGATGATAAATTTTGTGTTATATGTATTTTACTGTTTAAAAAAAACAAAAGATTAAATCTTTCAGCCAATTCTCAGGGAAAATTCCCCACTCTCTTCTACCATGTTTTAAATTTGGTACCACCTATAGCTTATTTGTTCTTTGACACAAATAGAAGGCAAAATAAATGAACACACAGCACATGGGCATCAGTGAAATACTTTGAGACTCACCAGAGGTAGGCTTCATTTGGCAGCTCTAAGAGCACGCAAACGCTCACGGCTGTGATTTTATATATATATGTAAGTATATATATGAGATTTTCTAAGAAAATTTGTTTTATGATGCTTTGGAAAATAGAAATGCTCCTTTAAGAAAATCCAAACAAATTCAATTATTCAGTCCCCTTTACCCACAGTTTAATAATCATTATATCAAGGAAGTCTACTTCAATGGCTCTCGGTTGTTCAAAGGTCAAAGGTCCTAGAGTCAGTTTAATTTCTGTAAAAGGGAAATATCATTGCCTAAGACTTTATCATAAATAGAACTGTCCCACGGGGAATAAGGACCCAGAACCAAAGCTGTTATAACATTTCCTATCTTTATACTAATTTAAAGTTTATAAAGCAATTCCAAACACACGCTTTCATCCGAACTTCACAGGCTACTCCATGGGGTAGGTTTTAATGGCACCAATTTTGAGGGGAACACAGAGTTTAAGTGATTTGATGAAAATCACCAACCTACTGTGCGGGTAGAACCTAGGTCTTGTAAGTTCAAACCCATTTTGTATTTCCCTAAACTTCAAATTTAGCTCTCCAGTTGAAGGCCTTGTTGATCTCCAGACAAGGAAAGTTTCACTGCTGGGGGCCGGGGGGCCACGAAAACAAGTGTATACAGCAGCACCCGTCACGGTAGCGCAGGGGCCTCGCTTCCTCCCCCAGAAAATGAGATCTTACTTGACATACCCACCAGTCAGTATTCTTTGTAGGATCAAAGTAAATTATATGTGAGAACATTCTAAAAGCATAAAATAAAATGTTAAAGTCATTAAAAGGCATATAGTTGTCAGGAGACTAAGATTTCACGACTCACAATCAGGAAGGTGGAGTGTGGAGGTAAGAATGTATGCAAAACACACAAATCGACCAAAGAGCCTGACTGGTGCCCACAGTGGGCTGGGGGTAGTGACAAACCAGGTACTTAAGGGGGGCAGGATGTGGGGAGGGGGAGACAAACTGGCCATTGTCCCAGCGACAATGCTGAGGTCCCAGAAACCCTAAGCTCTCAGGCCTTTCTTCACTCAGACATTTCAAGATGGTAAGGAAGCATGTAGGGTAATCCTATCTATATCCCATCCACATCCTTGGATAAAGAGGCTACGGAATCGAATGGTGCTACAGGCTGAAAGTTACAGTACATACAACAGTCGGACACAGCGGCAACACACCCTGCTCAGTCCAGATTCTGGAGGGCTCCAGGAAGGGTTGGAGCTGAAGGATTTGCTAAGCCTAGCTCCTTCCACTCTGGGGTTTGGCAGCCTCCTGACACTGTGGAGGCCTTCATTTACTCATCCTCAAAGAGTGGATGGGAGGCCTGGCTGGGAGTGGGCAGGGGCATGGATGGAAGGCTGTGGAGCCCGTAGTCTGGTATTTGGGAGCTGGGGACAGAAACGGAGAGCAATGGGGCTGCCATAAGCCATTCAGCCTCAGATTTTACTTTGCTCATTCATCCAATCTGCAAATATTCATCGAGCGCCAACTCTAAGTGTTCTTAGCACTGGCAAAGCAGTGCTGGAGCGGAGAGCAAGGTCCCTCCTTCAGGACACTGACATCCTGGTGGGGAAAGACAGAAAATGAACCAATGGAAACAATGTCATAGTAAGTGCTTTGAAGAAAAAAGCCAGGAAGTGTGACTGAGAGTGCTGTGGGACCACAATGGGCCTGAGAAGATAGCATTTAAGCGGAGACCCAAATGTCAGATGATAAGAAGGAAAAGAGGTAGAGGAAAAGCTTCCCAGGTAGAGTTAACAGCAAGTGCAAAGGCCCTGAGGTGGGAACAAGCTTCACCTGTTGGAGGAAAGACTGAAGAAAAGAATACTATGAGCTCAGGTTAAAAGGGTAGCCAAAGAGCTAACCAGATTAGTTAGGGCCTTTCAGGTCATGATAAGAAGTCTGGATGTTATGCTCAGTGATATGAAAATTCACTGGAGCACACAGGAGTGACACATCTAATTTATGTTTTCAGATGAGTCTGGCCTGACAGATCATAAAGTAAATAAGATACCCCTGAAATTCTCTATTAGAATATTCCATTTTAATACATTTAATACATTTCCCATTAAAACCAAGAGGGGCCATGCCTTAATTGGTATTAAAGTGTACACCAGTATCACTTTAGCAGGAATCCCCCAGAATGAGAGAAATTTGGCGGATCGGGAGACAGGAAAGACGACAACAAGGGAGGCAGGATGGCAGCCAGCTACCTCTGGTGCCTCCCAGGCTCATCTTCACAACCCTTCACGACTCATCCCTACAACGGGGAGCTGATATCCTGAGCCACCTGGCGTGTGTGCCTGGCTCCTCGTCCCTGATCCGAAGGGCACCTGTGAGAGCTGCAGGTGGCAGCTCCTCGTCTGTGGACCCTCACCTTCTGGCCTATGCCAAGAGACCACCCTTCCAGCTTCCACAGCTCTTGCACTATCTGGGAACGAGCAAGGCAAGAACACTGAGGGGTGTCAGAGGGAGAATGCTTCAAGAGCCTCTTTTTCCAGTCTTTTCCATGACTGCCACAACAGGGAGGAAAAAAAGGCCAGTGGGCCCCAGCCCGAGTTTGCAGCCCATACCTTCCCAGCATTCTGCTAGAAACTGGCTTGTCTAGGTCCGGCCAGGCATACCTGAATGATACAACAGAGAAAATGGCCTCTCCTTGATTCCTTTCTTCTCCTTCCCTTAACTATCCGATGCTGAATCAATCCTCAGTGACCTTAGGTATTTCTGACCTACATCCAGGTCCAGCAAGCTATAAAGTTACACGATACTACCAGATCGAGGCAAGCTTTTGCTTCCCCTAAGGAGGGTCAACAAATTGCCTAAAGAAATAAAAACCGTCATGGTACCCTTGCTGTAGTCTGTCTTACTAAATAGATGGTACAAAGATCACAATCACTGCCAGTCTTGGGTCAGTCAAATACCTTTAACATTCTGGGAGAGAAGAAGAGCCAAACAGATCCTACTAGTTTAAAATAGGCAGGGGTAAGAATGAAAAAAAAAAGAAAAACTATCAGGAACAAATGGCGGCTAGGTGCTTCTAAAGTGTTGGATCTATTTGCTTTTTCAAAAAGACTGACAGAGGAGAGAAAGGTAGCTTCTGTGTCTCACATCATGCTCCCCCACTCCGCCCCCAAAAGGATGGGGACGAGAGTAGGGAGAGAAATCACTGGCATCCATGAACCCCAAAGAGAAAGCATCCAATTATTGTTTCGAAAGCTATTTCAATCAGAACGCACTAACAATTTCTTACTTTTTTTTTAGACTGCTCACTTAAAAATCAGGATATAGTAGGCCTAAAGAGATACTCGAATTCATACAGTCCAAATTACTTCGCTGATGGAAGAGTCAAGCCCAGAAGGTTTTCAGATAGAAGTGCCAGGAAGGGAACCTGCGTCTCCTGACTCACATTCCCTTTAACTTTTATTTATAAAATAAAAGCACAATATAGGAAAACAGGAACTGGACAGGAAATCACCAGTAATCCAATCATCATACTAACCACTATTAGCATTTTGTTCCTTCTATCACATGCTTATAGGTACCCCCCCAAAAATGTTATAATCATATTGGACTAATGTTCCTTCTAATACACAGGCTGTTCCCATTATAAAAAAATATATAACTGCACCTATTATTGAGGCTTGGAATTCACACCCTTTTTATGGGGTGTTTAAAACGACTCTCATGAGACGCTGGGATATAAGAATCAAGCTGTTCAACCTCAGATCAGCTCTATTTACCTACCTGGTGCATCAGGTACTTGAAGAGGAATGAAAGGATCAGATACACTTAGAAGTGGGAGGCTAGAATCCACAGTCTGCCCACCCTTCCTTTTTTCAGCTGGAGTTGGTTGGAGGGGTAGAAAGGGTCAAGGAGAGAAAAAAAAGAGAAAAGCAGAAAACATCAAGTAAATCCAGATGAATTTACCATCTATTAACCCAACAGCTCAAATTATAGAGTAAATCTAAACTCAGAGGCAGAATAAAGAGGGATGAGTGGATATAACCCAGTTTAATGGCAAAATATGTATAAGAGATAGAATCTGGTCCTTGCAACATACTCAAAGATGCAGTCGATGATAAAACTAGTATATTCATACACCGGAGTCCCACTTCTTCCTTGTGTGGAAACCCACAGTGATCTCTTCCAGAATTCCTCTAGCGACTACTGTCTGTATCACACACTATGGCACGGAAACAAACACTGTAATCTCACACAGATGTAGAGGTGCTTCAATGCGCCCTCTACCACCCTGAGGTCACTGGATCACCGAATGTCTATTACAGCGCTAGGCAGACAGACACAGACAGAAACAGAAATAGGCTTCTTGTGTGTTGCAAGGTCAGACAAGCCCTAACTTCCAAACTACATCTAATATTCAGTGACACTCACTCTGTAGTTGGCAAACTTGCAGATTTACAGAAATCTATATGCCCTGTGGGCTATCAGGGCTTGAAGGGGTCTTAGGATTTTCTAGCGCAGTTTTCTTATTTTACAGAAAAGAAAATGAAGCCCAGGAGTTAAGAGGCTAGCCAGAGGTCTACCGGCAAATCTAGGGTCAGAACCCAGGCTTGCTGGTTGTCTACTTACCCATTCTTTACATTGTATTTTAATACTCATTTGTTTTTTAGTAAAATCTTATTTTGCCTTCTACAGATATTTAAAAAACCTTTTTCTTTTTAAGTAATTATGAAATCATAGGAATCTGCTATACACAGAGTCCTGGGAACCTTCAACCAGCTTCCCTTCGTGGCGAGATCTTTTACAACATAGGACAGTATCACTGACACCATTACAATACTGGTAACTAGACTTTATTCAGTTTTCACATGCACTCATGTGTGTGTGTAGTTCTTTGCAACGAGATCCTGTATATAAGCTAGCATAAGCACCACCGTGACAATGACATAGAAACTGTTCCGTCAAACCAAAGAACCCCCTTGTTCTCCTTTATAGTCATACCCACTCCTTACTCCAGTCTCTTCCCCCTTGGAATCCACTAGTCTGTTCTCAATCTCTATAATTTTGTCATTTTGAGAAGCCTACTAAAGTGGGTGTTTTTTTTTTTTAAGATTTTATTTATTTATTTGACATAGAGGAGAGAGATCACAAGTAGGCAGACAGGCAGGCAGAGAGAGGGGGGAAGAACGCTCCCCGCCGAGCACAGAGCCCGATGTGGGGCTCCATCCCAGGACCCTGAGATTATGACCTGAGCTGAAGGCAGAGGCCTAACCCACCGAGCCACCCAGGCGCCCCATAAAGTGGGTTTTTAACGAAGCTTCTTTAAAGGTAGATGGAGGAAGACAAGGGTAAACTCACTGCTCTTAAAATATCTAAAATATTTTTCAAATGAGATACAATGAAATACATTAAAAGAAAAAGAAAGAATCATAAAACTGGACATATTCATTTTTACAGAAACATACACAGAAATAAAATTATGGACATAAGTATTATGAAATGTCAGCAATGTTTTCCTCTTGGGCTGGGTGGGATTATGCGTTCTTTTAACTTGTTTCTTTGGGCTTTTAGTCATTTTCCCAAAATTACACAAAAGAATGTGTATAACTTAACAGAAAAATATTTTAAATAAAGAGGTACAACGTCAAGTTTTAGATGTCTCTTCCAACATATGGACACAGTTCATCAACATTTTTGCAGCTTCTACCATAAAAATGTTTAAAATAACCCTTCTGTCTGACTCATTGCCAAATTTCCTCTTTATTTCCTCCCTTGGTTGATCAGGTTTAAAATCAGTGAACAGTCTGAGCTTGATTAGAAAACTCCTAGAAAATGATGCTATCCTATACTTCATACAAATGAAGACATATTAATTTCTGGGATTTAGATATGATTTTCTTTCATTTATAAAAAATGAAAGTGTCACACACACAAAAGTTTATACCACAAACAAGAAAGAAGGAAAAATACCAAATGTCTGTTTAAAAAAAGGCTGGATAAGATGAAAAAAATCTGAAGATGTTTTATAATGTTCAAAAAAGTGTCGTGTCACTGATTTACAAAGATTCTCAGGACGTGGTATGACTACAGCTTCTGAGCTGGGCTGCTCAGGTACAACTCTCTATTCTGTCATTCTCCAGTTGTGACCTCGGCAGGTCACTTAACCTCTCGAGGGCTGTTTTTTGTTTTTTGGGTTGTTTTTTTTTTAAGATTTTTTATTTATTTACTTGAGAGAGAGGGAGAGAGGGCGCAAGAGGGAGCACAAAGGGGGTAGGAGCAGAGAGAGAAGCGGACTCCCTGCTGATCAGGGAGCTGGGTGGGGGGATGCGGACTCGATCACAGCACCCTGAGATCACGACCTGAACCGAAGGCAGACACTTAACAGACTGAGCCACCCAGGCACCCAGGGCTGTTTTAAGGACCACCTGAGATAATGCATAAAAAAAGCACTTAACCAGTGGGCTTATCAGCATGTAGCAAGCGCTCCGTATATGTTCACTGTTATTACTGTCATAACTCTACTCAAATGTATGTTTTTTAAGGCAGGGGCTTTAAGTCCCTTAAATACAGCCATTAATAGCCTTCAAGGTAAGCATAAAGGGGGAGAAGAGGCTAAAACAGAAATAAAAACTGTTTTAAAAACAGTTCATACAGGGGCACATGGATAGTGCAGTCATTTGAGCGTTGGACTCTTGGTTTCTGTTCAGGTCCTGGTCTTAGGTTCATGGGATCAAGCCCTGCATCAGGCTCCGTGCTCAGTGTGGAGTCTGTTTAAAGTGCTCTCTTTCTCCCTCTCCCTCTGCCCCTCTCCCCATTCTCTCTCTCTCTCAAATAAGTAAATAAATCCTTAAAAAAAACAGTTCATATAGACAAACAACAAAACATGTGATAAGTAGGAATCATAAGCACTGAAACTGGGACTGTATGGAAAATGTGTGGGGATCTCGGTTGTTAACACTGGTGACTCCAATTAATTAAATTAATAACAAGGAGATTATCAAATGAAGACTTATCATATCATATGAAGACTTATAGGATATGATTAAAACTTCAGGGTTTTTTCTATAAGGAAAGCACAAACCTATTAGAAAGTACTCTCAATAAATAGTGTGATCCTCAAAGGTCAGGGTGGGGTGGGCAATTAAATAGAGAAGCAAAGAGAATATTGAAATATCTGTGGACAAGACTTCTAAGCAGATTATAACAAGCCTCTCTCTCCCCACTCTCATGCTGATTGAAAATCACTGTTATAGTGGGAGAAAAACTCTAAACACTTTCATTACATTTTTAAGAGGAATTTTTAAAAATTTACTGTGTTCCTCTTAATATTGAGAAAGCAATTTAGAAATACGCACCAAAAGCCTTAAAAAGTCGCGTATCTTTTTTTTTTTTTAAAGATTTTATTTATTTATTTGACAGAGAGAGAGAGATCACAAGTAGGCAGAGAGGCAGGCAGAGGGAGAGGGGGAAGCAGGCTCCCTGCTGAGCAGAGAGCCCAATGCGGGTCTCAATCCCAGGACCCTGAGATCATGACCCCAGCCCAAGGCAGAGGTTTTAACCCACTGAGCCACCCAGGCACCCCGCATATCTTTTCATTTAACAAATAATCTAGAGGTCATCTTAAAGAAACTATAAAGAATATCATATAATGACAGCCAAAGTTCCAATAAGAAATAAATTTTTGATGTTAGAAAAACTACTAACATATCTAAAGAAGGCGGGAAGAAAGAACATATAAGGTTAAAATCAGAAATTAATCAATAAAATTAAAAAGATCAATTTTGGAAGCGTATCAAATTTCATATCTACGAGGAATATATATATTCAAAACCTCCTATCAGTTGCTGAGGGAATTATAACAGGAAAACACTGAAACCAAATTGATGTTTAAAAAAAGAGGTTACTTAGATACATTATGACAAATCCATATGAAGCAATTTAATGCAGATCTTTTAGAATTTATCTTTTAAGAGCTTCTTTAATGATGTGGGAAATGTGCCAGACTTAGTAAGCAAGAAAATTTGGTTTTAAAATAGGACTATAAAGATGTACATTAGAGTCTTAAGCTGAGTCTAAAAATTATGTACAAAATCGTGGTCATGTATTTTTGGAGGGAAGAAGATCTGTAAACTTTCATTACATACATGAAGATATCTGTGACCCTAAAAAGGTTAAATATCACTAATAGACACCAAATGGTACTCCTGTGCTACTTCTTAATGGTGAGATTATGGGGATTTTAACTTTCTTCTCTACTCTTTTCTATAGATTACTAACCTTTAGGGCGCCTGGGGGGCTCAGTCGGTTAAATTACTAACTTCTATGTAATAAATATGTACAATTTTCTCATTTTTAAGAAATTTTAATTGAAGTAGAGTTGACTATGTATAATTTTTATTAATAAAGGAAAAAATTAGTTTTTTACTATTACTTCTTTAATTTAAAAAAAGTCTAATTTAAAAAGATATCTCCCTCTCCCTGTAAACACACACACACACACACACACACACACACACACACACACACAGAAACTCAGCTCAGTAGAATCTTGGATAGAGGATAGAACATCTAATTCTTAGAATTCTTCAAGTCGTTCCAAAGATCTAAGCAATTATAAGAGATTAACAGAGTGATGTTCTTAAATTCTAAAATATTTGCTTAAAGTATGTGCGTGAACTAGAGAGAATAAATCCTGTATATTACTGACACGTCATTCCGTCATTTTGATTCAGAATGATTCTAGATATTTCTCTTTCCCTGCCTTTTATGTTGGAAATCTTCTGAATAAAAGAAAATATATGTTAGCACCAAGATCTGGGGCTCACTGGTGTGCCACATTTATCTGTGCAGTGGGAACCGTGGAGGCAACAACTGTGAGCCCTGTGTTTCGGGCATCGGCTATACTAACCGGTTCCAGCTGAAAACGAGGGAGTGGCAAAAGCATCACCTTGAGTTGGTTGAAAGCCTGGGATCAAACTCTCAGCGGAGCCTCCGAGCTTGTCAGGATGTTTGCCTGGAGGGACAAAACACCACTCAGTTCATTCCGGCAGAACCCCATGCTGCACACACACACACACGCAGGAGGTGGAGGGCACCTTCTGAACCGACTTCTAGACTTGACTCCTCTTACCGCCTCACGCAATACCTCGGCCACTCACAGGCCCTTGTCTAATCATTGTGGTAAGTGAGACAACAGCTGAGAAAGGGAAGGAAGTCGTAAGAATCAAAGACAGCACATCAGTCTTGCAAGATGGAAGGGGTTCTAGAGACTGGGGGCACAGCGATGTGTGCGTAGTTAACACTACTGAACACTGAACTGTTCTGTTGACAATGGTTAAGAAATTCATGTTTATGTTATGCTTAGTTATCACAATTTTTAAAAATATTTTATTTATTTATTTATTTGAGAGAGAGAGAGAACAGAGGGCACACAAGAGAGAGAGAACGAGCAGGGGAGGGGGGGATGGACGGGCACAGGGAGAGGGAGAAGCAAGCTCCAGTTTAGTAGGGAGCCCAACACGGGGCTCGATCCTAGGACCCAGGGATCATGACCTGAGCGTAAGGCAGACGCTCAACCCACTAAGCCACCTGGCACCCCCGTATATTTGTCACAATTAAATTTTTTTTCAAATAAATGAATAAAAAAGCAACAAAAGAGATGGCTGAGCTAAAGCCCCAAAGCTCAAGCACATTACTCAGGCAGAGTGCCTCCAATCCTTACTTTGAATCTATTTGTTTTTATAAAATTCAACTGAGTTTGCCAATCTGTTTTCCATGTTGGCAACAGTTGAGGAGAGCACCTGAGAAGGGGGCATGGGGGAAATTGCAGGAGACGCGATGAGCGACAGGCACAATGGCAGTAGTTTAATGTGACAGAAGAGAGGAAATTAGGAAAAACAGACACAAGAATTTTAAAACCTGGGAGTCTCTTTTTTGCAAAAATACTAGCGTTTTCAATAGCCCACAAAGGTATTTCTGTTTATTCTAGAACAAGAACTGGCATACATATCAATGAAATAATTTGACAATGAGTTAGTTGTCTGTCAGAGTTAAATCCTATATCCTACCTTTTGCTTAAAACAATAAGTAATATAAACTTTTTTTTTAAAGATTTTATTTATTTATTTGTCAGAGAGAGAGTACAAGCAGGCAGAGTGGCAGGCAGAGGCAGAGGGAGAAGCAGGCTCCCTGCTGAGCAAGGAGCCTGATGTGGGACTCGATCCCAGGACTCTGAGATCATGACCTGAGCCGAAGGCAGCCGCTTAACCAACTGAGCCACCCAGGCGTCCCAGTAATATAAACTTTTAAAAGATACCTATAAAATAATAGTTAAAAGAGATTAACATAAGTTAAAAGACTAAAGTTAAAAGATATGGTCAAAGTTCATATCATTCACTCGGTTCTGATCATTCCTTTACCCTGTGTTCTTGTCTAATGTCGAGGTACTCTTCTTGAAGAATTTTCCCAGGCCCACTGTTGTTTTCTAAAGTGTGCATATGTGTCTGTGTGTATGAGTCCTACCTTCCAAAACAGACTGTGGGTTTTGTTTTGTTTTGTTTTGTTTTGTTTTGTTTTAAGTAGGCTCCACGCCCAGCGTGGAGTCCAGTGCGGGGCTTGAACTCATGACCCTGAGATCAAGACCTGAGCTGAGATCAAGATTTGGACGCTTAACCTACAGGCGCTCCTCAACTCTGGGTTTTTGAGAGTGGAAATGGTACCTTCTATTTGATCACCTCTCCACAGTCAGTCAATAGTACTACAGAACTCTGACCACAGTCAAAGATTCAAAGTTCGTGTGAGGGCACACTCTCTCCTGGGTAAGCAGTTATAACTTTCTGGGGACAATAAACACACACAGGACAAGAAAACCAACACACACCTCCAAAGAACGACCACGCTTGACAGTATCATCCTGGTTTAGGCTACCAAATCTTTCCTAAAAGTGTCCCACTCTCCTTACCACCACCCACAACCGGCCAGGAGTTCCTGTGGATGAAGAGACGTCAGTGCTCTGGTAAATATTCAAAGCAATTTGCACTTAAACTTCAGATCAAGCCTTTGAGGGAAGGAAAGATCCAACCCTACATTTTCACACACATACCCCTCTAGAGTCAGGGTTTAAGAATCACAGAAGAACCCCAATTGCTCACCTTCCCCCAGCTTGGCAAAGTCCTTGTTCAGCAGTTCCTCAGCTGTGAGTTTGGAGAAATTGTCATCATCGAAGGGATTCCACGTAGAACCTTCTGAAGCATTATAAACGTTTTGCTGGGAGGTCCGAGGAGAGCCCGATGGAGTGGTGGTTGCAGACCTAGGTAGGTTCCCACCCCCACGAAATGAAAAAAGTTGAAAAAGGGTTAATCTACTTTTTCTTTGTTTTGAGACCAAATTGTTTTCTGAGTCAAACCATTATTTTCTGCAGTGGTTTTCTAAAAGGGCTTTCCATGCCAATTGGACAGTTTCCACAGATAACTTTTATCACCGTGTGAAATAAATGTCTCTCTTTCCTTCATGATCTACTATCTCCCACTACTTCTTTAACCTCCTGCTTAGATTTTTGGTCTCCTCTGCAAGTCCTTTCAATCCAGAATCCCAAAGCAACCTGTTCTGAGGCTTGTGCTTCCTGTGGCCCCCACCGTAACATCCACAATGATTGCCCCCAGACTGGCTGGGACTGATGCCTTCTCAGGCTGCCTCCCATCTGTCAGGATCTAGCACGCATAGAATGAAGGGCTGCCGTGAGCGGTCACCATCAAAGCTAAGGAGAAATAAAGACAGCACTCATGTGTTTTTAGGTATCGTTGCCTAATTTTCTTCTAAACTCTTTCTCGATGTCCTTTGTATTTAACTAATGACTTAAAGATTTTTAAGTTTAGAGTCCATGGTTCCAAGTAAGCTGAGGGTTCGAAATTGCATTCACCTAGCAAACACTCACTGCAATCTACTTTATTTTAGGCATAGAGCCCGTCACTGGATTTACAATGGTTAAGACCTAGTCCTTGTCTTGGAGGAATCTGCAAGGTGGGTCAGCTAGATATACAAATAAATAATGATAATATAATGGGATACATTTCCAAAAAGGTTCAGACAAATTTATATATGATATCCAAGGGGTCAGAGAAAAGGGAACCTCTGACATCAATCTTGATGAATAAATAAGCATTTCCTAGATGGACAAAGAGAGCGGTAGTTCAGGGAGAGGACACAGGATGAACAACGTGGCCACAAAGACAGATAATGACACGTCCACCAATGTGATACAATAGCCTTTGGTCTGTTAACCAATGAGTTCAGATATTATCCCACTGGCAAAGGGGAGCCCATGAAAGATCTTCATCATGGAGAGGGTTGGTCAGACTAAGATTTTAAAAAATACTCTGTGGAACATAGAATGGATGAGAGAATGGAAACAGTAAACCAAGTACAAAATTATTTCTTAAGCTCAGTATGGTCTATGTACTACAGGAAAATTCAGTTTCTTAATGAACATGGACACATACGTACCTTTATATATACCCACACTCATCTACATACAGATGCAGAGACTTACACAGTAGTGGCCCACAGTAGCCTTGGCCCACACAAGTAAAAAGGAGAAAGGGGAAGCACCACATACTTGGACTTATTGAGGCTGGCCTCAGCTGCAGCTGCCTGGAGCAGCTGGGTTGATTTGCTGGCAGGGACCCCAAAGACCGCACTGTGGGTTACGTCACTGAGAATCCGCCTGTGCCCAGCACGCTGGGTCTTGGGGGATGATGGAGGAGTGAGAGATCCGAGTTTCTGCCCCTGGACGGCGGGAGGTGGAGTTGTTTGAACCTTTGGCTGTTGTCTTACTGGGGCTTGAATCTGCTAGGAAAAAAAAAAAAAATGGCAAGTGTTTCAAAGAGAAGGGAAAGGAAAACCAAATAAACAGACAAGCATAATAAAAAAGGCCACATGAGAGCTAACACAGGACTCCAGTGGCTGAATTTACCAATAACACCAATAAAGAAAAAAGCAGTTTTTGACGATCTGAGCTGTAACTTGAGGACTGATGGTATTTATCTGATGCTTGTATATAAATTTCAATCTTCATCAGCAATGATCTACAGAACAACCATTCACAATATAGCCCAGAGCATAAGATTTCAGAAGCTATTTCTAACTCCAAAAATCAAGAATGTATCCTACAGGACCACTTTCTGCTTCTGGGGTCACGTAGGAACTCATTCGGAATGCCTCCAAAGAGCATGCTTTAAGCAATCTACCACCACAGTCAGAAGCCAATGAAGGCACAGCTGCAGCCAAAACACATTTGAGCTGAATAATTTCTGCCAAGAGATCCCTGACTCTGTCCTAGTTCAGACTACTGGTTAGGAATAAGTTAGGATTCCAATATGATTCATAAACGGTCATGCTTTTTTTTGGTTTTGTTTTGTTATTCAGGCTCTTTATTTCACTGATAAGATGGGCCTACAAGATTCTATTTCTGTACTCAGAACAAGGGACTGAGGGTTTTGGAGGGGAGGGGGTGGGGGGATGGGAGAGCCTGGTGGTGGGTATTGAGGAGGGCACGTATTGCATGGAGCACTGGGTGTGGTACATAAACAATGAATCTTGTAACACTGAAAAAATAAAATAAAAGTATTTGGGGGAAAAAAAAAAAAAAAAAAAAAAGATTCTATTTCTGTGGCTCCCCTGAGAAAATGTACAGCATTGGGGCAGTGGGATTAACTTGCTCCCACCTTCAGTTTGGAAATGGCACTGAAGAACCAGGTAGAGAATATAATAAGAAAGAAGAAAAAATTTGAAAAGCCCTCGATGACAATTGATCTAATAACACAAGGACTCTTGAGATCTGGGCCATTTTCAGAAGGCAGAACAAACTCACCACAGCAAAACAAATAGGTAGGAGACATCCTTGAGGCCACGTGGTTAGACTTTAAGCATCAGACACAATCTACAAAGTGCTACATCAGGAAGATGAACAAAAAATAGCACTAAGAAGGCTACCTAATGCTTTAATTCTGTCAGTCCAGAGACAGAATGATTCAGAATATTAAAGGACTCAGGTATTGAACTATCCCTTCCCTCCAGTCCCTTGTTTCAGACGAAGATGTCCCTCCATGCTGCAGCTCAGCTCTCACATTTGCTGCCTTCGAAGGTAGGTCGTGAGAGAGAAGGGAAACCAGAGGGGCCAGCTACTTGGGTCAGGATGCTGACAGGCTGAGATTTTGTCCCCGTATTGACGCAGACTCTGAATTTTACTGAGGCAGGTTGTATGCACGTATGAGGACACAAGCACTCACCAACTGAATGAATGACACAGTACAAGGCTCTAACAGCAGTCAGGTTAAGGTCAGAGGGAAAAGCAGCTGAGGCATCTCTGAGGGAGAAGCAGAGTGCTCTGGGAAGACCAGAGCTCGGGATCCACAACTTCCTTCAGGGGCCCAGGGCTGTACCTGCAACAGCCAACCTAGAACAAGTACCCACAGAGACCACCATGGCTTTATGGACAGAACTAGATTAGCTTGTTTCTTGGAGTTTAAGACAGTCATTGCTTTGAGAAGGGTATACTTCACTGTTGAGTTCCTTTATTTTGAAGCGTCCAGACTACTTGGAGAACATTTTCCCTTCTTCTTACCTATCCCTGTAGGCGCCATACTGAAGAACAGATACTTCGTGAGGACACCTTACGCTGTCACAGCAATCTACCAATACAAAACCGCTCCAATCCACTCAGCTACTCCTCACAACAACACCGTCAGGCAGAAAATTTTATTTCCATTGCAAATCTAAAAATCTGAGAGTCAGAAGGGACCTTAGCACAGATTCCAACTCCCTCGCTTCAGAGGAGCTGAGACCAACGCCCCCTGAGGCTAAGTGCTCGCTCAAGGTCATACAGTCAACTGGGGGCAGAATCCATGTCTCCTGATTACTGCTCAGGACTCTCTTTCCTTCACATGTCTCCTCCAAAGTTGGGATTAGGAAGGGGAAGGGGGGACAGACAAAGCACAGTGGAGGGAGAATCAGAGTAGACTCAGATGTCTGTCTTGCGAGAGATTGTTTTAAAGAAAAAAATATATAATTACAGAAGGAGTATAGTCAGATCCAGGATTGCAAGAATATACACAAAAGGGGAAAAAACCACCCAACTTCCATTCCACTATCCTAATACAACTGTTTTTATTTTTTTGGTATCTTATATTTAAGTCCCTTTTCAAGTACATACTTTTCCCATAATTTCAACATTACCTCATGAGCGTTTCACATTATTGTACAGACTCTATAACCCTGATTTGTAATGGCTGCACAGTTGGGTTCTTGAACAATTAGGTTACTTTGATTCCTTTGGCTGTTACTAATAAGTCTATAATAAACATTTTGGCATATTGCCATTTTCCTTTTATAGAAAAGCTTTAGGATGGCTGCAGAGTATTCTTTACATTCACTCACTTGCTTCTCTAGGTAAGTCCTGACAAGGGTCACCAGAGAAAGGGATGGGTCAAATCTGGGAAGCTCTCTGACTCCGGGCTGAAGCAAGTTCTGCTCCTGTTCTTTCTCCATCCCCTCAACCAACTACCCCGGAGCAAAGTGCTCAAGGTATGTTTTCAGCCAAGGAACATGGAGAAGGTTTATAATTCATTCCCGAGACAGGGACAGCAAAGGGGAACCTCATAAGAAATGTAGTCAGTGACTATTGATCATTTCATCCCCCTGGATGACCATTTGTTATTACTGGCCTTAAATGCAGATCAGGATTCTTTGCTTCTTTCCTCAGCTCTGCTGCTATCAGTCTGTGTGTCTTGGGTAATCCCTTTCTAGCCTGGGTCTAGTTTCCAATTCCAATAAACGAGGGGACTAAACTAGATAAATACGATCTCAACTACCTACATCATATAGTAATTTTTTTATTTTTTAAGATTTTATTTATTTATTTGACAGAGAGAGGCACAGCAATAGAGGGGAACACAAGCAGGGGCAGAGGGAGAGGGGGAAGCAGGCTTCCCGACGAGCAGGGAGCCCAAGGTGGGGCTCGATCCCAGAACCCTGGGATCATGACCTGAGCCGAAGGTAGACACCTAACAACTGGGCCACCCAGGTGCCCCTGTAATAATTTTTTTAAAAACTCCATTAACGAGAAGAACTTTCGTTCGTGTTAAAAATACAGAAAGTAGCTGTATACCACAAGCCTGCAGGAAGATTGAGTTGTTTCAGAAACGAAGGTGTAAAGACACTGAACACACACTTAGCTGAGGCTCAAAGAAGATAATCTATTTACGGCACTGCTTCCTTTTGAAGGCATGGTTTTCTGGGTTAAGATGGGTGACAAAACTCTATTAGAAATCAATCCTCAGAAAGACGGTTTCTCATTTCTTCATTCGTCTAGTAGCTGGACTTCCCTGGGAATAAGAGAGTAGCTGTGATATTCTATTGGCTGGGTATGTACGATGCCTTTTTCTATCACTACAGTATTTTCTTCACAATCACTCAGAAATATGTGCGTACAGAATTAAGAGCACTTAGTAGAGGCCAACCACAACATGCCTGAGGATGCTGAAGCTGTAAAGATCAGCAGGAGAGGAGTAAGGGCTTCTGACGCTATAGTCAGCCAGTATCTAGAAGCGGACCTGCCCGATTTCTGAACTGACAAGATGGCTCCCACAGTACTCAGGTGCTCTGGTGCCTGCAGGATTGGGTCATGGTAAATGGTCCCGGCAAGGAGGCCCCTCAAGGCCCCTACATGGAGGTAATGTTGCCCAAGACCAAGAATAAATAAAACCCTATCAGGACTCAGGGGAAAGGTGGGAGCCCACACAAACCTCCAGAGACTGGAAAGGCCACAGTGCTCAAACGCCCTCGAAGGGAAAGGGATTCGCTCTGATCCTACCTGGGTCCTTGACTGCTTAAAACGGGAATGCACAGAGCCAGAAAATAGCTCTTTCTTGCCAGTCTAATTTTAGAGTGATAAATAAGAATGTTCATCTTCATCAGTAGCCTCGAATCATTTTTGTTAAACCTTTCACCTTCTACAGAATACCTCATCCTGACCTTGGGCATAATAAGAAAACAAAAAATCAAATATTTTAACCACAAGCCTGGGGAAGCAGCCTCGCCCGAATGCAGGGGCCCCGCCCTCTGGCCAGCCCTCCCGTCTCGCTGTCCTGCTCTGGGACTCCGAGCCCTGGCCGCCTCTTACCGCAGGCTCTGGGGCCGCGGGCGCCTGCGGGGCTGCGGCCGGGGGCACCTGGGGCTGCTGTCCCGCTGCTGCCGCCGCCGTCTTCTGCTGCAAGGCAGCCTGCTGAGTCAGTAGCTGTTGTTGGTGCAAGCTCGTGGCCAGCTGCTGCTGCTGCTGTTGCTGCTGCTGCTGCTGCTGCTGCTGGTAAAAGTTCTGTATCAGCTGCTGCGGAGAGCTTCCTTGCGACACCACCGGGAACTGGGTGATGGCTGGTTGCTGGGCGGCTGGGTGTACTGCCTGAAACTGAGCAGGAGAAGTGGCAAAAAGGAGGAGGGGAAGAGAGCCTGTCTCAGAACGGTATTCCACAAAAGACGAACGTCTCAGGGATAACCGAGCCCTGTCTGAAGCCAAAGGCAAGGCTGAATGAATGACACAATACAAGGCAGGCAGAAGTCTCTTAGCTTGGCCTCACAACTCAGGAGGGGACCCTCAGGGCATTAAGATAAATCCCACAGCACTGACACTGCCAGGCTGCATTTAGGGCGCTGGGCTGCCTTGGCACCGCCTCCTGGCTTCGGGTGGGTTTCTGTGGCAAGCCTGAGGGCATCCCTTTGACTGCGTCTCTTGTGACTCCCCGTGCTGGGGTGTAACGGAAGCTAATAAATGATCTCCCAATCACAGAAGTAATCCCTCTTGTAAAGGAATTTGGAAGCAGCCAAGATTAAAATGCTTTGCTCCATGAACAGGATGAAGCAGGGACGAGATACTGAAAATAACGTAAATGCTAAGCCAGCTACAAAGAGTCCGTTCAAGCCCTTCTGAAAATTATTTCCCTACAGCTCTACCTTACTAACTGCCCCATCTTTAAACATTCAAAATGTTCAGTATCCTCTAGCACACTTACTGATATTTTATCTCATGTCTGTAACTGATTCTTTCAAGTTATATTCTCTTATAAACTGCCAACAGATAGGGATCTGGCTATTCCACGCTGCTAAGGACTATGGGCTACACACACACACACGCACACACACACAGAGGTCAAACAAGGGCCTACTGATAAACAAAAGTCAAGATCTTGCCTTTGAACATCCCAAACACTGTTACTTAGCTGTAGAGTTAACGGAGAGGATACTGTTTGCCTCCTGGGGCAAAGTTAAAGGGTTAGCAAAGAAGCAGATGTCAATAAATAGCTGCCTATTTATAACTGCAAAATGCTGGAAATGACCAAATGTTTATCAACAGGGGACACTGATTGAATAAACCATGCCATGCATCTTTAAAAGAGAATGCTCTCAAGTTGTAAACAGGAATGAGGGCTCCCTCTATATTATGGGATGGAAGGGGCAGAATTCTCCAGATTTAGCTTTGAAACTCTATAAATGTCTTATATTTTCATACAACAAAATTAACCCAAAATTTGGCAATAACTATAAATCCAAAGCAAAATGAATCAAATAAACCTGTGTACCAAATGGATAGTCCAACTCGCCAGAAAATAATGAGCAAAACATTCTAAGAATGAAAAGGGGAAAGAAATCTTAAACTGGGGCACCTGGTGGCTCAGTTGGTTAAGCGACTGCCTTCAGCTCAGGTCATGATCCCAGAGTCCCGGGATCAAGTCCTGCATCAGGCTCCCTACTCAGCAGGGAGTCTACTCCCTCTGACCCTCTCCTCTCTCATGTGCTCTCTCTCTTTCTCTCTCTCTCTCAAATAAATAAATAAATAAAATCTTAAAAAAAAAAAAGAAATCTCAAACTGTTTCCAGTACTCGTGTTGGCACTATTATCTTGAAATTATAAAGCAATTAAGTGATTATGTTAATGTTATTAGGAATCAAGATTATCAGATTAGAAAAATACAAATACAAAATCCGAGGAGTTAAGCAAAAATTCTATAATTACAATTCTGAATTAGGACTATAAATTTGGATTCATGGTGTATATTCTGTTAACAAAACAAAAGAAACAAAATATATCTCCCAAGTATCCACTCAAAAGGCCTAAAAACAATAACTGACCCATTAGCAAAGGAGTATCCTAAGCATCAAATTGTGGTCTCTAAATACCATTTTTAAAAGGAAATGGATGGCTCAGTCGTTGAGCATCAGCCTTTGGCTCAGGTCATGATCCATCAGGCTCCCTGCTCGGCGGGAAGCCTGCTTCTCCCTCTCTCACTCCCCCTGCTTGTGTTCCCTCTCTCGCTGTGTCTCTCTCTGTCAAATAAATAAATAAAATCCTAAAAAAATAAATAAATAAAAGGAAATGGAGCTCCTTCAGAGAGATGGCTGTATCCAGGTCAAGGGCAGAGTGAGCCTGGAATGGCCTGTTATAATAAATAGCAAAGAGACCATTAAAGATGGCTGGGTCACCACCAAAAGGACCTAGGAGCCAGTCTGAAGAGACTTCCACTGGCCAAAGCTGGGGCAATTTGGCATCAAAACAAAATTTTAAAAATAGCGATGTCTGGAAACATTATAAATATGTTTAAATCCCTGAATTCAAGATGTTACTAAAACAAACAAATCAAAAACCTCTGTTCGCCTTTAGATGACACTAGGAACAAACTCACTCTGAAAACTGGTAAACAGAGGCAAAGAATCAAGCGTTTTTTTCTGCCTTTTCTATAGAAACAGTACCTCAGGGTCATCAAATAGTTGAGAAAAATTCTTCACAGAAAAATTCCAGCCCCTAAGTGAAGAGAGAATGCTAGAATATCACCATGTTGCCATGCCTGAGGAGAGAATGGACTTAGGAAAGGATCAGCAGTTGTTGCTAAACTGATCAGGGACGTTGAATGAATGGATCAGACAGATAACACCAAACTCACAGACTGATCTTAATATTGATAAAAGAGTGACAACTAGACCCTATACGCCTCCTGAAGTGATGCAACCAGAAGAACAATGAACTACCCAACTGAATCGAATTTTGAGCAAGCCTCAAAAAATAGCCAGTTTATACAGAGGATGGAAGAACATATTAAATGGCCTCAGGGATGCAATCAGCCAAATCCAGAAGGTGGAAAATTCTACAGGACAAATGACCCAGTTTCTTCAAAAAATTAAATGGCAAAGGGGAAAAAAAAGGGAGAGAGGGCACTATGAATAAAAGGGGACTTAAAAGATATGTCGATCATAAAAATGAATATGTTCATAGTAAAAAATGTAGTAAAAATATGAAAAGATAATGGAAGAAAAAAGATTCACATCTAAACATGACATGTAGGCTTTGTTTGGAACCTGATTCGAAGAAGCCAACTGAAATTATGAGACATCAGGAAGAGTTAAACATTACTGGGTATTTTATAATAATAAGAAATTATTATTTTTAGAATGGTAATGTTGAAATTGTGTTAGGAAAAAAAAGAGAGAGAGAGAGGAAGAGAGAAGAGAAAAGGAGTCCCTAAAAACAGCTCCCTTGCTGAGGTTCCTTCATCAGGTGAAGAATTCCCCATGGGCCAAGAAAGGGGTGTGAGTGGCCCCATGATGTGTCTGCCATGCAATGCTTTCCAGTGTTTAGCTCTGGAAGAAGCAATGATGGGATGTCTAGTGGCTCCCTGTCTTCCCGGGCTTCTCAAGGAAGATGCCTGTGCCTACTGGGCCTGTCCGCAGCGCAGCCTCAGATAGGCCAAGCAAGGGTCAGACTGAACACTTTACCTGTTGAGCCTGGGCCTGCTGTTGCTGCTGCTGTTGCTGCTGCTGCTGGTAAAACGTGCCCGCGGGCTGCTGGGGAGGTGGCGGCTGCTGCTGGGGAGGTTGCTGCTGCTGTGGCGGCTGCTGCTGCTGTGGCTGCTGCTTGAGGAAGAGTTGCTGCTGGTGCTGGGGCGTGGCCTGGGCTGGAGTGGGCAGAGCCTGGGCTGGAGTGGGCGGTGCCTGCTGTGGGGTGGGTGGAGCTTGTGGCTGCTTGGGCTGAGACTGTGGTAGAGGCTGGCTGGGTGGGGGCTGGGTTTTTGGTTGGGGAACACTGGCTAAAAGGCCAGGTTGATTGCTGGATCCTGTAATGAGAATAAACTCCATATAAGGGCTCAAAACTCTTCCAGACAAAAATGGCTTGCTTTCTCTTGCCAAAGAAATAGAGAGGGGCTGATAAGTAGACAGATAATCCCACGAGCCACGTGCGTCTGTCTTTGCATCTTCTTGCTAAACTATGTGCTTCGTGTTTTTCAAAACAAGGTTCAGGGACAAGGTTTAATGCTTGCCTCCTTCAGAAAGCCTTCCCTTATTCACCATCCCATTTATCAATTACTCCTTTAGTCAGCACCCAATATCTACATATTCAATTGGCCTTTGATGCTACTGTATTCAAATACGATCTTTGCACCTAGGCTTCAGGACAAAAGCATTCTCTGATATTTTACATGTAAGTTACACGACCCCAGTTTAGATACCTGCCTATAAGTAGATGACCACCAAATTCACCAAAAGCAGCTTCCTGGTAGGGGAAGTGAAGACTAAGCTCAGTTACTGGATAATTTGGGTCCTCTAAACTAAATTATCTCATTAGAACCAGAATACCAAAACATGGAGTGAATAGATATTTTAAGAAGACAGAACATTAAAGAAACAATGCCTCTGGGTCAAAAAGAGGAGAGTCTTGTTTCTTTAAAGGCCAAAAGAAGAAGATGAAATAAAAAGGAAGGCATGGGATGAATGGACTAAGCCAGAAAATCAGGGCCAAGACTAGAAAAAATAGAGACATTAGGCTTCAGTGGTCTTGGAGGTACCCCGCAGAATCCACTGAGAGGACTCCCCGTTTGCCAGCCACGTGCCATATAATTTCAATGCGCGCTCACCTCCTATTCCTCAAGGCAAATCATTATTCCTTATGTGCCTCTGGATTCCATTTATGAAGCAAAAGTAGTCTTCCTGAGACTTCCGTTAATGTCCGGGATAACCAAGAGGTGTACCAAATTTCAAACCAACGGAGTTACTGACCTGCAGCCTGGGGTGGGGGCTGAACCGTGGCCCTCTTTCGAGGTGTCAGGGCTGGCTGGATAGGAAGGATCCCTGGGTTTGGCTGAGTCTGCCCAGCCTTAGGCCTCTGACGGGGTGCAATTGAAGTCTCTGTTGTGGGAATGGGATCTGTCAGTCTAGAAAAGGAATGGGGGAAAAACACAGATTCACATTAACGTGTGGGAGAGTGGGAGAGGGGTAGACAGAGTATCTGATGGATTGGCTTTCCCCTCCACACTCATCCAAACCTTCCAGATCTGCTTATTCGACATTTGTCAAAGGGTATTCCACGGGATGTTATGTGTTACTAGAGGTTATGAGACAAGGGTTGGTGGGAAAGAAGTTTAACACACCAATCAAAATATATTGAGCAGATTTCTTTCCAGCAGAACTTTTCATGGGTCAATGTGCATGGAGAACTTTGAAGAGAGCCCTATACAGAACTCGACATTTCTCTAGCTTACCTGAACTTGGGACCCTTCCACCTAGTAATCCCTAGGATTTCCCAGAATATACTTTGTGTGATAATGGAAAGGGGTTTGAAACAGGTGTTTTTCAGATGTAGAGGGAACTCGAACTTGGTAAGAACTAGTTGTCAAAATGGTCTCTCTATAATAAATTTAAAAAAGCATGTAAATGAGTGACTCCAATAAGGCAACTAGAAGGAATAAATAAATCATTCAAGATAAAGGATTTGGGGACTATGACAGGGATTTATTCCTCCAATACACATGTACCCTTTCTTCCCAGGGTAATAAAATTTTCAACTATTATACACCTTAAATTTATACAACGTTATATGTAAAATATATTCCAATTTAAAAATTTAGCTAGATTTCACCCAGAGTAAAAATCACACTGCCCAGCCTCTCTTATAATCAGGTGTGGCTATGTGACTAAGTTCTGGTCTTACATGGGAAAGCAGATTGTTATATGGCAGTTTCCAGAAGCCTTAAGAAATAGCTAGGGTATGTCATTTGTCTCTCTTCTTTGGCTATTCCTTCATCTGTTGCTTGGAACAGGGAAGCTACCATCTTGGTCTGTGAGGTCATGGCTACAATTGTAGGGAAGGTAGAGTGATAAGATTGAAGAAGCCTTGGTTTTGGATAGGCTTATGCCAGACCAACCACAGACTACTTACCTCCAGTCTATCTTATATGAGCCACAGTCATTTTGGACATCAAAGCCAAATCTAATCCAAATTAATACAGGGAGGACTGCTGGGTGGTCTACTTATTCCTTGTGATAGTGTAAGAATCCAGGTGATAACTTCCATTCATTTAGAGCAGTCCAGGCAGCTGGCTGCCATCTAACTGGGAACAGAATAGCGGTCTTTTCAAAATGCACATTAGGGAGTATAACTGAAGTTATGGCCAAAATAAATGAGCTTCATGACTATTTTCAAAATGTGTCTGGCATGGTCTCCATGAAATGCAAGACAGGAAGCAAAGCAGCAGGTCCCAAGTGCCTTCCCTATGACGTATCTCTAAGGGATGTCCACCTGGGACCCTGAGGCGTTCCTCTGCAATCCTGCTAGAGGGATGCTCTTGAGTGCAGCAGAGAACTTATAAAATAATATAAAAGCTATCATATTTGCGGAGGCTGTAACCTGGGGAAGGAGGGTAGGAAGGAAAACAGGACAAATGTTGGAGAAGAAGAGAAAGGTATAAGAAAAATTTAGCCAACAGTGAGAAAGTCCAACTGACGTCTACAGAAACCAAATGTTAATTAAGAATCTCCACACTGGATGGATTTCTCTCTCTCACTCTCTCTCTCTTTTTTTTTAAGATTTATTTATTTGAGAGAGCGAGAGAGAGCGGGAGGAGGGGCAGAGAGAGAGAGAATCTGAAGCAGACTGTGTGCTGAGTATGGAGCCTGACGCGGGGCTTGATCCCATGACCCTGAGATCATGACCTGAGCCGAAATCACGACTTGGACGCTCAACCAACTGAGCCACCCAGGAGCCCCCGGATGGATTTCTCTTAAGGGTAACATCTTAGAGATAAAGGGATTTGGAGTCAGAGAAAACTATATTTGAGCTTGGCTCCTGACTATGTGATAATAGGTATGTCACTTGACCTCTTCTTGCTTTGGGTCCCTTCTGTATGAGATGGAGAAAATAATACATCACGAAGCAGATGTGAACATCAAACGCATCAGTGACTGTGAAACCATTTTTATAAACTGCAGAGTGCTCTAAATGTTAGTCTGTATGGCCCTCAATATGGTCTGAAAAAATACCTTGAAGCCAGGAGATCTGGCTCTAAGTTGTCGCATCTATGTGCTTGTGGGGAAATCATTCAATGCACAGAACAGAGTATGGACCCAGTATGGATGCTGGAATTCTGTTGTTGCTGTTGTTTTGTTTCGTTTTGTTTTTTTACTAACCACTTATTGATTGATTACCTTGGGCCACTTACAATTCTGAGTCTGTTTCCTCATCTGTAAAATGAGAACGACAACGATGGCTCATAGATTTATTTCAAGGAAAATAAAATTATCTTATTTATATAAAGAACCTTTTATGGTATCTGCTATACACGATGCCTCAATGAAGAGTGGTTACTTTAAAAACACAGTCAGAAAGAAAAACTTACCTCTCGGGACTGGGGAGCAAACACGGTAACGCAAATGAAATCAATGTAAATTATAGACGGGACACCTTAAGCCCAAATCTCTGGGCTGTAAGGCCTGTATATTCTCGAGCATTATGGATCCATACAAACTAACAGTTTCACGGTCACTGATGTTCACAACTGCCTTATGATACAGGTGTGCTTTTCTTTGACACAACACAGCACCACTCAGAACAGTACCGGTTATTGTTATTGTTATAAATGCGGGGGCTTTGTGGGAATGGATCCTTGTTTAGCCTCAGTACCTTCTATTTTGGGGTCTAGAGCAATATGGGCATAAACCCGAGGACTCAGCTAATGAACTCAGCCCCAAAAGCACTTTCCGGTCGTGAGCATGGCCGACTTAGGTAAGAAACAGACTACAAAGTAACACCACAGATATTGTTCGCTGAGTTTGTGAAAAACAAAAGTCTCCTTAACTTTTGGAGCCACAGCAGCATTTACATTTATCCCATAAACATTTAAGAATGTTTTAAAATGTATAAAATGTAGAAATTATTTTACCGTTCTATTAAAATTCATATATTCCCATCTAGGGTACTTTGTTGATGGTTTGTGACTCATGTTTCCTTGCCACGGGAACATGGCAGAAAAATGAGGTATAAACATGTCTTCGACCACCCTCAGAATCTGCCATTTGGAAGCACGGCGGACATGAGGCCGTGCCTGCGGACCCGTGGCTTAGAAGGGGTGCAAAAACCATGTGCCCCCCGCTGCGGTGCTCCTGGAATCCACTGCTATGCTCGCTCTGAGGCCATGGTTCCCACAGGCTGCTCCCAGCCTTTGACCCCAGCCACAGGGGGCTAAAAGTAGGCCTGTTCCTGGGACATAAGGGCTCCTCTGGTGGCTGCCTTTGCCTTGAGGATTCCCTGACACCTTTGGTGAACCTTCCTTAAATTATGTGGCAGTTTCTAGGTCACTTCCATGCACCCTTCCTTGCTCTCTCCGGGTTAGATTTACATCGCCTTCTGACGTTCTTCCGGCCTTCCCTGGCTGCCTCCCTGTTTCCTCTCACGGTCAAATAAAATCCTAGCTTCTTCACACCTCTCTTGGTACCTGCTTTTTGGAAGACCCCATGTTACCTGGAATGTGATTAGCTAAGATCCACAAGCTCTTTTGCTGTTCGTGGAGTCAGCACCTTGACTGGCACTCTCTTGAGGTGGTCAGGGCCACAGAAAGTAAGAGGAAAGGGAGGTGAAGGACTAGGTTGGTGAACCAGGCTATGTGAAGGCCAGGACCCCTGTTTAGGACATTCTTTTTAGCAATATTTAAAGTCATCTGTTGCCTCCTCTCTGAATGCCCCTGTGCTTTTCCCCAAGCAAAAGAAACAGCTGTGGAGTTCTTCATTCTCTTTCAAATGTAGATCGCTGCATTACCTCATATTCCTCCTTGCACTCCCCGGAAGAGACAGAGCTCGCTCTCCCGCTCTGTGCAGCCTCTGGCCTCGGGAGCATACGGATCACTAGGCGCCTTCCCCTGACACTGGCCACTGGCGCAGGACCTGGGCACACGTGGGCAGTTCTTACCTGGCCTTTGGCTGGGTCTTTTTTGCAGCTGCCTCGCTGGCTTTCACTGGCTCAGGAAGCTTTGCAGGAATGGGAGAGTTCTATTGAATTGAAAGGAAACCACAAAAGGACACTGCAGATTGCTTTGTAAAAGAATACCAGCATGACTGGGCCAACAGAAATACATGTCCGAGATCTCCCAGAGTGGCTTCCAGGCCCCGATGTCTATTAGAGGGAAGGGAAGTCAACCAAAGGTAGATCCCACCAGTCTCAGCCCCCTCAGGAAGGCAGCATATCAGAGAAGAGGACAGAGCAGCCTGAGTCCGGTGCACTCCTCCCCCGCCGGTCCCAACCTTCTGGACCCTTCGCTTCTGCTTCCTACCACACAGCTTAGAGGTGGTGTTGAGAATGGGATGGGAAAGAGATGCCTGTAGCCTGAGTTACTATTTAAGCTATGGGCTAGGCCTTACAGATGTCAGCGCTGACTAGCAGCACGCCCAGCCGGGATTCATTCTGTCTTCTATCTTGAAAGCTGGGAGAAAACCACAGCCACGAACCATTTGGTTGCGCTGCCAGGGCCTCTCCCAGTGCGTGAGGCACCCCTTGACCCATGAGGCCAGCCTGGATTGCGAACTGGCCACCTGACACGGGCTCCGGCTCCGGAGGGAGCACTCCTATCCCCAAACAAGACAACTGCTTAGCGCTGCTGAGTGAGTACCGAATGGCTTGAGACTTGTGAAGCTGACTTTTAAAACACGAGTTACCAATCTGAATGCTTCCAATTATACATCAGGTTATTTAACTTTATGAATGGGAAAGTGGGGCAGCAAAAGAAAAAAAAAAGGTCATGTCAGGTTCCTGTACAAGATTCCTCATTTTAATCTGGAAAGCTGACAAATGGAATATTAGCAATGGTAAATGTTTAGGCTTTTAGGAGGGACCTCCCATTTCGCTCACGTTTCCTGGTGGGGAAAATTTCTGCTAGGATATCTTCTCTTCCTCTCTCCAAGCATTCCTCTCCCAAGGGAGAAACGTAGCTTATTTGATTGACAGGAATGGGAGAAAAAAGTGAGCTTGCCTGGCTCCCCTGTGCCCTCCCTCCTTTAAGGGAGAGGCGGTCCCTACAAAATCAGGCGTTCCCTGCTCAGTCATGTGGATCTAATGTTAGGGAGCCTGACTGGTCAAGCTACGTTCTCTGATTCAATCTTATTAGCAATACAGCCAATATTCTGAGTTCCATCTGAATGATTCCCACATCTGATTCCAAATGTGGGAGTGAAAGAGGAGTGTTATTTATCAGTACCCTCAAGTTCCAACAGTGACATCAAAAAAAGTTCACTATTGGGAAAACTGGAAGACAGTTTCAAATTAGAACTTATTTATTATGGCATCCATTAGTAAAATATTCAAGGGAGCTGGATCACATGTGAAAAATACGCTTAGACTGTAAAAAGGGGGTTTGTAAACACTGTACTCTGAAAACTGTTGAGGATTACTAAATGTAGAAAACATTCCTATGGCCTGATGTGTGTGAGGAGGGTAGCAGAAAAGGAGGGTGAGTTATAGACGGTGGAGAGCAAAAGCAGAATCAAGAAAGCTCTGCCGCAATAAAGGAGAAAAGGGACAAGGGGCTTATGTTCCAGCAGATATGGGGGCAAATTCAGACGCCCGCCTCAGGAAGACAGCCTGCCTTACCACCGCCAGGTAAATACAAAAGGCACATAGCTCTTAGTGAACTGTGGAAGTTAACAAGATAGTAGGTTGGTCAATCTTCACCCAAAGTGCTCAACTCGATCCCTAGGGATTTTTTTTTTTTTTTTTTTTTTTGGTGTAATTGCCTTAGTTTAACAATTAAATTCTATGGGAAAATTGCATTCTCTTTATAGTAATTGCTTCATAGTTAGCTTTGCTTGAAGGCTCCCTACCATACAAAACAAGGTACATCTATATTCATTAAAAGCTGGTTCACAACCCAGGAATTTTAAACGACAATTTGGTAATGTTCACTTCCCCTAAAAAGCACCTTTCACATACCTGTACATTAGGAATTGGGCATTCTTTCTTGAGTAGTTTAAATGAGAAGTAGGACACCTGGTAAATATCCGGCCTTTTATCAGGGTCTGGTTCCAACATATACCCTAAGACAAACATATGTGAACATATTTAATAATACTCTAATACTTATTACATTAGCTAGGAAACATAATTTCTCTGTTACCAAATGTTTTTTTTTTCATTTTCATTTCTCATAAAAGTCAAATAGTCTAATTAGCTCTTTTCCTCCCCTCTCAGAAATGGAAGCTCTAACTTCCCTAAAATTTTTAATATGTATAAGGAAGTAACAAACTTTCTGAACTGAAACAAAGATACCTGAAGTTTACATTCTGTGGCTTGGACAACAGAGACTCAAGCAAGCTCTCATTATTAGTTACCACCTTCATATTCTGGTACCTAAGAAGTTATAGGCTTCTGGCTTCCTTATCTTGCTAAACAAATGATTATCCTTGATATTTATAATCAAAACTTATTTTTTTCACTTTATTTATTTTTTTTTTTTAGTAATCTCTACCCCCAACATGGGGCTAGAACTCATGACCCTGAGGGTCAAGAGGCACGTGTCCACCAACTGAGCCAGCCAAACACCCCTCAAAACTCAAATTTTAAAAACTGACTTATTATTCCTTTGTTGGAGATGTTAGCTGGTTTCCACTCTAAAAGAAATTACAAAATGATAACACATCTCTACTTTTACATACTCTATAGAACACCTGTTTATTTCCAGATCCTTTAAGCTTCTGCCCTTTCTGCTGGAAAGATCCCCAGGAAAAACATCTTTGTGAAGACACACAAACATACACATGCATACATACAAATAACAACACAAAGCCTTACTGTTTAAGGAACAAATGAATGGTCTGAACACTAAGGCTGATGAGGCTACAGTCTTGCGAAAGACTTGCAGAAGAAGCAGGGTTTGGGGGCACCTGGGTGGCTCAGCTGGTTGAGAGTTCGACTCTTGATTTCATCTTAGGTCATGATCTCAGGGCTGCGAGATCGAGCCCCGTGTCCTCGCTCAGCCAGGGCTCTGCTTGAGATTCTCTCTCTGTCGCCCTCTGCCCAACTCCACCCCCAGATCGTGTACTCTCTCTCTCTCTTTCTCAAATTAATTAATTAATTAATTAAAAAAAAAAAAAAAAAGAAGCAGGGTTTGGGCTGGTCCTTGAAGGCAGGAAAGAATTTAGTCAGTCAGGGGAAAGAAGAAAAAGATATTCCTGATGAGGGAATAGTCTGGGCAAAAACGCACTTGGGCGAAAGGCGAGGGAAGGCCCTGTTGTGAGGAAATGCAGGTGCCAGAAGGACAGAGAGAGATTTCCTTGTCAGAGAACACAGGGAAATAAGGCTGTGTGGGTGGGGTGGAACCAGAGTATGAAGGGTCTTAAATGCCATGCTAAGAAGCTGGGCCCTACTGTGAGAGCTCGGGCGAACCAGGAAGTTTACTATGAGGACCTGCTAGGGGGCGCTGTGTAAGACCGATCTCACGGTGAGGCGGGGCTGGACTGACTGAAGGAGGAGAGAGGCTAGTGGCCACTCCACCCCTACAGGCATGCGCTGGCCGAGTGTGTATAGACTATGGTGACAGTGATGAGAACACAGAGAATGTGATGGAGACAGGAGAGACTCCCAAGAAAGAGCACTGCTTAGAAAACACCTGATTCTACTCTCTCTTGCAAGCCAGATCCAAAGAAAACCTTACATTTCCATTATCCCGGCTTGAATGGTGACACCACTGATAGAAACTGAAAAAAGAGGGGAACCGTGTATTGGGAGTAAATGGGCAGGGACAATAAATTTAATTTTAGACCCGTGACTTCAGGGTGACTATGGAAATTCCAAGCAGTCTGTAAAGAAATAGGTCAGAGTTTGGGGAAGATGTTAGTGTTACAGACACTCGTAACGAGTTATTTTTCCTAATATGAATTTGCTGTACAAACGTTAAAAAGAAAATGTATTCCCAAAAAATCCTACCATTCTAGTATCAGATCTGGCCATTTCCTATATATCCTTCCGATCTCACTTAGGTAGCTACAGTTTGAGAACAGATACACAGTAGTCCCTCCTTATCCAGGGGGGACAAGTTCCAAGACCCACAATAGAAGCCTGAAACCGCAGATAATACTGACTCTGATACATACTCTGTTTTCTCCCATACATACGTACCTACGATAAAGCTCAATTTATAAATTAGGTACAATATGAGATTAACTAACAATAATAACAAAACAGAGAAATTATAACAATATGCTACAATAAAGTTCTATGAATGTGGTCCCTCTCTCAAAACATCTCATCATACTGTACTCACCCTTCTTGCGATAATATGAAAGCATAAAATGCCTATGTGATGAGACGTCGTGAGGCAATGACACAGGCATGGTGACGTAAGGTTAGGCTACTATTAACCCGACTACATATCAGAAGTAGGATCGTCTGCTTCCCACTGTGGTCAACTGTGGGTAGCTAAAACCGCGGAAAGCAAATCCACGGATAAGGAGGGACTACTCTACTACTTTACCTCTGAAAACAATTAATGCCATACTCTGTTTCTTTAAATTACTCCCCTCGACTTTTTGGTTCATAAACAGAAGTGGATTGATACAACTGGCCCAGTGGAATGGGTAGTCTTCTAAAAGCTGTAATTATGGGGCGCCTGGGTGGCTCAGTGGGTTAAAGCCTCTGCCTTTGGCTCAGGTCATGATCTCAGGGACCTGGGATCGAGCCCCACATCGGGCTCTCTGCTCAGCAAGGAGTCTGCTTCCGCCTCTCTCTCTGCCTGCCTCTCTGCCTACTTGTGATCTCTCCCTCTCTGTCAAATAAATAAATAAAATCTTAAAAAAAAAAAAAAAAGCTGTAACTACATTACTCTGGGTAAGTTACCTATACTTTCTCAGCTTCGGCTTCCTTGTTTGTATAATGGGGATAATTATATTTACTATATAAGATTTTAAGAATTAAATAAGGTACAAGGAGGCTCTCAACAACTGTCAGATGCTCACCCATATCTGCTTCTATTTTTTTCAATGCAACCCCACCCAGGACCCAAACTGTGACCCAAACTGCCCCAGGACTTATAACCCATACTGGTTAAAATTTAGATGTTTAGATGCTAAATCCCTTGACCAATGTGAAAAGATGATAAACTATCTCTGTTTCACATTTAAGTACAAGGGCTTTTGCAAAAGATTACTCGTTCTACCATCTGGTTAATGAACTGGTACATATGCTCGCTAGGATGATGCAGAAGAGCGGGGCATCTAAAAAAACATTTTAAAGCAAGCTCTGAGTTTAAATGCTTGTTATCAAAATCCAGTGATTAACCTAAAGAGAGAAAAAAAACCTTGTTCTACAGAGTTATACGGTCTTAATTATGTATTCAATCCAGCCAACGCATGGCAATCATTTCAATTTGAGTTGCTTCCAGTTTTGCAAGGATGAATTTCTTATCACTTGATAGGAGTCAGCTGGACTCTTTCATACTGACTGCAAGAGAACAGAGCAGTTCTGCACCGCTCAAAGCACAGTTGGGATTTCTGCTCAAGTGCAAAAGAGCTTAGCTTTCTGGCAAAAAGACCTACGACTCTAACTAGACACTGTTATGTCATCTTTGACATAATATTACCGTTTGACATCTTTGACACCATTACCGGATGACTTATCTTTGCATCCAACCCATCACTCCTGCGATCCAGTCCCTCTGTTCCCCAATTCATTCCTGGAGATTAGAGATAAAAACATGAAACCAGAAATTTGAAATACTTACTAATTAGGCAGTGCATGTCTTGGGAATATCGAGAATTATCAGGAATTGTGAAGTTTCCATCACAAATCGCCACCTGACTCTCTCCAAATGGCAAAGTGAAGTAGCATAATTTATACAATAAACATCCAAGAGCCTAAAAAAATAAAGCAGATTGCCAAGAGTGGTTTATTTACCATAACTGCCAAGGAGTCTACTGAGAGATACCGGCATCATCCACATTTACAAGCGGATACAAACACTCCGTACTATTAACCTATTAGAAACTTGAATTTAGAACTCAACACCACTATTTAGCTGCTGACATATATTATTTTGACCATTGTTACCAAACTGTGCTCCAATAAGGAACAAGCATTTCAGCTATTTTGCTCTTAAGAATTAGTAACGCATATATGAAAACCACCTAAATAATGGGCAGGTCACCTGAATAATTTTCACAGAGCTCTAAAGTCATTTCCTTTGACATGCTCCACGAGGCCGTGGCGGGTCACCTGGAGTGAAGAACACCCCTGAGGGTTCGGTAGACATGGTACAGTGGGCACTCTCGCTATGGCTCTGTCTGCATTGAACTTGCGGGATTTGCGGTCAAGACTGCTGGTATCTGAGGTGCGGATAGGTTAGTTGACACCTACCCAAATGTCTGCCTTCGTAGTGATGATTTTGCCACTGTACAGGTTGACCATTTCTGGTGCTCGATAGGACAGCGTTGTGTATCTACAATCAAGAGATTTGTTTTTTGTTAAATATGTCAATGCTATCATTAAAAACCAGGGGTAACAGAAACAACTTTTTAAATACATACGTATTAAATTTAAAAAGTCTAGTTCCCTGGGAGCAATCCGCAGAAGAGAGTATGAAATACCAGTGCAGATAAAATGAAAAGCTGTCCTTGGTACACACCCATGGCCCTCTAGAAGCCGTCCTTCTATCTGAGGGCACGAGGAGACCCAGACACTGAGGCGCTTCAAAAAACACAAAAAGCAACTTTTCTTGGGTCCTCCAGTGATGAAATCTCCTGCAAATCCTTGTTGTCTGACAGTGTATTTATACTGCATTTTCTGATTTGTTTCTAAAAACAGCAATTCCCTTAAATGTGGCTCAACTCAGACATGTCATACTGGCTGAGACACTGGAGAAGGGCAGAAAGGGGTGGCAGGTGGCTGGGCTCTGCTGCTGGAAGAGGGATGAAGCAACAGTCTTCCTCTTATCTCTGGCTCAAGTAAAGATGGTAGAAGCTCAGCTTCAAAGTGAGTGTCTTGATGGTACCAAGCATGTGACCTATGCGGCTCGAGTCTCTAAAGCCCAGAGGGCACT
Organism: Potos flavus; assembly: GCA_028534135.1. Classification (NCBI taxonomy): domain Eukaryota; kingdom Metazoa; phylum Chordata; class Mammalia; order Carnivora; family Procyonidae; genus Potos; species Potos flavus. The sequence goes on along the minus strand of CM052885.1, from coordinate 46,192,747 downwards.
ATGGCTCAGCTGTCCTCCAGTCCCATGGGCCAAAGTCTCCCTGCCCCCGCTTGGCTGCCTGGGGTGATGCAGGAAAGGAGACTGAGGATCAGGACAGAGGTGTGCATACGAGACCACTGGTTTATTAGTAGTATTAGTGAGTGTTGTTGCCTGTGGAAAATCTAACACTCTGGACAAGAAGGGGAAAAGGGGTCAGGTTCTTACTGGAGCCAGAAATCTAAAGAAGCTTTTTCTCATCAAAGTCAGTGATTCAGCATCTGTAGAGACTTCACAGCCCTACTTACCATTAATCCCACTAGACTGGTGAGCTCCTTATGAGCAAGAAGGAATATACAGCAAGGTAGGGTTCAGTGGAAAGCATATCCAACTGACTGGTAATGTCCCAGCTGTTGTGATTCCACTTGAAAACATCACAGTCCCTCTAGGGTTTGTGCACCATTCAGCTTTTTAAGGGCTATGTGACATAAGTCAAAATATCTATGTACATGATCATTGGGCCACTGATAAAGTGCTGCATGATTCCTTCGTTTTACTCTACTGATCAATGCTTGTGGACCCCTTCCACATCCTCCGCTTAAAATCAAACACCCCAACCACCCACATGATGCTCTGAGACAAGGGGCACCATGACTAGCACCATGGTCTTCCCACCTTCCCATGACCTTCTCATTCATAAGCTGAAAGTATGGCTGCTGATCTGGTCATGGAAAAAACTCCAAGAAAGGAGGAAAAGCTTACTTCTTAATCTCATCTTCTACTGCATTGACTCCCTCGGTTTGTGGATTCTGAAATTTGTTGGTGGCGCTTCCAAAGTCACACAGGACGTAGTGGCCTCGGTCATGCAAGAGGATATTTTCAACCTGAAAAACATTTCCCAACCACCCATTCCAAAATATTATTTAGTAATGCATATGAAAATTTGGTTCATAGTCATATATGTATTTTACAGCTGATAATCCCATTAATATGCACAGGAAAGTTATTCCCCTCCAAGTATCTTGAGAGGGGTCATCCCAAGTGAACAAAAGAGCAAAGCACAATAACAGGGTGAAATGAGAGTAGAGGGGGCAAATAGAGGAATTCCACAATGGGGAAGCAAGAGTCTTCTTTTCCTAGATTTCCAGCCCCATTTCTCACCACTGCAGAAACAGTCCTAATACTTTCAAGCCTCTGTATCTTTCCTCATGTTCTTCTTTCAGGATACAATGTTCTCTGTGACTCCCACCTCCTTACCGAACTATCAATATCCCATACATCTTTCCAACTCCAGTTCAAACGGCACCTCTTCTTTGAAGCCTTTCTTAAGGACCCACTGAGACAAATGTCACTCCTTCCCCCACGGTCCTTCAGCACTTCATTCTTCCTGATGTCAATTACTTCATTTGGGCCTTATACATGCATATATCAATTTCTTTACCACACTACGTTAGGATTTCTAGAATAATAAATATTTGCTATATTTTAGATACTCCTCAAAGTGATAAAAGGCCTGTGGGCAAATGTGCAGTTTTCCTATTAAAGTATTATCTTTCTACAGATGAATTCTTTGGACAGTGAGTTAGCAGTTCCAAGTAGAAGGGAACTTACAAATACCAGAACCAACAGAAATCTCTGTTATCAAAGGACTACACCAATGAAAGAATAACTCCAAAATGGTGGGCGCTTCTGTACTCAAGATGTAGTGAGTAATTGTTGGTATAGGTGAACTGAGCTAACTGGTGTGTTGGAGGACAGACCTGGCTCGCGTGGGCAGTAAAATGGCAGCCAAAACATCTTGTTAGGCCAGTGAGTCTGTAGTCTCCATTGTGTTTTGTCATCAGCTTTCCAAAGACTGATCACCTTTGGAAAACAAAGGCAAGAGTAGACTACAAGCTCCTTCAAGACAAGTACCATCTCTTAATTCTGTTTACAGCCTTCTCTACCAGGGTCTAACATAGTGCTTGCTACGGAAAATGTTGGCTGAATGGAATAAGTTTAAAAAGGGAAACACACTTAACACTGTGTGTCTGTGTGTGTGTGTGTGTCGGTCTGTCAGAAGCAAGAGAGGAGCCACCAAATGCCCGGGCCTAATACTACTACTACTCGTTCTTTAAAAAAAAAAAAAAATCTGGTCAATTGTGAAAGTCTCTTGCTCTATACTTGTTTCTACACTTGCTTTAGTTCTTCTGAAAATTACATCATAGATTACAAAAGTGTTTACTGTATATTCTGTATCAGCTAAATCTAATACCTAAAGCCTTTGCTGCAAACGATTCTTTTGTTTATTGTTTCCTACTCCTACTGAGTCTCACTCGTGTGTTGTTATCAGGGGTTTTGTTATTGTTGCTGTTAACTCAGGTTCCTTGGAATTCATCTGTGGGAAGCCTTTGAGGCCTGAGTTTAAAATCTCTTTTTCTTTTTAGATTTTATTTATTTATGTGACAGAGAGAGAGAGATCACAAGTAGACAGAGAGGCAGGCAGAGAGAGGGGGGGAAGCAGGCTCCCTGCTGAGCAGAGAGCCCGATGCGGGACTCGATCCCAGGACCCCGAGATCATGACCCGAGCCGAAGGCAGAGGCTTTAACCCACTGAGCCACCCAGGCGCCCCTAAAATCTCTTTTTCTTCCTGAGAGGACACCCTTTTGTACCTGGGGCACCCTTAACCTATAATCACTTTAATCTAGAATTTTGACCTTGGGATTTTTAGCCACATAGGCAGGGTGAACTACGGCTACCACCTCTCGTGGATAAGCTCTCGTTCCCCAGAGACAAGGCTGAGGCAAGCAAATATTTCTACCATCTACAGCTTTTTATAAAGCTCATCAGTTTAAACTATTTATACAAAGTGACACAGTCAAGCTATCCTGAACAGATACTCACTTTAGGAATTCAAAATAATTCCAACAAAGCAATACTAATACTTCCAATCTAATTTAGAGGTTATAGACAGATAGCTACCACTTACTGCGCTTTTACTATGATGAGTGTTACTGCACTCAGCACTTTAAATGGAATTATCCTCATAATAATATAATAATATCCCTGTTTCACAGATGCAGAGGGTGAGGCTCCCAGTGATGAAGCTGGGAAGTAAACCTACGCAAATTAACTCTACAGAAAGGTAATTAATTACTTTTCTGCTGGGGCAGGAAGCAAGTTAGAAGCAGAGCATTACTCAAGGTCCCCAGCCATAGTATCCTCCAACTGTGATGGGTGTGATGAGTACACCCAGTGTCCTGGAGACAAGCTTAAGGACAATGAGTCCTTTATGTTCAGAAATGCTCCATAATAGGAATCTTGCCGATGAGGAACCAAGTGTCTAATTACTAGCCAGGCTGCTTTGCTCAGCGTCTCTTAAGCATTCTCTGCATCGCCTGCTTTGTCCTTTTATTCAACTGTTCCACTTGTCAAATCACAGCCATTCTATGAGGCCTTGCTCGAGTCCTAACTCCTCAGTAAAATCTTCCGCGGCCACCCTATAAAATCTGTAGAACTTACTGTCTACGAGGGGTTGGCCAAGTAAGACCTTTGGACCAAATTAAGCCATGCCCATTCGTTACTTATCCCCTAGTCTGTGGCTGCTGCTTTTGAGCTCCATTGGAGAGCCAGGCCATTGTGACAGAGACTATACAGCTGATAAGCCTAAAATATGTACTATTGGGTCCTTGGCAGGAAAGTTTGTCAACCCCCAGTCTATAATTATACTATACCCGTGTGTGTCCTACAATACCCAGTCTGGTATTTCACATGCCACGTACCCCTCGATCCCTTATTCAGTATCCGTTAGCAGCAACCCTCCTCTCCCGCATCACACGAAACCATGCATCTCCTACTGTACGTGCACTGTCCCTTCCCAGATTACTGTCTACACTGCCAACGCTAGAATGTATAATCTAAAAAACAGAAGTTAACTCACTTCAAAACACAAACAAGGTAGTTCCAGGGATTAGAATCACTGGGTTAGGGGGAGGAGGAAAACCAAGCAAAGACAGAATAATGATGAGGCACATGAGTTTTTGTTTTGTTTTAATCTCCCCCCCACACCTTTAAAAACTAGGTTTGTATTTCTGGTTAGTTCCAGAGTAGCAGAACTCAGCAGTTAAACTGTATCAACCTGGTCCCCACCTCAGCTTGCCTCCTTCCCATAAAGATAACATTTTACAAACCTATATTTGCAGGAAAAAAAAAAAAAACAGTTAAAAATGAAGGGTGTGTACAAAAGTGGACACAAAGCCAGAACTATCACCGCAGGGGAAAGCCTTATCAGTATCAAAGAAATGCTAATGCAGAGGCGCCTGGGTGGCTCAGTTGGTTAAGCGTCTGCCTTCAGCTCAGGTCATGATGCCAGGATCACAGGATTGAGCCCCGCATCGGGCTCCCTGCTCGGTGAGGAGTCTGCTTCTCCCTTGCCCTCTGCCCCTCATGCTGCTCTTGTGCTCTCTCTCACTCTCTCTCTCTCTCTCTCAATAAATAAATAAAATCTTAAAAAAAGAGAGAAATGCTAACACAGGTAAGAACGGTTAAGCCCTGGTCTGGCCGCTCTGTAAGCTTGCTGGGAGGGTCACGAGGTGGCGAAGGTGAACTTGTTTGGCAGCGGCCACCGCACCAGCCACCGCACCCTCTGTGCCTTCTCAGTCTGACCCTATGACTTGGGACACCTGTGGAAACCTCCAAGGTCAAGCTGGCCGCTGCCCTTCGTCATCACCACCACCACCACCAACAATAACACGCTTGACACGGAGCCTGGCATGCGACAACCGCACTGGACTTGGAGGTCACAGGACCTCAGGGACTATCCAGATGTCTGACCTCAGACAAACCTTTAAACCTTGTTGGGCTTGTTTCTCATTGGCAAAGTCAAGCTAGTAATATTTCTATCACTGCTGTTATGAAGCAAGTAAGAGAATGTATGTGAAAGCAAACGGTAAATCTCCCTCTATAAGCCTAAGAAGTTATGACCATTCATTTAATAGAGAAACACACACATTCGAACTCCTACTATATGCCAAGGAGGTTCTGGGGGTGAGGCTGCTCACAGAGCGGCTTCGTCTGCTCACGGAGCTTAGAGTCCAGTGGAAGAGAATAAGAAAGTAGGTATAATTGCCAGCTGGTGATAAATGTTATGGGAAAAACCCCCACAGGTTAAACACGCGTGAGGTGAAGACGGACGCTACCGCAAATAGCACAGTTGGAAAGGTCACCGAGATGAGGTGAGCAGAGAGACCCGAATGGAGGGAGCAGGCGTGGACCGCCCAGGGGAGGAGGTGGCTCCCGGAGGACAGCCAGCAGGACGGCACAGAGAGGGCAGCAGGCTTGAGGCATCTCAGGCACAGAGACAGGCCACCGCAGCTGGGACAGCACTGTGCTGGGCATTGGCACGGCAAAGAACACCGAAGACACGGGGGCTGGACGTTCTCTGGACGAGTGCCCTTAGGAATGGGGAGACCAGATAACGCCGGGCCTCAGGTTAGTGAAGGACTCAAGTAAGTGAAACTCGTGATAGAAGCAAAGGCACAGAGGCAGGAGTGACGACACTAACAACAGTGTCAGCAACTAACAGCACTCCCTACAAGCCAGATGATGCCCCCTGCACTTTTACCTACACAATTTCATGAGATTCGTACAAAGCCTATTGTCCCTACTTAACAGATGAGAAAACTGAGTCCAGTTACCTAATGTGCCTGACATCACAGGCTGGTAGGGCAGGACGTGGGCTCGGGCTGCCTGACCGCCGAGGCTACCCCTCCCCACTGCACTGCTGTGCATTACACAGGTACAGAATGTGGGCAGCTCAGACGGGTAACCATGAAGGGAGCAGGAGAGATGACCAGAGCGGCTGGCAGATGGAACACTAAGGAAGGCCCCTCGGGAGCCACTCAGCAGCAGATGAAAAGAGGTGTTTGAGGAAGGTTAGCCAGCGACAGGGGAGAAGGGGGAAAACGAGAGCAGGTGCCATCGTTCAGGGGGAAGGTGACTAAGGCCAAGGCTAGAGTAGGGCCCAGAGGGATTACGTGAGACTAGGAAGGTTGAAAACCAAATGGACCTTCATATATCATCTTCTGAAAGCTCCAGAGAATTTGCAGAGTGACTTTGTTTTTGGCCAAGTCCCTTGAGACGTTAGGCTAACACTGGTTACCCCTGCTTACAATCCTACGGTCTTCGAGCTCTTTGAGAGTTTAATGCTACTGACCTTACTTCCCAACCTATGGGCTTAAGAGGGTCATTGAAGTCACCACTCCCCAACTCTGTTCACAGCTTTAGCTAAAAGGTCTGGAAAGCCTTCTCCTACTGACCCTTCATCTTGACATTATTCCAAGCAGATATGGCATTCAGGCATTTCAGTCACAGAATTTATTACCACTAGAAATTCTGGAGGATTCGATAACTGTAGGGTTTCAAACTTACGATTCTAAAAATGGGACAAGAATCTTCATCCTACTGTACTTTGTGAAATCAAAATCCCTTTTCTGACAAAAGAGGAGACATTCGTGACTTTTTCAATCTGAACAAACTTATTAAATCTTAACCCTTTCTTCCCCTTTCTTAAGTGCCTGGACAAACAGCATGGTATAAGAGAGCAAAACTAACAAAACAAAAACCAAAATGGGCGTAAAAAACCCATGGCCTTTGCTCTGGTTTGATCACAGAATTAGCTAAGCAGGTCACAGCCCTTCTGGGTAGAAGCTTCCTCACTGGTAACAAGGGAGGGCTGGCTTAGGTGACCTTCCCAGCTCTATGACCCCATGAGCTGCAGTGATCTCTTTCTTTCCTCAGAGAGAGAAAAATTAAAACAAAACAGGGAAGTGATGAAAATGTTAAAATAACGTATTTGAGGAAAGACCTCCAATGAAGAACAGAACTTCTGTCACAGTTATTTTTAGAACATGAGCTGCTTAAGGACAGGGGCCGCTTTCAACTTATTTCCTACACAGAAGTTGAAAGAGAGACCGCACGCGTGGTGGGCAGGGCAAGAGGTGCCTTGCCTCAGTTCTGGGTGAACAATGCACCCCCACGCAGGGCGGCCCAACAAGGTGATCCCTAGCTGGCCTGGCCTGTGCTCTTTTTCATGTCCTACCGACTTGTATTCAAGGTGGGGCCACCTGACCAGACGTAAATCCTGCTCAGAGAGGCACCTGAAGACCAGCAACCGGCACTCTCGGGCCAACAAGGGAATAAAGAGCTTCTCGGCTCTAGCTACTGCTGGCACGGTAGCAGCTGGACACGGAGCCCTGAGTGTCCGAAACTACAGCACGGCAAACAGGGAGGTACACAGGGGCTCTGCAGTCGGGCCTCACGAGGCTGGCAGTGTGGCCGGCAAATGGGACTGCCCACCGAGCACATATTAGCAGAAATCAACAGAATCTCACTTGCTAACGAAAGCAGCTAGATGGCACGAAGTGGAGGATATGTGGAGTTTGGGAAAGCTTCCATTGAAACAATCGGGAGTCAATGACTAAAATCGACAGCGGCAGGACTCTTCTGGAACAATTACAATCGTGGCCTCCTCCCAGGGGCCCCCTATTTACATTCCACTATTTCCAAGGTAGAGGAGAAATGGCAAGTCTCTGGAGCCACTACTGGCAAGTGGGCTACATGCCTGACGGTCCCCACTACGGATTCAGACACAACTACAGAGTCCAACACTGGGTTGCCAGCACCGTGCAGATTCTTAGGAGCACCGAGGGGGGCTGAGGGGGCTGGGGCCAGGGCCGGGGCTGGGGGCGAGGTGGGGAACGGAACACAGCAGCCTCTCCTCCGGTTCCACTCTGATCATGTTCTTCTGCTAACATATCTCACCGACTGTTCAGTGCACTGAAGAAAGCGTCTGGGGCTCCCGCTGCCTGAGCCCAAGCACTCACCAAGCACTTCCGGCTCCCCTCACTGCCTCCCAGCAGCACTGTGAGCACCACAGGACACTGACATGCTGGGAGTATGTAAATTAGGGAAGTATTATCCACAGGTATGCAATGACTCATCAATGAGGCCTCATTTAATCCAGTTCAAATAAAGAAAGATTTTGTTTAAGAACATGGGATCAGCTCTCTCTACAAGGGTGCTCAGTGGTCGTCTCTGCCTCCTCCCCTTGCCCTTACCTCCATGCTCTGTCAGGCACCTACTGTGCCAGGACTGTGCCTGGAGATGGACGCGCACGCTCTAAAACCTCCTTGTCCCCTTTGCTAGGAAGCCCGCGGGCTCTGCTCTCTGCCTAAAATGTCCTTCATCCTCTCCGTGACCACCCATATCCCACCAGCCTGTGAAGTCCCACTATCTGACCAGACATTAAGCAGCTCAATTCTCTGCTGTTCGTCACTTTGTTCTAGAACCTTCGTACTTCACCTGTCTCTGTTTCAAGTCTAAACATTTCATTTATATCCTCTCACCAACACTTAAACACCTTGGGGGTAGGAACCATATTCTACCCGTACCACCTCTGCAGAATTATGTACTTGTACTACGCTAGGCTCTAAATAATTACTGAAATGTATTCTCCCTTTTCTATTCAGAAAAAGGGCTGACTGCAGAGGGACACTGGAGAAGGCTATCTAAGGCTTTCGAAGGTATGTACTACCTTCCCTTCAGCTAACTGCTTTAGCACAGAAATGCCAATGTGTACGTACCACGTTACACCGACTGGGATGGCTAAAATAAAAAAGGACAAGAAGGGCTGGTGAGGGTGTGGAGAGACTGGAACTATCACGTATTGCTGCTGGGATGTAAAATAGCACAGCCGCTCTGGAAAAGACTTTGGCCGTTCCTCCAAAGGTTAACTGCAGTGACCACATGTCCCAACAATTCCGCCCCTAGATGTACACGCAGGAGAACTGAAAACATGCACCCACTTAAAACTAGCACACAGATGTTCATAGCAGTCTTTTCATACTACCCGAAGTCGAAACAATTCAAATGTCCATCAGCTGATGACCAGATGAACAAAACGTGGTCTCTCCACACCAGGACGATCGTGCCACCAAAAGGAACAAGGTACCGTTACCTACCGCAACACAGATGAACCCTGACACCACGGTTAGGTGAAAGTAGTCAGGCGCAAGAGGCCACTTACTGTATGAGCCATTTATGCGACATGCACAGACCGGGCAACAGAAAGCAGATTAGCGGTTGCCGGGGGCAGGGGTGAGGTGGGAATGAAGAGGGATTGCTGACGGATACAGGCTTTCCTTTGGGGACTGATACATTTTGGAATTAGACAGTGGTGATGGTTGTACAGCTTTGCAAATAGAGTAAAAGCCACTGAATTCTATACTTTAAACGTGTGAATCTTATGGTTGTGAATTGTATCTCCATTTAAAAAAAAAAAAAAACCTTGACAAAGAAATGCTAGTAGGCTGCTATGATCCTCAGACTTGAGAATATACAAAACCCACATGGGGGGATTATTAAGCTCTGAATTCCTGGGCTTCCCCCCCACCACCACAGAAGTTACGGCCCAACGGGTTCCGTGTGGAATCCGGTAGCCTGCATTTAACAAGCCCACCAGGGGATGCTGATCCCAGTCACTAGCCATGAAGCGGGTTTCATAAAACACAGGTATAATGAAAAGAAACTGTGATTTAAAATCAGAAGAACAGGATTCACATTCGGGGCCTGCTCCTTCCTGCCTATATGGCCTCAGTCAAGTCATATCATCGATCTACTCCTGAGTTGCCCTGACTATAAACGTAAAGAAGAACATCTTCCTCCAACAGACAGACGTGGCACACAGTTGGTGTGCCATACATGCTGGTGAATCCCAGCCAGGTGCCAAGTCCATTCGACAAATGTTGTCCAGTGACTCTATAATCGGAAAGGCCTGGTACGAGGAGATAGTAATTAGCAGAACAAATTTTTAAAATAATCACTTACTGGATTTTGCAAAATATGAGACAGACGTTAAAAACCAAGCATCACCGTTTGCAAACTATTGAAATTAGTCTATCATTTTCCATGCCCCTGACAGTAAATTTGGGACTCTATCAGGAAGAACAAAAACAACATGTATGCAGCCATTTGATGACTATAAAGAATTTCTAAAGGCTACTTGAGTAATAAAAGCGATCCCTGTACCATACTTTCTTTTTTTTCCTTTGTGTCTTCTCTCACCAAGCAGAATGGAAGAAATAGGAGGTTACCACGCCTGTTCTCTCACATCCCCAAAGTGTCTCCCCCGTTCCCGGGGCAGACGGGAAATAGCCTGTAGGAAGGCACTTAAGGAACTAGTGTGGCCTTTACCTTCAGGTCACGGTGGATGATGGGAGTCTTGCACTGATGCAGGCGGGCAACGGCTTCGCAGGTGTCACAAAATATCTGGAGCACTTCATTCTCTGTAAAACCTGTTTGCAGGCGCTGGTTCATCAGGTTGACCACCTGGCCTCCTGCGCGGGGGCACAGAGCAAGTGGGACGTTAGCAATGTTCAGACTCACCACTCACCCAAGACAATGAATGGCTGTCCACAAGAGCGACCTGGACAAAGTCCCTGGCTGAGCCACAACTGCAACCCAAGTGTCTTGATTCCCAGACCCAGATTCGTCTTCTTATAATCCAGGGCCTCCTCTGATGCCCTTTATAAACCAGTTTATTTTATAAAGTACTGCAGATGTGAGCTGCCTTCATGACATCTTCCAGATCAGTAGAACTGACGGTCTGGTCCTGCACTAGCCCTTGGTTACACTGTCCCCATTTGTACGGGATGAGGCCACAGGTTCAACCTGCCATATTTTTTAGTAAGAATCAGACTGCACAAGAGACCCCAGGAGCAGGAAGAAGACAGCTTTATGGTCTGTAGTTTAGGAATGGCTCGGTCTCTCTGGCTTCACTCACTACTTGCTGCCGAGAATGCAGAAATGCCACACCCATATTTCATCCCCAGGACCAAAAGACTGATGACCTCACTTACAAAATTACCCAGCTCCCTGGATGCTCCCACTGCCTTGTCTCGAAACATTTCACCGTTCAAAAAGGAACGGACAGGAGGAAACAAACTGTCAAGTTCAAATTTGGTAGTATCTTATAAAATCGGCTTCAGGTTATTAAAGAATTGGCTGAAAGTATCGGTTACCATCACATTTTGGGGATTAACCACATATTTAATTTATGGGCAGTATCGTTAAAGGCAAGGAAAATGTCAGCAGAAGTACGGGTGATTATAAAACAGGGCACCAAACAGTGAGGCAGTGACCCAAGCTTATAAGTGGCAGTTGCTTAGGCCAAAAGAGTCAGACCTCCGAACTGGTTGCATGAAAGGCAGTCAACTCTGAATCAAGCCGTGCTACAGTCTGTATGTCCCAAGAGAAATGCTGCTTGAAACTCCAAGCTTTCAACTACTTAACTCCACTGTTCACAGCAGCATCGTTTGAATATAGCCTTACTGGCAATTACAGCTTGCATTCAAGGAGAGGAAAGGTCATTTCCATTAGACGAAAAGGATTATTTTCCCCCATAACACAAGGACGGAGGTGTGGGTGGAGAAGAGAACACATGAGGGAGGGAGTAGGGAGGCTCAATCGTTTCTTTGGTCCATCTGGAGTTGGGTCTTTATTATGTGCCTTCATTGCTTGTTTTAAAGTATCACAAATAACACATTCATTCTCACCCTCGTACATTCTCATTCATATACAAGCACCAAACCTGCCTAAAGCTAACAAAAGGGGAGTTTTGAATTATCCACCACACATCGTTTGCCGTCATAAGAATAACCAAGAGGTGACAGCAGGCTCTCTATCTTTCAGTCTCACAGTCTGCACATCTTTCAAACCATAACAACATACATTAGGGCACAGGGCACATTCACTGACATGACCCCATGCCCTTGAAAATCAAAGCGCCAGAACAACGGGAGCCCAAGGTATGGGTCATATACTTACCCCTACAGAAGTCCATCAGAATGAGCACTTCCCATACATCCCCGCTGCTCACGTTGTTGATACTGGAGTCAATGTAACCGACAATGTTCTTGTGCCCCGACAGGTCTCTCTATAAAGAGGAGTTGCAAAATAGAGTATTAGATACAGACACCAGTAGAGACAGAACGAGCCCGTCGGTTCCATTAGCACAGATAATTTAAATACAGATAATCTTAACCGCAATGAGAGGTAAGACCAAAGAGGCGGGTCAAGAGTAGGTTTCCAGTGGTCTCTGAGATGCATGGCCAGATCTTCGGTAAATAGTTCCATAGTCCTACTAAAGCGCAGCACTCTCCTGAACGAGATTCTGGAAGCAGGTGCACACAGGGTGCCTACTTGCTTGTTCCATCAGTGCTCCACGGAAGCCAGGAGCAAAGACGCCCATCTCCAGAAGTACTGCAGAGAGTACGAGCCAGACAGTATGAATTATTTAAACGTGTGAATTTTTAATTCAGAAAAATGAAACTGGTGGGGTTTTTTTTTTTTCCTGGTTATAGGTATACAAGTAAATTCAACGTGACTTTTAAATTGTTTGTACTGTTTTTCTCCCTTTAGGAAATATGGGAAAAGAATTCCTGCTTTGCAATGTTTTGAATGGCCTACGATGGCATCCAGACCTAAACATTTTGCTCATAATTAAGCCTTTCAAGTCAACCAAATGGAATATAAGATGGGTCATGTTTCCAAGCTCTCTGGTTGGAACTGCATATGCTCTCTTGGGGCTGCTTATGGAATTCACGTAGCCAACAAATGTTTACTGAGCACCTCCTCTGTGTCAGGACCCATTTAGGCACTAGAAGTTGCCTCACACTCTTGGTATCATTATTTCAACATCCTTAGAGGCAAATCTTGGTAATGATGATGTTTAAAATCCAATGTCATCAAGAAGTAAGTTGGGGAAAGAAAAAGTGAGCAAGCTGGGTAAAAGGATTTTTGCACAAATACAAGATTAAAAAAAAAACTAGTTTTAATAAATTGTTTTGTTTAAAAAAGGGGAGGGGAGTGGAAACGTAAGTGGTTCTGAGTCACCAAACAAACATGACAGTTCAGGCCATAAAAACAGTAACTAACATTACACAAACTAGAGATTTGGCTGCTTAGAGGGACATTAAAGTCTCTTTTAATCTGAAATTATATACCAAAACAAGAAGAAATCTCATAGTATCAAATGAATATATCTGAACCCCGAGCATCAAAGTTAAAATTCATTAGAACTTTCCTCCGAGTGCGGGAGTAAGATAGACAAAAGAAAGAAAGGTAGACAAAAATAGAAATGTGACCATTGGAACTGACAGTGGGAAGTCTCCGGAGCCCTATACAAGAACAGTTTCAGAGAAGGGATGGGGTGGGGGGCAGAAAGGGGGGAAGAAATGGACTTGCAAAGAGTTGAGCACATAGAGCTGGCGACTACAGATGACTCTTCTGGAACACTGTGTGCTCCAGAGAGGAACAGCATTGCCAGCAGGAATTCTCAGGATGAGAGAGAACCGAGCATGGGAGAGTGGAAGGAGCCAGGAGCAGAAACCTTCAGCATATGGGAGAGGACTAAGGAAAACTGATGGAACCTCGTCCTGCAGGAAGAGGGGGCGGGGACTGAGGGCACCATTAAAGGGACTCGTCTTACAAAGAGGAGCAGGAAGGAAACGAGGATGGATATGCATATTGGTTTACAGCTGGAAAAAGGGAACTTCAGTGAGTTCAGTTCTATTGTTCTGTTTTTGGTAGAGAGCAAGACCACGTCTGCAGTATAAGGGAATGAGAAAGAAGCCTGATGAGAGAAATAAAAGGCTTAGAGCAACTACTTTGGATGACAGACAAAGGAGATGATGAGGCAGAAAAAGCAGCCTCTCGAGCTCTGCACAACAGAACGTGATTTCAGGGTTCATGTCGCAGAGGCCCGTTCTTCCCCTGCTTTTTATTCTCATCATCAACTCTTCAAAAACTTGATTTCATTTACACAGTCGAGGAAGGAGGAAGAACTGGAGAGGAGTTCTGAAGCCAAAATAGAGCAGAAGATCATGTTCTCCAAATGTTCACAGGAGGAATGAAAGACTAATGTTTCCACATTAGTAATTTGTCTACATTTAACTGTTTGAAAAAGAATCCGCCATGCCACCTCTGATTTGTCTCACCCCAAGAGGAATAATAAAGAATCAGGAAGGGAAAAAAAAGCATTTGGTAGAGCCAAGAGGAGGTCAAGAGCTCTTAGAGGACCAAACTGGATAATTAACATCTGCAGATGGCATCCGAGAACAGTTGCCAAGCTGTTTGCTGATCAGTTCAAGTCCAAATTCCCGTTCATTTTGTCTTCTGCAGAGTTCCTGAAAGACGTCCAAGCAGGAAAGATCTCCCCTTTGGAGGGAGACCATGGCACTTAACTTTTAACGACCTGATAATGCAGCAACATCACAAATTTCAGAGTAACACCTCGCTAGTCTGCAACTGATGGAGAAGATCGATTTGAATGGCTGTGAAATGCAGAAAAGGCCAAGAGAAAAATTTCCTGCAAAGGGAGACTGACTCACACGGAGGGTGCCCTGCCCAGTTCACAGCAGCAATAGGCCAGAGGAGGCTCCAGCATTGCCTGGCTTTGGTTAAAAGCCCAGTCCCAGGCTTGGAGAACAGAAATGGACACAGAGGTATGGGATAGAACCCACACGGTATTGGAGCTCAATTACTCAGGAAAATGTAGGATATAAGGAGGATGCCTTGATGCCCTTGGCTGCAACTATTATTTGGGGTACACTGAGATAGAAATCTGTAGGATGAGTGTAAGTCAAAACCTGATTTTCAGGGGAGTGGGAAATTTTCAGTTAAATTATCGATCAGATCAGTTTATATTTTTTTAAAAGATTTTATTTCTTTATTAAAAAGATTTTAGTTATTTACTTATATATGACAGAGAGAGAGAGATCATAAGTAGGCAGAGAGAGAGGGGGAAGCAGGCTCCCCGCCGAGCAGAGAGTCTGATGCACGGTTCGATCCCAGGACCCTGAGATCATGACCTGAGCTGAAGGCAGAGGCTTTAACCCACTGAGCCACCCAGGCGCCCCCAGATCAGTTTATATTACATGATTTAAACAGTGATAAGTCTAAGGAGCGTGTATTATCCTTTTAAACTTTATTTTTAGATTAACATTACAGAGGACTAATAAAGTACTGACATAAACATGCTATTAGAAGTCCTGCTTTAAATTTTTTTTTTTTTTAGATTATTTATTTATTTGAGAGAGAGAAAGAGATCACAAGTAGGTAGAGAGGCAGGCAGAGGGAGAGAGGGAAGCAGGCTCCCTGTTGAGCAGAGAGCCCAATGCAGGGCTCGATCCCAGGACCCTGAGATCATGACCTGAACTGAAGGCAGAGGCTTAACCCACTGAGCCACCCAGGCGCCCTCAGAAGTCCTGCTTTATTAAGTAGATATTTTAAATGATTTGTAGTGGCCTTATTAATATATTTAACTGTTTGAAGTGCTAAAAAACTTTCTTCATAAATACACACAAAAGCTGCCATTTGAAAATCATGCCTTCAACCCAGATCTTATAGATTATCACAAGTCTCAAGTTTATCCGGGGTCCTAATTAATGATGCTTGTAGCACAAAACAGTAGTCTATCCCTATGCTCAAAATTCCTACAGCAGGAGGATTCCTAGTTAAGAATCTTAAGGTCTTAAGTGAGGATTTAATCCCCAATTAAGTACATCTATAAAAACCTTTATATTAAGTTCAGGAAAACAAAGAAGATAGCATTCTAAAGAACATATCAATAACGTCACTCACCTCCAAATAGTAAAAATGAGTATGGTATATAACTAATTTCCCCATATATTTGCTCAGGTTACCCTTCCCTGGGATGTCAGCATGATACCTGCAAATTCCCACTACTGATAGAGCTTGCATTTGCACAAATTAAGTTTCTAAAGAGAATTTACCTGCTTTGACCCTCCGTTCAAATATTCAACATTTTCTGCTTTTATGACTCAACACTATTGCTACTTCTGGGTTCACACCATGGTTCCACAGACGCTTTTAAGCAAATTTCAGCTTCTTTTAAACTTAAAGGTGAAGGAATACAGTTCTAAGGCCTGAAATTTGTTTATTTCTCCCAATGGTTGCTTTGTGACAGTCTTCTGCCTTACTTTTCTTTGCTCCTTTCCCCCTCGATCACTCTAAATTTCCTTTATAACTCTCTTCAAGGAATTATTCACAGGCCCAGTAAAACATCAAGTCCAGTACAGTAATGAAAAGAAACACTTTGAAGATCTAGGCTAGCCCTGGTGTTCTATGAAGGCCAAGGTATCTGGGCTTCTGCTGCATAAGAAGTCCCAAATAGGACTCTCATCGCCACACTCACATTGACTCTCCCGTTCCTGAGTCTTACTCATTAGTTAATCCTGTACTTACTGAATAGATCTTTAAAGTCATCTCAAATCTGATTTAGAACAGGGCTGCTCAAACTTTAATAGGCATATGAATCACCTGGGGGTCCTGTTTAAAAGCAGATTCTAATCCAGTAGCTCTAGGAAAGGGCCCAGAATGCTGCTCGTCAGTGGCATTTAAAGTAGCAAAGATCTAGAGCAGTGCTACTCAAAATGTGGCCCACAGATGTGTGCTGGTTAGTACACTGTTACCAGTCCAGAAGGAGAGAAGAAACTTGCTCCGGGACATCAATCAATTAAGTAATTAAGCTGACTTGTTTCTTTTCCTACTGATATCTTACCTATGAGGAATGCAGTTCCTTGATTTACATTCTGGCACAACATCCTCTGACTAGCACCCATACGCTTACAGCCAGCTGATTTTTGACAAGGGGGCCAAAACAATTCAATGAGGGAAAGATTAGTCTTTTCAAAAAATGATGCTGGGACAACTAGATTATCTACAGGCAAAAAAATAAACTTAGATCCCTACCTCATACCATATACAAAAGTTAATTCAAAATGGACCAAAGATCTAAAAACTCCCCAAAGAAATTATGCACACAAATCTTCATGGTGTTGGATTAGGTAATAAATCTTAGATACGCCACCTGAAGCACAAGCAATCAAAGGGAAAAAGATAAACTACACTTCATCAAAATTAAAAAATTTTGTGCTTCAAAGGACACTAATAAGAAAATGAAAGACAATGCAAAGAATGGGGAAAAAAAAATATTTGCAAACCATACACCTGATAAGGATCCAGTATCTAGACTATATAAAGAAGCCTTAAAACTCAACAAAAAAACCACAACACGATGTAAAAATTGGCAAAGGATCTGAATGGACATTTCTCCAAAAAGCATATAGAAATGGCTGATAAGCACACGAAAAGATGCTCAATGCCATTAATCACTTGGAAAATGCAAATCAAAACCACAATGAGGTATCATTCCAAACCACAAGGATGGCTATAATCAAAAAATAGAAACAATAAAAAATGTTGCTAAGGATGTGGAGACTGGAACCTTCATAGGTTGCTGAAAGAATACAAAATAGTGCAGCTCCTGTGAAAAACAGTTTGGCATTTTTTCCAAAAGCAGAGTTACCACTTGACCCAGCAATTTCATCCTTGTGTATATACCCAAGGGAAATGAAACACCATGTTCACACAAGAACTTATACACAAATGTCCTCAGCAGCACTATTCATAATGCCAAAAAGTGGAAACAACCTGAATGTCCAGCAGGATAAACAAAATGTGATAGACACACACATGGAATATTATGCAGCCACAAAAGGGGAAAGAGTACTCACACATGCTATCACACGGATAAATAAGGCACTCATCCATGCTAAGCATGGTTAAACCATAAACATTATGCTAAGTGAAAGAAGTCATAAGAGTCCATATATTAGATTATTCTATTTATATGAAATGTCCCAAATATACACCAGAAAGTGGACTATGTTTGCCATAGACCGTGGCAAGGGGGGCATGAGGAGTGACTGTTAACAGGGATGGGTCTCCTCTGGAGATGATGAAAAAAAAATGTTCTGGAATTAGATACATGGTCATGGGTAAATGACCCTGTAAATATACTAAAAATCACTGAATTATATTTAAAAGGGTGAATTTTATCTCAGTTTACAAAGAAAAGCAATATGACAAGCTAGGGAAAAAATAAACACACAAAAGGGAGAAAGAAAAGGAAAACAAGGTTCTCTGAATAGCACTCAGCTAGAGCAGTCAGGCAGCTCAAACTGTAATCCCTGCTAGAGCCTTTTGACACGCAGTTTTCTTACAATAATGTCACTTCTTCGGACCCTCAGCCCAGCTGCAGATAGCCTGTACTGTTGATGAGCTCTTCCTTACATCCAGCTGGAAACTTCCACCTCTTTTTCCTAGACTCTCCCCTTCCGAGCAAAAAGAGCAAGTCTTCTTTTCCACTTTCTAAACAATTGAAATATTATTATTTAGATTCTAAATTTTTTCTTCTCTAGGTTAAATATGCCTACTTTCATAGACATATTTTGTTAGTTGCATCACCACTTAAATGCTTCCCTTTGTCTATATCCCTTGGACAAGAATGGCCCCAGGAAATGAATGGAATACTCCAGGTGTGGTCTGACTCATGCAGAGTAGACCAGCATCATCACCTACTATTAATTTTATTAATGTAGCTAAAAATGGCATTTTTTTCCTTTTGGCAGCTGCATTACACTACGCATTCATATTGAGTTAATTGACCACTAAAATACTTAAGTCTTTTTCCATTTTTCACTGCTTTAAATCTCTGCCTTCCCAGAACTATGCCTGTAAAGTTGTTAAAATAAAAATTCAAGTGTATGACCTTGCCTCATTATTTCATCTCATTAGAATCAGTCCACTGCTCCAATTCATAAGGATCATTTTGGATCCTGATTCTATTACCCAATGCAGTGGTTTTATTTTCCAACTTTATATTAGGTACATAATTAATAAGTGTGTCTTCTCTTTAACCAAGTTATTTGCTAAATGTAAAATAACATAAAACTAACGGTAAGCTGCAGGGCTTTTTTCTTAGAAGGCTTCCTCCACATTAATATCAAACCACTGGTCAGGAACCATTATACACAGTAGCTATTACTCCTGGAATCCAGCCTAGACTCTCCAACTTGCTCACAGATCTCTGGTGAGTGTCCTTACCCAAATGACACAATCCATAGACACTGGACCTAGTGCACTCCCCTGAGCTTCCCATCCAGAAACCTTCCCAAAAAGGCCATGATGTTGCTATGACATGGCCTGCTCTTACCTAACCTGAAGGTTCTTTGAATCCCTGCTTACTTATCCAATGGACTACAAAACAGCTTAAAATTTTATTTTATTTTTAAAGTACGTAATATACTAATATTCAAAAAGTTAAAAAAAAAAAGGAAAGTATTTTCTACTCCAGTACTCATCCCCTATAGGGAACCCTCCCTGTTTCTTTCCCTTCCTCCCATTCACTCTCCCTCCCTCCCTCCTTCTCTCGCATCCTTTCAATGTTTTGTTCAGGCAAATCCAAACAGTATGTATTATGTATGTGTACACACACACACACACACACACACACACACACAATCTTTTCTTACACAAAAAATAGCATCAAAGCATCTTTTTAAATAATCTGTTTCAGATTCTTGTCCCCCATCAATCCTGATGTCCCTATTGTGCACAATCTACCTTCCTCTCTTTTAGGAATATGGAAACATTTTTTTGCCTCAAATCTTCTCAGATCTCTTCTGTTGAAAGCAAGGCTTCAAACATCACTGGTGGCAGCTCAGTGTCCTCACTATCAAGCTCACCGCAGATGGAATCCATCTGGGCCAGGAGACGTGAACACAGAACAGCACTTGGCACACATCTTGGGCTTGAGTTCTTATCCCTTTAAGTCTGAAGACAATTCATCTTTTCCTGCCTTTAGGTAAAGGAATCTGAAGTCCAAAACCCAACTGGTTCCCTTTGCTGCCATCAGGGCACACGTCCCAGATATTATCGAAGGACTCCTACCACACCCTGGTAAATGGTGCACAGCATTTGTCAAAATAAAATGTCTCTGGTGAAACCACTAAACCGTTCTTGAGTTTGGGTGCCTGCAACATGCACATCCTCACTTTGCTGTCAGGGCAGAGAGGACTCTGCTTCTTCGATCGCTAACACACAAGCCTTAGCCTGTTATAAAGCATGTTGCCTCCTCCAATTCCTTTCACAATTCTGACACTGTTTGAGAGAGGCAGGGTTATGGTATGGCCTCTATCTGACAGAAGTCTGAGCCTAGGAGGGTTAAAAACATCCCGGAGGGCTTTTGGATTAAAATGGCAGGAAAAAAATTTTTAAGTAAGTTGAATACTTGCTTTTATCTCTGCTTCCTTCTAAAGTCTTACTAAATGATATATAGAGTTTGTTTTTTAAAAAGCATAAACAGAAGAAGACTTCCATTTCCAGGAAAATGGAGTAGATGTGCTTTTGCCTATCCTTCCTTCTAAATACAACTAAATACTTTGGACACTAGAATAGATTTTAAAAAGCATAATAAAAAGGGTCTGAAATGTGGACAGAGAGCAGCCTGGCTAGAAACTTCGGAGCCCAAGGGATGAAATGGTGGTGAGCTGCCTGAGTTTTCTTTTTGTCCCATATATCCCAGACTAGAAACTGAAGCAACTGGTGAGTTCAAAACACCAATAAAAGCTGGCTCTCTCTAGCCAAACCCAGGAAAAGGGCAGCCTGGAAAGACAGAAACTCACAGACACTAACTACTCTATTCCAGCCAAAAATCACAGAAAAAACTGCAGCCCCTCCCTGCAGACATGCCAGCAAAAGCCAAGTGGGGAGCCCAGACTTTCACCTTCACACACACACTGTATCTATGTACATAGCATATTATTACATAAAAACATATATATAACGCGAACATATAATACATAACAAATATATATATTACATATATATTTATGTATTTTTATGTATTTTATATAATATGCATATATATGTATATAACATATGTAATGTATAACTAATATATGTAACATTAATTAGAATATTTAAAAGTTATACAAAGAAATGGTCAACAAATACAGGAAAAGATGCTCAACATCACTAAGCATTAGGACCCCATTATTCAACAAACACACACACAGACAATAACAAGTGCCCGCGAGGATGTCGAAGTATTAGAAGCCTTGTGCACTGTTGGTAGCAATGTAAATTGGTACAGCCACTGTGGAAAACAGAAAATTAAACACAGAATTACCATATTACCCAGCAATCCCACTTCTTGGTGTATATCCGAAAGAAATAAAAGCAGGATCTTGAAGAGATATTTGCACATCCGTGTCTACTGCAACATTATTCACAATAACCAAGGGGTAGAAGCAACCTAAATGTCCACTGATGGATAAATGGCTAAAGAAAATGTGGCATATATTTATAATGGAATAGGACTCGACCTTAAAAAAGAAAGAAATCTTGTCATTTCTACAATATGGATGAACCATGAGAATATTATAGTAAGTGAAATAAGCCAGTCATAGAAGGACAAATACTGTATGATTCCACTTACATGAGGTATATAAAACAGCTACCTATGCTGTGCCAACAGTTAATAAATTATGCACTTAAAAATGGTTAAGATAGGGGGCGCCTGGGTGGCTCAGTGGATTAAGCCTCTGCCTTCGGCTCAGGTCATGATCTCAGGGTCCTGGGATTGAGCCCCGCATCGGGCTCTCTGCTTAGCAGGGAGCCTGCTTCCCTCTCTCTCTCTGCCTGCCTCTCTGCCTACTTGTGATCTCTTTCTCTCTGTCAAATAAATAAATAAATTCTTTAAAAAAAAAAATTGGTTAAGATGGTAAATTTTAAGCTACGTGGTTTTGACCACAATAGAAAAATTATTTTTAAAACATAGAGTAAAATTAAAATAAAAATTGAAATACTGGCTTAAAAACAAAAAGAAATCTTCAAAATTGAAATAAGAGTTGCTTAGTTGATAATCTATGCAATATATTCAAATGAGTTGAACATTTATACCCACACAAAACCTGCACACAGATGTTTATAGAAGCTTTTATTCATAGTTGCTAAAACTTGGAAGCAACCAAGACGTTCTTCAATACACGAATGGATAAACTGAAACATCCATACAATGGACTATTATTCTGCTCTACAAAGAAATAGCTATCAAGCCATGAAAAGACATGGAAGAAACTTAAATGCATATTAAGTGAAAGAAGCCAATCTGAAAAGGCTACACACTGAATGACTGCAACTATATGATGTTCTAAAAAAGGCAAAACTATGGAGACAGTAAAATAAAAATCAGTGGTTATAAGGGGTTGGGCAATTTGGTGGGATCGACAGGCAGAGCACAGGCAATGTCTGGGGCAGTGAAACTATTCCATATGCTACTATAAAGGTAGATACATGTTATACCTTTGTCAAAACCCAGAACACAATACCAAACTCAATGTACAATACCAAGAGTAAACCTTAAAATAAACTATGCACTCTAGGATAATGATATGTCAGTGTGTCAACTCTCACCTCAAGTACCTAGGAAAAGAAGAACAAAATAAACCCCAAGCAAGCAGAAAGAAAGAAATAATAAATAAATATAAGAACAAAAGTCAATGAAATAAAAAATAGAAAAATAGAGAAAATCAATTAAACAAAGCAATGGTTCTTTGAAAACATCAAGTGGCAAACCTCTAGCAATACCAACAAAGAAAAAAAGAAATAAGACACAAATTACCAATATCAGGAATGAATCGGGACTTTATCACAGATCCGGCACACATCAAAAGATAATACAAGAATACCACTAACAACGAACTCTACATGCATAAATTTGACTTAACTTAAGTGAAATTGACCAATTCCTCAAAAATACAAATTATTACAACTCATCTAATATAAACGATAATTTTAATAGCCCTATAAGTATTAAGGAAACTGATGTTGTAAATTAATAACTGCCAAAAAAGAAATCCCCAGGCCCAGATGGTTTCAATGGAGAATTCCAAAAATGCTTAATTGAAGAAGAACAAACACCAATTCTACAAAATCTTTTCCAGAAAACAGAAGAGGAGGGAATACTTCCCAACTCTCAACTCATACTATAAAGCCAGAACTACCCTAAACCAAAACCAGAAAAAGCTTAATAAAACTTCCAAAACTATTAACCCTCACTATAGTTGTAAAAATCCAAAATATTAACAAATAGAATTCAAAAATAAATAAAAATAATTATAGACCACAACCAAGTGGGGGTTACTGCAGAGATGCAAGTTTGGTTCGATATTTGAGAATCAATCAATATAATCCACCATATTAAAGCTAAAGAAGAAAAATCACATGAGCATATCAATCATGCAGAGTAAAAGTATCTGACAAACTTCAATACCCATTCATGATAAATACTCTTAGAAACAGGAATGGAGGGAAACTTCCTCAAATTTATTTTTTAAATCTATTTTTAAAAAACTACAGTTAAGCTTAGTAGTGAAAGTATTCTTTCCTCCTAAGATTGGAAAGAAGGCAAGGATGTCCACTCACCATTCTTACTCAACATAGTATTGCAAATTCTAGCCAATGCAAGAAGGCTAGAAAAGGAAATTAAAAGGATACAGATCAGAAAGGAAGAAATAAATATTTACTGCCTCTCTTTGCAGGTAACACAATGGTCTATATAGAAAATCCTAAGGAACATAGAAAAAAATTCTAGAACTAGGGGTGCCTGGGTGGCTCAGTTGGTTGAGAGGCTGCCTTCCGCTCCAGTCATGATCCTGGAATCCCAGGACTGAGTCCTGCATCAGGCTCCCTGCTCAGCGGGAAGTCTGCTTCTCCCTCTGACCTTCCCCCTCCTTCATGCTCTCTCATTCTTTCTCTCCCAAATAAATAAATAAAATCTTAAAAAAAAAAAAAAAAAATTTCCAGAACTAGTAAACAAATTTAGCAAGGCTACAGGATAAAAGATAAACACAGAAAAATGAATTGTTTGGGGCACCTGGGTGACTCAGTCAGTTAAGAATCCAACTTTTGATTTCAGCTCAGGTCATGATCTCAGGATCATGGGATTGAGCCCAGTGTTGGGCTCTGCGCTCAGCTGAGAGTCTGCTTGAGATTCTCTCTCCCTCTCCCTCTGCCTCTTCCCCCTACTCACACTGGTGCTTTCTAAAATGAATGAATGAATAAAAATCAATTTGTTTTCTACATACTAGCAATAAATACATGGACACCAAAATTAAAACTCAAATACCACTTATAACCATTCAAAACAAAACCAAAAACTTATGGCTAAATTTAAGAACAGTACAAAGCCTACTTAATGCCAATGAAAAAAATCAAATATATGAATAAATGGAGAGATGTACCATGTTCATTTATTGGAAAACTAAACAGAAAAGATGTCAATTCTCCCCCAATTCGTATATATGAGTTTAATGGAATTCCTATCAACATATTTGCAGGACATTCTGTAGATAAAGTTTATTCTAAAATTTATGTCAAAAGACAAAAAAATGAGTATAAGTAAAATAATTTTAGGGGAAAAAAAAGTGGGAGGAATCGATCTGATTTCCAGACTTTTTATAAAACTACAGTAATCAAGGTTGTGTGGTATTTGGTAGAGGGAAAGCCATATAGATTAATGGGAACAGAACAGAGGAGGGTCAGGGTGCCTGGGTGGCTCAGCTGTTAAGCGTCTGCCTTCGGCTCAGGTCATGACCCTGGGTCCTGGGATGGAGCCCTGCATTGAGCCCTGCATCGAGCCCTGCATCGGGCTCCCTCTCCCACTCCCCCTGCTTGTGTTCCCTCTCCCGCTGTGTCTCTCTCTGTCAATTAAATAAATAAAATATTTAAGAAAAAAAAAAAGAACGGAGGAGGGTTTGGAGATGGACACTTACAAATATGCCCAACTGACTTCCGACAAATATATTCAATGGAGGAAAGATGGCCTTTTCAACAAAGGGTGCTGGAGCAAAGAAGCAAAAAATGAACCTCAATAGAAGTCTCGCACTTTACATAAAATTAACTCAAAATGGATCACAGACTTAAATGTAAAACGTAAAACTATAAAACTTTTAGGAAAAAAAAGACAAAATCTTCAGAATTGAGGGGTAGGCAGAGTTCTTAGAAATGACACCAAAAACATGTTCCACAAAAAGAAAAATATCTTAGATAAACTGGACTTCATCAAAGTTAAAAACAAAACAAAACAAAAACAAACAGAAAGGTCTTAGGAATTAAAAAGCCTGATAAAAAATTCAACAGGGTGTTTGGAATGCAAAGCTGAGGGAATCTGCTGGAATGTAGAGGGAGAAAACATGAGAGGGAGAAAAGGGAGAAAACACAAAAAATTAGAAAATCAATTCAGGAGAACCAAGATCCAAAAAAATAGCAACTTCAGACAAAAGGAAGACAGAAAAGGAAATCACCAAATGAGACACCAAAATTCCTCACAATGCAAGGATAGGAGTCTCTACATTACATGGGGACACCATTTATTATATATATATACAAATATATATTATATATAAATATATATTTATTAATAAATAATAAATGCACACAGCAATGTATATCATCAAGATATTTCTGAACACTGTAAACAAAGGGGAAACTGATAAACTTCTAGGGAAAAAAAAAATGGGTCACACCCAAAGGGCTGATATTAGAATGACTTCGGACTTCCTATGCACAACAACGAAAGCTAAAACACATGGTACAGCAATGCTCTCAAATATCTGAATGAAATGATTCTGAGCCAGAATTTTATACACAAGGTTTCACATGTGTGAACATAAAATAAAGACACTTCCAGATCTGCAAGATCTCAAAAATTTACCTACTATGCATGAGGAAGCTACCACAGGATAAGCTCCACCAAAATGAGGAAGTAAAACAAAAAACGAGTCAGGAAATCTAACAAAAAAGCGAGGCAAAGAGAATGACTAAGAAATTCCAAGGTAAGACTGTAAATTAGGCCTAGAGAGCAACCAAACCAGATTTTACTGAGTTAGGAGACTGAGATTTCTTCAAGATAAAATGACAGAACACATAAATACATTTAAAAGTACTTTTTTAAAAAATGATTTCTACAGCCTAGGGGTTAGTTTGGGGTTAAACTGCTGGAAAGAACAGAAAAGACAGACCAAAAAATTGAAAAAGATTATTAATTCCAATGAAAACAGAGTTATACAGAAAAAGAACAGTAATCCTAGTCCACCAGAAGATTCTGCAAGAACAGTGTTTTCGTACATGTAAAAACTAATAGTACCATAACTAACATATTGCCAAAACTTACTGCTTTTGCAGCAGAATGAGAAGTGAGCATGATTGCAGGTATTTGGGGAGAAGGGTGTGCAGGGGATGACAGAGAGCTAAATTTTCACTTTCCATACTATATAATGCCTAAAATGGAGAAAAAAAATCAGGAACTAGCAATATCGGCATTTTGAAACATATCAAATGAACCAACAAAAAGTAGTTGTCTCTGGGACCTTGCAGTGACAGAGGAAGGCCCCCACAGGGAACTGCTTGAAGTTTTGGGGAACAAGCTTAGTTTGCCTATGTGAGTATTTAAGTTTTGAAAAAATATAAACTCCAAACAGAACAAAATCTTTCACAGCCATTACACAGCTGGACCAGAACTTGAACTCATGCAACTGAGTTCCCAATCAGGTGTGCTAATTTGTGACCTCGTAAAGGGCCTGTGTCTTCCTAGTTCCACACCCGCCTAGCACAGAGCCAGCCCTCAAACATGTTTCTGAATGAATGGGAGAAAGTTAAAGAATGGGATTACTTTCATAATGCCAGCAAATGAATGAGAAGGGCATTCCAGGCAGAGGAAACAGCAGAAGCAAAGATAGGAAAGGGAATGTGTGTGAGAGAGAGAGCTCAGCAAGACAGGGACAAGGGGAGGAGGGGCAAAGAGAAGCAGCCAGAAAACCCAGAGGCTGCTGGCGGGAGATGCAGTGAGGCTGGGTGCTTGGAGCCCTGTGGCAGGAGCGTGGGCGCACATTGGTGCCCTGAGGATGGATCTGGGGGCCCTATGTATTTGAGCCTTAGGTTTTTTTGTTACTGTTTTGCAATGATGACAATGACACTTATTTCTCCCAGTAAATTGTTTCTTCTCAAATGGTTTCGGCTTTTTGGAATCTAAAGTAGTATCAGGCTCTCTAAAATCCTGAGGTCTTTTCCAGTTCACCCAACTACAGCACAGCTGGTTCCTCTTAGTAGCCCCTGAAGGGGCAACTCCGCAGGGGAGGACAGGGCAAGCAAAGCCTCGTGGAATCCCTACAATGCCACCTTCACCCATTTTTTGGACCTCTTTTTGTTTTTTACAAAAGCATGAAAATCCAGAGTATAAAGGAATCATCAC
This sequence comes from Potos flavus, assembly GCA_028534135.1. Taxonomy (NCBI): domain Eukaryota; kingdom Metazoa; phylum Chordata; class Mammalia; order Carnivora; family Procyonidae; genus Potos; species Potos flavus. Next base: position 46,165,557 of record CM052885.1, on the reverse strand, counting down.
CTCTAGGTGAATATTTGCATCGGATATTACCATTATTCACACATTAATTTCATCCAAAGTCAAGTATAGCGGACACTTGGACAATAGGAGTTTCAATGGCTTGAATCTAGATGCATATTTTTTTTCTTAAATACAGTACCGTTCTGTAAATGTTATTTTCCTTATGATTTTTTCTTTTTTTTTTTTTTAAAGTAGGCTCCAAGTGGGGCTTGAACTCACAACACTGAGATTAAGACCTAAACTGAGATCAAGAGTCAAACACTTAACTCACTGAGCCACCCAGGTGCCCCTCCTCATGATTTTCTTTTCTTTTTCTTTTGTTTTAAAGATTTTATTTATTTATTTGACAGAGAGAGAGAGATCACAAGTAGGCAGAGAGGCAGGCAGAGAGGCAGGCAGAGAGAGAGGGGGGAAGCAGGCTCCCCGCTGAGCAGAGAGCCCAATGCGGGGCTCGATCCCAGGACCCTGAGAGATCATGACCCTGAGAGACTTCGACCCTGAGTCGAAGGCAGAGGCTTTAACCCACTGAGCCACCCAGGCACCCCATGATTTTCTTAATATTTTCTTTCCTCTAGCTTCCTCTATTTCAAGAACACAGTATATAATACATATACAAAATGTGCGTTGACTATTTATGTTATCGGTAAGACTTGCAGTCAACAGCAGGCTACTAGTAGTTAAGTTTTGGGGGCGTTGAAAGTAATATGAGGATTTTCAACTGTTCAGGGGTCAACACCCCAGCCCCTGTGTTGTTCAAGGACCAACTGTATTTACTTTATGCCAAGCAGTCTGCTGAAATACAAAGTTCCCGATTTTAAAAAACTTACTTTCTGATGGCAGAATTACTTATAAGATAACAATACAATTGGCGTAAACAAAAGTATGGTAGAAACACAAAGGAATAAAAGACTACTTAAGGGGGTGCCTGGGTGGCTCAGTCGGTTAAGCCTCTGACTCTTGATTTCGGCTCAGGTCATGATCTCAGATCGAGCCCTGCATTGGAGTGTGGAGTGTGGCTCCACACCCAGTGTGGAGCCTGCTTAAGATTCTCTCTCTCCCTTTCCCACTGCCCCTTCCCGCCACTCACACTTCATCTCTCTCTTTAAAAAAAAAAAAAGACTTAAGTTTTTTAATGTATAATATCAAACAGAAGTGAAAGTAAGACACTAACAAACTCCCACATACTCACTACTCCGCTTCGATCATAACCCTTTGCCAATTTTGTCTCTTCTAAATCCACTCATTAACTTTAAGACATCATGTATTTCATCCACAAATATTTCAGCATATATCTCTAACAGATAGAGACTCTTCCTTTAAACACAGTATGAATCTGAATTGTGAAAACCAAGTTTTTAAGATGTGAGGTATAATTTACATATAATAATAATGTACAGATCTTCAGGTGTTCACTTGAGTTCTAACACTTGTATAGCCCTGTATAACCACTACCCCAAACCAGATATAGAATGTTTCTATGGCCCAGGAAGTTCCCACACGCCTCCTCTAGTCAATTTCCCACACTCAGATGACCACTTCTGATCTCTGTTACCATAGATCACTTTTGCCTGTTCCTGGACTTTTATAAATAGAATCATAGAATATGTATGAGTAAGAGGTTTCGAGTCCAAGAAAAGGAAAATCCATTTCTGGAGGAAAGAACTACACATATAAAATATAAAGGTATATTCGCAGAATGCTGAGAAGCTCAAGAAGAATAAAAACCAGGATTGGTAATAGACGAGACTAGAAGAGGAGGCTCACTGGAGAGCTAGGGTTTCTGGATTAAACTCCATAGTTAGTTCTGGGAATGAAGTCATAAAATAAACTCTTCCCGATGCACAAGCATTTCTCTGGCCTTAAAAGTTGGTCTGTTTTCTCAGTACGCCCCTTTCTCCTCAATCCTCCAGCTAAGGGTGACCAAGACGGAAGAAGCAAGCTCTACCCCCAAGCCTCTTCACTCTCATCTTGTGCTGAGGCTCCTCTGCCATCCCAGGGAAGGAACAAGCCTCCCCAAACCCCCCAACACCTTTCTTATGAGAGGGCACATTTTCAACAAGCAATCCCAAGTCTGAGGGGCAGCCTTACCATTATCTGGATTTCTCTCTTGCACACCTGGAGATCGTGCTCATTGTTGACAAACATGCGTTTCAAGGCACATTTCATTCCATTGCTCGTCCTCACCAGAAACACGATGGCAAATCCACCTGTGAGGGAAACACACATACAAGCTCTTTTTGAGTCATGTTCAAAAAGCCAGTCAGATACCACGGCGGCTGCAGCTTTGCGCTGTCAGTGTTAATGGTACTGATGCATCATCAGCTGCGACTAAGGGCTGGCCTGGCCTAGAAGGCACTCTTGGATTCAAGGGTCTCAGGGATATTACTATGGGATTGGCAAGAGTTAGAAAAACTGCTCCTGAACACCTATGTCAGGAAGAAAGGAGAACAGTAATTATCTTGCAAAGAACCTACCAATAAACAGATAAACAAACAGATAGAAGAAAAAAGAACTACATTCCAACCACTGTCCTAGGCACTTTGAGGTCTTATTTAATTCTCACTACAATCCTGTGAGGCTGGGTATTATTTTTCCCTTAAAGACAATGACTAGGTAAAGAATTCAGAGGCTCAAAGAGATTTGATTCAACCAAGAACTTAAAATAAAAAAAAAATTAAATCCGCCACTTAACCAGAGAGGCTTGGAAAGTATTTTAATAATTGTTATAATAATAGTCAAATTCAAGACGCTTTCTCTTCCTTCTCAACCCTCCTCACCCCTCCCCCAACTCAGATCAACAATTGACCTTGAGGATTCCTCCTGCCTTTCCTGCCTGGTGGGCTACTGAGAAGACACAAAATACAGGTGTCAAAGTGTTCCTTCACACAGCAGACGCCAGGAAAGTATACCTCAATTACTGGGCAGAAGTTTTTTTTTTTTTTAAAGATTTTATTTATTGGACAGAGAGAGAGAGATCACAAGTAGGCAGAGAGAAAGGGGGAAGCAGGCACCCCGCTGAGCAGAGAGTCAGGTGCGGGGCTCGATCCCAGGACCCTGAGATCATGACCTAAGCCGAAGGCAGAGGCCTTAAGCCACTGAGCCACCCAGGCGCCCCTGGGCAGAAGTTTTAATGCCCACATCAAATCTTTCTCTTAAAGACCAAAATTCATTAAAAATTGTTTTATATAACTCTAACAGAAATTCTCAAATGCTCTGGATTGGTTACGCCTTAGCATTCCACAGATTCTTAGAACTCCCGGGGCACCTGGGTGGCTCAGTGTGTTAAAGCCTCTGCCTTCGGCTCGGGTCATGGTCTCAGGGTCCTGGGATTGAGCCCTGCATCGGGCTCTCTGCCTAGCGGGGAGCCTGCTTCCCCTTCTCTCTCCTCCTGCCTCTCTGCCTACTTGTGATCCCTCTCTGTCTGTCAAATAAATAAATAAAATCTTAAAAAAAAAAAAGATTCTTAGAACTCCCTCCTTCCATCTCATTCCCCAAACCCTGTAGGAGGTGTTCAGTGCCATTGTTAACAGGGGTTATAGAGAGATACGGTGCAGCAAAGCTGTCAAAGCTGAACGCTTTGGGATAAGCAGCAGTAAGACTGGGCACTTAGTCCATCTGCCTGCTCATAGACCATCATACTTTAGCTTGAACCATCCCGCGTATTGACCCTGGGTAGCAAAAAAAAAGTTGCGAGGCTCTTCTTTGCACACAAGTGATCACTAACTGGATGGAGAGGGACACAGAGGGAAGTCAGCAGTGTGGGACGTTGAGCTGAGGCTATCGTGTAGTGCTGGGGCTAGCAGCCACATGCAAAACTGATAGACAGCAAAAGCAGTGACTCTCTAGATCTTCAGGCAGAAGACTGGAGTCCTGTTGAATCTCTCTCTACCTCCTCGGAGGCCCAGCGGCACCTGAGCACCTGCCAGCTGATGTCCGGGCCATTTCCTGGTGTAGCCTCACAATGTACATTCTTTTTCAAGTCTCCTTGTCTAGGTTTCTGCAGCTTGTAACCACAGAGAGCCTCAATAAGAAAGCACTCTTGCATGTTTTCATCCAATACACACATAATTCTGTGTTTACAAAAATGTTAATGGGCTCAAATGTCCCAAGTGTGCATGATGACAATGTTTACCAGGGACTGCATGTTTGTAGATTTCCTATCAGTGTCCTTCTTCAGGAGTCAGGTGAACACGAAGATTTGCCATAAAGTCTTTAATTTCCACAGTCATCTTGAATCTTCGTATCTCAGTAACATTTCCTATTTTCTCATAATACTTTACAGTCCACTCACACTGCTCAATTGTCAATTTTAATTCTAGAAATTTACTTTAAAAATGTGTTTAAAACCCTCCCATGTATTGACAAGTAGAGGTGTTACGACACACACACACAATCTCAATTTTAAGATGTGTTGTTTTTTACATTTGAGTTTTTAGGATATCGGAATTTTTCTTGTAATAAATGTGTACATTGAACGCAGTAGTTAATCTTCTTTTCCCCAAAAAGCTATTAAATTCATGATGTGTCTTATTTCCAATCAGAATCAGAAATGCTAATTATAAAATGTCTATGTGCATTCATAATTATTTTGTAAACAGTCCGAGTACTCATTTTATAGGTATTTGAAATTTTTAAAGAGTTTTATTTATTTATTTGAGAGAGAGAGAGAGAGCACAAGCAGGACAGAGCGAGAGGGAGAAGCAGGCTCCCCGCTGAACAGGAAGCCTGATGAGGGGCTCGCTGCCAGGACCCTGGGATCATGACCTGAGCCAAAAAGGCTGACGCCTAACCAACTGAGCCACCCAGGCACCCCAGGTACTTCAATTAAAAAAAAAAAAATCATAGAACTACAGACTTTGTATCAGCAGTGCTCCTAGAGAGCATTAATCTGAGCATTTTGCTTTATGAGGAGACAACCAGAGTGAGGCTTAGAAGTCTCATGGCTAATTATGCGGAACCTGTCATTCTGCTGACTGTCCAAACAACGCTCTTTCCACTTTACTCACCTCAGAGAAAGCCTGTGTAACAGCCCCTTTAGATATTAAGGAGACACCCGACAGTGCTACAGAAACCGAGCCGGGAAGGACCATTTCTACAGTTCCTCGATGCCCGGAACCACGGAAGGATAGAGCAGTCCTTTCAGAAGCAGGTTGATGATGCAGCAATTCGGGACAACTGCGACCAGATGGGAGCAGTGTAGTTTTCTTTGCCAGGTGGCAAGATGACCTTTCCAGCTGAAACCGAAGAAATGTGGCAGATGCCTACATCACGATCCAGGCAAGCATGAAGGGTTGAGATGAGCCAGCCAAGATTCTCCAAGCCTGTGACCATCACAGATCTGAAGGTAAAACAATGAACCTGTGTGCCTAACAGAGATGGAACCACATGATTTAGCTTCTAAGCCCACAAAAGGGCTTATTTGCAAGTGAGAAGCATGGAAATCAGAGCTCCTTGATCAAATTCAAAGGCTGCTAGGATGTGTCGGTTTAAAGATGCTGGTCACTATCAGTGTGCAACTGACCGGACTAGAGATGTAAGTTACTTGGTTAGAAAGAAGAGGGGAGACTGCACCACTGGAGGTACTGCTCTAGCACAGGCCCGGGGCCCCCATACAGATCAGGGTATGAAGATTCTCGGCCACGGCTAAACAGAGCTCGGGCTGTTACACAAGAAGGCAACTGTAAGACTGTCAGCAGAGATGCGTATTTCAGATTGAGTTGCATCCCAAGACCTTGATTAAATGGAAAAACCTAAAGCTGAGCTGGGGACAGTTTGGACAGAGGTAAGAAAAGCTAACGTGCAGGAGAGCCTGTGCCAATCTGCCCACTGGAATCTGTGCCAGTCTCTCAGCCTACTTGCATTCTTTTCTGAAATGCTAAGATATTCCCTATGATTGCTCTGGAATCCATTTTGGGGGGAAATTCATGAATTTATGGAATCACAAAGGGAAAAAGGATTCATTCCATGGTGTGAGGTAAGCAAGTGAAACAGCCGTGATAAATTTTGACACAGACACACTTTAGCCTCTTAAATATGTCGGAATATTCTTTTATTTCCACAAAGAAACATGCTTTCTCCCACTTTCCCTAAAATATATAGCACTCTTGGGTATATCTCCCACTCATTTTTTTTTTTAATTTTGGCTTTTAAAATTTTTTTAAAATTCAACATATACTATATTATTAGTTTCAGGTAGAATTTAGTGGATTCATCACTTACATATAACACCCAGTGCTCATCACAAGTGCCCTCCTTAATGCCCATAATCCACTTACCCCATTCGCCACCCACCACCCCTCCAGCAATCCTCAGTTTATTCCCTACAGTTAAGAGTTTCTTATGGTTTGCCTCCCTGTTTTCATCTTATTTTATTTTTCCTTCCCTTTCCCTATGTTCACCTGTTTCTTAAATTCCACGCATAATTGAAATCATATGGTATTTGTCTTTCTCTGACCGACTTATTTTGCTTAGCATAATACCCTCTTGTTCCATCCATGTCATTGCAAATGATAAGATTTCATTCTTTTTTTTTTTTAAGATTTTATTTATTTATTTGACAGACAGAGATTCCCAAGTAGGCAGAGAGGCAAGCAGAGAGAACAGGGGAAACAGGTTCCCTGCTGAGCAGAGAGCCCGATGCGGGGCTCGATCCCAGAACCCCGAGACCACGACCCGAGCCGAAGGCAGACCCCCAACCCGCTGAGCCACCCATAAGCCTATACTGTCTTCTGACCGTCACCTGCATCAGTCCATCACCTGCATCAGTCCATCACTGTAAACAGTTCCTGGTGCCTCTTCATAGGCAACCACCCCCTGCCGTACTATCTCATGTAACTTGTGATCCGCGATCTGTCCTGTGAATTAGTTTTGCTTGCTCCAGAATAAATGGAATCATACAGTATGTACTATTATGTCTGGCTTCTTCTGTATAACATTTCTGAGATTCACTCTCATTGTTACATGTATCAGTAGTTTGGGGTTTTTTAAACTGCAGACTAATATTGCATTATATAGATATTCTCCACAATTAGTTTAACCATTCACCTGTTAAAGAGCATTTCCACTGTTTCTACTTTGGGCTGTTATAAATAAAATGTTCATACGGAAGTCCATTTTTTGTAGCTATAAGCATTTACTTCTCTTGGGTAAGTAACTAGGAATGGAATTGCTGGGACATATGGTAAGTGTATATGCAGCTTTATAAGAAACTACTAAATAGTTCTCCACAATAGTGGTACCATTTTGCTCTCCCAGTAGCTAGACAGGAGTGTTCTGGTTGTTCCACACCCTCGTCAATGCTTGATATTGTTCATCTTTTTCTTTTAACCATTCTAGTGAGTGCGTAGCGATATTTCATTATGATTTTAATTTGTGTTTCCCTATAGATCTTTCAGCATTTAAACTCCTAGGATTAGCCACTCTCCAGCACTTCCTGACAAAAGGCTTTAATAAGCATAGGATCACAGTCACTGTTGGATTACCGAGGTCACATGGACTTCTACCTCTCCAGCAAAGAGGATAGAAGTGCCTAGTTATCTTCTGTGAGAAGCAGACAAGTGAGAAGTTATACCTAGAGAGAGATTTATCTAATCTCTAAAGATTTTTCAACTCTGACACCAACAAGAGATCCTGGCCCTCAGTGTCATTTTCATGGCTGAAGCTTTTTAAGCAGAACCTTCTCAGGAGCCTCCTCATGATACTCAACATCAGCAATGGGGCTTCTGAAAAACGAAATGTAGTACCTTTCCCGGCTTTGTCTCAAAGACTGAATCATGCTAGATAGTACCCGGCCCCAGAGGCTGCTCTGAATCAATCAGGACCTGACCAGAGACTTCCACTGAGCAAAGAAAAGTGAGGGATGGGGGTACAGGGGGGTAAGGTGATGGGGAAGAGAGGAAACACACCAAAGTGACCATCTCCAGATAGTGCACAGAGATGGGAAACAGCTGGGCAGACAATAAGAATGATCAGACCCAGGACGAAGAGACAACAGAAGCCCGGCACGGTGCTGAGATAGGGTTTCTGGATATTTTAATATTGGGCATAGATGCTAGCCACAAAAATCCACGACCCGCTTATTTCCTACAGGTAAAGGAAACCTCATTTCCTAACATAAGTCCCATCTACACTTTTAGGAATGGCTTCCACTTATCTGAGATGAAAGGAACCAGAGGATACTAAAAGGAGAAAAACCTCATCCGGACCATATTCTGCTCTTGTCTTTCACTTTTCCACCCTACAGACTCTCTGTTTCCCTTTCAAAATAGGATTTAACCCAGTGAATGCCGTTTACTTAATGCAGTTTCTCTTCAAATGACACAAGGAAGAGAAGATGAGCATAAGACAACCCTCAGAAGCTTTTCTAAAGAATTGGACAGAGAATCCAGTTAAAGTGGAATTTTGCCAGGAGACAGAACAGTAAGGGCAACGCTGGACACATTGCTGGATCTCTTTGGCCTCCATTTTCTCAACTGCAGAAATTTTGACTGATGGGCACCTGGGTGGCTCAGTTGGTTAGGCAACTGCCTCCAGCTCAGATCATGATCCTGGAGTCCCGGGTTTGAGTCCCGCATCAGGCTCCCTGCTCAGCGAGGAATCTGCTTCTCCCTATGACCCCCCCCTTCTCATGCTTTCCCTCTCTCTCAAATAAATAAATAAAATCTTAAAAAAAGAAATTACGACTAAACTAGTGGCTTTTAAACAGTTTCTCAGAGCCCTAGGACGCAGGCATTTCACTGGCCCCAGGAGGAAAAAAGGACGCCACATAAAGGTAGGACTCTGCACACAGCTTCTTTCTATCTGTTTAATATTAATTCTGAAAAAGACACTGGGAAAAAAAGGGTTGACTCTGCTTTAAAGGAGAAGGAAAAATGTACCCAAAAATATTCTATAGTTTTACATAAAAGTATTTTATCAAGAGAAAAGGATTATACCACTGCAAGTCATCCAAAGGGCCCTTACCTACACGCCTGCTGCGGATATAAATACGTACAGACAGCTTCTGGGGCAGGGACTGTGCACTGAGCCCATGCAGTCTTCCTCTACAGTCCCACCGGTTAGGCTCCAACCCTGGCTCAAGCAGGCCACGATCTCCGAGAAGCCTGGTCCTTTTATCTATCAAGGGCAGCTGATATCTCCCTCACACTTAAGGGGAGGATTACATGATAAGCAGAGCACGAAGCACATAAAAGGTATGTGATGGATACAGGGTTCCATCCTTAACTCCCCCCCTAAATCCTTTGTATTTGTATACCTAACTTATTATGAAGTTCTAAGTCCAGAATATCTTCTTGAAATCAAGGGCATAAAATCCAAATGACAATAGGGACCAGACAGATCGTGCAAAGGAGGGAAACAAGTCCAGGTATTACAAAATATCTAGACAGGGGCCAGTGACACAGACTCGCTGTCAGAAAGACCATGGCATGGGGACCGCACCAACCAGAAAGGGCACGCCCCATGCTCATACGCAGTGGCTCCTCAAATCTAGCCCATCGCTGCCACGGAGGATTGCGGGGTGAGGGCTGCCAAGTTTTTTGACTTTCAAGAGAAGCTGGACTTTTCTGTGAAATCTCCTGATTTTTATTTATTATTATATATATATATATTTTTTAAGTGGGCTCCATGCTGCGGTTGGCAGGGCTTGAACTCATGACCTTGAGATCAAGATCTGGACTGAGCTCAAGAGTCAGACACATAACCAACTGAGCCACCCAGGTGCCCCCAAAATCTCCTGATTTTTAAATCTGGGCAACAAATTAAAAAAAAAAAAAAGAAAGAAAGAAATCTTTCAAAACCTGTGCAGTTAAGGAAATCTATTTCCAGGTTGGGATTGAACCAGAGAACTCTGCTTTGATCTTTGAGAGCCTTGTGAAGGAAGCAGGGCATGTATTACAATCTCCATCTGGCCAGCTGGGAAACTGAGGCACTGAGAAAAGCCTAGGTGGCCTTAGTCCTGCCACTTAGCAGCAAGGCCAGGACTAGAATACAGGTGTGCCAGTTCCTGGCCCTCACCCTGGTCCACTCTTTCCTGCCCCCATTTCCACCCTTTAGCAGTAAACCATGCACGGCTCTGCTATGAGGGGAGGGAAGGGAAAAGACACAGCGACAGGCCAGGGGGCCTCTCCAGCTGACCAGGTGGGAGCTTGGGTGCGCGGTCTGCAGTGTCTGTGAGCTCCCACAGACCCTGACAACCGAGAGGCCGACCAACACCCACCTACTGTGCATTCACATCGAGGACGACTTCGCCAAAAGTTGCAGAAGGAACAAAAATTTTCAACACTCTGGCACAGATGGCAAGGAGCACAACACAGATTTTACAGGAGAAAAGGTCAATTTGCATCATTTGTCAACACTGATTTCAGGGGGGACTTGGAGTTTGTTGTTTTCTTTTTTTTAACCTCAATCTCTCCTTATTTGCCTCAAATTAAAAATCCACCATGTGCCAGCTCCTTCTGGGGAATATGTCTAAGCAGCCCTTCCTCAAGCAGAAAGAACACCCAGATGGGGGAAGACTAGAGATATTCAACTTTCTCCCGCCCCCCCGGCACCCCCCATCAGGAACCGTGGGCACAAAGTCAGAGACTGGCAAACTCTGGCAGTGGTGCTGAAACACCAACCCATCCCAGTAAGTCCACAGCCAAGGCTGAATGTGGGGCAGATGGCAACGGGCTCTTCCTTTCCAGCACTGGGACAACTGGAGAGCAGCCCCAGCTTGGGGTGCGGGGGGAGGTGTCTCTGGAGGGCTTGGCAGAAGTCTCTTCAAAAAAAGAGAGAGAGAGACATTTCCAGGAAAGGCACCTGGCTGCCTGGAACAAAAGGTTCGAGTTTAAGAAATTGAGTTGGCTCACACAGCCCAGAGGCGTGGGAAGAAGTACCACACACAGAACCAGAACCAGGACGCGAGGGGCTGCGTCTGCCAGCAGCTAAGGCCAAGCATGAGAGAGCCTTCCCCGAGTTCCCCGGCCCCACCGTCACTGTCTCGTTCCCATGGGCTTAGCAGAGGAGAGAGAAAGGGTAAGACACATCAGTAGGGCCACGTTCTTTGTTCACTTAAATCCACTGAGCAGCTTCCCTGGGTCAGATGGAGCCATTTTCTGTCCTCTCTACTACAGCCAGGGTGATAATCTTTTAAAAACGGAAAGTGAGGATCGTTCAGCTGAGTGGAGCTCCTCAGTGGCTCGCTTGGAACTGTGAATAAAGTTCCAAATGCTGGTGATGGCCTGCGAGGCCCTACGTGATGGGACGTGATCTCTCGGCAGCCTCACTCCTACACCCCAGCCTGCCACCGCTCTCTGCGGTCCAGCCCCAACTGCCTTCTCTCTTCCTCAATCTTGCTTATACTCCGCCCTCCCTAGAGATCTCTGTGCATGCTACTCCCTTTGCCCTATGCACCTTGGCCTGACCAGCTCCTAAGCATCCTTTGGGTTTCAGGCTGTTCCTTGGATGAGGCTTCCCTGATTGCCCCTGGCCCTATCCCTTCTTCTAATTTAAGTTAAATCCCTTGTTACACACAGCACCCTCCACTTTTCCTTTGGGACATATCAGGAGTGTAATTAAATACTTAGGTAGGTAATTCCTGGTTTGATGCCTTCTTCCCCTGAACCCTATAAAGCGCACAAGATCAGGGACAATGACTGACTCACTGTGCCCACTGTCACCCAGCACTGTGCCCGCTGCATAAAAGGCACTCGGTATTTGTGACACAATGTGTCTGCCCAGCACTGAAATGGATACCCTCCCCCCAAGAAAAAAAACCCAAAACAACAGAAAACACGACACAGTCCCAGGCTTTCAGAGGATTAAACTCTAGTTTGGAATAGAAGGGACACATTTTGAGAAAAGGTCCCCTGGGGATAAGGGAGTCTACCCCTATAGAGAAAAGCCCTGAGTGCTCAGCCTCGCACTACAGAGGGCCATGGGAGACGAGAGCCGACTGGACGGTCCCGTGGGCAGTGTGCTCATGGTGCGGCATCGTGGGGAGCTGCAGAGAAACCTCTGTGCTGTCACACAGTGACACTTTCTCTATGCGCCATCCCTTCTTTTAAAAATAACACTTGAGCCAGAAATGAAAACCCTCTTCGGTGGAGAAGGAAAAGAAATCAAACACCCCCATGCTCCATCCTGCATCATCCCTCCTCTGAAGAAGTAGAGAGCCTCTTGGGCCTGAACTGCCTCACTCTCTCTAAGCCACTGGTGCCAGTGATCTTCTGATAAGTAGTGTCCAAACAGAACGGCTGAGGTCGGCTCCGTCAGCCCCCAACTGCAGACACCCGAGCTCTGGTGTGTGTTTCCACCAAGCCTTGATGTGTGTTACTGGTCCACACTCTCCGAAGGAGAACTGGGGTTTTGGCAAAGGCAAAGGATGGCTGACATTCTCTCAGCTCTCCACTGTTAATTCTAGAGCATTCCACCTTCACTTCGTGCTAAAGCCTTTAGTCTGAGGTCCAGGATTTCTGGATGTATAACCTATCACTGCCATAAGCCATCCCCGAGGTGTGGTCCCTCCCCCTGGACTTGGGCACAAGCTCACAGTTTCCTTCCCCTCCCAACGCCTGCCATCACCAAGTTGATTTCACGGAGTCTTTACAATTCTATCCCTTAAACCTCTCCAGGATCCATCCTCTCTACCCCATCCTGGGTGCTCCTTCACACTCTCCTCTTTTCTTACCAGGAGAACTAAAACAGAGTCCTCAGTTTCTGTGCCCTGAATCTCTTTCTCTTCTAAAACTCCTCTCTAATAATTCCTCTTAAAAGCATTCATTAGTTCCCCAACTCATATCTAATAATTCCTCTTCCCCAATTCATATCTAATAACTCCTCTTAAAAGTGTTCATTAGTTCCCCAGAATAAAGACCAAATTCCTTTCACAGCAGCATGTAAGAAACTTTATATCTTCCATTTTATTTAGAAAAATTTCAAACACACAGTAAAGTTGAGACAATCATACTTCAAATAGCCACACACGCACCACCTAGAGTCTGCAACATTAACATTTCTGTATACTTGTTTTATCACATATACATCATCCATCGTTGCAAATATAAACTCATCTTATTTTTGACCCATTTCCAAGTAAGGTGCAGACCTCAGTGCACTTCATCCTAAATGCTTTAGCGTGCATATCCTTAATTTGTGTCCAGAGTTCATGGTTCTTTTTCGGGGGAGGGAAGGAGGGCAGAAATAAAATCAATTTACGGTGAAACGTACAAATCTTAAGTTTTTTGTTGGGTGAGTTTTGATAAATACATACTCTCAATGTAACCCAGTCCCCTACCACAATATCAGATCTTTCCATCACTCAGAAAATTCCCTCATACCCCTTTCCAGACAATCCCATCCTTGTATCCCCCCTAGAGACAACCACTGTTTTGACTTTTTCATCTATTGCTGGGTTTTGCAGGCTTTAGAACTTCATATAAATGGAATCATACAGTACAGGCTTTTTTGTAAGGATCTTTCACTCACCATAATAGCTTATACTGTTGAGTGTATCAGTATATTACTCTTATTGCTAACCTATTTATCCTTTCTTTTACAGAGAGACATTGAGTTATTTCAAATTTGGAGCTATTATAGCTCTATATGCATTCTTGTACAAGTCTTTTGTATCATAAAATAAATATTTCTTTTGGGTAAATAACTAATACCCAAGAGTGTAAGTGCTGAGCCACAAAGTAGGTGTATATTTAATTTTTTAAGAAACTGCCAGACCTTTTCCCAAAGTGCTTATATCATTTTATACCCCCACCAACAACATATGACAGCTCTAGAACCTTTATAATTTAAAGACAGTCCTGCCTCCCCCAGCTCCAGCTCCCAACGATCCCTCCTTCTCCACCACCAAGCTTTCAGAACTTGAACCTTTCTGCCGCTTTATCCCCGGGAGGAAGGCTCACCTGTGCTATTCCCTCCACCTAGAATATCCTGTCCCAATCTTCAGCTTGATAAAAGTTCCCCTCTTCTGTGAAGTCCTCCCTTTTCCTGACAATCACCCCAGGCTTTCATATTACCACACATTTGGCCATTACCTCTACTGTCACACTTCCCACAATGTGTTGTGATTATGTGCAATATGTTGATCTCTTCGCTGGACAGGCTGAGGCCAAGAGGGAGCTCTTTTCTGCCTTGGTCGCAATAATGCTTGTTATGTTATCATATTTTATGACATACTCTATGATACTTTACAAAGTGTTTTTTTTTTTTTTTTACATAAAGCGTACTATTTACAATTTATGATACTTGAAATGTCATCATTAAACCCCAGTTTAAGGACTTTGAATACTGTGAAATCATAGAGATTCAGTGTGGCTAGGAGATGGGGGGCACTTAAGAAATGGGTCACCAAAGAATATTAAAATGTCAAGAACTTCTTATTCGTCTTGGAATCCTCAGGGCTAGCACAGTGCTTGGTACATGATAGATGATGAACAGAGGTCTCATAAATAGCAAATCCAATAATGTTGTTTCCATGCTTATGAATCCCCATCTTAATGTGGTATACAAGACCCAGCATAATCTGCAGCCCACACTGAACTGAGCTGTCTGGGCAGCGTCCTCTGATGCCGCCACACTGTTTCCTTATATTCTCTATCTGGAATACCTGTCTTCTGTTTCCTTAGTAAACTGTGGCTCTAAATATGAGTGTAGCTCAAACCAGAACTCCTTTGTGAACTTTCACCTCACAGAATGCCCACCCCCACGTTATCTTCTTACCCTAAGTATATCCCACCTGTCTGCATACCAGTCTGTCTCACTAGGGCTATATTCTTTCAGAAAACAAAGATTTTACTTTATGATTATACATTGCAAAAAACACAGTGGTCTAGCTTACCACACTCTTCACCCCATGCTGAATGAAATAACGATTAGATATGTTGTATCAAGTGATCCCCATCTCCTAGCCACACTGAACTGGAGGAGGAGTGGGCAGCTGGTGCACATTCCCCCTTGAGAGCCTGAGCAAGAAAATGGCTCCCAGTCATGGAATGAAGAAGTCATGGGGATAAAAGATACAATATAGGGAATATAGTTAATGGTGCTGTATGATGACAGATGTTAGCTACACTTGTGGTCAGCCCAGCATAATGTATAGACTTGCTGAATCACTATGTTGTGCATCTGAAACTAATGTAACATTGTGTGTCAGCTATCCTTCAATTAAAAAAAAAAAAAAAAGTTCTGCACCCCTCCCCCAGAGCAGGAAAATGGAGCAGATACTTGGAAGAAGCTGCAATGCAAGGCTATGTGGCTCCAAGGGGAGAGGTACAGACGAAAGAGCCATCTGAAAACTTTCCAACAGTCACAAAATCCAACTTCGCTTCCTACTATTGGGTTCTGGAAGGTTCCACCATATTTATCCAATAAATTCCTTTTTACTTAATCTAATTTGATTTAAAGTTCTGTGCCTTGACCCTGATGACCCTAAGAAACCTTGTACCAATATGATTATAGAATACATGAGCCCTGATACAATTTAGGCTTCAATAATTTTAACCAGTACAGGCTCCTTTAACAAAAAGTGTCCAGAACAGAATGTTAAAACAGAGTATTAAAAATTGCACTTGAAGAGTGAGAATTTTTCAGTTAAAAACTAGCTTTACATTAAAATAGAACCTGCAATCATACACAAAGATCTATGGCAGAAAATGGTCAAAATCTATTTGGGAAAGGACAGCCATAAGGAATCTGAACAGGGGAACATGGTCTGCATCATAACCTTTGTTGGCCTCACAGATTAGAGGCAAGGAGTGGGGGAATCCTCAGCACCCAGAACACTCATTATCTGGTAAAGCCTGGAATATGGTTTTTACCCGGGATTATCAGAAAGCAATCATAAAGAAGAGGATTTAGCTCCCTAATGAGAGGAAGCAGACAGAGTGGATGGAATCTTTCGTACCAAGTGAAAAAAGAGCTCAGGCATGGGCAAACCAGGAGAGGCTGTTAAGTCTCCAAAAGGATCGGGCATACACCCCACTGACAGATGCACTGAATTACATGTGGGGAAAACTTCCTCTGCTTTGCTGTACAACCAGGGTCAGGACTAGGATGAGCGGAGTGAGGCACATGCCACAGGCACAAAAAGACAAAGTCAGTATTACTGATTTTTCCTTTTGACTCAGGCTGCAGTATGGCTGGGCACAGCAATGTTAAACTGATTCTGTATTTTTTTTTTTTCCATTTTTTGAGAGAGAGCACAAGCGGGAGGCAGGCATGGGGGGCAGGCGGAAAAAGAGGGAGAAAGAATCTTAAGCAGGCTCCAGGCCCAGCACAGAACCTGACACGGGGCTCATCTCATGACCCTGAGATCATGACCTGGGCTGAAATCAAGAGTTGAGGCTCCCCAAACTGATCCTGCATTTTAAACTCTGATATTTTGTTCATTGTGGCTTTTTGCATTCATTTTTATTTTTTAAATATTGCATAAAAATATTATTAAGTTGATCACTGAGTTTTAGGGTGCCCCTTAAATTCTGCACTTGAGGTAAACACCTCACTCTAGTCTCGGCTCTACGTGAAACTGCTGTCCTCACTGGAGAGAAACCTGCCCAGGCACCGGTGTCCATACTGTCCTTGCACTCTACTCCCCGGTAGACTTGAGAGGTCACGACACACATGAGTGGGTGGGGGGCACAGAAACTCAGTAAGTGACTCTAAAGGAAGTTGGGGATGGGCAACAAAAAGAGACACAGAACTGTGGAGTCTGTTTCTGGCTTTTTGTGGCAACTACAGTGACAGAGTAAAGCTCCAGGGATGGCCCACTCCCAAGCCCTCCTGGACACAGCAGAGATCAGACTTGACTCAGGCACCAAACAAACACAAAGAGACCAAATTTCACTGAAGCTGGGATCAAGTATTAACAACCCAGATACCAGGGAGGGAAGTAGATCTGAAGAACAGAGGATCCCACCCAATCTGGAAGAAGAAGAGGACAATTTGCCCAAGTATCCAGTACTATGGTTAATGCTGTAAATAAAGTTGAAGAGAGGGATGTATAGCTATTAAAACATTTAACACTTTTAAAATGCTAAAATGTGCACAATATAGCAAATTAAAAAAAAACAAGATACAAAGCTCTAGCCTTGTTAGCACAATTATGTGAAAATGCATATGTGTAGCGAAAAGACTAGAAGAAAATACAACAAAATGCTATGACTAAAACGTGCAAAAACTTTCAAAGACTGAATTGCCTATGGATGATGGGATTATAGATGACTGCTTTCTTCCTTATCCTTTTCTGTTTTCCAAATTTTTTTAAAGATTTATTTATTCAGGGACGCCTGGGTGGCTCAGTTGGCTAAGCGTCTGCCTTCGGCTCAGGTCATGATCCCAGGGTCCTGGGTTCGAGCCCTGCATCTGGCTCCTTGCTCAGCGGGGAGCCTGCTTCTCCCTCTGCTGCTGCTCCCCCTGTATGTGCTCTCTCTAACAAATAAATAAATAAAATCTTTAAAAAAAAAAGATTTATTCATTTTGGGGGGGGGGCAGAAGGAGAGGGACCAAGAGAATCCTCAAGCAAACAAACTCCTTGCTGAGTGCACAGCCCAATGCAGGGCTCCATCCCACAACCCTAGGATCATGACCTAAGTCGAAAACAAGAGTCAGATACTTAACCAACTGAGCCACCCAGGTGCCCCTCAAAATCTTTTATAATCACCATATATTATCTATCTTAAGTTATATTTAAAAAAAACTCTCTTAGTTGTTTTTAAAAACAACTTTTTTGTTTTTTTTTTTTAAGAAAAACCTGCCCTCCAAACCTGGGGAGGTGTGTTAAGAAGGTAAGTCTTCAAAAAGCACCAGGAGCACACCAGCACCAACCAATGAACTAAATTACATGTGGAGAAAATTTCTTCTGCTTTTGATGTAAAACAAGGGCTGGGAATAGGGTGTGGGGAATGAGGGATCTGTCTGGACACAAAATTTAAGGGAGTGTCAAAAACTCAGTAATCAAAGTAAATAAAATATTAACATATTTTATAAATGTGTATCAGTGCAAAAAATTCATGAACAAATTTCAATTTTTTTTTCACATTTCAATTTTTTCAACTAAGACAGGATCCATATTTATTTTCCTTTTGCTTCAGGCTCCAACATGGCTAGGCACAACACTGTTACTGATCCTGTCTTTATTTAAAAGTCTGATATTTTGTTTGTCATAGATACTTTGCATTAATTTGTTTCTATGCTTGGGGAGCCTGGGTGGCTCAGCTGGTTGAGCATTTGACTCTTCATTTCGGCTCAGGTCATGATCTCAGGTTCATGAGTTCAAGCTCCCCGCTCAGTAAGGAGTCTGCTTGAGATTCCCTCTCCCTCTTCCTTTGCCCCTCCCCCACCTCAAATAAGTAAAATCTTTTTTTCTTTCTTTTTTTTTTTTAATTTGAGAGAGAGACACAGCAAGAGAGGGAACACAAGCAGGGGGAGTGGGAGAAGGAGAAACAGGCTTCCCGTGGAGCAGGAAGCCCATGGGGCTCGATCGCAGGACCCTGGGATCATGACCTGAGCAGAAGGCAGACACTTAATGACTGAGCCACCCAGGCGCCCCAAATAAAACTTTTCAAAAAATTTTGTTTCTATGCTTACCATAATCCTGACTGGCTAATTTCTTGGAAAATGGCTGCCCCCCTCCATCGTGGTCAGGGCAGTGAGGTGGACCAGTGCCTGTCTGGTCTGATGGCAGCACTAAGCACAAACGAAAGAGCGGTGATGGCTTCGGGAGAGCCCCATGCACTCTCCCAGGCTCCCCCAACCCAACTCTAAGCCCGGACTTTCTCTCCAGCGATTTTCTGGGATCAAAATAGAAAACTCCTTTCTATTCAGAAAATACACAATACACAATGACTGACACCTCTGGTCAACCGTAAAAGAAGCATCCGTCCTTAACAGAATCCTACTTTAAAAATGTGCGGGTTAACAATTATGCTTGAGTTTAATGGCAGCATTGACACATGATACACACATAACATCCAAGAAGCAAGGGAGTGACAGCTCAATTAACCATGCTTATGAGAAGTTTATCAAGGCCTGGGTTCTCATGGTGACAAGAAGAGGCACATATGTCTAGATAAAAATGGCCTCTAGAGCTCAAGAGATCAAGTCAATGATCATAGAAGCACCATCGATCGGAATGGCAGTCTAAATAACTGCTCTAGTAAGAACACAAATATAATGTGAACATAAGGTAAAGAAACAGATGCACAATATAATGCTACAGGGCCTATTCTCCATCAGACCTTCACATCTTCCAGCCACTTTATAGCACATCTGTTTCGGACACATCCAAAAATAGCACTACTGAGATTTAGCTCTGTGCCAAGCACTTTCACATGCTTCATCTAATTGCATCCTCATGACAATCCTGCGAGGCAGGTATTATATGCATTTATCCAATGGGGAGCCCAGGTTCACTCTGCAAGCAGCAGAACCCCAATAACCCAGACGCATGCCCAATGCCCTGAACCTGTGCCTCACACACTCATTCCCTAAATTCCACCTACCAGACTTCCAAAGGCTCCCCCAGCTTATTCTATTGTGATTTTCTCATCGTCCATTCAGAAACTCAAGTCTCATTTCACCGATAAAGAAAAGCAGGACACAGCAAAGCAAAGAATTCACTAAACTTTCCATTACCGGACCTCTGGTACCATGCACTTAAGAGTGGGCCACTGTGGGGCACCTGGGTGGCTCAGTTGCTAAGCGTCTGCCTTCGGCTCAGGTCACGATCCCAGGTCTTGGGATCGAGCCCCACATTGGGCTCCCTGCTTAGCAGGGAGTCTGCTTCTCCCTTTCCCACTCTCCCTGCTTGTGTTCCCTCTCTATCTCTGTCAAATAAATAAAAAATCTTAAAAAAAAAAGGGGGGGGCGCCTGGGTGGCTCAGTTGGTTAGGCGTCTGCCTTTGGCTTGGGTCGTGATCCCGGGGTCCTGGGATCAAGCCCCGCATTGGGCTCCCTGCTCAGCGGAAAGCCTGCTTTCCCCTCTCCCTCTGCCTGCTGCTCTGCCTACTTGTGCTCTCTGTCTGTCAAATAAATAAAATCTTAAAAAAAAGGGTGGGCCACTGTGCTGTCCTGAGGGCCCAGGATCCTCTGTGGAATTTACTACCCGACTATGAGAAATGGTGCCCTAACACTCCAATCGGGTTCCATTCTAGGGAAACCCGCCCCCCGCCCCATCACAGGGAGAGCTGAGTGACAATATGGGAGAGTGCCAAGTAGCGACTGCGCGCCAGCTTTCAGCACATCATCTCCTACCTTCCAGCACGGTGGAAGAGATCATTTCCCCGGGCTGCCACAGAAGCAGACTGTGGGAGGGATTTCAGCTACCAAGCTTCAGTTACATTCCTTCCTTCCGGGCCCTAACCACTCTTCTCTTGCCTTCTGTATTCACTCTAATAGGGGCAGGCCCTACAATCTACCAAAGAAGGCCAGGTACTGGCAAGAGACCCCCTCCCTATCCCTACCACATCTGTTTCCACGGGAGGCGTAAGAGACCCAGGTGGAGCAGCCGTAGCACATTTGGTTGGGGACGAGCATTTTAGGTCAGGGAGGGAATGAGGATGGTGAAGATACTAACCTTATTTTTAAATTCTACTTCTTTTCACTAGCCTTGGGTATCTCTTTCACCTTCGTCTTCACTAAGGCACCCTGGGGAATTCAGGCTCCCTGGGCAATGTGGTCTCAATTGGAGGGGAAGGCCTATGTTGGGGGAGGAACTCGTTGCACTTCTTCCCTCTCCCACCCACGGCCCTAGAGGGGAACATGGTGCCTTACCTCTCAGCTTTCAAGCAGTAACTAACTATGGCAAAGTCAAGGGTTTGGGGTTTGGGATGAAGTAAGAAGCAGCCAGCATTAGACAAAATCAGACCACACGCACATCCCAACAAGGCATGTTAGTAAGAGTATGTGGGGTTGTGGGAACTATTCTCAGTGAAATTCTGAACAGAAAGATGCCTCTAGACTTATCTCTGAATGCTGAATAGTAAGAGATGCTGACCGCCCTGAGCCTTCCTCATTGTAATTAGAGATTCAATCCTAAGGAAACCAGAGACTCCAATGTTGAGCACGTCTACAGCCTGGCTCAGATGAATTCAAGTGCAAGGAGATCCTATTCCCAGGTAAACCACCTTCTCCCCAGCTCCCACTGATCTATGCAGCACAGACACCCATTTTCATTTCTAAAGTTATTCGCGGGGTCTGGGACACCTGAGTGGCTCAGTTGGTTAAGCGTATGCCTTCGGCTCAGGTCACGTTACCAGGGTTCTGGGACTGAGTCCTGCATGGGGCTCCCTGCTCAGTAGGGAGCCTGCTTCTCCTACTCTCTCTGCCTGCTGCTCTGCCTGCTTGTGCTTTCTCCCTGTCAAATAAATAAATAAAATCTTTAAAAAAAGATAAAATTATTCACAGGGTCAAAAGCATCATTTAAAAAAATCTCAACACTGAAAGGGGCCTTGACTCCTCCCTTTTCACCTCCCCAAACTACTAAGAGTTCTAGAGTCCCAGAAAGTCCTGAATCCAGCTAGTATCCTTGACTTTCACACCCCTCCCTCTTCCAAGTTTCCTCCATCAGCCAGCCTGCCTCCATCCCTCTTCCTGTCTCTGGAGCCCATTGCTCCCTCTTTAAAGACTTCACTCCAGAAACTGCCTCCTCTCCTGTATTTCCAATGGCTCCTCCCTACTGCCTCTTTCCCACGAGTATTTAAACATGCTCTAGGTCTCTCTGATCTTAAAAGGAAAAAAGGAGACGCAATCTCTTCACCCTTTTCTTTTTTTTTTTTTTTTTTTTTTTTTTTTTTAAAGATTTTATTTATTTATTTGTCAGAGAGAGAGAGTACAAGCAGGCAGAGTGGCAGGCAGAGGCAGAGGGAGAAGCAGGCTCCCCGCCGAGCAAGGAGCCCGATGTGGGACTCGATCCCAGGACCCTGGGATCATGACCTGAGCCGAAGGCAGCCGCTTAACCAACTGAGCCACCCAGGCGTCCCTCTTCACCCTTTTCTTGATCCACCTAGCTACCACCCCTTTCCTCTCTTTTACAACCAAATCTTTTAAATAGTCTGATACTCCTCTCCCTCTGCACATTCTACCTCCTGGTCATTCAAAAGCCTCCTGTAATCTGGTCTCTGCCCTCTGCATGGCCCTCTCTGGGGCTCAGTCCAGTACGTTGCTTTTCAGGTGTTGCATCACGTGTCAGCCACGTGGCACTTTTCACTGGTGACACTCCTGAATCAGGCACTCTTTCCACTGGGCTCCCAAAGGAAAGGCCATTATATACTCAGTGTTCCTCCTACAACTCTGTCCACTTCTCAATCTCCTTTAGAATTCCTCAGCTTCGTCCTGCTTCTTAAATGCTAGTGTTTCTTTAGGGTTCAGTCTTGAGTCATCTCTATTTGCTCTATAAATGCTCCCTGGGCGAGCTCACCCATTAAGCATCCTTTAATTACATTCATAATATTGACAACTCTCCCCAGAGGTCCAGACCCCATACATTCTTGACCTACTCAATTAACCTGACAGACATTTCCACCTGTAATTTTCACAGGCACTCCCAAGTCAACATATTTAAAACTGAAATCAAGCCCCATCTGCCCCCCTCATACCTCCCAAGCCTCCTTTCCTGTGTTCCCTGTTACTGTGAATGTGACCAGCCCCTACCCCACTTTCTATCTTCAACAACTCGCATTCCCCAATATCCAACTAATTACCAGAGCTTACTGATTTTTCTCCATCTCTCTCAAATCTGCTTATTTCTTCCCACACTCACTGCCATTACCTTATTTCAGATCATCCTCATTTTTCCCCTAGAATGCTAGAATTTATTAATGTACTCTCAGAAAAGCTGTGGAGTGTCTGCCCAACTCAGTGATTCACCTTCCTCTGGATATTCCCTCTCTTGCAGTCATGTCTGACTAAATAATACCTTCACCTCCACCTTGTCAGAGCTGATGGAACCAGCTGACCCAAGCTTGGATCAGCCAGATTCTTTCTCCCACAGAAGTGGAATCTGGTGTAAGTCTGGGCAGACAACTTAAACTATAAGTAAAAGTGGGAGGTATACAGTAGCCATACTGAGCCACGTGAATGAACAGGGTAGGTGCACATGTAAGAAAGAAAAGACCAACACAGAAGCAGAAAAAAAGCAGAGATACGAGAGAGACAGACAGACAGAAACTCCTGAAAGTCTTCTGGTTCCTGATCTCAGCCCCTTCCTGAGGCTCAGTGGCACTTCCTCTCCCAGTTTCCAGGACAGATTCCTCCCTCGTCTTTTTATAATTTTCCTTTTTATACGTCAGTTAGTTTAAGTAGGTAACTGTTAAGTGCCTAGGGAAAGTCTTGATTAACACTTTTGGATTAACTCACTCTTACCCATTGGGTCTCAGCTTCCCCATTCACAAAAATAGAAGATAGAATTAGATAAACTCTGTGAGGGCAGTAAACATTAACATGCTACAATTTTCAGGTAGAATATGCGTTATTTCTATAATCGGTCTACGTGAAAAATCATGGACAGTCAAATGAATATTTTTTTAAAGATTTTATTTATTTATCTGAAAGAGAGAGAATGAGAGAGAGTATGAGAGGGGGGAGGGTCAGAGGGAGAAGCAGATGCCCCACCGAGCGGGGAGCCCGATGTGGGACTTGATCCTGGGGCTCCAGGATCATGACCTGAGCTGAAGGCAGTTGCTTAACCAACTGAGCTACCCAGGCGTCCTCAATCAAATGAATATTTTAAGATTATGCTTTTTAATAATCAAGTTTTTAAAAGATGTGGAGTTGTTGTTGTTTTTAAGATTCATTTATTTATTTGAGGGCAGGTGGGGCAGAGGGAGGAGAGAATCCTGAAGCAGACTCCCCACTGAACACCAAGCCCACTCAGGGCTCCATTCCAGGACCCTGAGATCATGACCTGAGCAGAAATCAAGAGTCGGACATTTAACCAACTGAGCCACCCAGGTGTCCCTAAAAGACATGGAGTGTAAAAACAAATAGAGTATTTTAACTCAGAGAAAGTGTTTTATTCACATCAATTTTCAATCTATTTACCATAAATATACATTTTTAAATTGCTTCCTTTTTTAAAGCCCTAAATTAAAATATTTCTCTGCCTTTTAGTAGAGCTCTTCTGACACTCTGCAGGTAAGCCAGTCCATTTTCAAATGGCCCGATTCAGAACATATTTAGAGAATGCTTTTCACTATTCATGCTCATATCATTGCTGAAAAAAATAGATTGATCTTACAATGCCATGCTGAATGTAGTGCACTAAGTGTTCTAAAAAACAAAAGCTTTCATCCTCCCAAGAGGCTCTAGATAAATTCTTAAGCCACTTATTAAGTATCCAATATACAAAGTACATGTTACATCACTGATAAAGTAGTTGGTAAATAGCTAAATGCTGACATAGGCCTGGGTGGGGCCTTGAGATCTTTTTTTTAAAGTCTCCCAGGCAATCTGGATCATGTGCCATTTTGGGGTACCACTATCCCAGGATCAGAGGCATTTCAGATCTTTCTGAAATAAAAAGTAAAAACTGCAGCATACTAAGAACACTAGAATATAATCAGAGTATCTCTTTATGTTAATAATGTGTGTGTGACTAACTTAAGTGAAGCCTACCGGTGGTTTAAGGGTAAGAGAAACAGTAAGGAAGTTTGACCAGGCTAGCTGTCTTTGTCAAGAAAAGGAAGCTAATGATTGCAAATTCTTATTCTCCTGAAAAGATCTGCCACTGGGAAAAACAAAATATACCAAAATCCACATTTTAAATAGCTATTCAAGATCCTACAGAGAAACCTCTTTGCCAGATGTCTGTTCAAGTTCAAGTTTGAATGCTGGGAAAGTCAACAAAAGAAAAAGGCTATCCCAAAGCTGTTTCAGAAACGGGGTTCAGGGACACCTGGGTGGCTCAGTTGGGTAAGCGTCTGCCTTCAGCTTGGATCACGGTCCCAGGATCCTGGGATCGAGTCCCGCATCGGGCTCCTTGCTCAGTGGGGAGCCTGCTTCTTCTTCTGTCTGCCACTCCCCCTTTTGTGCCCTCTAACAAATAAATAAAATCTTAAAAAAAAAAGAGAGAAAGAAAGAAATGAGGTTCAACAAGAAGTGGTGGTCAAAGGGAAGATAAGAGGCAGGCTTAGGTGTAGAAATAAAACTTTCTGCTCCAGAGTCTTGGCAAACTCCTGGAAAAGGAATGCTGATGTCTAGCACCTTCAAAGTCTTCCCTGCTGCTCTGAGGACTTCGCCGCAATTGACACCAGTGAGAGAGCCCACATCATGCCCAAAGGGTTCTGTTCATAGACTGTGCTTGAATACATACCCACCGCAGTCATGTGTGACTGCCACTGCCACAGAACTCCTGGCCACATTTCAAATAGATCTCCACGTGAGAGATACGGGGCAACAGGAAGAACAGGCTAGGAGTCAGGAGACCTAGTTCTGGTCCAAGTTCCACAAATGACAAGCTATGACCTTGAGCAAATCATCACACTATTCTGGGTCTCCATTTCCCTATCTATAAAATAAAAGTGTGGCACTGGATTAAAAGGACAGGAAAACGTCTGACATTTGGGGCGAGGTATCTGCCATATTTTGATGATTCTTTAGGGATATGAAACACATCAAATAACCTCCTAAATTCCATGTAGGACTTTGAATTCTTATTCTTTAAAAGACAATACTGCTTTCATACTGGAGGGCAGTGGTTGGGCAGTAGAAGAAAATAAATTTTAAAGAGCTCTCTGATAGGTGGGGTAGGGGCAGGAATTGGCAAAACATTGCTCCCTTTGGGATGCTCAACGCAATCACTTGCTGATTATCCTGATATAGGCACATTTTTAAACCCTGAAGGCAAATAGATTTTCTGTTAAGGATTCTCCTAAAGGGACAGCTGGGTGGCTCAGTTGGTTAAGTGTCTGCCTTTGGCTTGGGTCAGAATCCCAGGGTTCTGGGATCGAGCCTTGCATCGGGCTCCTTGCTTAAGGGGGGACCCTGCTTTTCTTTCTGCTGCCACTCCTCCTGCTTGTACTCACTCTGACAAATTAAAAAAAAAAAAAAAATAGATTCTCCTAAAGAATGTTTAGAAACATTTTCAAAACAAAAGTTTGATATTTTCCGTGAAAGTCACTCCCTGTATGTCTAGTGTACAAACAGTGTTGTCACTATCCTGGGTCTCAGCCTCATGGCTCACAGTCCAAAGCCTCCTTTCCAGCTGAGCACACCGCAGGTCCAAAGACACACTCCCTTCACCTGCCACCTTCCTGCTATCTGTATATGATTTCTTCATTGATCCTTGGACCTACATCCCTTCAGAGGCAACTAACTCATCAGGTGCCCTAAGCACAGTGGTTTGCATTTCAGTTCTATATTGGCTCATCCTATTTTTCCAGGATCCTGGATTTAACGTTTTTATCTCTAGTAGAAACCACTCACTGAAAAAAACAAAGTGAATATTTCACTCTTTCTCCTAAATGGAGAAAAATGTCTCAGTTGGTTCTCCAGGTAGACTTGAGGTCTCTGGCCACATCCTGACAGTCCCCTTCACCTGACTGCCCCTCCTTCAATACGTAGAGCCTCTTCTACAGAATAATCAACCTTCTACCAGTGTTCTTCATGCTAATGGGTAGCATCTGCTTAGGAGCCCTCCGAGGCTGTTTCTACTCCCTCCCCCAACAACCTACCAACCTCCTTCAAGAAAGGTATTGGTATTTCTAGTGTTGCTTACCTACCACACACACACACACACACAAACACACACACACACACACGCACAGCTCCCTGAACAATCTAGCATCCTCCTTGAAAAACACAACCAGGGAATCCTAACCAGGCAGGCGTGACTCCTAAGCAGATGGCAGGCCTCATAATTAGGTCATTACGTAATATCTCTTCTCTAACCAGCTTCTCTACTTCACTCCGAGACCCTGGGTTGATGAGCTTTACACTGTGGTTGCTTTAATTATAATTCACTCTTGAGAACACAGTCGTATCATGTTTTGATAAAGGTAAAGAAACAGGGTAAGAGAGTGTGGGAGGGGTAAGAGTCAAATATTGCTTTTAGCTTTGGCTTTGAGTAGTCCAGACTCGTGTGGAGAACTCTCGTGGTACTTTGGTCTCCCAACCTGTCACATAGACTCATGCCAATCCCCAGAGGCACTGATTCCATCACAAGATTCACATATACACATTACAGCCCATGATTCAACTTCTACAGGATACTCCATCACATTTAGGTGTCATGTCAGGCTCTCAACAACTCAATCGCCAAGCTAAAGACTGCACAAGATGGTGTCCAGAAGCACACGGCAACTGCTACTCTCAATAAGACCCCAGATCAGCATCGAATCAGGCTTAGTCTTTGTGATCTCCCAAAACCTCCAACTCCAGGAACTCAGAGATCTCATTTACACCCCCACCATCCTCAAGAAATCGGAAGCCTTCCGGTCTACCTGCAATGCAGCTTCCCAACACTGGTTTAGCTTCTCCTGGAGTTAACCACACTCCAGAAATCACTGCTCTCTTCACCCAGAATCAAAACTGCTATTCTTGGGGTGCCTGACTGGCTCAGTTGGTTAAGCAGCTGCCTTGGGCTCAGGTCATGATGTCAGGGTCCTGGGATGGAGCCCCGCACTGGGCTCCCTGCTCAGCAGGGAGTCTGTTTCTCCCTCTCCTCGTGCTTGTGCTCTCTCTCTCTCTCTCTTTCCGTGTTTGAAATAAATAAATAAAAATCTTAAAAAACAAAACAAAACCCTGCTGTTCTTACCAATCTGTTAGTTTTTAGGAAGCTGGGGTCTCATACCTGGTATTTGTATGGATAGCCTACAGTTTGCAACAATCATTCACATATATGTTCTCGTTTTCTCATTACAATAAGCCTGAATTATCATTTTGGAGACTCAAAACTGAGAGCCAGAGGCACCTGGGTGGCAGAGTCAGTTAAGTGTCTGACTCTTGGTTTCAGCTCTGGTTATGATCTCGGGGTCATGAGGCTGAGCTGAGCATGGAATCTGCTGGAGATTCTGTCTCTCCCTCTCCCCCTTTCCCCCCTCATTCACTCTCTCTCTCTCTCTAAAATAGATAAATCTTGGGGCACCTGGGTGGCTCAGTTGTTAAGCGTCTGCCTTAGGCTCAGGTCATGATCCCAGGGTCCTGGGATCAAGCCCCGCATGGGGCTCCCTGCTCAGCGGGAAGCCTGCTTCTCCCTCTCCCACTCCCCCTGCTTGGGTTCCCTCTCTCGCTGTGTCTGTCTCTGTCAAATAAATAAATAAAATCTTTTAATAAATAAATAAATAAATAAATAAACAAACAAACAAATAATTTAAAAATAAAATAAAATAGATAAATCTTATTTTTTTTAAAAAAAAAAAGGTATTCCCAGATAAGGAATACCAAAAAAGGCAGATATATAAAAATTCAAGCTATAGGGGTACCTGGGTGGCTCAGTTGGTTAAGCAGCTGCTTTTGGCTCGGGTCATGATCCTAGAGTCCTGGGATAGAGACCCACATTGGGCTCCCTGCTCAGCGGGGAGCCTGCTTCTCCCCTGCCTGCCGTTCCCCCTGCTTGTGCTTCCTCTCTGTCTCTCTCTCTCTCTCGCTCACTCTGTCAAATAAATAAAATCTTTTAAAAAAAAAATTCAAGCTATAATTTAAGATTAAAAGAAAAGACTATTCTATTAAAAGGAGTAATTAGTGATCTCCAATTGGCATAATGTATAATGGGAGATATTTCTAAGATGAAGGTCCATCCCTCCATACCACTTCCAGCTTCCCAAGGACCTCGGCTCAGCATTTATGCTTTGGTCACCAGCAAGTTCTGACACTGGCCTGGGAGAGGGGCTTTAATGGCCCCTGGTTCCGATGGGCAGGCCTACGGGCTCAGTGTCTCGCCTCACCGCAATTCTCAGACTATGTATGACACCTAATGCTATCCTGTCTGGAGTCCTGTCCCAATTACTAGATCCCTCCTGGACTGTTAAATCAAAGCCTTGATTTCTAAAACCAACTGAGGATATCAGAAATCAAACTGAGAGCCACTTATCCAAAAAGTAAGCTTGGACTAGAGCAAAAGCTTTACGTATGACGTGGCATGCGGTCTAAGGAAAAGAGCATGGCCTCTAGGTCGGAAGGTTCTATGGTTGGATTTCTAGCAACAAAACTTACTTGTTTACATAACCTTGGCAAAGTTACTTAACTTCTATAAGGCTCAGTTATCACCCTTATTTTGCAGGTGCAATAACTTTTTCCCCCAAGGCTACTGAGAAGCACTAAACAAAAAAATGCACGGAAAAGGGCCTCACGCAGTGCTGGGCACACACGCTGCCTTCCTCCTTCCCTCCCCAGTGACTGGGAGGAATGGCTCCCTGCCCTCTGCTGTGCTCACTGTCCGAGAGGTCTGGGAAAAACTCTGAAAAAATACGCAGCCTGCAAGAGCACTGTAGGATGAGTCAGATGACTATGAACTAATTAGAAAGCAGAGCAAAGAGATCTCGATGACTACCAAGAAAGCAGGTTTTGTCCAAGCATCACAATCCTAAAATAATCATTGTGTAGCCTTTCAGGCCTCTTCCAGGTGAGACACTTAAAAATGAACCAAGAATAAAGCAGTCAACTAAAAAGCTGTGGGCCTGTGATCCTACAGCAAAATGGGTGGTAAAACAGCAGGCTGGTAA
Source organism: Potos flavus (assembly GCA_028534135.1). Lineage (NCBI taxonomy): Eukaryota > Metazoa > Chordata > Mammalia > Carnivora > Procyonidae > Potos > Potos flavus. The sequence goes on along the minus strand of CM052885.1, from coordinate 46,135,909 downwards.
TGAGGCAGAAAGGCAGGCAGGACACTTCTGGAACAGGGGGCATGGGCTTTGGGGGCCACTTACCACAGTGTTAACAGCAACCACTTACACAGCTCGGAGGGATCTCAAAGGGGACCTAGCAATGACAACATTCAGAAGGCTTTATAACACCGATGAAGTCAGGAAACCTAGATTCCATCTGTGGCACTGCACTCACCAACTATACGTGGCCTTTAGCTAAAAACTCTTCAAAGGCAAGGAAAGTGTTTTTTTTTCTTTGCGTTTTTTTGAAATCAGCTAAAATAACAAACAGGCAATGCTGGGTAAGTGCTATACTGAATGAAGAACTATCTGGCTTCTGAGCTCTCTTGGCGTCAGTTTCCGCTCACAAGAAGGTTGGACAGATTATCTCCAGGGCCGCTCGAGGGCTCACATCCATTTCATCGTCCTCTCTACGTAAACACTTCTCAATCCCAATGGCACATCACAACTGCCTCGGAAGTTCCAGCCTCACATCCAGAATTCACTGAGATTCAGAATCCTCAGGGTGGTTGGTGGGTTTGTTTTTGGTGTGTTTTGTTTTTGTTTTTGTTTTTCTGAAATCTCTAGAAGTGATCCTACAAGACAAAAGTGATCCGGAATAGCTGGTGTTGGAAACTAATGGACCCTGCTTTCAAATGCGGCCATCTTTACGAAATGACGGAATGGAGACCGAGTCCTTCCTGTAGCCTGTCTTTCTGCCAAAATCAGCAGTTTCCATTTTCTCAAGCAGGCCTGCCTCATTCTAAGGAGCCGCGCTTTGGAGTTAGAGCTGGAGGCAAAGCCCGGGGCAAGCAAGCCACCATAATGTCACCTCAGCGTATTTGTAAAACGAGGACCCACCGGCTACTCCGCTGAGGTGTTAATCAAGATTATAGGGGAGACAGCATCGCAAAGCACCTGGCACATAACTAACTGCAGAAGCAGCGAACAAATGTTCACCCCCATCTCCCCTCACTCCTTCCTTCCTAAGTAATGTCCATGAGGTGAGCGTCCGACTCGGCCTGCCGCCTTCAGTAAAACTCTGGTTACAGGAGCTCTGCTCATACAAACTTTGCTCCAACTTCAATATTTGTCATGAGCATCAGTTTCTCCATCCCTTATATTAGGAGGGAACGGTAAACCCATCTTCTTCTTAACTAATGACTCTCGATATGTTATAATGGTTTGTTGTCAATAAAAAATGGCTTCAGATGATACAAGTATGCAGAAATCCTATTGCTTGAATGGTCAAAAGGAGGCCTAGTCTTGGATGGCTGTGGCATCCAAGCATCTATGAAACCATCCCTTGGTGCTGAGCTGTGTAATTTTATGACTCCTCAGTTCTGATACTTGTTTTATATGCTACCACAGCTATAGGCTTTCCCCACAACACATACAAGCTTTTATGATGCTTCCATTAAACAGGCTAGTTTTATTGAGTTCTTCCACATTATTTATTTTTATCAAATGGCCCACCTGATCTGTAGATCAAGGTTTACTGTTGTTAGTACTCTGCCAGTGTATTATGTGGAAGAATATCTTATAAAGAGCTCAGTCGGGATCTCCAACAGAATAAATGAAAGTACAGATACCCAAAAAGGCAGCTTCTGGTTTTCCATTGTTTTTTAGATGTCTTTTAGAAAAGGTGGACTCGGTCGTGAGAGACACATAACCAATATATTCATACGGTATGCATGGGGGGAGGCAGTCTCGTAACCTAATCACAAAGCCATCACTAGTGTCATCTGGGGCCAAGGGTCAGAGTACAGATGAGAAACAGGGTTTTCACTGAATGCCTTGGTTGGGGGGGGACAGATGCATCAGGTTGGACAGGAGTTAAGTAGTTAAGTCGTTCTTAGACTAGTTACCACTAGGTGGAGACGTGTCAAAGTCAGGAGTAAATCAAAGCCCAGACAATTCGCTGATTGTCCGCTGGACAGAGCAGATATAACTGCCGGACTCTGAAGCTGCCTAATGGTCAAGCGCTGAGGTGCACAGCCGAGACCTAGAAAGAAAATCAGCAGGAAAAGGAAACCTAGGTGATGTGAAGAGAAGAGATATACAATATTCCACATTAAAGAAGGTAAAGGAGTGTTGGGACCGAGAAGCTAAGTGTCCTTGAAAGAAGAAGCACCCTCTAGGCATGACCCGCCTCAGGCATTCAAGCACAGATAAGAGAGCACCTGGACTGGGCGGTTCGTGCACAGGAAGTTAGCAGCTCCTGGCTCGTTCCAAGGTAGCTTCCATTTGATCTCGAAGGAGAAAGACAAGCAATGTGATTTTTAAAAAACCCAAATGATCCAACTGGTCCTGATAAAATAACCTATAGAAACTAGCTCTGCCAGGCCATGGGAATAAGTCAAAAACTTCTTTATGACTGTTCAGTGCAGGGGACAACCAACAACAGAGGTCAGACATGCAGACAAGCTGGGAGCCTCATTCTCCGTTCGGGGAGCCCCATCCTCACACACCAGCGGCGCCATTCTCTGTGCTTTCCGCGCTGGTTGAGGCATACTAACTTCCTGGTCACTCCAGGGCATACTGGGGCCGGTCCCTAAAACACTCGGTTTTAGCTGGCATTATCACAAAGCTCTATCAGTAGCAGCAGAAATGCTAAGGATTAAAGCAGAGGACGTTGGGCACTTTGGTCAGCAAATGTGCCTGAGAACAGGAAAGTGCACACCTTCCAAGGAGGCTTTATGGAGAAGCCGTTGTGTGATCACAGTCTGTATACCCACCCCCAGACTGCTATTCCGCAGTGCCTGTCCTTCTTGGAGGACACAGCTAGGGCAGGAGTGATTCAGCATAAGCCATCCCCACTAACCTTGTACACAGCCTACTTAATACAGCAGGCTTAGATGGCTCAATACTTTTAACTGGCAACACTAAGATTCTGCCCCTTGCAAACATAATGGCAAATCAAAAACAGTTTTTAGGTTTGAACACTTTCTCTCGTTAGGAATCCCAACATCTAATGGGTACTCTCCTTGGCTTAACCAACTATTAACTGGATAACCCTAGGTAAGTCTCAACTTCTCTAAAGCTCCATTTTCACAGTTGTAAATGGGAGTAATTCTATCTATTCTAACAATCTTTCTAACAATCTTAAAGTTAGTAGGAAGATCAAATGAGATAAAGCATAAAAGGGATTTAATATTGCATAAAATGTGATATCCCTTCCAATCCCCACTCCTACCTCCCTGAAAAAAAAATTCACAGTTTTGTTGGAGAGATAAAACATGAAACAATGAGCAAAAAATGTAAGCCTATAGAAAGACACATGTTAGCTGGAACTGGTAGGGAAAGTTTCTTGAGACAAATGAAACTTTGGATGGATTCTGAAGGGCTGGTAAAGATTTCAAAAGGCAAATCCATTTTGTATGCCCAGATTTTATAGAGCGTTTACTTAAACTGTAGTTCAAATATTTATACGTAGAGGTTAACATTATAAATATTACTGCAATTTTATTATTCTCAATGACTTTGAGAAATAGGTAGATTTAAGGCACAAGGTAGATAAAGAACTCAATTCAGAAGGTCACAGCAGCAAAGCAAAAAATGAAGTCCAATTCAGCAACTTATGTTACCTGGCTCAATTAAAGCATGAAAATAATTGGAAATCAATCAAAACTGGTAAGGTCTACTGATCGTCCACAACGCCACTCTGATCCCACGGGAGAGATTCTGCTGTGCGCCCAGAGTATAGAAGTATCATTCCTACAAGCTCACAGTGAACCAGGGCGGGAGAAATAAGACCACGTTTGAGGAAGAAGTCTGTGTAAATGACTTATAAATCATTTTATTCTGGAACCAAGAGGGTTAGAATTGGTTCTATATTTCAAACCACAATGACCACAGACAGTCTAATGGAGCTTAAATAGGAAAGTTGGGGCAAGATGTCATTAAGGGATCTGCCGATAACTTTCCTAACATTTTATTAATAGCTCCCAGTTACACTCTCCTGGTTCTGCTATCCCACACGGGGGTCAATAAGAGAAAATGGGGAAGCGAGGCAGAGCAACCGAGTGATTTGTGGAATCCACAAACTGGGACAAAAGGAAGCCTATTTATTCTTCCAAATTTCCTGTTTCTCTGATCTCTGGACTAGAATACAATTCTCCAGAAATGGTCCATGATCTCATGTCCTACCAGTGTTTCTTGTTAGGTAGTGCCTAAACCCACTTCAAGGTCTGTCACGCCAAGGCCTATTTCTCAAGAGAGGGCTACTTTGCCCCCCAGAGGAGACACTTGGTAACGTCTGGAGACATTTTTGGTTTGGGGGCGGTGGGGGGGGGAGGGTGGCAGGACCTACTGGCATCAAGTGGGTAGAGGCCAGGAACGCTGCTAACATCCTACAGTGCACAAGACAAAAAACTATGAACCCCAGAACAAAAAACTATGCAGCCCTAAATGTCAATAGTGTCAAGATTGCAAAACCCTGCTCTAGGCAATGACCTATTCCATATATATCCTAGAATCACAAAGCCATACCTGTTAACTCGTAAATGTTGACAATGTGCCAAGCAGGTGGTGACTATAAGAACTAAATATATACCTTTAAAAAAAATTTGCCATAGAATTTCTACAACATGTAACATAAACAGGTACATTAAAATGCTTTAAAGGATTTTATACACTTCTGAACCTGTCATGGGGACAAACTTAGAGAATTTGTTTAACCTACAGAAGTTTGTATTTAATTGATAATGAGCCTACAGATATTTAACTAACAACTCAGAAACACTCATTCACACTACATGACTAGAAAATGAGTTGTTTTGAGTTTTTCAGCTCTCCCAAAGAATGCCAACATATTTCTCAATTTTAATTCGTTTGATGAAATTCTTTTTCAGATTTATTAAACCTATTTTGGAAGTTTAAGTCAACAAAATTCAGCCAGAGGAAAAACTGAAGAGAGAAATACTGAAAATGTTTGGATCAAACTTCCATTACTTACAGATGATATAATTGTCTCCTTGGAAAACTCAAATACATAAAAAATTACTAATAAAAGTTAAGTAAGAAAACTAATTATAAAACCAACACACAAAAAAAACCTATTGCTTTCCAAAATTAAGAAACTGACAATCCAAGAACTTGGTGGGAATGTACAGCAACAGAAACTTTCATACATTGCTAGCAATAATGTAAAACTGTACAACTTTATAAAAGACTATTTCCCCAAAGTTAAATGTACACTTACCCTATGGGCCAACAATCCTGCTCCTAGCGAAATGAAATAAACATCCACACGCAGACTTGCATGAGAATATTAACAACCAAAATTGAAAAAATCCAACTGTCTTTCAAAAGGCAAATGGAGGGACATCTGGGTGGCTGAGTTGGCTAGGCGTCTGCTTTTGGCTCAGGTCATTATCCCAGGGTCCTAGGATCGAGCCCCACATCCTGCACCTTGCTCAGCCAGGAGCCTGCTTCTCCCTCTGCCTGCTGTTCCCTGCTCATTCCCTCTCTGTCTTTTTGACAAATAAATAAAAATAAAATAAATTTTTTTTAAAAAGGCAAATGGATAGGAGAGCCTGGGTGGAATAATCAGTTAAGCCCCTAATTCTTGGTTTTAGCTCAGGTCATGATCTCGGGGTCCTGAGATCAAGCCCTGCATCAGGCTCTGCACTTAGCATGGAGTCTGCTTGAGATTCTCTCTCCCTGTCCCTCTGCCCTTCCTGCTTGTGCTCTCCCTCTCTGTGTCAAATTCTCAAGTGAAAAAATAAATCTTAAAAAAAAAGGTGAAAGGATAAATAAATTGTGGAGTATCTATATCATGAAATACTACACAGAAATAAGAAGGTATGAACTACATTTATACAGATACTGACTTCATGGATGAACCTCAAAACAAAATATATAGAAGTAGCCAGAAAGGGAAAAAATATATATATGAGTACATGCTAAATACCTCAACTAAAATGTAGAAATTGTCAGACTAGATAAAAAATAAAGATCCAACTATATGCTGCCTATAAGAAACCCACTTTAAATATAAAGATACAGATAAGTTAAAGGATGGAAAAAATATGCTATGCTAACACGAATCAAAAGAAATTTAGAGAGACTATATTAATATCAGACAAAGTAGATTTCAGAGCAAAGCATATAACAGGGTCATTTCATAATCATAAAGAGGTCATCAACAGAACATACTCTAAACATACTCTAAAATGTCTACCTAATAACAGAACTTCAAAATACATGAAGCAAGGAGAAATGGACAAATTTATAATAATAGTCAAAGATTCTAATATCCTTCCCTCAATAATTAGTAGAATAAATGGAAAATCAATATGGATATAAAAGATTTGAACAATACTACCAACCAACTTGACCTAATAACCAAGTTGACCTGATAACTAACTTGACCTAATTGACATTTCTAGAACACTCCACTTAACAACAGGATACATTCTTTTCAAGTGCCCACAGAAGACCAAGACATGCCATAATCTATGGCCATAAAACAATTCTCAATAAATTTAAAAGGATTTAAATCAAAGTACGTTCTCTGACTAACATGATCTTAAATGGAACTAAATTAGAAATCAATAACAGAAAGACCTCTAGGGAAAGCCACACATATTTGTAAACTAAATAGAACAGTTCTAAATAACCTATCGGTCAAACACAAAATCAAAAGGGAAATTAGAAAGTATTTTGAACTGAATAAAAATTAAAACTAAAATTTCAATAGGCTACTTTTGTGTGGAGCTAAATTATTCTAAAATTCATTTAGAAAAAAAGATACACTAGAATACTGAAATTGTCAAATGGCGGGTGGAGATGGAGGGAAACTGGTCCTACCAGGCATTAAAATTTTTAAAACATATAATTTAGATATGAAATTATAAAATGTGATTATTGTAACAACTAACAGAAAAATGCAAAGCCCTCAAGAACATGTTAGAATTTAATATATACGGGAATTATCCAATAAAAACTGTTGGTACTACTCACTGGGGTTGGGGGGGCAAGGGGGGAGAGCGGGAAGAATTCAAGTCAATTCCCTTTATCACTCAAATACCAAAATAAACTCTAGATTGACTAATTAGGGGTCACAAACTCAAATGTCCTTAAGGATCATGTAGGTAAAATAAAATGTTCAAATCTAAATATGTGAGGTATAAGACAATTGGGAATTGTGAGGACTGGGGCAAATCAGAAGATAATCCCAACTTTTAAAAACACTATACTGTGGGGGGAAAAAAAATCAACAAAAAATCCCCACCTCTTCTAGAGGTGAAATTCAGGCTATTAAATAAAAATGTTTTCAATTTCTGATTTAAATGTAAAAACTGAAACTACAACAGTACTGAAAGAAAGTTAAGGTGGTAATATAACCTTGAAGTAGAGAAAGTTTTCTACAAACATAATATGAAGAGAGCAACCAAAATTTTATGGATTTTCCCTCATTAAAATTTGGAACTTACAGGGTGCCTGGGTGGCTGAGTCAGTTAAGAGTCTGTGTTCGGTTCAGGCCATGTCCCAGGGTCCTGGGATGGGTTCTGGGGGGCTCCCTGCTCAGCAGGAGTCTGCTTCTCCCTCTGTCCCTCCCCCCGCTCCTGCTTTCTCTCTTTTGCTTTCTCTCTCTCAAATAAATAAATCTTTTTAAAAAAAATTGAAACTTACATGTGGCAAACAAATCAAAAAAGTTAAAGACAACTGAAAAATTTTTTACCATAAAAAAGTTACACAAAAATCAATACATCCAATCCTGAGATCCACCAATTTGGGTTATGAGAATCAGCCTCACTTAACACTTCTTCAAACTCTTGAGACTTTTCTTCTCCTTCATGAGGACTGATTGAGATTTTGTATACTCCATGAGTAGGTGTCTTAGGACCAAAGTTCCCATGCTTGTGCACTGAATATGGTAACAATTTGTTAGTTTATAAACCATAATCACCTCATGCATCATATTCCCTAAAATGCATTTTTTCTAATTCACTTCTTTAGCTTTTACTGCCCTGTTAGCATTTTTTTTTTTGCATTAAAGATAGAATTACATAAACATTGATGTAGAAGAATTATAACATCAAATATTGGCAGGAATACAATGAAAAGGGCACTTAAATACGGTGACAGAAGTGCAATTTGACAACATACATTGGAAGCCTTTAGAAAATATACATCCATTAATGCAACAATTCTCCTGGAAGTTTATCCTGATGAAATGTGGAGTTATTATATGTTAATAGAAAAAAGTGTGGAGTTACATATATTTAATGGTGCTTTATGCAGTGTTGTTAACTAAAACTGGAAACCTAAATATTTGACAATGAGAAATTAACTAGATTATGGCATATCCACATCTCTTCAAAAATGAACATCTATACTCATATATGGGAAAATATTCACACTATATTGTTGAGCAAAGAAAAGCAGGCTTCACAGTGTTAATACAGTTAACATTACTGAACTGTAACACTTAAAAACAGTTAAGAGGGTAAATTTTACATTATGTGTTTTTTGCCACAATTTTTATTTTTTATTTTTTAAAGATTTTATTTATTTGTTTGACAGAGAGAGAGAGATCACAAGTAGGCAGAGAGGCAGGCAGAGAGAGAGGGGGAAGCAGGCTCCCCGCTGAGCAGGGAGCCCGATGTGGGGCTCGATCCCAGGACCCTGAGATCATGACCTGAGCTGAAGGCAGAGGCTTAACCCACTGAGCCACCCAGGCACCCTTGCCACAATTTTTAAAAGAAAAAAGAGAACAAAAGCAGGCCTCAAGTTGTCACATGCAAATTTGGCATACATACCTATCATATGACATATACATATATTTCTATGTAATATAGAAATATGTGTTATTATATGTATTTCTATTTATATAAATATAGAAAATATTTATAGAAAAAGGCTAGAGAGCTAAATACTAATATCCTGAGTAGTTAAATCTATGGATGATAAGATGTGGGCTGTTTTTAATATTTTTTCTTTTATGTTTCTGAATATTTACAATTAATATGAATTAGTCACAGTAAAAGTTTCCCAGATAAGCTATTATTCACATCTAGATGTTCCCAAATTGTACACTGGATACAATGCTACCTTTTATTGTTAACTGGTGAAATCACTACAAATATTAATTACCTGTCCTGTACTCAACACTGGACTGCCCTCAGAAGCTACTGGAGTGTGTAATCCTACTTCTCTCACTCATTAAGTAGCCCAGACTATAATGCTTTTAACTATTCTGTTAGCTTTTATGCTTTTGTCTCTTACTCAGTGGCTCTTGTCATTTCTCACTACTGCTAAGATGCTTTCTCTATTTTAATTTACGGCTTTTAATTTAGTAGTAAACCTAAAGTTTAAGAGCTCGTTAATAAAAAAAGAGAAAGAATAAAAAGACCAAGGGAGGGCATAGAGTCTCTTCTAAAGTACAAAAAAAAAAAGAGGAGGCTTTTGTGAGACATTTCTGACACCCAAAAAATTTTCCTTGGGAAAGGGAGGTGAGGCAGTGGTATATTTCTAAAGTCAAATCTGTTTTAGCCCAGCCACTCAACTGTCCTCTACCATGGCATGCATGCACAGTGACATTCACAAATAAGACATACGCTCCTGGACATCTAGGGGGCTCACGTAAGGGCTAGTTCAGGTTCAAACATCTTGTGGGCTGTGTGTAACTCCTAAAGTGTAAAAGCCCTACCTCTACACCATCCTTTGGCACTCAAGAAAAGTCGAACCATGAGGGGAAGCCAGGTTATTGAGGGAATAACCTTGAATTTATTCAGATGCCTATATATGAATGTGTTGCAAAATAAATTATTTAAAATACAGTGTTTTAGGGGCACCTGGGTGGCTCAGTGGGTTAAGCCTCTGCCTACAGCTCAGGTCATGATCTCAAGGTCCTGGGATCGAGCCCCACATCGGGCTCTCTGCTCAGCAGGGAGCCTGCTTCCTCCTCTCTCTCTGCCTATTTGTGACCTCTCTCTCTGTCAACTAAATAAATAAATAAAATCTTTAAAATAAAATAAAATACAGTGTTTTATATTTAACAACATGACAGAGGTGAGTGGTGACACCATGGCAGAGAGCTGTGTTTTCAAGGTCATGGCTATCAGGAGTGTGAATGCTGAATACCATATCCAATTAATCATATCTTACCTCACTGATGTCTCATGAATAAAAGTCACCAGCTTTACCCCAAAGGACCCTGGTGAGGTCAGAAACCTACAAATGCTAAGACACTGTGCTCTAAAAAAGGGTGTGGTAACCTGCTGAGTGTGTGTGTGTTTAAGGAGGGAGGGCAGCTTCCTCGTTACCAATATTGACCCAAAGAAACCAACTTTCTTTGTTTCAACATGCAATCTAACCTCTAGTTCAACTGTAAAGCTGGAAGGCACCATAACCGGAGACCAGAAGCAGAGATGTGGCTAATTACGAATGTTATTACGAATGCAAAACAGCTCAGAGACAACCAGCATGTGCCTTCCCAAATGTTCCTGGTGCTAGAAGTCCACCAAAGGGAAGTCCCATCACCCTGCCTCACCAACCTACTTCTTAGCTTCTGGCTGAGACATGTACTAGAAAGGATGGATTCCTATCCTTTGGGGGGAGGCTGCATATTCTTACCCAATGTACCTTTTCTCACAATATCCTTCCCTACCAATCTTATCATTTGGGGCTTGTTTTCCCCAAGAAGTCTGCCTGGGTTATTTTTTGCTTCACTCACCTCTCTTTTAACTTCTACAGCATCTAACTGTAAGAACTGGCAATTAATTATATAGCACCTGGCATTTTAAAAATTTCTTCCTATTATGTTTCATAACATGTGCTGGACTCTAACATACCAAAAACTGGCTCTTGTGACTCACGAGGGCAGCCTTAGTACAGCACAGGATATGTAACTGGGGCTCAGAAGACAGTTATCTGATGAGAAAGGCCCGGTAGTCAGAAACAATGCTCGTTCACAAGTGATTCAACACATAAGCATTTTACTCTGGCCTCCAACTGACAGCATCTTAATGAGAAGCAACGATAAGGGGTCAAAGACCGAATAGAGCCATAGGCTAAAGACCCAAAGGGCACTTGTGACCAAATAAACTGGTTGGATGGATCCTGGGCCTTGGGTGACCAAACCAGGAGCCCAAAGGTCATAGGTTACAGCCAATCACTATTCTCAAGAGTGTGACTGAAGAAATTAACATATATAAAGACAAAATTTAAAGACCAAAGGCAGTGGTTTAAAAAAAAAAAAAAATGTGGCTGTCCACAATGGCCAAACTATGGAAAGAGCCTAGATGTCCATCAACAGATGAATAAAGAAGATGTGGTATACATATACAACAGAATATTATGCAGCCATCAAAAACCTTAAATCTTGCCATTTGCAATGACGTGGATAGAACTAAAGGGTGTTATGCTAAGTGAAATAAGTCAATCAGAGAAAGACAATTATCATATGATCTCACTGATATGAGGAATTTGAGAAACAAGAGAGAGGATCACAGG